>OY759171.1:68074274-69287079 GCA_963662145.1 Sturmia bella | reverse complement strand
TTATTTTGAAAGCACACTCACACACGCACACCAACACGCACACCAACACGTACAGCTGTTAAGTTTTAAGGTCATCCATCAATCTTACTCATTCACTCACCTTTGCAATATTTTTATTCTTCAATCTGTGTTCCATACAATATTTAATAAAGTTCTTTTTTTTTAAGTTATTATGTATATATTTGAATATAAAATAGATATTATTACATATTTTATTTTTCTCATTTCCACTTAAACTGTTTTTATCACATTGAGAGACATTTTTGTTTTTTTTATTTTTTCTTGTTTATTTTGCCTTATTTTGTTTAATGTTATTAAACAATTAAATTTGTATTAGTTTCTTCTAAAAAAAAAAAAAAAACTTTTATGCAAACATTTGTTTAACATAATTGTTGTTTTAATATATTAAATTATTTGTATCACTTTTTGTTACAAGTATATACATATGTACATATATACTCATGTACTCAGATTTTTCAATTTATTTTTCATAAAACTGCTCTATTTGTTATTCTTACCATTTATCTTAATACTGCAAAGTAACGTAGGTATTGTTTTAATGTGACGATGCTTGAAAATTAATTTTCTATTTGTACGAAAATAAACGTTTTTCACAGCCGACCCACCGAAAGACCCCCAATCATAACATGTTTTTTATATAAAACTGGTTGAATGTTTGTACTTAATTTCATTTCTTTATACGCTTTTCAAATAATTCTCCCAACTGACAAATATTGCTCTCTTCTCAATATCTAGAGCTCTCTCGTTGAGTGGCATGTATTAATTTAGTGAAACATTAATGGCCAGGGTCGGGTTTTTACTAGAATTTATTGAACACTGAACATATTAAAAAATCAACATAAATATGTATGTATGTGTCCAAAACAAAATATATTAAAAGCAAATGAATTTAATTCTTTTCATTAAACATTTACACACAATATGCACTCTTCTGTTTTCGCTTCACTTCTCTGCACTGTGTTCTGTGCTTTCTCGCTTTCAGCACTTCTCATCTCTCTGAATACCTAAACCATACTACCGGCTTTTTTCAACTATTTATGTTTGGGCAGAGATGGAAAATGTAATTTGCATAATACTGTTAAGCTTTGGAAAACATATGAACTGAAATTTGAAGATGGTTCTCGACTTAGAAATTCCTGGAAGTTAAATTGGAGTATAAACAGTGGCATTCATTCGAGTTTGGGATCAGTTTCTTTTTTACAGCTGTGGTGTAACAGTGTGAAAAGTGTTCCAGTAAAGTGTTTTAACCATGATACAACTAACCAGGTAGCCTTTTCGCTACAATAAGAACAACTTCAATAAAAATAACATGCATTTTGTTTTTGTACAACTTCTGTTAACTGTCAAAAGTGTCGCCGCTTCTACATTTATAAAAGAAATATGAACAGAGGTTACATTGATTCACTCCTTTTGGCTGCCTTTCATCTCTGCATTCTTTTGACAACCTAAAGTAGTCAGATGATTAACGGTTTAGCTACCTTGTTGTACAATTAACAGACTTGAGTAATTTTGAACTGAGCCGAAAGTTCTGTAAATTAAATAGCTGAGTGTGTTTTAATTTCATTTGCAATTAAGAATCCGCGAAACCGTTTTTATTAAAGGTTAAAAACGTGACAATATATATGTATGTATGTACATGTCACTTGTGATCTCATGAACATGTGGCTGATGATCATATTAGATCTGTTTTTTTGTGTAAGAATCTATCCCTTTTTATTATAGCTTTGTTCAGGTGCGTAAAAGCTTACACAAAATCTAGTACATGCAAATAAATAGCCAATACAGCCAAAGCTGCTAAGAACTGCACAAGACAGGTGGCCGAATTAGATCACCTGTCAAATATCGGGGCACACATGGCCAAGCTATAATTACAAGAGAACCTAAGCTTTGTTGGATTTTCCGAAACAAAAGCTAATGACTGCTTTAACAGGACTCTTTCACATGGGAATACATGCGAGAAGACTAAATTTTCCATAGAATGACTTCTGCAGAGGATTTAAAGATGACGAGCTAATTACCTGGCTCAGTGTCGTTCTACACTACATAGGTTGGTGGATGTACTGGAATGCGAATTAAATGGATGGAGTCTTTTACTCGTTCATCTGGCTGGTTCAGGTGGTGTGTAGGATTGAAATACACTTTAGAACAAACTTTGTAAGAAAATTGTATTCTTAAACGTATCTGAATAAAATTTTATTTTTTATGAACTTCGAAAAAAATATCTAATATTATTTTTTTTTTTAAATTGTAGTCCCAGTATTGGTAAAAAAATAAAAAGCTGTTGAGATACGATTTAGAACAAATGTTTCACATAAAATTTCTTCCAAAATGTATTTCATCAACAGTTAAACATAAAGGAATACCGATGTTCAAATTTTATGATTAAAATTTATATTTCTATATTATATTTTTAAAAATCAGAAAATATTATAAATCCTAAAAAGAAATCGCTCATTCTTGGTTTAAATATTTTGATATTTCAAAAACAAAAATATCAAGTTTAATTTTACAAAGAACGCTCTCGTTTTTAGAATTATTTTACAAAAAAAGCATGTTTTAAAAATACAAACTTAGGCCATATTCATAATAATTATTGTAAGTTTATTAAGCTCTTATTTTACGTATTTTTACGGAATATTTGTCAAATAAACGTGTAATAAACCTTCAATAGTTTTTATGAATATGGGTGTTTGTTTTAAACGTTTTTTTTTTTGGTTCAGTATGGGCTAAAAGCATGTATGTGTGACGGATTTTGTGTCAAGCCTGGCTAAATTGCTAATATTTTGAAAAATAAAAAAAATGTTTTTTCAAGATCCTATTGTAAAAGCTGATAGAATTCTGTCGTATCTAAAAAAGTTCGATTTAAAATGTCTTTATGTTTGGGACACTTCGCCCTTATAAGCTTTGAAAAATCATCTCTAATCTCACAAAAAAATGTTTATAGATTTTTCAAGGGACTTAATGATCGGACAGACTTGTTAAGAAAACTTTCACAAATATACATATGAGCACAAATAACAACTTGTACTACGTGCGGTACTAATATTTCAATAGAATGCAATATTAAGACCATAGAGAACAGAGAAGTTTAATTTTTTGTAGGCTATTTCCTAAAACATAATAGCCTGCATTTGGAAAAATAATATTATATTAAGCTTAAAGCATAGTAGGCATAGCTTTTATCATGTTAGCTTAGCTTTAAGTTAGCTTATGAATAAATAATATAATATTAAAGTTCATTTTAGAACAATTTTCAAATTAATTTGTTCTAAAATGAATTTCAATTTGATTTTATTCTTATGAAAACATATAAATATTTTAAGACAGAATGCAATCAAGCGTTTCCGCTGAAAAGCACAGTTATCGATTTTTTTTATAATTCGAATGGGATAACCTAGGTTAGCCATGCTGGGTGACTGGTCGTTTCAGTAAGAAGAAGCATTTATAATTTTTTGTTTTTTATTGCAGAAAAGTCGTCTGAAGAAACAAACGATTAGAAAACAAATTTTCTTATTATAAATAGAATAATTTAATAATAACTAAATAAAATTTAGAATTGAAATATTAAAAAGAATATGAAAAATATGTGTGAGCGAGCAAACACGGCCATACATTAACCAATCACGCTTAATAGAACTACAAGTTGGGACCAAGAATTTTGCTAGAATTTCGCTGGAGACGAATTGATTATAACAATAAACAATAGAAAAGCAGTGGCGGAAAAGTAAGTAGCTTTTTCTGGTAATAGATAATGTACACAAACTTTGTGGTTGGCCCAATTATAAGGGAGGGGTGGAAAAAGTTGACACCAACACCCTTCTAACAGCAGCTGTTTTTTGGACTTCTTTGTTTCTTCGTTTTTGTTTGTAAACAAAGTTATACAACGGTAGGAACGTTTTTAACAGTGCTGCCTGCTTGCGGTTTTTTCTGAGACAATTCTTGAGGCGAAAAGTTTGTGTAACGGTTTTATAAGAAATAAATTCAAATTTGAAGTGATATAAATATTTTCAATTTGCTAAAACCACTTCTACTGCTGAAAAATACAGAAAACATTAATAAGGTCTATTTTCAGACCTAAAATAGCAGTAAAATAATTTTTTATTGTTGTTGATAAATAAAACATCAGTTTAAAATTATTTAGGTAGGTACTTGGTTATAAACATTATTTCTCATAATACCTTTTTGCTTTCAGATGGAAATTGTCGATGTTATTTATGGTAAGTTTACCATTCCTTCCGATGTTGCTGCCATTGTGGAAACACCGCAATTTCAACGTTTAAAATTTATCAAACAATTAGGATTTTTGAAAATTAATGGCAGTATTGAATATCAGCATCATCGTTATGCTCATTGTTTGGGGTAAGATTTAAAAAAAATTTGAAATTTTATTTATGTTTAGTAACATGCTGGAATTTTTAAGGACCTATTATGCAGCCAGTGTTATGTTGGATGCCTTAGAGAAAAATACCGAATGGTTGCGAAAAAATAACAACAAAATACCTTTGGTCTATCGAAAAGCAGTACAGATTGCTGCCCTTTTGCATGACATTGCTCATGGTCCATTTTCCCATTCCTGGGAACGTACTGTGCCTACTTATACCCACGAAAAGGAGGCCTTCGCAAGCGTGGAACAAATTTTCAATCAACTAAATAATCGATTATTTCCCGAACTACGTAGCAATCATAATTTTGGCATTGAATTGATAAAATCATTAATTGAAGGCGACATAGAAAATTTCATTTTCAAAGACAGTTTACCGCGACAATATAGATTTGTGTTCGAGGTAATTTATAAGTATTTTAACTTGAAATTTCAGCTTGAAGACGCTAAAACTTGTTTATATATATTTTTGCTAGATTGTAAGCAACAAGCGTTGCAAGTTGGATGTTGACAAGTGGGACTATTTGAAACGTGATGCCTTTTATCTGAAACACTTGAGCCAACCCTGTATGGATTTTGATGATGTATTTCTGCAATGCCGTATTTCGGAGTGCGGTTCTCATATTGAGTATCGCTATGAAGACTACGATAAACTCTACAGACTTTTTGCCGCCCGTTATGATTTTCATATAAATTGCTACTCTTTGCCAGAGTATCTTTTATCAGATTACATTTTAAAATTGGCTGTACAGGATTGCCAACCAACAATCAATGGTATTGTAATAACCAACATCAAGGCCAGTATGCAGCCTGAATTCTTACAACTAACCGATAATCACATATTGAAACTGGCTACAAAAAGTATATTTGGAAAATATTTACAATTTGGTGTAAAGTTCCAAGAAGTTGATCATCTTGAAAAAGAGGTGGGTTAAATTTTTATTGAAAAATGAATTGTTATTTGATAAAAATCCACATTTTTTCTAAAGTCTTGCAGAGCATATATCCACGTGGAAAGTGTTGGCCAGTACATGCCGAAAGAGGAGGCTATAAGTTTTTATGGTGATATCATGTAAGTGATTGAACTTTGTTTTAAATTTTGAAGAGCTGGCAAGTTTTTTTTTAAATAAACTTGTTTAGGAGGGCTAATTTAAATACTTTCACCCATATTCATTTTTCACTATCAAAGGTTTATTACACGTTTACTTGACAAATATTCAGTAGAAATACGTTAAATAAGAGCTTTTTGTTTTCATATTTTGAGCTTTGAGTTCGAAAACTGATCAAAAATTTAAACTAATATTAGGAAACCTAAAACTGATATTTTTCTGCCAAATATTGTATTCCATAGATAGAGTTTATGTAAAACTGAAAGCAAATTGTGAAAAATTCGGCCCCTTGAATTAATGGAATAATATTCTAACCTCAAAAAAAAAGTATCGTTCAAAATGCTTTACTAACTTAAGCTCCACATCTGACCAAATTTTGTTGAGATCAACGTTAGGCTCTTTCTATATATGTAAAAAACAGTTTCTATTACCCTTGGTCATGGCATTATGCTTGAATAGCTGAACCGATTTGAATATAATATCTTCCACAATGAAATGCTAAACAGTTTTCCGAAAGTTTTCACTTCTACTAACAAGCTATAAATGGCTGAGAATACACAAAACCCAGCTGAATTTTTCGGGTTTTGGATTAGTAAATTGGTCATTGTTTTATGTAATAACTATTTTTCAATGAAGCCTATTAGGGGAAAAATTCTAAATTTATTTCTGCAAAATTTCAGAAACCAACCAGTGATACATGATCAAACCAGTGAAGTAAAGAAAACATACTCGTGTTATTGTGATGAAAGGTATGGACAAAAAGTTTGTAATTCCAGAAAATAACAGCCAATAACATTTCGAAATATTTTTGCAGCTCCCAAACAGTTTATTACACCATCAAATATCAATAAAAGAAACGGAAAGAACAGTGAAATATCTTTTTTTGTAATTAATTTATATTCTATTTTTTTTAGTTTTTAGTCAAGTTATTTTTTTTTAACTTAAAACAGGCTACAATAGGATTAGATTCATTGCTTCCATGTTTATTAATTATTTCGTTATTTTTTGTGTTTTGTTATTAAAATTTCATTTTTAATATTTTTACTGGAATTGTTTTGTTGCCATGCATGTTAATTTTATTGTTACTTGTTTTGTGTTTCATTATTTAATTTTCATTTGAAATATTTTTAATTAAAATATTCTCTATTATGCTTTATGTCATTTATGAAGACTCATTTAAGTCTTCCATCAGAATTATTTTTATTCATTATATTTAACCAAAAAACTTACACCATTTATCAGTAATCATCAGGTATTATATTAATATAACTTTTAAGTATTTTTCATTACTTTTTAAATTAAGTTTTTTTTTCATATAAAATTATATGATATTTTCAATGAAATATTCTCGTTTAACTATAATTTCTGAAGTTATTTTTATTGGAAAAATTAATGCATTTTTAATGTCCACATGGACAAAGAATGTTTTCTGTTTTTCACAGGTTGCGGCGACTCGAACTATTTTCATCTTTTGTGATTTTTTTTTTTCAACTTGGATCAGCACTCCAGGGACAAATCCTAGACATGGATTGTATTATACTGGAGTAGGAAATAAATTCATCAGTTCATTTCTATATCTTATATCGGCTAAGATTTTGCGATTTTCAGACAACCTTTTGCGAAGAGTTTAAGTTACAATCGCCAGTATTTGTAATATTATTACTATATGTATATGTATATATTATGAAGGAGAGTGTGCAACTTACCACTTTTATATGAACTCATATTGATATTGGCTAATCTGTTGATAAAATGCACGACATTCATTGCAGACCGCCTAGATGAAAAGTGTAACAGCACTTTATAGCCTTGTTTTTGAAAATTTCATTGAACAACTACTGCACTTCTATTTATTTTACCAGGCCATTGATTTCATTACTTTTTATTTCCATTTATTTATTTCCACAATGACAAAAAAAACTTTAAAATAATTTTACTATATACATACACACGCACGCACTTTGCATTGGTATTACATGATTGCTTCTTTGATGGCGCTATGCCATTTACATATATTTTTAACGAATTGCCCCATTTATGGCCACTGATTTTTTGACAAGCCTGATCTTTTAACACTATAGCACACACTTTTTACGCCCCGTTTCGATAAAAATAAAATTTCATTAATAAAACACACTTTCATTACTTTAAATATATATTTCACTATTACATATTAACAAACTCCCGAAGTTTACAACAGCAGCCGGTCCGGACCCAAGTGTGTAGATTTTATTGACTGACAGCCCGCAAATATTACAACAGACGCGCTTAAATGTAACCAACCTAAATTGAATTTTGTTTATGACAACTTACCAATGAATATGGCGTGATTAACTGTCAAAATGGTTTAAGAATTTGCTAAGCACAAGTGAAGTTTTATGTGTTTTGAAATATTGTTATTGCTGATTTTGTATGAGTATTCTGTTGTTCACATGCAAAATTTCAATTGCTTGTGTTTAGCAAATCGTACAACCGTTTTGATATCTTTGTATATACATATGTCTGTCTATCTTTGTATATACATATGTATGTATGAAAGTAAATGTTTTATTTATACATATGTATATCGCCTTTGTGGTTCTACCAAGAAGTAACTTTTTCTACGCAGGCAACGAAACTGGCAATGATTTACCGCCAGCGACTGCCGACCAAAACTTTTGCCTAACGGCAACTGAAAATTGACTTGCAATCGAAACGTTTTAGAAACGTTTTAGAAAAAAAAATTTTGAAAATTCTTTGCATTTTTGTTCTCATATGATCAAAATATAGAAAATATAAAAAAAATCTAGTAATGACTTAGAAAATAACTGTGTGTGTACGAAATAAGCTTTGGATATATAGTAAGTTATTTAACATATGTATGTAAATACAGTCAAAGCCCGGTTTAACGAATGATATAATGTTCAGACCTTTCGTTATTCCGAGATATTCGTTATATCGAACAGTAATTTTTTATCTTAAAATTTTATAAAAGACGGTGGTCCGCAGTTTTAAAAACATCAAAATTTAATTGTATTGACAACTCAGTGTAGAAATAAAACTTTAATTGATATTTTAACGTTCATTTAAGAATTGTTTTTGTTTCTAATATATAAATTCATTAAAAATCATAAATGTACATAGAGGCATATACATATTTAGCTATGTTTGGATGCTATTAACATGTGTAGGACTATCATTACATTTCATTCATATTATTCATTTCTTAAGAAATCGACATCTCGTTTTCACAATGAACCAAATAAAACCACTAAAATTTTAACGAAAAAAGCAACGCATCACACGTGTTCTTTCAATACAAAGAAAGAAGCCAAAAACACTGACAATCCAACGGTATTTACATATATGGTTTCGAATATTTGTCAAATTACAACTTATACGGGAAAGTGCCGGCAAATCTGCAAATGCAGGTCGTTTTGTGGTCTTCTTCTCTAAATATTTCCGTTTTCAAATTTTGTGAGGAAGGAGTATTTTAGAAAATACAGTAGAAACAAGTTGTGCCTCCGTGGGGAGGGGTTTTCTATACAGTTTTTTGGTTTTGAATATTTGTCAAATTACAACTTATACGGGAAAGTGCCGGCAAATCTGCAAGTGCAGGTCGTTTTGTGGTCTTCTTCTCTAAATATTTCCGTTTTCAAATTTTGTGAGCAAGAAGTATTTTAGAAAATACAGTAGAAACAAGTTGTGCCTCCGTGGGAAGGGGTTTTCTATACAGTTTTTTGGTTTTGAATATTTGTCAAATTACAACTTATACGGGAAAGTGCCGGCAAATCTGCAAGTGCAGGTCGTTTTGTGGTCTTCTTCTCTAAATATTTCCGTTTTCAAATTTTGTGAGCAAGAAGTATTTTAGAAAATACAGTAGAAACAAGTTGTGCCTCCGTGGGGAGGGGTTTTCTATACAGTTTTTTGGTTTTGAATATTTGTCAAATTACAACTTATACGGGAAAGTGCCGGCAAATCTGCAAGTGCAGGTCGTTTTGTGGTCTTCTTCTCTAAATATTTCCGTTTTCAAATTTTGTGAGCAAGAAGTATTTTAGAAAATACAGTAGAAACAAGTTGTGCCTCCGTGGGGAGGGGTTTTCTATACAGTTTTTTGGTTTTGAATATTTGTCAAATTACAACTTATACGGGAAAGTGCCGGCAAATCTGCAAGTGCAGGTCGTTTTGTGGTCTTCTTCTCTAAATATTTCCGTTTTCAAATTTTGTGAGCAAGAAGTATTTTAGAAAATACAGTAGAAACAAGTTGTGCCTCCGTGGGGAAGGGGTTTTCTATACAGTTTTTTGGTTTTGAATATTTGTCAAATTACAACTTATACGGGAAAGTGCCGGCAAATCTGCAAGTGCAGGTCGTTTTGTGGTCTTCTTCTCTAAATACTTCCGTTTTCAAATTTTGTGAGCAAGAAGTATTTTAGAAAATACAGTAGAAACAAGTTGTGCCTCCGTGGGGAGGGGTTTTCTATACAGTTTTTTGGTTTTGAATATTTGTCAAATTACAACTTATACGGGAAAGTGCCGGCAAATCTGCAAGTGCAGGTCGTTTTGTGGTCTTCTTCTCTAAATATTTCCGTTTTAAAATTTTGTGAGCAAGAAGTATTTTAGAAAATACAGTAGAAACAAGTTGTGCCTCCGTGGGGAGGGGTTTTCTATACAGTTTTTTGGTTTTGAATATTTGTCAAATTACAACTTATACGGGAAAGTGCCGGCAAATCTGCAAGTGCAGGTCGTTTTGTGGTCTTCTTCTCTAAATATTTCCGTTTTCAAATTTTGTGAGCAAGAAGTATTTTAGAAAATACAGTAGAAACAAGTTGTGCCTCCGTGGGGAGGGGTTTTCTATACAGTTTTTTGGTTTTGAATATTTGTCAAATTACAACTTATACGGGAAAGTGCCGGCAAATCTGCAAGTGCAGGTCGTTTTGTGGTCTTCTTCTCTAAATATTTCCGTTTTCAAATTTTGTGAGCAAGAAGTATTTTAGAAAATACAGTAGAAACAAGTTGTGCCTCCGTGGGGAGGGGTTTTCTATACAGTTTTTTGGTTTTGAATATTTGTCAAATTACAACTTATACGGGAAAGTGCCGGCAAATCTGCAAGTGCAGGTCGTTTTGTGGTCTTCTTCTCTAAATATTTCCGTTTTCAAATTTTGTGAGCAAGAAGTATTTTAGAAAATACAGTAGAAACAAGTTGTGCCTCCGTGGGGAGGGGTTTTCTATACAGTTTTTTGGTTTTGAATATTTGTCAAATTACAACTTATACGGGAAAGTGCCGGCAAATCTGCAAGTGCAGGTCGTTTTGTGGTCTTCTTCTCTAAATATTTCCGTTTTCAAATTTTGTGAGCAAGAAGTATTTTAGAAAATACAGTAGAAACAAGTTGTGCCTCCGTGGGGAGGGGTTTTCTATACAGTTTTTTGGTTTTGAATATTTGTCAAATTACAACTTATACGGGAAAGTGCCGGCAAATCTGCAAGTGCAGGTCGTTTTGTGGTCTTCTTCTCTAAATATTTCCGTTTTCAAATTTTGTGAGCAAGAAGTATTTTAGAAAATACAGTAGAAACAAGTTGTGCCTCCGTGGGGAGGGGTTTTCTATACAGTTTTTTGGTTTTGAATATTTGTCAAATTACAACTTATACGGGAAAGTGCCGGCAAATCTGCAAGTGCAGGTCGTTTTGTGGTCTTCTTCTCTAAATATTTCCGTTTTCAAATTTTGTGAGCAAGAAGTATTTTAGAAAATACAGTAGAAACAAGTTGTGCCTCCGTGGGGAGGGGTTTTCTATACAGTTTTTTGGTTTTGAATATTTGTCAAATTACAACTTATACGGGAAAGTGCCGGCAAATCTGCAAGTGCAGGTCGTTTTGTGGTCTTCTTCTCTAAATATTTCCGTTTTCAAATTTTGTGAGCAAGAAGTATTTTAGAAAATACAGTAGAAACAAGTTGTGCCTCCGTGGGGAGGGGTTTTCTATACAGTTTTTTGGTTTTGAATATTTGTCAAATTACAACTTATACGGGAAAGTGCCGGCAAATCTGCAAGTGCAGGTCGTTTTGTGGTCTTCTTCTCTAAATATTTCCGTTTTCAAATTTTGTGAGCAAGAAGTATTTTAGAAAATACAGTAGAAACAAGTTGTGCCTCCGTGGGGAGGGGTTTTCTATACAGTTTTTTGGTTTTGAATATTTGTCAAATTACAACTTATACGGGAAAGTGCCGGCAAATCTGCAAGTGCAGGTCGTTTTGTGGTCTTCTTCTCTAAATATTTCCGTTTTCAAATTTTGTGAGCAAGAAGTATTTTAGAAAATACAGTAGAAACAAGTTGTGCCTCCGTGGGGAGGGGTTTTCTATACAGTTTTTTGGTTTTGAATATTTGTCAAATTACAACTTATACGGGAAAGTGCCGGCAAATCTGCAAGTGCAGGTCGTTTTGTGGTCTTCTTCTCTAAATATTTCCGTTTTCAAATTTTGTGAGCAAGAAGTATTTTAGAAAATACAGTAGAAACAAGTTGTGCCTCCGTGGGGAGGGGTTTTCTATACAGTTTTTTGGTTTTGAATATTTGTCAAATTACAACTTATACGGGAAAGTGCCGGCAAATCTGCAAGTGCAGGTCGTTTTGTGGTCTTCTTCTCTAAATATTTCCGTTTTCAAATTTTGTGAGCAAGAAGTATTTTAGAAAATACAGTAGAAACAAGTTGTGCCTCCGTGGGGAGGGGTTTTCTATACAGTTTTTTGGTTTTGAATATTTGTCAAATTACAACTTATACGGGAAAGTGCCGGCAAATCTGCAAGTGCAGGTCGTTTTGTGGTCTTCTTCTCTAAATATTTCCGTTTTCAAATTTTGTGAGCAAGAAGTATTTTAGAAAATACAGTAGAAACAAGTTGTGCCTCCGTGGGGAGGGGTTTTCTATACAGTTTTTTGGTTTTGAATATTTGTCAAATTACAACTTATACGGGAAAGTGCCGGCAAATCTGCAAGTGCAGGTCGTTTTGTGGTCTTCTTCTCTAAATATTTCCGTTTTCAAATTTTGTGAGCAAGAAGTATTTTAGAAAATACAGTAGAAACAAGTTGTGCCTCCGTGGGGAGGGGTTTTCTATACAGTTTTTTGGTTTTGAATATTTGTCAAATTACAACTTATACGGGAAAGTGCCGGCAAATCTGCAAGTGCAGGTCGTTTTGTGGTCTTCTTCTCTAAATATTTCCGTTTTCAAATTTTGTGAGCAAGAAGTATTTTAGAAAATACAGTAGAAACAAGTTGTGCCTCCGTGGGGAGGGGTTTTCTATACAGTTTTTTGGTTTTGAATATTTGTCAAATTACAACTTATACGGGAAAGTGCCGGCAAATCTGCAAGTGCAGGTCGTTTTGTGGTCTTCTTCTCTAAATATTTCCGTTTTCAAATTTTGTGAGCAAGAAGTATTTTAGAAAATACAGTAGAAACAAGTTGTGCCTCCGTGGGGAGGGGTTTTCTATACAGTTTTTTGGTTTTGAATATTTGTCAAATTACAACTTATACGGGAAAGTGCCGGCAAATCTGCAAGTGCAGGTCGTTTTGTGGTCTTCTTCTCTAAATATTTCCGTTTTCAAATTTTGTGAGCAAGAAGTATTTTAGAAAATACAGTAGAAACAAGTTGTGCCTCCGTGGGGAGGGGTTTTCTATACAGTTTTTTGGTTTTGAATATTTGTCAAATTACAACTTATACGGGAAAGTGCCGGCAAATCTGCAAGTGCAGGTCGTTTTGTGGTCTTCTTCTCTAAATATTTCCGTTTTCAAATTTTGTGAGCAAGAAGTATTTTAGAAAATACAGTAGAAACAAGTTGTGCCTCCGTGGGGAGGGGTTTTCTATACAGTTTTTTGGTTTTGAATATTTGTCAAATTACAACTTATACGGGAAAGTGCCGGCAAATCTGCAAGTGCAGGTCGTTTTGTGGTCTTCTTCTCTAAATATTTCCGTTTTCAAATTTTGTGAGCAAGAAGTATTTAGAAAATACAGTAGAAACAAGTTGTGCCTCCGTGGGAGGGGTTTTCTATACAGTTTTTTGGTTTTGAATATTTGTCAAATTACAACTTATACGGGAAAGTGCCGGCAAATCTGCAAGTGCAGGTCGTTTTGTGGTCTTCTTCTCTAAATATTTCCGTTTTCAAATTTTGTGAGCAAGAAGTATTTTAGAAAATACAGTAGAAACAAGTTGTGCCTCCGTGGGGAGGGGTTTTCTATACAGTTTTTTGGTTTTGAATATTTGTCAAATTACAACTTATACGGAAAGTGCCGGCAAATCTGCAAGTGCAGGTCGTTTTGTGGTCTTCTTCTCTAAATATTTCCGTTTTCAAATTTTGTGAGCAAGAAGTATTTTAGAAAATACAGTAGAAACAAGTTGTGCCTCCGTGGGGAGGGGTTTTCTATACAGTTTTTTTGGTTTTGAATATTTGTCAAATTACAACTTATACGGAAAGTGCCGGCAAATCTGCAAGTGCAGGTCGTTTTGTGGTCTTCTTCTCTAAATATTTCCGTTTTCAAATTTTGTGAGCAAGAAGTATTTTAGAAAATACAGTAGAAACAAGTTGTGCCTCCGTGGGGAGGGGTTTTCTATACAGTTTTTTGGTTTTGAATATTTGTCAAATTACAACTTATACGGGAAAGTGCCGGCAAATCTGCAAGTGCAGGTCGTTTGTGGTCTTCTTCTCTAAATATTTCCGTTTTCAAATTTTGTGAGCAAGAAGTATTTTAGAAAATACAGTAGAAACAAGTTGTGCCTCCGTGGGGAGGGGTTTTCTATACAGTTTTTTGGTTTTGAATATTTGTCAAATTACAACTTATACGGGAAAGTGCCGGCAAATCTGCAAGTGCAGGTCGTTTTGTGGTCTTCTTCTCTAAATATTTCCGTTTTCAAATTTTGTGAGCAAGAAGTATTTTAGAAAATACAGTAGAAACAAGTTGTGCCTCCGTGGGGAGGGGTTTTCTATACAGTTTTTTGGTTTTGAATATTTGTCAAATTACAACTTATACGGGAAAGTGCCGGCAAATCTGCAAGTGCAGGTCGTTTTGTGGTCTTCTTCTCTAAATATTTCCGTTTTCAAATTTTGTGAGCAAGAAGTATTTTAGAAAATACAGTAGAAACAAGTTGTGCCTCCGTGGGGAGGGGTTTTCTATACAGTTTTTTGGTTTTGAATATTTGTCAAATTACAACTTATACGGGAAAGTGCCGGCAAATCTGCAAGTGCAGGTCGTTTTGTGGTCTTCTTCTCTAAATATTTCCGTTTTCAAATTTTGTGAGCAAGAAGTATTTTAGAAAATACAGTAGAAACAAGTTGTGCCTCCGTGGGGAGGGGTTTTCTATACAGTTTTTTGGTTTTGAATATTTGTCAAATTACAACTTATACGGGAAAGTGCCGGCAAATCTGCAAGTGCAGGTCGTTTTGTGGTCTTCTTCTCTAAATATTTCCGTTTTCAAATTTTGTGAGCAAGAAGTATTTTAGAAAATACAGTAGAAACAAGTTGTGCCTCCGTGGGAGGGGTTTTCTATACAGTTTTTTGGTTTTGAATATTTGTCAAATTACAACTTATACGGGAAAGTGCCGGCAAATCTGCAAGTGCAGGTCGTTTTGTGGTCTTCTTCTCTAAATATTTTCCGTTTTCAAATTTTGTGAGCAAGAAGTATTTTAGAAAATACAGTAGAAACAAGTTGTGCCTCCGTGGGGAGGGGTTTTCTATACAGTTTTTTGGTTTTGAATATTTGTCAAATTACAACTTATACGGGAAAGTGCCGGCAAATCTGCAAGTGCAGGTCGTTTTGTGGTCTTCTTCTCTAAATATTTCCGTTTTCAAATTTTGTGAGCAAGAAGTATTTTAGAAAATACAGTAGAAACAAGTTGTGCCTCCGTGGGGTGGGGTTTTCTATACAGTTTTTTGGTTTTGAATATTTGTCAAATTACAACTTATACGGGAAAGTGCCGGCAAATCTGCAAGTGCAGGTCGTTTTGTGGTCTTCTTCTCTAAATATTTCCGTTTTCAAATTTTGTGAGCAAGAAGTATTTTAGAAAATACAGTAGAAACAAGTTGTGCCTCCGTGGGGAGGGGTTTTCTATACAGTTTTTTGGTTTTGAATATTTGTCAAATTACAACTTATACGGGAAAGTGCCGGCAAATCTGCAAGTGCAGGTCGTTTTGTGGTCTTCTTCTCTAAATATTTCCGTTTTCAAATTTTGTGAGCAAGAAGTATTTTAGAAAATACAGTAGAAACAAGTTGTGCCTCCGTGGGGAGGGGTTTTCTATACAGTTTTTTGGTTTTGAATATTTGTCAAATTACAACTTATACGGGAAAGTGCCGGCAAATCTGCAAGTGCAGGTCGTTTTGTGGTCTTCTTCTCTAAATATTTCCGTTTTCAAATTTTGTGAGCAAGAAGTATTTTAGAAAATACAGTAGAAACAAGTTGTGCCTCCGTGGGGAGGGGTTTTCTATACAGTTTTTTGGTTTTGAATATTTGTCAAATTACAACTTATACGGGAAAGTGCCGGCAAATCTGCAAGTGCAGGTCGTTTTGTGGTCTTCTTCTCTAAATATTTCCGTTTTCAAATTTTGTGAGCAAGAAGTATTTTAGAAAATACAGTAGAAACAAGTTGTGCCTCCGTGGGGAGGGGTTTTCTATACAGTTTTTTGGTTTTGAATATTTGTCAAATTACAACTTATACGGGAAAGTGCCGGCAAATCTGCAAGTGCAGGTCGTTTTGTGGTCTTCTTCTCTAAATATTTCCGTTTTCAAATTTTGTGAGCAAGAAGTATTTTAGAAAATACAGTAGAAACAAGTTGTGCCTCCGTGGGGAGGGGTTTTCTATACAGTTTTTTGGTTTTGAATATTTGTCAAATTACAACTTATACGGGAAAGTGCCGGCAAATCTGCAAGTGCAGGTCGTTTTGTGGTCTTCTTCTCTAAATATTTCCGTTTTCAAATTTTGTGAGCAAGAAGTATTTTAGAAAATACAGTAGAAACAAGTTGTGCCTCCGTGGGGAGGGGTTTTCTATACAGTTTTTTGGTTTTGAATATTTGTCAAATTACAACTTATACGGGAAAGTGCCGGCAAATCTGCAAGTGCAGGTCGTTTTGTGGTCTTCTTCTCTAAATATTTCCGTTTTCAAATTTTGTGAGCAAGAAGTATTTTAGAAAATACAGTAGAAACAAGTTGTGCCTCCGTGGGGAGGGGTTTTCTATACAGTTTTTTGGTTTTGAATATTTGTCAAATTACAACTTATACGGGAAAGTGCCGGCAAATCTGCAAGTGCAGGTCGTTTTGTGGTCTTCTTCTCTAAATATTTCCGTTTTCAAATTTTGTGAGCAAGAAGTATTTTAGAAAATACAGTAGAAACAAGTTGTGCCTCCGTGGGGAGGGGTTTTCTATACAGTTTTTTGGTTTTGAATATTTGTCAAATTACAACTTATACGGGAAAGTGCCGGCAAATCTGCAAGTGCAGGTCGTTTTGTGGTCTTCTTCTCTAAATATTTCCGTTTTCAAATTTTGTGAGCAAGAAGTATTTTAGAAAATACAGTAGAAACAAGTTGTGCCTCCGTGGGGAGGGGTTTTCTATACAGTTTTTTGGTTTTGAATATTTGTCAAATTACAACTTATACGGGAAAGTGCCGGCAAATCTGCAAGTGCAGGTCGTTTTGTGGTCTTCTTCTCTAAATATTTCCGTTTTCAAATTTTGTGAGCAAGAAGTATTTTAGAAAATACAGTAGAAACAAGTTGTGCCTCCGTGGGGAGGGGTTTTCTATACAGTTTTTTGGTTTTGAATATTTGTCAAATTACAACTTATACGGGAAAGTGCCGGCAAATCTGCAAGTGCAGGTCGTTTTGTGGTCTTCTTCTCTAAATATTTCCGTTTTCAAATTTTGTGAGCAAGAAGTATTTTAGAAAATACAGTAGAAACAAGTTGTGCCTCCGTGGGGAGGGGTTTTCTATACAGTTTTTTGGTTTTGAATATTTGTCAAATTACAACTTATACGGGAAAGTGCCAGCAAATCTGCAAGTGCAGGTCGTTTTGTGGTCTTCTTCTCTAAATATTTCCGTTTTCAAATTTTGTGAGCAAGAAGTATTTTAGAAAATACAGTAGAAACAAGTTGTGCCTCCGTGGGGAGGGGTTTTCTATACAGTTTTTTGGTTTTGAATATTTGTCAAATTACAACTTATACGGGAAAGTGCCGGCAAATCTGCAAGTGCAGGTCGTTTTGTGGTCTTCTTCTCTAAATATTTCCGTTTTCAAATTTTGTGAGCAAGAAGTATTTTAGAAAATACAGTAGAAACAAGTTGTGCCTCCGTGGGGAGGGGTTTTCTATACAGTTTTTTGGTTTTGAATATTTGTCAAATTACAACTTATACGGGAAAGTGCCGGCAAATCTGCAAGTGCAGGTCGTTTTGTGGTCTTCTTCTCTAAATATTTCCGTTTTCAAATTTTGTGAGCAAGAAGTATTTTAGAAAATACAGTAGAAACAAGTTGTGCCTCCGTGGGGAGGGGTTTTCTATACAGTTTTTTGGTTTTGAATATTTGTCAAATTACAACTTATACGGGAAAGTGCCGGCAAATCTGCAAGTGCAGGTCGTTTTGTGGTCTTCTTCTCTAAATATTTCCGTTTTCAAATTTTGTGAGCAAGAAGTATTTTAGAAAATACAGTAGAAACAAGTTGTGCCTCCGTGGGGAGGGGTTTTCTATACAGTTTTTTGGTTTTGAATATTTGTCAAATTACAACTTATACGGGAAAGTGCCGGCAAATCTGCAAGTGCAGGTCGTTTTGTGGTCTTCTTCTCTAAATATTTCCGTTTTCAAATTTTGTGAGCAAGAAGTATTTTAGAAAATACAGTAGAAACAAGTTGTGCCTCCGTGGGGAGGGGTTTTCTATACAGTTTTTTGGTTTTGAATATTTGTCAAATTACAACTTATACGGGAAAGTGCCGGCAAATCTGCAAGTGCAGGTCGTTTTGTGGTCTTCTTCTCTAAATATTTCCGTTTTCAAATTTTGTGAGCAAGAAGTATTTTAGAAAATACAGTAGAAACAAGTTGTGCCTCCGTGGGGAGGGGTTTTCTATACAGTTTTTTGGTTTTGAATATTTGTCAAATTACAACTTATACGGGAAAGTGCCGGCAAATCTGCAAGTGCAGGTCGTTTTGTGGTCTTCTTCTCTAAATATTTCCGTTTTAAAATTTTGTGAGCAAGAAGTATTTTAGAAAATACAGTAGAAACAAGTTGTGCCTCCGTGGGAAGGGGTTTTCTATACAGTTTTTTGGTTTTGAATATTTGTCAAATTACAACTTATACGGGAAAGTGCCGGCAAATCTGCAAGTGCAGGTCGTTTTGTGGTCTTCTTCTCTAAATATTTCCGTTTTCAAATTTTGTGAGCAAGAAGTATTTTAGAAAATACAGTAGAAACAAGTTGTGCCTCCGTGGGGAGGGGTTTTCTATACAGTTTTTTGGTTTTGAATATTTGTCAAATTACAACTTATACGGGAAAGTGCCGGCAAATCTGCAAGTGCAGGTCGTTTTGTGGTCTTCTTCTCTAAATATTTCCGTTTTCAAATTTTGTGAGCAAGAAGTATTTTAGAAAATACAGTAGAAACAAGTTGTGCCTCCGTGGGAAGGGGTTTTCTATACAGTTTTTTGGTTTTGAATATTTGTCAAATTACAACTTATACGGGAAAGTGCCGGCAAATCTGCAAGTGCAGGTCGTTTTGTGGTCTTCTTCTCTAAATATTTCCGTTTTCAAATTTTGTGAGCAAGAAGTATTTTAGAAAATACAGTAGAAACAAGTTGTGCCTCCGTGGGAAGGGGTTTTCTATACAGTTTTTTGGTTTTGAATATTTGTCAAATTACAACTTATACGGGAAAGTGCCGGCAAATCTGCAAGTGCAGGGCGTTTTGTGGTCTTCTTCTCTAAATATTTCCGTTTTCAAATTTTGTGAGCAAGAAGTATTTTAGAAAATACAGTAGAAACAAGTTGTGCCTCCGTGGGAAGGGGTTTTCTATACAGTTTTTTGGTTTTGAATATTTGTCAAATTACAACTTATACGGGAAAGTGCCGGCAAATCTGCAAGTGCAGGTCGTTTTGTGGTCTTCTTCTCTAAATATTTCCGTTTTCAAATTTTGTGAGCAAGAAGTATTTTAGAAAATACAGTAGAAACAAGTTGTGCCTCCGTGGGGAGGGGTTTTCTATACAGTTTTTTGGTTTTGAATATTTGTCAAATTACAACTTATACGGGAAAGTGCCGGCAAATCTGCAAGTGCAGGTCGTTTTGTGGTCTTCTTCTCTAAATATTTCCGTTTTAAAATTTTGTGAGCAAGAAGTATTTTAGAAAATACAGTAGAAACAAGTTGTGCCTCCGTGGGAAGGGGTTTTCTATACAGTTTTTTGGTTTTGAATATTTGTCAAATTACAACTTATACGGGAAAGTGCCGGCAAATCTGCAAGTGCAGGTCGTTTTGTGGTCTTCTTCTCTAAATATTTCCGTTTTAAAATTTTGTGAGCAAGAAGTATTTTAGAAAATACAGTAGAAACAAGTTGTGCCTCCGTGGGGAGGGGTTTTCTATACAGTTTTTTGGTTTTGAATATTTGTCAAATTACAACTTATACGGGAAAGTGCCGGCAAATCTGCAAGTGCAGGTCGTTTTGTGGTCTTCTTCTCTAAATATTTCCGTTTTCAAATTTTGTGAGCAAGAAGTATTTTAGAAAATACAGTAGAAACAAGTTGTGCCTCCGTGGGAAGGGGTTTTCTATACAGTTTTTTGGTTTTGAATATTTGTCAAATTACAACTTATACGGGAAAGTGCCGGCAAATCTGCAAGTGCAGGGCGTTTTGTGGTCTTCTTCTCTAAATATTTCCGTTTTCAAATTTTGTGAGCAAGAAGTATTTTAGAAAATACAGTAGAAACAAGTTGTGCCTCCGTGGGAAGGGGTTTTCTATACAGTTTTTTGGTTTTGAATATTTGTCAAATTACAACTTATACGGGAAAGTGCCGGCAAATCTGCAAGTGCAGGTCGTTTTGTGGTCTTCTTCTCTAAATATTTCCGTTTTCAAATTTTGTGAGCAAGAAGTATTTTAGAAAATACAGTAGAAACAAGTTGTGCCTCCGTGGGAAGGGGTTTTCTATACAGTTTTTTGGTTTTGAATATTTGTCAAATTACAACTTATACGGGAAAGTGCCGGCAAATCTGCAAGTGCAGGTCGTTTTGTGGTCTTCTTCTCTAAATATTTCCGTTTTCAAATTTTGTGAGCAAGAAGTATTTTAGAAAATACAGTAGAAACAAGTTGTGCCTCCGTGGGGAGGGGTTTTCTATACAGTTTTTTGGTTTTGAATATTTGTCAAATTACAACTTATACGGGAAAGTGCCGGCAAATCTGCAAGTGCAGGTCGTTTTGTGGTCTTCTTCTCTAAATATTTCCGTTTTCAAATTTTGTGAGCAAGAAGTATTTTAGAAAATACAGTAGAAACAAGTTGTGCCTCCGTGGGAAGGGGTTTTCTATACAGTTTTTTGGTTTTGAATATTTGTCAAATTACAACTTATACGGGAAAGTGCCGGCAAATCTGCAAGTGCAGGTCGATTTGTGGTCTTCTTCTCTAAATATTTCCGTTTTAAAATTTTGTGAGCAAGAAGTATTTTAGAAAATACAGTAGAAACAAGTTGTGCCTCCGTGGGAAGGGGTTTTCTATACAGTTTTTTGGTTTTGAATATTTGTCAAATTACAACTTATACGGGAAAGTGCCGGCAAATCTGCAAGTGCAGGTCGTTTTGTGGTCTTCTTCTCTAAATATTTCCGTTTTCAAATTTTGTGAGCAAGAAGTATTTTAGAAAATACAGTAGAAACAAGTTGTGCCTCCGTGGGGAGGGGTTTTCTATACAGTTTTTTGGTTTTGAATATTTGTCAAATTACAACTTATACGGGAAAGTGCCGGCAAATCTGCAAGTGCAGGTCGTTTTGTGGTCTTCTTCTCTAAATATTTCCGTTTTCAAATTTTGTGAGCAAGAAGTATTTTAGAAAATACAGTAGAAACAAGTTGTGCCTCCGTGGGGAGGGGTTTTCTATACAGTTTTTTGGTTTTGAATATTTGTCAAATTACAACTTATACGGGAAAGTGCCGGCAAATCTGCAAGTGCAGGTCGTTTTGTGGTCTTCTTCTCTAAATATTTCCGTTTTAAAATTTTGTGAGCAAGAAGTATTTTAGAAAATACAGTAGAAACAAGTTGTGCCTCCGTGGGGAGGGGTTTTCTATACAGTTTTTTGGTTTTGAATATTTGTCAAATTACAACTTATACGGGAAAGTGCCGGCAAATCTGCAAGTGCAGGTCGTTTTGTGGTCTTCTTCTCTAAATATTTCCGTTTTCAAATTTTGTGAGCAAGAAGTATTTTAGAAAATACAGTAGAAACAAGTTGTGCCTCCGTGGGAAGGGGTTTTCTATACAGTTTTTTGGTTTTGAATATTTGTCAAATTACAACTTATACGGGAAAGTGCCGGCAAATCTGCAAGTGCAGGTCGTTTTGTGGTCTTCTTCTCTAAATATTTCCGTTTTCAAATTTTGTGAGCAAGAAGTATTTTAGAAAATACAGTAGAAACAAGTTGTGCCTCCGTGGGGAGGGGTTTTCTATACAGTTTTTTGGTTTTGAATATTTGTCAAATTACAACTTATACGGGAAAGTGCCGGCAAATCTGCAAGTGCAGGTCGTTTTGTGGTCTTCTTCTCTAAATATTTCCGTTTTCAAATTTTGTGAGCAAGAAGTATTTTAGAAAATACAGTAGAAACAAGTTATGCCTCCGTGGGGAGGGGTTTTCTATACAGTTTTTTGGTTTTGAATATTTGTCAAATTACAACTTATACGGGAAAGTGCCGGCAAATCTGCAAGTGCAGGTCGTTTTGTGGTCTTCTTCTCTAAATATTTCCGTTTTCAAATTTTGTGAGCAAGAAGTATTTTAGAAAATACAGTAGAAACAAGTTGTGCCTCCGTGGGGAGGGGTTTTCTATACAGTTTTTTGGTTTTGAATATTTGTCAAATTACAACTTATACGGGAAAGTGCCGGCAAATCTGCAAGTGCAGGTCGTTTTGTGGTCTTCTTCTCTAAATATTTCCGTTTTCAAATTTTGTGAGCAAGAAGTATTTTAGAAAATACAGTAGAAACAAGTTGTGCCTCCGTGGGGAGGGGTTTTCTATACAGTTTTTTGGTTTTGAATATTTGTCAAATTACAACTTATACGGGAAAGTGCCGGCAAATCTGCAAATGCAGGTCGTTTTGTGGTCTTCTTCTCTAAATATTTCCGTTTTCAAATTTTGTGAGCAAGAAGTATTTTAGAAAATACAGTAGAAACAAGTTGTGCCTCCGTGGGGAGGGGTTTTCTATACAGTTTTTTGGTTTTGAATATTTGTCAAATTACAACTTATACGGGAAAGTGCCGGCAAATCTGCAAATGCAGGTCGTTTTGTGGTCTTCTTCTCTAAATACTTCCGTTTTCAAATTTTGTGAGGAAGAAGTATTTTAGAAAATACAGTAGAAACAAGTTGTGCCTCCGTGGGAAGGGGTTTTCTATACAGTTTTTTGGTTTTGAATATTTGTCAAATTACAACTTATACGGGAAAGTGCCGGCAAATCTGCAAATGCAGGTCGTTTTGTGGTCTTCTTCTCTAAATACTTCCGTTTTCAAATTGTGTGAGGAAGAAGTATTTTAGAAAATACAGTAGAAACAAGTTGTGCCTCCGTGGGAAGGGGTTTTCTATACAGTTTTTTGGTTTTGAATATTTGTCAAATTACAACTTATACGGGAAAGTGCCGGCAAATCTGTAAATGCAGATTTGTAACGATTTTTTAAATGTATTTTGCTTTGCCATTCGTTAAATCGAGATTTATTTATTTTTGTCATTCGCTACATAAGACAGTTAATGTAAAAATTTCATTATTCGTTATATCCGATATTCGTTAAACTGAGTATTCGCTATACCGGGCTTTGACTGTATTTTTTTTTTTTTTCTGAAAATTGTGCTATTTGTCCTCAGAGCCAAAAAAATGTGTCAGCCACTCGCATAGTGTCCGAAGAAAGAAATAACTGTTTTGCGCTTTACTGTCTCCGAAAGCTCTTATTAACAGAAAGCTCTTCTTGTTTGTGTGCCTGCCCCCTACGGTATGCTAATGAAAATAACGTACCATTCCGACCATGGCGTATGAGTGTTATCTTCAGTATTTCTCTGCTTACGGACAGAATAGATTTTAACAAGCAACTGAGAACATCTTAGAATATAAAATTAAATAAATTAATGGAAACAAGTAAAAAAACTTGTATTGTAGAAATGCAAAACAAGCGATAACTGTGAACCAGAGAAATACTAATTTAATAGATGCAAATGCATAAATAGATATTTAAAAAGAAGTGCCTTGTTTTGAAACAAATTTACATGTTCTCATTAATATTTCAATTAAAAGTAGCATATGAAAATGAAAAGAATAAGTAATTCTGCTTATGAAATGTTCAGCCAGTGAAGTTCAAGGAATTCAATGTGTGTTTTTTGTTTGTTTTAAATTTCATTGCACAAGATGGTGTAAAAATCAATACTCAACAGCACAACATTCAGACAAACAATTGTTTTACCAAGAAACAAAAAGCGAAATATATTGCAGAATAAAGTTTTCCATTCGATGGCCAGGAGACAAACGAAAGAGGCGGTCAACATCACATGTCTAAACGAGGAAACATGTTCTTCTTAATCATGATGAACATGAACCCGCACACAATAGAGTGTAATATACTATAATCGGTTAAATTGCGGGTTTTTGTATTATTGGTGTGTTCGAGTGCAATGTTGTTGCTGTGCACAGCACGCCGTTGGCTGCAGCCTGTCAACTAAATTTTTGCTTGTGTTCGCAGCGGCTGAATTTGCGGCAGCACTTGCGCTGCTTTGGCATGACCAGTCAAGTGTTATTACGCTTTCAAAAAGTAAACTATTTAGGATTTGCTGAATATAAAGTGAAACAATTATAGTTGCTTCTATTGTCATGTAATTAGGGAAAAATAAAAAGAAGAAAAATAACTTCAATGGTTTTGCTGAACTCACTCTCGTAAGTGCGTATCCTTTTTATCAAATCTGAGGAATACTTCGAACAACATCCACAAAGTTTATTATAAAAACTGACATTGTGTCACATCCACATGCTGTGACACTTTAGTAGTGCACAGCCAGCATATGCTACAATGTTTAACTCATCACCATCCCAACCAGCCACTCCACCACCGAATGGAGAAACCTCTCGCATTAAAAATTTTATGGGCCGTTCACCGGCCATTGGTATATTGAAATCAAAGTTTTTAACTGTCTTAGGCAACAGCAATGAGTTGCTGAACGGCATTTCCTCAAAGGTAAGTTAATGTTGGCAGAGTCTAGTTTCAGTTTATTATTATTTTTTGTTGCCTTGAAAGAGTTATTAAATTGCCGAAAGGCCTAATAACAAATCGCAACAAACCAGAACACAAAGTAACAACAGATGAAATAGTCGCTACAACATGTCTCTCAATG
Organism: Sturmia bella; assembly: GCA_963662145.1. Lineage (NCBI taxonomy): Eukaryota > Metazoa > Arthropoda > Insecta > Diptera > Tachinidae > Sturmia > Sturmia bella. Next base: position 69,262,047 of record OY759171.1, on the reverse strand, counting down.
TCGAATGCAGTTTTTATGTCGCTTCATAAACAAAATGCTCGAACAAACGCAAACACATTCATGCTCCCACATACATATGTACATATGCCTGCTGTATGTATGATGTATGCACGTGTTTAGGTTCTTCGAGGAAGAATTTCTTTAATATGGAAATATCTTGTAACTTAACGTCTGTCTGCTATTTAAAAGGATGTTTATGTGCTATCAGTTGTGAAACAAGAAATGCTATTTGAGACCTTGAGTTATGATTCATGTACTATTCAAGACAACAAAAGAACCTTGCCAGTTTCAAAGACTGCGCCTGTAATTTTGTTAATAACAAACAACTCAGTAGCAGCAAAAAATAATATTTTTGCCTCGATACAATTACAATTAAAACTGAAACAAAAAGCAAAATCTTAGCAACAAAGCAAGGTGCTTGATGATTTCATAAAACGAACAGAGAATACACTGGCGTATGGGGAAATAATGGTTTTGAAGGTCGGCAGAGCCACTTAGGTTGGTTTCGAACTAATGAATGGCAAGAAAGCGGAGTTTACTAAAATTTCTAATTTACTTTTATGCATTTCGAAAGTGAACAAAGCGAAGCACTAGAAACAAATAATTTTTTTTGAGCCAAACTGCCATGGAAACAATTCATTTTAAAATAAATTTCATAATAAGCAACAAACTGCCACTAAAGCTTATTTATTTGTCCGACACCTAAAAAACATGAAACTTCTTGTGTATGTTCCAGCCGCCTCCACGCCAGCCTTTTCAAATGCTTCCAATGACTTATAGCAGTAGTGAGCTGTGACCCAAGAACCCGAAACTTGTGCTTTTTAAAAAATATTTTTCTTAATTGTGGTAATTTTTATTCATTACTTTTCCTTTGTTATGTGCGTTTGAAGCTCTCTCGAAATGTGTTTGAAGGTCAGAATTGAAAAAGATTTTTTTGTGGTAAAATTGTAGAAATCAACATTGTTTCGAGACTTTGGACCTTTTTTTTTTTGGTTTTTGAAGGCGATTGTTTCAATCAATTAGCCAGCAAAAGTGCTGGAATAAGTTTAGGAGAAAGAAGAGGTAAAAAAGAAGAACTGATCGTGTTTCCATCAGCGTGTATCACACATGGAAAATGGATAAATTTTTTTTTGCTGCCATTCAAACTCCAGGGATGGCCAATAGAGTACCTATTTTATTCCTGAGAGACTTGCATTGTGTTGGATGCAGATTTCTTTTATTTTTAAGATGTTTAAATGGCCAAACATAAAATGTGTTTTAATTTTATTAATACGGCAAGTTCTTAGGAAATATCCAAAGATTTTATAATTTATTATTAATGTCAATTATTGTACTCATTTGAACTAGTTTAAAGTCTGCAAATACCGATTGCTAAGATTTACTCGATGAAACTTTTAAATACAACTCTTTGAGTTTCTTTGAATTTCTTTTCATTCAGTTTACCTTTAATATCAGCTCAAGCGATTCGGACTATTGTGACGATGATGAAGAGGAGATACCGAAATGTAAGTTTGGTTTGAAATTAAATGTTGCAAAGTTATTTCAGTTTGGCTCATTTTCTTTGATTAGTTGATGAAACGATTGATTATACGAAAATCGACTATGAGGCCCGGAGAGTCAAGGCACGTCGAGCCCATGAAGAAATCATATCAGGACGTTATAGGCAACCGAACTTGGCACCCAGTAATATAAACAAGCATATGTGCTTGTACATACATATGTATCCAATGAATTAAAACACCACAAGACTAGTTGTATTTGGGGAGACAACTTCACTCTCAAAGGAACTGCTAAACTCTCAAATAAACTATTTGCAAACTGATTTGTGTTGAGAGTTTGTCCTTGAACTCGACTCAAATACAATACTAAATGATACAATTAGGCTTGTGAATGTTTTAAAAGAGGTCAGAATCAAAAGCATGTATGTGTAATACGTGTAAACTTTTTTCGTTTTGCAATAGTTATGGAGAATTTTTTTTTGTTGGAACGGCTCAGCCTACTGACTATGAGAGTTTATTTGAAAATTTTGAAGTGTGAATGATTTAATACATACATTACAAAAGTTTACTACGTTAAAAAGTTTCTCGTACTCCTACTATTTTTGCGAGTAACATGTTTTTATAAATTTTTTCTTTAATTTTTCTACATCGGCATCAAATGTTTTGTTATAAATATTTTTACAATCGAATCTTAAAGTATGATACATCAATGGCAGACGAGTGTTTTGCTAAATTTCGTAAGAAATAGTTAAACTTGTGCTTTTTCTATAGCCAAGTTCTAAGATGCTTCTACTGCAATTATTGCTAGAGCTTAATAATTGCCAAAGGTTCAATTCTCATTAATTTGAGTGGTAGAATGGGATATTTCAAGTCCTTGGAAAAGTGCGGGGCAAGACCACTGATAGATCGTACTTTAAGTGCCGAAAATTTAAATAAGCCAATAAAAGGTGATCACTACGTTCGGAAAAATTAAAACTTTTCCGAAAGTACCTTTGCCATATACTTTATATTGGCGCACGTACGAGAAATGCTTTTGAAGTACGGCCTAGTGCAAACATTTATTTACTTTGATAGTTTCAACGGTTTTTATATGCAATTATTTTAAAGGACCTCGTTTGAACACATTGCGCAATAAGAAACACATTGCGCAAAAGTCACGATCTCGGTCATCGTCTTCATCATCATCCTCGTCGTCATCATCTACCTCAACGTCTTCAAGGTCGTTTCACAACAACCAACAGGACAGGTCTCACATCAGTAGCACTACACGTTCCGACTCTATAGAATCCCGAAATTCGGGTGGCTATGAGCGAGCGCGAGCTATACCTGGCGCCCGGCGTAGTGAACTAGATCTACAAAGAGATCTTTTGCGTATGCGCGAAAGTTCAGGGAATGCGGCTGTTTCGATGGCAGCCCCAAACGCAGCACCTCACATTGAGGTCCAGCCACCTTCTTATGAACGAGAACTTAGTAGATCGTCAGTAATTAATGTTACCAATGCCACATCTAATCATTCCATGCGAGTTCCTGCAGTTAGACGTAAAAATTCAAACAGTAGCACTTTAACCAGCTTGCGTGATGAAGTGGAGAATCAGGTTAGCCCCAGCGTCGAGTCAACAGATTGGCGCAATTTTATACGCTCTGAGTCGCAAAATTCGGTGCCTTCATGGGCCTCTTCAATAAGTCTGGATTGTCGGGCTGGCGAAGAGCCGATAAAAGAATTCATGAAACGCTTTACCGACATCATGTTCGCAAATGCTAATTCCATCGATTTGGAATTGAAGTCAGAGTTTGGTGCGATGACACGTTTGGAAGTTGGCCGCCAATGGTTTGTTAGGTTTATAGTTGATCAAAAAAATAAGGTCAAGGTAGTCAATGAGCCGACATTCCATTCGCTCATTCAACATTTCTCGCTCGTCTTGTTTGAGTGCAACGAATGCGAACATTTTCCACCAGCTGCCATTATTATGAACTTGTGTTTCATTTTTTACCGTGAAAGTAAGCCCCCCTATAAAATTATGTACTTTCATATGCAGGTTTGTAATCTATTGTTGCTCTTCATTGCAGTTGATGTTCCAGGTTGTGATGCCTACCGTGAGTACTTGTTCACCTTTTTGCGTGAACAACCCATTTGGCGGACTGTTCGTTTTTGGAATACAGCATTTTTCGAGGCAATTCAGAACGAAAGAGATCATCGTTTATTGGCCAGACAAAAGAAACAGGAAAGACGTAAGACAAAACAGAAAGGAAAAATAGAAAACGACCCCGACCAAAAGGCTTCTAACAGTGAATTTGAAAACGACATCAGACCTTTAAATAAAACTGAAATTTCCACCTCCAGCTCTTCCCATCAAAGTCACACGAACAAAATCAAAAAAGAACGCTCAACGAAAACATTGAACGAAACGAATGCCGATGTGGACAAAGAAATGGAAAACATTTCATTTCGACTTCTAACGTAAGTGAGATTCCAATATCGATGAGTGTCTGCTCATCCCATCTTCCCATTTGGAGCGTAAGCTCCAACGTATGAAGAATATAAGAGGTACATATCTGCAGGTGTCACTAAATAATGCATAGATGTTTCCACACCATACAACCGGCCACGAATTAATGTAGAACAAACAAACAGGCGCTGTTGATTTCTTTGGGCATAGTGCTCACTGCAATCAAAATACATACGTGCAGATGGCAAAGTGTAACGCTAAATTAAGTCCATCATCTGCATGTATATGTATGTATGTATGTGTAATGGACAAGACATGTCACTACTTACCTAAAAAAGAAAAACATTGCGTTGTATGGGTGTAGTCGCGAGTTCAAAATTTTTTCGTAACTACAAGAAAACTTTGTTGATTTTCAACAATTTGTATAAAACATTCTCGTAGCGAAGGTGGCACTAAACTTTTCTTTTCAGTCGTTCATTTCAAGTTGAGCGGCTTTGCACTTAATTATGTGATGCCTTTTTCTTATCGTAGATGAAATCTTACGTATGCCGCGAAATATTTAATTTCGAAATTGTTTTTTTATTTTGATTTTCTTGAGCACATCATCATCAATCATTTTTCTTTCCATTCACTTTTTAATACTCATTAAACCAGTTCCAGTTCCCGGGTCGGAAGTAACTTAATGCTTTCGAGTTTGAAAAAAGTTTCTGACAACAACAAATATGTATTTGTATAAAAGCTAAATTATATACGATATGTGCTATACGTTTTGTTTTCCTTTTTTGCACTTCAGATCCTTTACTTGCAACATTCACGCCTTGGGAGCTTCGCAAGATACGTGCTTAGAATTTTTCAAAAAACAACAGTCAGCAATCGGCCTGCCTAAAGATAAATCAAAACTCATACGTGACAACATTTACCGTATTTACTACGAGACCGAGATGTGGGGCTTCAAACAATCTTGAAGAACATGAAGAGCAGGTGAAAAACAAATGTACAATTTTAAAACTCTAAAACTAAATAGCCGGAGACTAAATTCTTCAAATAGGTAAAGTAAACAATTATTAAGTTATGTGCGAAAATTTTAACTTTAGCATTAAAAAAAATAATAGTTTCAACAATTTTCACAAAGAAATGGGAAAACAAAACTTAACAACAGATAAAAGTAGTTAAACAAATTGTTATTTAGTTAATTAAAAATTATTGAATGTTCTAAAATGTGATAAATTAATTTGTGATTTAAATAATAAATTAATACGAACTGGAATGCGAAGCAATTTTGTTTTAAGTATGTACATACATATGTATGTATGTATGTATGTATGTAGTTGAAAATATGGATTTACAAAATACACTCCTGATATTTCCTTAAAATACTCTCTTCTAATTGAAACACTTCACTTGTTAGACGGTTAAAATAAATTAAAAGAACTAACTAATCTACAATTTATCTACTACAGTTAATGTATTACGAAACCAAAACATTTAATTAAGTACACACACACACACACACACACACACACACACACTAACACGCGTGCATTAATGCGAAACCTATACTGATCAAACGATTTCTTCTTTCAAAATGCCTCATACTACAATCCGTCAAACTTGAATTAAAACCAAATAAAAATGTAATTAAATGTCATTATTTTGTAACAATTTAAAATTTAACAAAATATTTACAACAAAACAAAAAACCAATTTTCCATAGTTAACAATAATAATAGATATGAAAATGAAACCGATTAATAAATAAAATGTGTTATTCTAAAATTGTAAAACTCGAATATATTTTAGGAAATTTTATTCTGTGAAGATTCTACATGAATGCTAAGAAATTTTCTTATGACCCTGATTAGTCGAAATGAAAGTGATAGCCAAAAATTAATTTAAAATATTTAAATTGTTTTCCGGTTTGCAGTTGAAAAATTTTGCCTTACGTTGGCATTTTGTTTTGCCATGCTGTGCAACGACTGGAACTTGAATTAAATAAAACCTCTTTCTAATCACATTTAGCTAATTAAATCACCTGACAAAACTTAAATGTTCTAACTGAATCCATAAACAAATTATAATAATGAAAGTCATAGAGTTAATAAACTGAAAGGTTTCTTTCTTGAAAGTATTAAAGTATAAAATATAAAACACGAAATAAGAAGTTGCACTACTGATTTTGAAACATCATTCCATTGTTGTCATTATCAATTAATACTATAAATCGAAAATCGATCGGTGAATTAAATGTAAGCTGAAGAGGAGAAAAACTAAATCAAAACTCACATTTTCAATATTTTATTTAATAAATTTTAATTATTATTTTCTTAAGGTTTTTATTAAAACTAATAAAAAGTTTAATTAAATAATTTTATCAAATTTAAGATGTGTATATTTTAAAATATTTTTGGATTCGGTAACTGATTTTGACAGGTATGTATTTCTTGTGTAAAACACATTTAACACGTTTAACTTTTACACTTTTTTTATTTTCTCTAATCTGAAAACGACCAGATTCAATACTGCAGAAACGGAGAGAAAATATACATTTTTTTTTGTTGGCTCATGTGTTCGCAACTCTTAAAAATCTTAAATGAAAGGAGCGTTGTTTTATTGTTTTTTACATTTTCTATAAATTTCAAAAGTTTTTTGTAAAACTTTAACACAATGACTTATGTAAATTAAAAAAAAGAACTGTTTGCAATATTGAATTGAATACACTCGCAATAAATTTAAAAAAAGGAAGAAAAAAATAAAATTAATACTAACTGCCAGTTCAACGATGACGAACCTTTTCATCCGTACGTATACATACGAATTTGTTTTTGTCCTAAATCAATTTATGCGAACGAGTGAACGAACAAACGAAAGAACGAACGATCCAAACTGGTTCGATATCGACGAACTGGCAGTGGAAGCAACATTAAAGCATAAAAAATAGAACAATATCTTATTTTAAGAAGATTTAAAGTTAAACAAAAAATCATTCCATGATCATTTTCAACGTTATAATACAACAAAATAAGAAATAATATAAATACAATCTAACCAAGAGTTTCCGTTCATCTTGTTGCTTGAATTTTTATATAATTATGTACATTCTACACTATAATGTTTTACATTCAAAGTAACTAAATAAAATTAGATTTATTAATGAACATTTAATAACACGTTTTAAACATTCTCTTTTCAATGCAAAAAAGGAAAAATAAAACAAAGAAAGAAAGAAAGAAAGAAAGCAAAAAGGATAAACATTTAAATAATAAAACGTACAAGGAACTGCTGATCGAATAAAGTTCTCATAAATTATGAATTTAGATTGTATTTTGATTTGCAACTTCTTGCTTCTCGTTTTATTAAATTGTGCGTTTAGTTTATTTTGTTATTTTTTTAGTATAAAAGTGATTGATTTAAAAAGCAAAAACCTCGACGTGGTTCTTTGTATTTTTCAAATTAAATTTAAGTCGTCGAAACAGACACAATATGCAAAATTTAAAACTACAGGTCGAATGAAACTGCGGAATTACTGGATTTATTTCCTCGTGAGTGAGCGAATGAAACAGAATTTATTTAACTGAGAGATGTTTATGCTCTTTTGGTTCTGTTTTTGTTATCTGTATTAGTAAATTTTATAAAAAAGGCAATCGTAGCAGAAGGATACTGCCATATCCCTAAGCTGGTGAATAATTGATAGTTTTTCTAATCGATAAACAGCTGGAAGGTGACGGAGCCCATGCGATCGCGTATACTGCCACTGTAGATAATGTTTTTCGCCCAAGCACGACATTCAACATTGATCATTTTATTTATTTGCAAACTCTCAAATTGTACTGCAATCAGGGGACTCAAGTAGCCAGGCTGATTAAGGTAGGGATAGTAGTAGTTGGGAAAGCCTCGATCTGGGTAATATTGAACTTCGCCCAAGTTTTCTCTGTCCTCCGCATTAGTACCATTGCAAGAAACCCATACTTGTTGGCGCTGTGTAGAATAGAATAAAAGCAAACGAGTTGGAGAATAAATTTATTTTGGGAAAAATAACATACATATATCAGACATATTTAAATAAAACAGATAACTAAATAAATTCAAAATATAGATTTGAAGTTTTATAGAGCTCCTTTGTTTTGTGAAATACAATGAAATATCGGAACTGAAAAGGGCTATAAAAAGAAAAGCATTTGGAATGAAATCTTAATAAATGTCAGAAAACAAACTGCGAAGTAGATTTTAATTGAAATCTCACAAATTTCGCCTTCACATTTACAATACAGTTTTTTTGTGGCACCTTGCTACATATTTTCATAAAATTTATTTCTGTGAGGTGTTTGACAAAGCAAATTGGTTCACATAGTGAACACCACTACTATGCTTAAGGGCAGATTGGTATTTTCGGGTACTTTATGAACAAAATAACAAATTTAAGAATATTCAGCGCTTTCTAATGAAAAGGCAAGAAGGTGGGAAATGTTCAGGCACTGAACTCAACTCAACAAAACAAAACAGCGGAGTTAGAATGCACAATTCTAGAAGCACTCATGAATTTTCTCACGAGAAAAAAGCTAAAGCTTAGTTTTTGAGAAATATTGTGTATGGGAGGTGGTCGTGTCCGTATCTCGATTTTTACCAAAGTGCAAGGTTTTGCGTTCTTGTTTTGCCGCTTCTCTATACGGAAACAAGGCTCTATGTGTAGTCACCTAACCAGAAAATTACTGTTTACTTTTATTAGATTAGGTTATAAACCACTGATATTTTCATGAAAGGTCTCAAAGAATCACCAGAATTAAAAGTATACAAACAACAGGTATAAGCCTAAAAAAAACTACAAATAAATTATGGCAATATTTAAAAAAAAACCAAAATTTAGAGACATTTGCAATTTTTGTACCTGCATCCATGTGTGTAACTTCTCACAATATAAAAATTAATTTAAAAATTTGAAATATTGTCTTTGCTAACAGTATCTATCTCTCAAATAAGTCAAGAATATTTTTTTTCAATCTAATTTTGTGATTTCTTAATATGGATTTGAAATTTTTACTTGGATTGTATCGGTTTTAAATCAAAAGTGTCTAGTGAATACGTAAAGAAAATATGAAATAATATTCCTAGGTAAATAAAATTTTTATTACCTGTGAAAGATTAATTTTTTTGATATGTTCCCTCAACTGAAGTGGCATGTCGGCGGGCAAGTCCAAGGGATCATCATAATATTCAGGCATCCAGTTGTAAATTTTATTTAATTTTAAGAACACACATGGTCGACTATTGTTGTAGCCGTAGGCATTTTGTGGAGTACAGTTTCCAAATTGGCTAATATCAACACTGCAGACATCCCTTTCATTGTGAGTTTCATTAAAAGAGCATATTTTGCCAATATGGCTGCTTTGGTTGTAGGCTTTAAAACAAATTAAAAAAAAAAATTCAATACCTCTGTTGGAAGGATTTTATGTATGTATATTACTTACTTTCCATATACTGGTCCAATAAATCAATCCAATATTTCTTCTCTTCGTATTTCTTAGAATCGAATTGTATCACTGAGCCACGCTCCGTTTCTTCACTGATGGGGCGAAATCCAAGGCCAGGATTTGTACCAATCAAAGATTTTTCAAGCTTCCATTTTGGTTCTTTCAAGTCGTACGAGGCTTTCAAGCCCTGCATACATATTGCAAATAAGCCAGCCAACACAATATAGAATATCACATAAAATAGCAGCAGCTGACCTGTTTGGTTAAAGAAATATCCCCAATTAATTATGCATTTGCAAATACATACATATACAGACATCCATCTATACATATGTATGTACATATGTACGTATGAAAGATTTTTATTGCTGAACGTTAAAAAATAGCCAAAAAGAGCGGGAAGCAATGAAACAGACATTCACACGAATGCATGTGAATTCATGAGGTTAAAATAAAATGTAGACACACACACACACACAAACACATGTATTACATAGTCGGTGCTGGAAATATTTTATAGGTGTCGTTAATATTATTTTACGAAAATTGTAAATTAACACGTTCCTCGTGCACACAAACTGAGCAACTCGAACAAATTCATAATTTTTACAAATAAGGAAATTACGGATTTTCAATTTTTTATACATGACTGAGACTAATAGCTGTGCATGTGTACACATGTACAAACATACATGCGCATCTGTCATGTGGTAGCAAAAGCTACTGAGCAATAACAACAAAAATAACAATTAAAAATATATGTACATGTATGTGAGTACTACTGATGTTGCGAACATCCATTATTAATATTCACGAATATGAATGTTTATTCGCTGAAGCTCAGCGCCACTTTACATTTAAAACTTGACTGAAAAAAATTAAAAAAAAACTACTAGATTTTTAAGCCAGTTTTATGTCCCTTAAAGTGCAATGAGTTTGACCGCAAAATTCAACTTAGCAATATGCATTTATTGAGTAAATGAATGGCGTTCTTCCTGACATGAATTTATTATGAATCGGCGATAGGGAGCGTATCCAGCAATATACATATGTAGTCAGGATTTGCTCAAAGACAACCAAATATACGCATTCTCGAATGCATATAAGCATAAATGTACCAGGTGAAATGAAAGAGAGCGAAATATTGGCAAACAAATAGGTAAATAGAAGGACCTATAGCTCATACAAAAAAATAAAATATTATTAAACTAAAAAGAGAATCGAATAAACTTAATATGTAATTAATAAACTGATATACATATGTATATGTAGGAACATCTCCTAGCTAAAAAAGCCTTCATACATTTGAGACCTCGGGGTGTTTGATGGATATGAAATCGAAGCCTGAACCCTTCTCTACTTTTGCATTTCACACGACTATAATTTTATTTATCATAATTAAAGAAGTTATTAAACTTTTTAAAATGAATGAAAAATGTCCATCAAACCAGAAGAAAACAGAATTTTAATTAAAAACTATTAAACATTTTTATTTTAACTCCCATGTACACATTTGATGTCTGCTTCTAGATTAGAAACACTTGCTCAAGGTTCTATTTTACCTAAAATCAGTGTGTACTAATAATTGGCGAATATTCGACAAGTCGAATACGAATATTCCAACATCACTAGTATGTACATTCATATGCAAAAAGTAAGTAGAATTCGAAATACATACATGTATAAAGAAAAGTTGACATATAAAAGCCATACAAATTTCATCGTAGAGTACTTGTTACTTATGTATGTATTTTTATATCCATGTATTTACACACATACATAACATTCATAACTATTGAGAATAAAGTAAATCTCTAAATACCCATTTTGCGGTTGAGTTTCTATATAAATAAATAAAACAAATTCTGATACAAAATCACATTAAATTCCAATGCCAAGGTTGTATGTATAAATACAGTAACGTTTACAACTTCAAGTAAATAATTAAATCGAAATGCCTAGTAGCCTGTTCACATACTTAAAAATAAAAACGAGACATACATATATGTATTTCTAGCAGGCCTCGTTAAGTGATGCTCTGACTCAGTTCTTTCAATTGCAGCTTTTTCTATACTTTGATTAATTGAAGGATCAAATATTGAAATATGGAGGGGAACGATATCGAAAAAAATGTTAGTTATGGCCTTTCTTCATATCCACAGCGATATGGGCATACATGCGTACATGCTTTGATGAGAAGACCGTTTACGTTTTTAAATAATTTTAAGGTGGCATAACCTCTCAAAAAGTTTGAGCGTTTGTAATAAAAAAATTCCCGGGAATTGGGAAAATTCGATAGTTTTCGTCATGAGAAAAGTTCCAGCACGACTATCATAAAAGTCATTTGCGAGGCGTTCGATTTAAATTTTTGTTTGTATTTTTTTATGGAAACCCTCTTAAAGATGGCACAATATCAACAATTTTCTCCTCTTACAAATCGACCCATTCTAACGTTTACACTTTCACATGTGAACATATATTCGTGCGCAATCTTTATAACCTTTATTTATAATAATTGGTTTAACATTAAAGTTATTGAAAGGAACAAAAAATATTGCACAGCTCCCTGTATTGGCACCTCTGATTTATATTTATAAGTGTATATTGTTGTGTATATGTACATATGTACGTAAGTGTGAAAAAAGGAGCGGTTAGTGGTGAATGACCTCATTGGCGCCAACTAAATATGTACATACATACTTATCATACATAGGTATTCACTTTGCTGTCGTAAGCATACATACTATATACATATACTCATGGAATCGTTCTAATTGAGTTGCAAATGGAGATGGCACTACAGTCAAGTTTACAGCCGCTCACTACGCACGCTTAGGAGCAAGAGCAATATACCTTTTTGCTCATTTTACGCACCACTATTAGAAAAAAAAAAAACGAAACAAACAAACCCAATTGTTTTGTTTGGCTGGCGGTAAAATATGTTAAGTCTCTAGTTTGATGTTTGGCAAATAGAGCAGTAGTGGAAACGCACGGCACTACATATGATACGTATACATATAAATGTAGTTGCGGTACCCTAAATATGCAATTTTGGTGCATGCATTAAACAATAAATATACATACATATATGCTGTATTGTATACTAAGTAGAAAATAACTTTTGTTTTTTAGCAAAAATATCCAGTAATGACATGAGTGGTGCCCATCTCTGGCTACGAATGTTTCAGAAGTACAACAACAACAACAATACAATAAAGTAAGTGGCAGTAAAAAAAACTCTAATTTTGATAGTAGCATTTCTCGCTTTAAGGACTCCAATATTCTCTTTCAAATGTAAATATGTATATTCATTGAGTAAACATGTACATACATATGCATACGGATTTGTATCTGGATGTATGTATGTATGTAAGTATAATAAGTAAAACCTTGCCTTGGGGCCATTATGTTTTGGGGTCATAGGAATTCGTGAGTTGTTGGCTATAACCGTTTTTTTTTTTTTTTTACAAAATAATGATTTTTGAGTTGTGTCTCTATTGTTGTTAATCTGAATACCTGCAAATACTGCACACATTAAATTTTCCTCAGCCTAATGCATTACAAGTTGTTTTTTGTGGGGAACTCATTATGCAGACATACATGGCTGCTTCTTTACTACCTTTTTTAGTTTTACCATAATTGAAATGTAGTTCTTTGTTTTAAAGGAATATTCCATTAATATCAATCTTAATTTCAACTTTAACTGTTGTATTTTGTTGAAGCTGAGTTTTTTTTGTTAGTTTCGCCCTAAAATAAATCTAATGTGTTCTGTTACTTATTAATATTTTATTTGTTTTCTATATCAAATCTGCGACCTTTTGGTTTTATTAATATTAGTAACAGTTTGCTGAGTTTAACGTAACATTTATCACATTTATTTGTGGCACTGTTTTCAATATTTCGTACCCCTTTGTGTAGCTGCGCCAGGAAAATTAATATTATAAAAGTGAACTCAAACTATGTAGGTATTATTAATATTAAATATTATTTTGTTGAATAAATAAATAAGTATCAAATTTGAAAATCATGTAATAATATTTAGTGGAAACTAAAGAAGACCAATTTTTGTTGTTGCTAATTTTACCATGAGCTCAAATTTAATTTTTTAAATATTTATGTATTTCTTAAGATTTTCGCAATGATTTGCTTCATTTCCTTTTTTTTTTTGTTTGGTTTAGAATAACTAAAATTTATGTTGTTTGTGGCATGGTGTGAAGATTTATAAATGTGCTTGTTTTTGAGCGGTTAAAGCTTAATAGGAATGAACCTCATAACAAAAGGTTTCTTTACCCTTTAGCGACCACGGAGTCTGAAGTACCATAGTTTTGAAATTTGAAGAACTAAACAGCGTAATATGTTCTTTGTGCGTACATATGTATGATGTATGTATATACGCATATCTTATCGTTCTTCAAACGTTTGATTTTGGGCATATGAGGGTCGCCGTGTTGTTTTAACGTGTTTGCAAGTCAATTATATTTTCAATCTTTCTTTGATTCCTTTTCCAAGGGGAACCTAATTTAAGTTTTCATTCTTTATTGCCACGTAAGTGTATTTTCATTGATATAAAATATTGTTTCATGCAGTCATAATCAGAAAGAAATCAAGTAAACCTTATAATGCTGCTGGCCTGAAAGCGTTAAGTGTTTTGTAAGGAAAACGGAGAAACTGAAACAAATATGAAAACAAAAGGAAACAGAAAAATACCCTTAAAAGCAAATTCAAATGGTTTCCCATAAAAACTTGTTACATATTAAATTACATTGCAAAAACATACAGACACTAAAAGCCCACCCAACCAACCACTTTTACCAACCCTTAAATATTTCGATAAAGAAATCGTTTAAAGTATCTGGTGGCTGTGCTTACGTAGAGAAAAAAAACTTGAAAAAAATCTCGAAATATATTTAGTTATAAATCTCTTTAGAATTGTTTATTTCAAATAATTAAAAAAACAAAAAACAAACACACTCACATCCATACAAACACAAACTGAGCGAAATTCAGACACAGAAATGGGCAAATGACGTCATTAGGAAAAGATCATGTCGATAATAGATAAGAAAAATAAAAATAATAAAAAATTGAGCAAATGCTAACATTTGTTTCAGTCTATTTTCACCAAATGTCTACACAGAAATACATGTATGTGTGTGTTCATTTTGTACATAACTGAGTGCTCCCATGTATTTGTACAGGTTCAATTTTTGGTATAAAATATTATTATTATTATTATTTTCTTTTATTGTTTTGCCAAGAATACATTGAACAAAGAAAATTTTACGAATATTTATACCAATTAAATAAATGTGTTTTTCTTTTTTTTTTATATATAAAAAAAAAACTGAATGTATGTATGCTAAAAGCTAACAGTGGTAAATTATTCTTTGTAAACCTTTTGAAGTTTGTCTGGCCATGTGTTGGGTGTTGAAATTGGCTTATTTCTAGCCTTAGAAAAAAGAAAACAAATCAGAATTGTAAGAACAGAAATGATCAACTTATATTTTAATTTGGTTTTTTACAAAAAGAGAGCTGCCATTGGCGCCATTAAAAAATATTTTAAGTTAATTGGATAGCTCCAATAACATGATTTTGATTATGTCAAGCCTAGAAGTCTATTAAAATGAGATGATCTTTTCGCAGGCGTTGATTTTTGCTGAGACTTGTCGAAAAATTAAGCCAATCCAAATTAAAATTAATATTTACTTTCTATAAAAAAAAAACAACCCTTATAGTTACACATCGTCAAAAACTTAACTTTACATAAAACGACATACATTTGTGAACTTGTAATATGTATTTCGTCAGGTTGGTAGGAATGAAACAGACTTTATATCATCAGCACTTGTGACAATGTTGGACCCAATTTCGAACCTATCGAATTGGCAACACTGAAATCCTTTCAATAATAAGATTTTTTTGAAGATTTTCTGGAGTAATTGAACATTTTATTAATTACGTTTTGCCTGATTTCTTTGAAGCGATTACCACATAATGGGAATATCACACGGTTAAGAAGCATTTGCTTGTCCTTTACATAGAATACTCCGTTTTCTTTGTAAACTTTGTTCAAAAAGTCCCGGTGCATTAAACCTCTCTGCTTTTTTAAACGATGCCTTGAGGGAAGTGAGTTTTTTACTTTGGTTTCGTATGAGTATTTGTTTTGGTTTTTATTAATACAAACTGGTTTTATTGATGATGATGTTTTCAACTTATTTCAAGAGAATTGGTTAGTGCTAATTAGTTATTCAAGCGTAATGAAATTGAAAACAAGAAAACGACGCGAATCGAATAAATACAGTTAAACTTTTTTAAAGCTGGTTTGAAAGCAGCCTGGTTTTATTTTATTTATAACGACACATATCTTTATAATTTGAATCGAATCAATAAAGGTGCATAAATAAAGTTTTGAAAATTTCGAAGATTCCAAATATTTGCTGAGTTCTCAATTGCAGTTTTACTTGTGAGATTTCGATTTTTTTGAAAGTCCTATAGCTCTTTAACATTGCAATATTATACTCCTTTATTTCTAAGGTGAACCTGGCCAAAAAACAAAAGCAAAATAAACAACAAACATACAGCATACCTGGCGGAATTTATTCGATCGCGGATGCCGTAGTTGGGCTCCTGATTTTGTTTCTGTGGCGGATTAGGGTCTCTTGTTCAATCGAATGTCGATTAATTTATATCTCGTTTGCGCAGTTCTCGAATTTAATAACTTTTGATAGCACTTACGTGTTCAGGTTTCAACTAGAATTTTCTTGTCGAATGCGGTTGAATGTAACATACTCTACGTTAATTATTTAAATAAAATATCTGGCACAGTGTATTGATTTAAATAACAAAATTAACATGTTTAAGATTAATTTGAGAAATTCAGTAAAAAAAATTGGATGGCATTTATACTATTGGTGTTTAGTTTTCTTTAATTTTTTTATTAAATATTATTTTCTCACTTTTGCCAAGAAGGCGGTTTCGTTGTTATTGTGGTATTTTGGTGTTAAATTTCAATGCTAAATTGCTACATATTAACATTAATCCGCAAATATAATTCAATAGATTTTGTGCTTGGCCGACCCGAATAGTGTACGAGTCAAACAACATATATATTTTAATATTTATTTAGTTCCCTAGAAGAACAGCACCGTATCGCATACGAACATACAGGTTTGGAATTTGTTTTATTTTTACTTGCAAAATATCGTATCAAGAATCTAGATTGAAGTGACTTTTAATGATTTTATACCATATAAATAAAAATTGGATGCAATTGATAGCTTCTTTCGCAATTGTGTTTCTTTATCAGTTAATGATAAGGCTTCTTGTAAGCTGATATCAAGCATAACAACGACTGTCGAGGGTTTTAAAAAGATGTTGCTAATTTATGAAACCTTCATTTGAACGGGGCAATTTTTGTTGTTGTTATTTTCATCATATATGAACTTAATTATTTATTTGCTTTAAGAGCCAATTGTTGGCGGCATATGGACAGCTGAAAAAGACAGAAAACATTTGAAAAGGTCTATTTTTGGACCTGAATTAATATATTTTCATTACATATAGAAACACCGAGTTGATACGGCTCTTGCGGTGCTTTTAACAACATTTTTCACCGTGATGACGTTGTTAATATTTCAAAAGAAAACGTATACAATTTGTGATGTGATCATGTAAATCCAGTCAACATCTTCAAGACTTATGCATGTGTGTACGTACATATTTACATCCATACAGAATTTTATCTGCTTACGATTCAGGATGTAATATCTGTATATGTATGTATGTATGTACATACATATATGGATAAGCAAACTACAAATATAAAAATTAGATTTCTCTTAGCAAAACTTCCAAATAGCTCATTTTTATTTTGGCTAAAGTTAGATTAAGTATTATTTATTTATAAGAATTCAAAAAATTAGCTACTAGTGCTTTTCGCTATTAAGGCCTCTTGTTACATATGTACATATATATGTATGTGTGTATATATTTTTTATTTACACGCACTCGAACGTAATCGAATGTGGTGTGGTGTGTACGTGCTCATAAACATTGTATGGTGATGTCATTTGCTTTTGCCAGGAGAACAGGACTTCTCCTTAGCTTCGCTCGTTATTTTGTTTACACGTATTGCTAATCGCTTGTGTTCACGTTTACTTAACATGACATCATTGTTGTTCCATTCAATTTGAGGGCGATAAAAGCGAACTGTCAGCCTGTCAAAAATACACAAATTTTAGCTTTTTATTGTGTTGAACAAATATTGATATGGGTTCAATTTTTAATTTTTCTTTATATCATGGAAAACCTTGAACAACTTAAACACACGAAGGGAGAAAGTGATCGATTATATCTGTTAATATGTTGCGCCAGTGGCAAACAATAAGCGAGAAGAGTACAGGTTTATATTAGGGGTTTCCATTTTTTGGGAGCAATCCGAGGCTTTCCTGTTTGTAAAGTTTAATATGCTACGTAAATTGAAAGGAAACCATTTTTGGCGGATTCTTTTGAATTGTACAATGTTAAAAAACCAAAACAAAAAAAAAAAGTTGATGTATAGTTGGGGCAAAACATAAAATTTGCTATAAAAGATTCCTACGAGCAAAAGCCGACGCCCGAAAAATAGTTTTTAAGACATAGAGCTGCATCTAAACTAATCGGATGAATAGGGCCAAGTTATAACCGTACTATTTAGGAAAAACTCCACATTACCCACTACTGATATTTGACTTAATTTAATTTATATTTTCACACTTTTCATAAAATTGTGTTAATAAGTGCTGTAACGTTACTTATATTTATATAATGATCGATAGTGAAACTGAAAAAATAATTAATATTTGTGTGCAATTTCTGGCTATTTTATCTACGTTTGTAATAAGAAACATTTTCTGACCAGTATGAGCCAACGGCCTCAATGAACAAACCCATGAACTCAATACAGGACTACTACAGCACCTCCATTCAAATATTCAACGCCACGTGTATCACAGCTCCATTTCATGTGAAAACCGTGTAATTGATATGTAAAGAAATACTTTTTCGCTTAAATCTATTTTTGTTTGCATATTTTTTCTCTTTTTTATGGAATTAGTAACATAAAATTAATGATAATGATTTTCACATTCTCTTGGGACTGAATGCAGTACCTGTGTGTTCATTTTCCTCAACTTGCCTTGGCAACGTTTTCCTTTCCTTCCTTTCAGCTTATTACTAGCACATCCATTATGCATTAGCGTTAATGAATGGAATGAAAACCTCGTGATTGCTGAATAAAAAAAAAGTACTAAATACGATTTTTACCTTTTTACACGTGTAAGACTTTCGAATTTTCTGCCCAAGGTCCTTAAAATAACCTGAAGCGTTTTTTGCTTGTCAAAATTTACTTCGTATTTATTTACTTCATTCAAAGTAGTTAATCATTTCGGTTGCTATTATGTTTGAGGCTCACTTTATGGCGCTCTATAAGCTCCACATACTGTCAGTTTTGTTTTATTTAAATCAAGCGTGACGTTGCTCATGTTTATTGTAAATATTACTATTCGTATTTAGTAAATTCTCACAGTCAAATCAATTGTTTTCCAACGTTCAAGTGTTTCTAAGCCTAGAATATAAGCAATTAAATCTAGTTTATGTGTAACATGAGCAAGCCCACAGTATTTGAAATTAATTCATGGCACAATTATTTTGAGCAGAAACTGAAATAGAAATAGAGGTCTAACTGAATTCACTGAGTATGCATAAATTAATTACAGGTATTGTCTACCAAAAGACAGACACGCGGACAAATTGACAAGAAATTAATAACGATTTTCATTGGATTTCTATTTTCACGAAAAAAGTAAAATTAATTGGTTTTTTTTTCTGTCCAAATTACTATAACCCTGAAAATTAATTATGTTAAAAGTGGAATCGATAATTTTGTGTTAGAACTCAGTGAGCTTAATGAGTTTTTGTCATTGATTTATGTATGCCGCAAAAAGAAAATTAATGAATGATTTATACACAAATAAAAGTAATACAAAAAAAAAATATTTACTCGTCTTTATGTCAAATGATAGTGACACAAAAAATATATGTATATACATATGTACATTTTTATATGTGCACGCAAAACTCGAAGGTCTGAAATTTATACAAAAGGAACAAGTTTTATATTAACACAACTTCTACGCCTGACAAAATTTTGTTGAGACAAACCAGGCCAGGATCGTGTGTGGATTTTAAAAAGAAAAACAAAATTTTTTTCCTTCTTTGATTTCTACTGAAAACAATAAAATGAAACTCTAAACTATGAGATTAGTAAGAGAAGGTTAGAGACTTTTTCCACTTAATAATATGCATGCATTTTGCAAGTGCCAGGGTGCCCGTAGACTGAGTTAAATATATTACCAATTCTTTTTTCGCGAATATTTTTTGCGAACACGTCGGCCCTTGAGGAGGTGTGGTGCCCAACGCAGGAGACTCCGGACACCTCAGACATTATATTTTTTTGATATGTCGCACTATCTTTTTTTCCTCATGCCCAGAGCTATCGAAAAATCTTTGGCACGATATCGACATTTTTTTATCCGTTTAAATCTACACCGGCCTAATGTAAATGCATGTGTCCATGACGAGTGAGGTGGGAACACTACGCCGGCACTATGTACATATCTATCATATCTGTAACAACATCCAGTTTTAAGTCACCAAAATCTTAAAAAGTTTTGTCTTGGTTGTCGCAAAAAATAATGAGGAATGCATAACTTCAACACAAACACGAATCGATATCGAAATAAAGACACTCCCCTTTTATTTATTTATTATTATTATTTTATTATTTTTATTTTTATTATTTATTATTTTTTTTGTTGTTGAAGGTAAACAATTTTGATGTTGGTTGAACAACACAAACGGGAGCAAACATTTTTAACAGGGCAACATTTTAATCATTGCGAGTATGTAACTACAAGCAAATAAATTCTGTTTCTTTGTTTATTTTTGTTATTTTGTTATTGTTATACTATTCTGTTTCGAATACACAGAGAACGACGCAAACGCAATAAATATTGCAAAAGAAGAATGGAAATGCTGTTCAAAATTTGGAGTTTTTCTGATATGCATATTATGTGCAAGAGAAATGAGTTTATTTTTTTAATTTTAAAATGCAGCACCACTTGTTTGTGTGAAGTTGCATCTTGTCTGATGCGGACAATAACCTTTTCGTAGTTTTTGTTTTCTATGGTTTAATCTGGCAGCAGGACTCATTGTAAACAATAAACGTAGAAGCAAATTAAGAAGTAACTGGACGGTTTCCAAATTTTGTTTCAATCAAAAATCTACAACTTTTATTTTTGTCTCAAAATATATGTATTTGTTCCCATGGATTAATTGGAGGTGCGCGGAAATGTAATTAAAAGAAATTTTCTTATTACAAACATACATATGTATGTTGACGGTCGAAAATTTAAAAGAATTACATTTTTATATACATATGTATATGTACTTACATATGTATGAACACACATATGTATGTATGTATATATACATACATATGTATGTAGGTATATATGAATTTATATGCTGCCTCTTGTGCAGCCATCAATCTAATTCTTTAGAAAAAATTTCTACGAAAAGCAAATTTAAGTTTGAGTTACAGATTTACATATCAAATGATAGGCAAAATTGCTATTAGATACTCCTACCTGCAACTGAAAAGCTGCTGCTCGGACTGCGTTTGCTCAAGGCCACTTTTTCTAGCAGTTTTTGTTTTTAACCAAAAAATTTAACAGAATATGAAAAAGAAATTTCCTTGTTAAAAGATTGTCAGGTAGGCCAGTTATGGCCTAAAAATGCAGCCCCATAGCGCCATATGTATGTGGTTTTCGAAACGTAGCAAATTGACTGAATTGTTAAGATCTGCAAAGGCTTTCGAGGGTAGTTTTTAGTGAATTTCCGTGATTTGCTCTACTACTATTAGGTATATTGGCGTTTCACAAGAGGGTATGTGGTTAGTTGTGCCAAGAACGCTTATCAGAAACACCACAAAGCGAATTTCCATTTATAAAGTATGCATACATACTATCCGCCTTATTCATAAAAATTATTTCACGCTTATAAGACTCTTATTTGACATATTTGTATGGAAAATTTGTCAAATAAGAGTTTAATAAACCTAAAATATTTATTTAGTATACATTTGTACATACCTACATATATAGGAATAACGAAAACGAGCAAAACACAGAACAAACTGACAGATAAGCCAGACGTGTTTTTGTTGAAAACGTAGAATTGCTTATTATTCAACGAGACTAGCGTTCTGTTTGTTTTCCTTTCTCCACTATTCAACTATTTTACAATTATTTACTACATACATATAATTCCAAGTTGTGTGGTTTGATTTTTGAATCAAATAGAACAACTCACTTTTCCTGCTTGTTCCCTTCTTTTCTTTGTAAATATTTTTATTATACACCTATTGACCAGTATGTATGTACATACATATGTACATAGGTATAATAATAAGTTCTGTATTTTTAGTCAAATATTTTACGTTATGACTTTCTGTTGTACCTAAAAATTTTTCTTGTAGATATTTATGTGCGTGGGTATGTATGTATATATGTATATGTATATATGTATGTATATCACTATAAGTGGTATATACGCATGTTCCTACAATGTTTCACTTGATACTTATTTAGTTTAATGTTTGAAAAGAAATTTTGGAATGTCATGCAAAAAGACAAAGAATAATAAGATATAAATACATATATAAATACGAAGAAAAAAAAAACGCATAAATAAAGCATATTTTTTAAATAAAAAAAAAACTGTGTGTTATTGGAAAAAATTTCAGAATGTAGCGTGAAGAGTCTTGCTTAAACTGAAATTTAGAAAACTTACCCCAACTTTTAGGTGTGCGACCACAATAGGTGCCTTCATCGACATTATGTATGAATTTGGCAAAACTTTGTTTTTCTTTCGGCGCATAAAACTGAAAATCCTTGTTATTGGTTTCTGGCTTTATTTTTCCATCGTTGGCTTTCGACATATTGTTTTCCTTTTGATAGTACCAGAAATGGCCAGGCAACTAAGTTATTTACACAAAAAAAGGCAAAACTTTCGACCTTGTGTTTGTATTTCTTTTGCTCAGATCTTTTTAAACTTCTTGATTTTAAACAAAATAAAATTGAAATGGACTGAAATGAACCTATAAAGGCAAAATATACACAAAAACTCGTTAAAAAAAGCAAACAGAACAAAAACAATTTTGGGTATTTCTTAAATAACAAAAATTCTTAAAATCATTTATGTAATATTTTTTATACTAAATTGTTTTTATTTATTTTTTTTTGTTCATTTGCATAAAAATGTATATTTTTATTACAAGCTAAATAAAACAATTTTTTTCTTCAGATTTAGCACTTTGAGCAAGAAAACGACTTTATTTATTTTTCTTTTGAAATAAATTTTATTCCTTCTTTTTCTGCAGTTGTTTTAGATGTTTTTGTTAAAAGTTATGAAATTATTTTTTTAAGAGTAGAGAGCATATTTGCTATCAGTAAAATCAAATCACTATCAAAAATATATGTATGTATGTAGGTACATATATGTATGAGCTGCAGAGTTTGTTTCAAAGCACATATTTACTTTTTATGTGGAATATAAACCAAAATAGAAAACTAATTCCGTTGTCCCAACCACGAGTTGTTACGTCCACGGCTAAAGATCACAGACTAAACACTCGATGAACAAGTCGTACGGGCTGCCGTTCGGAAGTTTTCTGCTGAATACATACCTACATGCACATACATACACACATGCATATACATACATACTATCGTTTGGTTTTTAAAATTGTATTTCTTATTGCGTCTGTCAGTTCGTAAGTGTTTTGTGCTTTACTCCACATTTCTGCTCTTTATTACTCTTGTTTGAAGAAAAATCGCGTAGCAAAGTACAAATGAAAATTTCAAAATGCTCCACTATGCTCTTAAGACTCCACTTACATACATACATACAAACATACACACAAACTTGGGGCTCAAGAATTCGTACGTACGTATTTACATATGCCCAAGTTATAAGGTTGCTTAACGTGAACACATACACACACACACACACATTCTCATTTCAATTCTCTTAGCAACAGTTTAAGAGCAAATATACATACATACATACATGCATACACACATATATATTCCCTTTCGTACATTTAAGTCATAAAGTAGTTGTGTAGCACAATGTAATCAGCACAAAATTTATAATCTCAGAAACGTAACGCCAACCCCCTCAGATAAAGGGAACAAATATTAACACAATGATAAATTTGTACTTTTATTAATTCAGGTCCAAAAATGAACCCTTTTTCCAAAATGTTTTCTGTCTTTTTCAGCTGACCATTTTTGGGCCTGAATTAATACATTTCAATTGGGTCTTAAAGCAAATAGATAATTAAGTTCATATTTGCATATTTGTACTAAGCGAACACAGAAGTTGTTACAGAAACAAACAAAAAAATCCAAATGTGGCCAA
The DNA here is from genome assembly GCA_963662145.1 of Sturmia bella. Classification (NCBI taxonomy): domain Eukaryota; kingdom Metazoa; phylum Arthropoda; class Insecta; order Diptera; family Tachinidae; genus Sturmia; species Sturmia bella. The sequence continues at coordinate 69,238,113 of OY759171.1, read as the reverse complement.
TTTGATTGTTGTGGTCAAATCATTTTTAACCGAAACACGTTTGACGATTTGAGTTTTCCGACCTTTTTCATTTAATTTTCTTTGGTTTATTAATTTAATCTCAAGGTCGTCACTTTTATTTATTTTTAAAAAATTGTTCGATACTCGAATCGAAATCGAACAATTTTTTAAAAATAAATAAAAGTGACGACCTTGAGCTTAAATTAATAAACCAAAGAAAATTAAAATACCCAGCAAAAATACGTCTCACATTGGTAAGCAATAAGTCTTGCAAAACTGCTTCACTGAGTGCCATGAGTCTAATCAAGCAACCCCTGTAAGTATATACGCCTTTCAAATCACAATCATAGATTTTATTTGTAAATTGTTACAGCCAATACAGCCTAAACAATACCGGAAAGTGGAACGGTGGCTTTTACGCAGAAGTTCCATACTTAAACAAAAGCGCCAAAACTGCGGTTTTTTCTTTTTGCTTACAACCGTTTCTACCAATATTTTCAAAAGCCTTGTCAAAATCGGATTTTCCAATTCCAAAGCGTTGCCGCCGCGCTGGCCATGAGCATTTTTGACAACAAATAAAACGCTTTCCGCTTTTGTTTACCTGCGACTATGCATCAAGTTTAATTTTGTAAATTAGTGCTTACGCTTAGTATTCATTAAATCTTTAAAGAAATAATTACCACGTATTTATTGGGAAAATGTGTTACAGTTTAATTATTTACTTAGTTATGCCAGTGTTTGTTTTTTCATTTATACTCGTACCTACATACATACATACATATATATTTTAAAAGATAAAATAATGATTAAATGCTGTGTTTAACTTTTCAAAAGATAAGCAAAGCTGGTGGGTGGCATTTCACTGCTACTCATCTGCATATGTACAAAATGTGTGTGTGTGTGTGTTTTTTTAAATACATGATTTGGTTACAACCAAGGCAACTTTATGCCAGGTAGTCGTATCCTAATGCAATTGAACAATTTGCCTCCAGTTGTCATACATTTTAATTGTTGCTTGCCATGAGTTTTGACAACTCAAGAGCAAACAGCTGTAACCTTAAGCTCTGGTGCGGTCACCTGTATTGAATTCGCCTTGATTACAAACTATAAAAAACGACGAAAATTACATCGCTTACGTTATTTCACGTTGTACAAAGACGTGTGCCTCATCTGAGCACACTTTTTGCTGTTACCAAGCGCATGCTCGGTATGGGTGCCATTCAGTTCACAACACGAGCCTTTTTTTTTTTTTTTTGTTTACTGAACTTTATCAAGTCGGTTCATTTTTGTGTTCATCTATTGAGTTGGGAATAAACAAAGGAATGTAGGTTGCACAGCTCGTATTTATACAGGAAAATATAATCAATCACAGGTAAAAACAGTGCAGCTCCTTTGGTCTGATATCTGGATGTTCAAGCCATTAAACGAATGTTATAGAACTTTTCTATATGAAGAAGAAAAATATGTATATTTACTTATATACAGATATGAAAACATTTTCTAGAATATTGTTGTGTCATTTGATACACATAATCGTTCCAATTTTTCTTTCAAGGAGCGCAGGATGTCAATAGCAGGTCTTTATCACGAATAATAGACTCGGTTTGAGAAATTTAACGGAAAGAGAGATCTTCGTCTGGAATTTCGTTTTGAATAAAAAACTGTCTATTATTTAACTACATAATTGAGGAAAAACGGCATGTGCACACTCACACGTGCCAGACAATGCTTTCAATTGAGCCAACCTGTAAAAGTGTGATGATGAATGTGTCACAATTTAAATAAATCTTGTGCTTGGAGCAAAACATAAACGTTTTGTTGAATTAAGAAAAAAAAAACATTTTTAGTACATCTGCAAAGAATAGCAAACGAAATTTATTTGCAAATCGACGCCACATTGAAATTAAACTTTTGAAACTTAAGCGATTTTTGTTCTCGTCTAGATTTTCAAGTTTCACTGAATTTATTGTTCTGCAATTGGAGTTGCAAAAGTGCGACAGCTGAACTATACGAGATTCACTTGTCCAAAAGCCTTCTGTACTTAACAGGAAATCAACCAGCCGAATAAACTCTCTTTGGGAAGTTATTTTGAAAAGAAATTGTATAATGCAGGTGTGGCTAATATTGGCTCAGGCAACGTGATGCTGGAGTATGCACTATGCAATTCTTTGTATCACCATTCATTCATTCACACAAATTATAGATAGAAATTTGATATTTTGTGTCAATGAATTGTTTTTGCATGGAATATTTTTTTTTTCGGATCTTTGCATCTTTTTAAATCAACAATTAGCATTGCTCTAGTTGTTCGGAACTGTTAATTTGTACAAATTAATGCTTCCGATTGCAAAAATGAACAAAAACGACTGGACTGTTTGTCATCACAATGTGAATATTGCCGAGAAATTAGCCATCAATTCATCTTTATCTAACAAGACCGACTTGGGCAAGTATCGCATAAAGCTGCTCATCTCTTTGATCGCCCGTCGCTTAGTCTGTCTTTGCGCCCATTTGTCTATTATGTCTCGCAATGATTGCCATTGCAAATAAACAGATGTCAATGATCATGTTTTTGTTGTTCTGTAAATGGATTTTCTCTTCAAATATGATTGCACTTGCGATGGGTGACAACGATTTTATATGTATAAAGTAGTAATAAAGAATGTGTTTGTTGACTATAATGTTACTGCTGTCGGGTTTGGATGAGAGAAACAAAACTAATTAAAAAAAAAAGGGGTAAGTTGTTTTTCTGAAATTATTATTATAGGCCTGGAAAATGTTTATTATACAACGCAGCTTTGAAAATGTGAAGCCTAAATGGAATATCAAAGAAGAAAGTCAAAGCAAAAGCCAAAGTATGGAGCATAAGTCAAAACGATTTTACTCTAAATACCACTGTGCAGTTTTTGATAATTTTGAATATGAAGTTTAGTAGTATGAAATTTATTTCTACAGTTTCATAAGTAATTTCAATTTGAGCTTCCTTTGAGGTATACTGAATAAAGAAGTAATTTATCACATTGTTGTAAGTTTGTTCAAATTTAGGGTGTTCCCTTCTAATTCTGACATGGATCAAGCTTTTTCAGCTCAAAATTAAATACATATCCATTATAGGACGTCATGTCTGATGCCAGTGAATGAGCTCTAGAGCAAATTAAAATAGTTTTGATCGATTTCTCAAACTGATGGGACAACCTAAACCTGGCACATTCCTCCACGTTCACAAATTGCACGTCACAGACAGCGAATAGCTGAGTCGTATTACATTACATTTATGTACTTCTGCAATTGCAACTTAATTCAATTAAAGAATTCTGAATCACGTTGTCCACAATCCTAAATGATACATACATTCATGTCTTTTCGTGTGGCAATGGTCATATTGTTGCTGGCATACACGCATTCTTTCTTCTTAATCTTCATGCTGCTTTCATAATCACAAAGATGAGATTTTCACTAAATCATATTATTTAACTTTATTAACTTTATGGACGGCATTTTCTTTAAGATCGTAGACTGTTAAAAAAGTTATAATATAATAAATAAACGAGCACAGCAGCCCGATGATGTTTAACTATCTGTTGCTGAAGTCCGCAAATTTTTTAATACACTTTTACACGCAGAGAAAATTAAGCCCGGTCATATTGCAAAGCAATGTGTAATTGTGGTAATTAAAAAGAAGTGTAGGCGAATTAAAATTACTGCCAAGTAGTGAATGGTAAGTTAATTTCGCTAGCAGTCTATTTTCGATTTTTTTCGATTTTTATTATTTTTTTTGGCGCCGATTAGTAGCAAGAAATAAAAGACAGAATTGAATATGAAGTAGTTCAAAAACGGTTAGAAAAACCTTTTCATTCCATACATGGAAGTTCGAACAGCATACAATAAAAGGGACTTGTTCCTGTATTGCTATCGAAAGTTTCCACCTTCTTAAATGCCATACAATTAATGTGCAAACATTATACGAGTAGTTGCGGAAATCTCAGAAGATGAGGATGAACTGAATATGACAGTTTCTACAGTTAAAATTAACAAAAACTTCACTGCAAACAAATTTAAGCTAAAACAAAAAAAAAAAAAAACTAATCGGCCACAAACTAATCGACTTTGAGCTGCGATTGATCGAAAAATAAAAACTCGACTTTGGCTTTCTAATACCATTTACTACTACTGCCAAGTAGTAAATCATAGATCATATTGTATATTAAAAAAAATTTTTCGTTGAATACTTTGCTGAAAAATTTTAACCAACGATGCCACCTGTTTGAAGTTGGAGGTGGTTCTGGTAAAAGTTAGGTAGCCCTTTTTCTATTTGGTTCAATAATTTTTATAATCTTTCTTCAAAAACTTGGGGATTTTTCCAAGAAAAAAAGAGCTCTTAACTTTTATTGTCTGCAGTTTCATTTACTTATGTACTAGTTTTGACATATCACATCTGACATAATTTGAGTGATTAAAATGATCATAGACCATTTCACTTGACTGCCTTCTTTCAGTGCAAATGCTTCAAAAACTAAATTTTATTTTGAGTGTTGACATAAAAAACTTGCACAATATTAAGAAATCTAAAATACTCTAAATTTTTCCTGTTAAACCAGTTTTGTTGAGTGTTAAACTTTGCTGTCTTTAACTGACGTGTTAGTAGAGTATGAGTTCCAGAAGTGAGATGCTTTAGTACAAACACGTCTCTACTGCACACTTTAACATTGGGATTTGTTGGTTTAAGGGCGTATGGATAAGTGTATTTAAAAGTCGTGATTTGTTAGTTTATATTATTATCTCGATTTGAACAGTTGAAACTGGTTTTGAAAATAATTAAGTAAAGTAAGAGCAAAACATTTTCCTTAAGGGAAAACGCTCCTGCAAAGGCATGTCAACTCTTTTGAAATTTAATTTCAAAACAGCAGCTACAAAGCCTCAAAAGAGAAACCAACAGAAGAATCAACTGCAAAGAGATATTTTTCTGCTTAACAAAATCTTTTTCAAATGTTCAACATTGTTTGTACAAAAGGAAATAAGTCTGGGGGAGACGTGTGGAGGATTGCGAATACGTATTATTTCCTGTTGCGTTGAGTCTTTAGCTTCAAAACCAAAGGAGGAAACTGATTTGTAAGCAATTCCATGAGAAGTGTCCCAATCAATTGCACGCTAAGTTTTCCTTTTAGTACGAATAGCAGGCTCCATTACGAATGTTTTCAAAGGGCTTTGATCTTTACACATTCCTTCAGAGTTTATCAAGTGCAGAAGTGATTTTCTTTTATTATCAAAAATTGGGTTTTTAAAGTAGGTGTATACATACATACATGCATGTGTGAATGTATGCCAAGCACTTTTTGTAGAATTTACATACTTGCATGCACATGTGTCTGTAAATTAATATTAAATGATTTATTTTGACTGTCATCGTCACAGGCAAGTGACGTGACTTTGACAATATTTATTTGTTTTGTTAGACGTTTATTGAAGCATTTAGTGAATAGTTTAAGTTGAAAATTATTTAAACAATCATAATGTTGTTTGGATTTTGCACACATAATTCGATGTACGTACATGTGTATGTATGTGCTTTTATTTAATTACTCTATAATGACCAACTGCAAACGATGCTATGCGAGTTCTCTGCCTCATTTGAAATTTGCGAAGTAATTTTAACGAAAAAAAATGAAAAAATAAATTTGAATCTATACTCATTTCCGAGTTTTCAGATTTATTTCTTCATTTGTTTGATTAAAATTGTTATACAGCACGGAGCAGAAACTGAAAGGAAAAAAAAAAAATTTTAATTATATAACTCTTAGTTGGCTCAAGTTTAACCCCTGGTCAAGCACTTATTTTGATTAATTTAATTAAGTAAAGAGAAGCAAAATTTGTAGCCAGGCGGAAAGCCTGGAAATTTCGGGCTCTTGTGTCTGTAGTGCGTTAAAATTATATAGTCTAGAAAAAGCTTTCATTCCTTTATAGAACTGCCTTATGCAAAATAAAATATTTTTAAACTAAAATACAAAAACTCACTATTTTATTTCTTATTCTACAGGCCACACATGTTTACATAGTACTCGTATGGTTACGATACAAGTGTAAACTGTTTATTATTTAAGTTTGTGATCTGCAACCCGTTTGAACAATTTTTGTATACGGAATCATAATTTCTGAAAGTTTATTTGACTATCTACGTCATTTGGTTATTTAAATTCTATTAAGTGTTCATAGCTTACGTTCAAATAAACCAAAAAGAAGAACAAAAACATCATGTATTTGATTTTTCGAAAAAATAGTATCTCGATAATATTCTTGTGCTTCACGAATAAGTGTTCGATCCGTGATACATTTCTTTGTATGTGTACAATTATTTTAATATTTGAAATACTACTTTAGGTGCATTCTAAGTTTCCAAATAGTTGACTAAATAATATTCACGGCCAGCTCGATTTGAGTGGACAAAAATTTGTCGATATTGTGCCATCGATTTTTAGTACTTTTTTGGTATGAGGAAAAAAAGTTCGACTATGGTTTGTGCTGTCAATTGCTAAATTTGCCCACTTTAATATCTGTACAGTGCAGTTCGTGCAATGCTCGTAAATTGCCAATATGGACATTTCAGCGAGTTGCACTGCAAGGTAACCAATGAAGCAAATCATTGCCATCCGAATAGTTGCAAGTAGCTGTTGTGTACCAGATCCATCACACGAAAATTACGTCAGTTGAACCACATTTGCTTTAAGCTCGCGATTGTTGTAGAACAACAGCGCATCCCACCAGTATCCATCATAGAAGCGATTGTTCTTACCTTACCATTTCAGAAATTATTCCTAGTAGCTGTGTAAGAACCCTCTTTATCAGTTGAAAGTATCAAAATAGTTAAACGATTAAAATTATAGATAATTACCCAAAATGTACGGTGCTTCTTAGATTTCGTTGTGTAACCGCTTGTGCTTTCGCAATAAGCAAGAGGTTTTTCTATGCATCATAAATAAACAAATTTTCTTCGATTTTCACTATTTCTATCTATTTAAAGCTTATAAATTTTTGCTATTTTTGCATGTAGCGGTGTGATCTCATTTTCATTTTTCTTTCATTCTGCATGTTTGTATGGCGCTGGGGGGAATATCCATAAATTTCATTTCTTGGAAAAAATTAACAATGCTTGTTTATCTACTGTACTTCTGAAAGCATTATTCATTTATACTCTACTACTCGAACACACTACATATACATATCTACATTTATGTATGTACATATGTGTGTCCATATGTAATCTTTAAATTGAAAGTGTAAGCATGCAGTATTAAATTATAACAAAAATTTTCGTTAACAACTTGGCTGATGTCATTTTACCAGGCAGGAATATTTTGTTGCCTTAAAAGAGGCAACAAACAGGAGATTACAGTTTTCGAAAAAGAAGCTACTGAGGTGTATTTGCTTTGAAGTGTTTTATTTGCAGCCGACTGTTTGGTCGTTTTAATTTTGGTGCTGTAAAAATAAACATACATATGATAGAAAGAGCTTTAGCTCACTCAAGAAGAAGGGATCAAATAAAACTAAAGATTAGATGTTGTAAAACTTTTAAGCAAGAGAACACAAATTGTAATTTTTAACTATGTCAAATATAATTCGTAATTGGCTCAAGTTCAACCCCTGGGTGGTGATCACTTTCTTTTATGAATATTAATTAAATGAAAAAAAGTAAAATTTTACGGCCACTCACCAGCACTTAAGTGCTTAAATTTAATTAATATAATGAACAACTAGAGCTCACGATTATACAAATGAATTATACAAAAGGAAACAAATTCTAAAAAAGTAACATTCTTCTGAGATGGCAACAAATCATCCAGAAGAGACAATAAAATAAAGATAATTTGTCCCGGTTGCCCAGCTATCAATAAAATTTTACTCTTTTTACTTAATTATTACTAATAGAACAAGTCATCACCCCGGGACTAAAGTTTCATATAAAAAATTGGAAATATTTTGAATGATTGAATTAGGAATCTATTTTAATTGAAAGTACATCCTTTTACTTTCTTTGGCGATTTTTAAACGTTTTCTCTTTGCTGTCTGCATGGAGTTGTTTGTTATTTTTAGTTAAAATAATATCTATTATTTATTATTGCTCACGTACCCCGGTTAAGTCTAACATAAGCCAATATTCTCAATCTATGTTTTATATACAATTTAATATATGTACATATGTATGTACATACTCGTATAACAATACATTTTGGGGTTTCTCCAGAATTTTGCAGGTGTAAACTACTGCTGATACATTTGAATGCAACTTCTGGCGAAACTAGTGTCTGCTTCTTATTCAGCCTTTTCTCCAATGTTACAATTTTGGAGTCGTGTCATCTTTGAGGTTGGTGTGTGGGTCGTTGTGCGATTCGTGTTATCGCTTTGTGAGGATATTTTGTGTGTGTATGTTCATATGTATACATATGTTTTGTTTGTATACTGAGTGGAAATAGTATTTTGGGAATGCCGTTCTACTCTTGTTCATTTTACGTGTGTGGGCAACACAATTATTAATTTAATTATACAATCGGGTTTCAATGTGCTTGGCTAACTGTTGAATAGCAAAACGAAAAACTGAATTGTTACGCTTATTTTAGCCTGCTATCATGCACATAATCAGCCATTTTTGTGGACTTTGATGTGGCTTCGAGTGATAAAGAAAATTTTATTACTGATTTTAAGCGTACACAATCGGGCACTCGCTGACGCAAAAGTTTGGCATGTTTAGACGCCATTCGTTACACTGAATCTTGACCAGCAAACTTTATGGTGAGAGAACAAAAGAATCCTCAATTTCCTAGTGAAGCAATAACAATTTCTGGGCGTTTGAGCGGTTGTTAAATTTTTATTCGCAACTGCATATAAGTATGTATGTTTGTCGCATTGACCCATCCTTGAAAGCTGGTTGATGACATTGTTGCCGTTGGTGATTGAGTTTTTGTGCAGGCTGGTCGCTTTCAAAGAGGCGAGTAAAATAACTTAAATGCAAGTAAAGCTAATGAAACAATATTTTTGTTCAAAATTAACATTTAGTTTTTCAAGTCTCTTTGTCAGATGTGTTAATGAAAAAAAGTCAAATTAACCATAATTCTGTTTGTGAAAGTTTTTATTAATTAAAACTTAAAAAACAACAACTTAAAAATCCAAATCTTTTTAAAGGGATTGTTTTCTGGAAGTGCTATTTGCCGTGCGGGGCTTTAGAGTGGATTGAGATTTATCTAAGTTGTACATTGCTGGAACTTCTATTAGTGTATCTTCTAAAACTATTTTACTTAAATTATTTTCATAACTTTGCTTCAAGTAACGCTAAATAACATTTTGCTCGAGAGAAGAGAGAGAAAAGAGAGACACACAGAGAGAAAAAGTGTAAATAAGTATTTCAATACAATTTTGTGAGTTTGTTTGTTGAATATTTGATAATTTTTTTGTAATTTCATATACATACATATATCATTATTATTATTATTATTTACTTCGCGTTACAGACACAATTTCTTAATTATTTGTGGCTAGTTTTGCAAATGTTCGTTCCATTATCTCTTTTATGCCCGTAAGCTTCTTTGTTTTTCATTTTTATCTCAGTATAGAACAACAACTTTCAAAGTTGAAATAACATTAAAAATATTTGTTTAAAAATGTTTTTTGTTTGCTTGTGAATTGATTGGTTTGTTAACTATTTGGTGAATGGCAGTTTACTTTAAAATAAAGCAACAAGAATTATGTTTTTTTTCGCTATTTAAAGTGTTCTCGTTATAATATAATTTTCGATTTCAATCTATTCAAGATTATGCTAAAAAAAAATGTTTTTTTTTCGTGAGTAAAATTTAAAATAATTTAACACTGTTATATAAGAAGGTTTTAATCTATTAAAAGTTCAAAATGTACGGAGCCAATTCTTTCCTTGCGATCGTGTCTGATGTTGCGGGCCCAGGCCTTGCATTCAATATTGATTATAATGCCACCTGTAGAGATGAAAAATTAAAGAAATATACATAATAACTTGGTTTCTATAGTTAAAGATTGAAAAATAATTTTAGAATAAATATTGTCACATTCGATATTTAGTGCCAGGCTTACGATGTCATTCGGCGTCGTTCGTTTTCACGAAAACACTGAGAGAACTAACATAATTTTACGATTTCTTATAATTTTTCATACAACTAAATGAGCGAAAGATGTCGAGTGAATTCCTGGTGGTTAAATTACATTTGAAAATACGACTGGTGGTAGTACAAATGGCTGGCTTGGGGCGTAGCCCACACTTTACACATGTATGTATAATAATAAATCGTTTCAGGAATTAAGAAAATTGCATCATATATATGTACATATACATATATACAAGTATAACTTTGAGCTTAGTTTTCCAGTAGTGGCACATAAAAGAAACTTGGCTTATAGCTTTTGCATTAACGGGTGCACGATCTTCCACTTACAAAAATACCAAATATTTTCAAGATTGCTGTAGCCTGTGTTTTAAATGACAAGCTTTAGTGAGCTTTGAATTATTATTAGAACAAGTTGTGCGGAAGCTACAACTCCGAGAAACTTATAGATATCTTGCAAAAAATGTTATTGCTGTTTCTTTCTGATAGATTTCTCAAAATTGTAAGGCTGTTTTAACAGAAAACATTCAACACATATTAAAATATAAATGATCTCTGGATAACGAGGTTTTATATTTATATGTGCTTTATCTGGCTTACAAGACATTAAGAAAAAGATAGACTTACGCTTCGGTCTCTGAAAGTGGACAGCCACCAGAGGACTTAAATATCCCACAGAGTTATGATAGGGATAAAAGTAGCCGGGGAAGCCACGGATGGGTAAGTAATCTACAGGTCCAATGTTTTCCTGATCGGCAGGATTTTCGCCCTCGCAAGAAACCCAAATAGTATTCATCTGTAATAAGACAAAGAAAATGATATAGAATTTTTACGAGAACTAAACACTTTTGTTGGTGTTTTATTCCAACCTTGTGCGGTTCCTTTTTTTCCAGGTCCGTTATGTAAGTTTTTAGACTCGATGGCATGTTGTGTGGCAAATCCGAAGAGACATTATAAAATTGTGGTACCCAGGCATAAATCTTATTTAATTTTAAAAATATGCAGGGTGAACTTTTGTGATAACTGTAGTTGTTTTCTTTGGTACAGGGTGACCAGGCCTTAATATCCACATCGCAGACCTGTCCTTCTGGTGGTGGTTGATTGTAATCACACGTGTAGATGTTCTGACCACGACCAGGTGTTAGGCCGGGTATTTTGTAAACTTAAAAGCAAAAGGTAGAAAAAAAGTTGCTTAGATAAAATATTAAAAAAAGAGTCAGTGTTGTGCCAATAAGGAAAAAGTTTTATGTTTCAAAAACTAGTAAGGTTTCAAAATGTTGCTCTGTTAAGCCACATGAGATTCCATATTATAATTTCTACTCAAAAATAGAAATCAATGTTTCAAAATTAATTCTGTTAGAACTTCCGAATTTGCGCACCAGTACTTTGGATATGCACATTACACAGGTTTTGCTTGAGTAGACTTAAATAGACTAATGACACTTGTTCCTTTTTGTCGCAAATAGAAAAAAAATTTTTCAAATTAATTTGCAAGAGTTGGTGTCATTTAAATACAAACCATCCAAAAACTCATCCAAGGCATCTGTCCATTGCTTGTAGTTTTCGTGATGTGTTCCTTTGTACCAAATTAAAGTACTTTCAACATTGTCCACTGGAGGCAGTGGTCTAAAGCCCAGCCCTTTATTAAGAGAAACGCATTTTTAAATAAACAGTTGTGCACTACAAGGCATTTCACATACCTGGGTTTGATCCTATTAGGGAACCCTCCAATGTCCATTTCGGTATACGAGGATCCAAAGTCTGTCGGAACGCCCACATGCAAATCGCCACAAGAGCCGCTAAAACTCCATAAAATGCCACGTAGAAAGCACCAATTTTCGCTGAAGTAAAAACCAAAAGTATAGTTATGTATGTATAGCAGAAATATTGAGATTTTGACAGGTCGGGGTACACTAGTATTTATTTAAGTGTTTGAATCCACCGAGACTCTACTGAGCACTTGACATTGCGTTTTCAAATTTATATTGTGTACTTCGTAAAGAGATCTAAAATTATGCTTTACTTGTAGGAAGTCTCCCTACGGTTGTGACACTTTTTGAAAAGTTGCAAGATTGTGTTTTGCATACAACTTTGTTCTGCTTTCGACTTTTTTCTTCGCGAAAATAATTATTTGGTTTGGCGTGAATATGTACAAAGTTTCTTTCACTATTGTTTCAGTAAAAATCAAGGACCGCTTTAGCGAAACAAAAAGTTCCTTTATTGTGTGTAAGAGACGAGTAATTTTTTAATATATAAACTCTTAAGTACTTTGTCAATCAATTGTTTAATGAATTCACTTACAGTTAGAACACATTTTTCAAACTATTAAGCGAGAAAATAAAAGCCAATGGTTAGCAAAGTTGTCACGCCCTACTGCTAATCCTTCTGCAAAAGTTAGAAAGCATAATACTTAATTAAGCACAAAAGCGGAATAATTAAAAAATAAGTTTTTCGAAAATAATACCAAAATCAAATAAATTTAAACATTAACTGAGAACAAATGTACATATTTTTGTTGAAAATGTAAAAAAAAAAAAAAAAAATTCTATCACTGGACTCACAGCCTAAGGACATGAACTTCAATCAAACTGATTGCGTCCAACTGAAGGACCACAATTTGTTTTCAAAACTAAAAAAATGAGAGTTTCGTTGGATTAGTTAAATATGCAAGTATTATTTTTGATTTCTACTAGATTAGGCTCTCCATTGTGCTCAGTCCCCTTTTTCTGCTCCATAATCGAAAATAAAATTTTTTTTTAAATCAAATGTTTAATAATTAATTAAACTTTAATTAAATACTTCGCAAGATCACAAGTTTATTGTGAATAACACAATAAATTATTAAATTATTCAATTAAGCAAGCGTTCGTTGTTTTCATATTCACTTAAGCATGAACAAAAAATAGAGAAGAACTGAATTTATATCTGGCTGCTGTCAATTTAAAAGCAAACATAATTTAATTGTCACTGTTCAGCAGCATCAGTTTTCATGGTGTATGGGGACAAGATAGTAGTAGTTGTATGACTTCGTCATTCTCAGTTAATTTGTGGAGGTTAACGATTAAATTCGATTGAAAATCTTGCAATAAAAGGGGCAACGAATGAGTGTTCCGCCCCAATAAAACTTACACATTCAATTGGGGGGGAACATTTATTGTCAACCATCAAACAACAAATATTTTACTTTCATGATAAGTGTAAATGGCATTTTTGGTTTTATAAGGTATGGTAACTCTTGTTAACTATGACATGCTTGCAGTAACGTAGTATATCTGGCTCTTTTTCTCACAAAATTGTAATGAGCGTTGAGAGTTGTTAACTTGGCTCAAATTATAAAGACCGGTGAGTAATTGTGGTAGTCAGAAATGAGTTTAAAGTAAGAGAAAACTGTTAAAATTGTGTTTAAACAAGCGGATATTTATGTATGTATGTATGTATGCACTCATGTTTGGTAAGTTTGATTGAAGAGGGCAAGAACCTGAGAAACTTTCCGTTTTAGAAAGATCAGCCTGCTTTTATTTACCATTTCGAAATGTTCAATTATTCGTTTTGCTGTTGTTGCAGTTTTGTTCGAAATGTGTGTTTTAACTATTGACGTATTTTTAATAAATTTAACATTTATGTATGTACATATGTATGTACATACGTGAATTGTGACATTCAAAATGAAGGGCTGGGTTTTCATTTGAAACAAAAGTTCCCACAAAATGATAAAAATTTTCTAATTTTACAAATGGCAAATGTGGATTGATGTATGGTGTTTTAACATTTTTATTGACAATTTCAGTTTTTTATTTCATTTGCATCGTCCAACGATGCAAATCGTTTCTGGCTTGCACATTCACACATTTACAAACTGGATTTGGATTAGTTGATAGGGTGAAAAACAGCTACATATGTATGTATGTATGTACATATTTGTGTCCATTCATAGAGAAGGCTGTGTGCAATTGTGTGCACACATGCAAACGTTTAAGCAGTGCCCCAATTTGTGGCCAATTATTTGACATACTCATGTGCATATGAATTGACGATCATTAACAACAGCAAAACAGCGATGTTTGCTTTCAAGTACAGCAGTATTTTACAGCACATAAATGTCGTCACCGTAAGTGCAAACGGATGTAAGTGCACATAGTATACATGTGTATATTTCTCTAACAGGAGAAGCCGAAAACGTTGCAAACTAAATGATAATAAATGAGTTTTGGCAAAGTTTTTGAAAATTTCTGGCACATATTTTGATTATAGATAATAGACAAACTGCAATCAAATGAAAAGAGGTTTTGAAACTTCTGTTTAGTTGCGTCAGTTTGCGTGTCAGGAGACGATATCTAATTTTGTATGTATTAATATGGTTATGTAAGCACTTAATATGTACATATGTATGTATGTCTGCAAAAGCAAAATAAAATAAAAACAAAATGAAAAAAACATTAAAGTGCAGATATTTATTCTTAACAAAAGAAAAAAAAAAAAAAAACGCAAGTTTTGCAAAAATAAATTTATAATGCTACGTAAGCTGTCATATTTAATACTTTGTGGATAATTGTTGACATCTCGTTATGCAAGTTTATTAAAAAATGACAATAAATTGAATATGTATGCACATGAAAGAGCTTGCACAAAGACTCGTAGTCATAATATGCATATCACTCTAAAGTATTGGGAAAATAATTTTTGAATACAAATGCAACAAAATATAAATATAAATATCGATATCTCTGTGAAATGAACAATACCGCTTGTCTTTAGAATGAAAGTTAAATTTATGTAATTAAACAACACAACTTACACCAGGAGGCGCCAGTACGATTCATGACAGTCCCTTTTTCAGAATTGTATAGAAAAGTGCTCCAATGGAAGGGCTCAGGACGGCGGACTTGAAACTCGTCATCAATACTCGAGTGTTGCTGCATTGGCCGTTTCGACATTTTGACTGTTTTATTCCAATGGGACGGTCTTAAATAATTTATTTATCTTTGATCTTAAATTTGATTTTAATCTTAAAACTTTTAGCGAAACTACAAATACAAGAGGAGAAACAAGTGGTATAGAAACACATTCTTTTTAGAAATTCTTTTAATTTTTGTTTTTTCCGCTTTTCGTAAAATAATTTTATTTCGTCACAACGTCAAGCCACGTTTTTTAGAGTCCTTTCTTTTTTGCTTGTTTTCAACTTTCTCAATTATGTATATTCCTTTACGAAGTAAAACTATTTATACGATTATTTTTTGTGTACGTCATAAAATTTACACTGTGATTTAGTTTTGGGAAAAACTGTAAAACTGTTTGTGGCTAACAATTCCTTCTAAAAGTATCGCCTGTAGCCTTGGTCATGGCCACGATATATAATTTTTCTTGCCAGAATTATTACTTTGAGCCAAATACAATTTGTACAAAAAAGCTATAATAAGAACGTAAAAAATATTTTCTAGTTGAAATAGATGTTTGTTACTTTTTTGTATATTCTGATAACACAAGATGGTATATGTCTGTATCAATGTGTTTGCTGGGACATTGTTTACCAGCAAAACATTCTGTTTGTTTTGTTAATTAAAAAATTATATCAAACAATTTGGCTCTTCAAATTAATGGTTCTGTTAATTTTTACAGAGTTTTTATCGTTTTAGCTGTGATTGTGATTGGTTTTGTTTATTGTTTTAGGTTTAAGGAAACAATTTTTAGAAATTCTGGCACTTGGCTAAAAGAGCCAGCCACACCTTATTCGTAGAGTTGAAAACACTTTAGGAAAGACAGAGATGGCCTTAGACAGCGTGTTTCAAAGACGGCTTGAATGAATAATAACAAATTTTATGATTTTTATTGTTGATATTTTTAATGAAAACTTATGCTGAAACTGACTTTTATTAATTATATTGCGGATAAATCGATTACTGAACTGTTTTTTTGCAAAATTACACTGGCTTTTGAAGCCGTTTTGCTGACACAAGAACTCTTAAGTGCTACGTTAGCGCGTTTCAAAATAAATGAAAACTAAAAACTGGTATCCAAACGATACATGGCTTGAATGCAAACAAATTCTCAGTAATAATTTTTACACCAACAAATTCACTCAAAGAAGAATTAAAGAGAGCTTAGGTGTCAATATGGATGGATGGATGGAGAGTTCCCAGAGAAAACTAAATGAAGCCAAGATCGTACACAACAAATTCAATTCAATGTGCAAGAGAGCATTCAGTACCAAAGATAATTTTTCAATAATGAGTAACAAGCCAACCCTTCTGTTGCTTAATTGTGATTAATTTTTTTTATTTTTTTTTTAACAAAAACCAAATGCAAAGAAACTACATACATGCACATGTGGATTAGGGGGATCCATGTTTTAAAGGAAAACATTTGCAAAGTACCTTCGCAGTTTGATCACACTGAGCTTATTTTAAAACTTACTTAAACTTAAAAATATTGTGTATCTATCTGTGTAAACATTTTTGGTAAAATTCCAGCTGCAGCCTAGCGCTCAAGCCAATGTAGAACTACTAACAAATTTAGATATTCGAGCATCTTGGGGCTTACGTCAAATAATATATAAAATGAGTTGTAGCTTAAGGAATTGAATAAGTTTACCTCTTCAAAGATGCCGGCTGCAAACTCGCAACTCTCAAAAGTAAAGTGTGTATAGTAATTTGTAAACATTTTTGACAAATTGAGTACAAAGCAAAAATTTGCTGCCCCTAATGAACATAAGTATTTGTTTTAATGACTCAGTTTCGAACAGTTGCCTATTAGTTCACTTATTAAATACAGTGAGTGTGCAAGAAACTAGACAGTTTTGAAAGTCAAAGAGCTCGACATTTCTAACATTTCAATAGATGAGTTTCAGTCATGGTTACGAAAACTGCTCATTTACCATGGATTGTCCAGCGAAATACTCAAGAGAATTATTTTTTTTTAATTCATCTAAATATAAACTGAACGAAACCATTAAACCAGTTTGATTGTAGTGACTGCATGTTGTCAGGTATTTTAAGGGTTGCTTATCAGACTCAAAATATTTCTTCCACCAGGTAAAAAGGGAAAATTTCAAAGGAACAATGTTTAACTGTACGCAACATGTAGTTGTAACTACGTACAATGTCTGAGCGTGTGTGTGCTCTTCTTATTGTTATTATTTACAAATGCAGACCCTTTTGTGCAACTCCGAATTTAGTGCCCAGAATGTTGATGTCCTTAACTCAACTGTTAACATGATTCTTAATTTCCCTCTCCTTACTGAAGGTCCAAAAAGAAACCGTCGCTCTCTGAATAACAACAAATTCGAAATTTTATGGCTTTTGTTTTTCATCCCTTAAGTACATACATACATACATACAAGCTACATATGCATATTTGAACAGAATTACTTAGCCCAACTATTTAAAAAACGTGGTTCTTGTTTCCGCTCAATTCAATGGAACAATTAGGCTTGCCTTAACTCTAACATCGTTGGTTTCTATGGCATGGCATTATGTTAAGTCATTACGTTTTTTTAGCCCGCACAGTTGGCTAAAACAGCTGTTTTCGCTAGTCATGGCTAAGTCAAGACTGATTGCAGCGCAAATCACGCTAGAAAATTATGTGTAGTGGAACTTTTCAGTGTAAGACTTTCAGGATTTTCAGATGAAAAAGAGATTTATTTTCTTTTAAGGCACTGTTCTTAGTTAGAGTTCCCTTTTTTGCCTGCTTTGGGCTCCAATGCAACAGTCGGTTCCTACAATTGATTTGAAAATTGAAATCTCATGCTCTTTAAATAAGTCTAAAGATTAATTGCGTGGGTTGCTTGGTAACCCAACCCAACCCAACCCAACCAATCCAATCCGCTGTTAATACATAGATCCAATCAGGCCTCTATAAGGAAAATTCCAGCTTTCGCAATTGGCCATTTATGTTTAGGGATAAACGTAAATTTGCTTTTCATGCAGATTTTCTTAAAGAAAAGCAATTCACATGAAATTACGTAATCTTCAAGTACAGACATAATCACTCTTCCCACATGCACACACACACACACACCCACACACAGAACAGAAAGATATACATACATACATATATGCTTGCCTACACATGTATATGTATATGTATGTATGTGCATTCTTAGAAGCACAAATCAAGCAAACACATCGCAAAATTCAAAACAGAGGTCACAGTGTCACAAACGTAGTGGAAAATCACACTTAAATCTCAGTTGAAATACAATTATCTAATTGATATCATTTCAGGTCTTCTATGCACTCACACAAGCGCAAAACATTCATTATGAAAGTGTGAGAGCCCGTCAGTAGAATTTGTGGCTGTTTTCAAATGGTTTTTGTTCCATTTTTTCAATTTTAACAAACAAACAAATAAATAAGAGCATTAAGATGCCACGAAATAAGTATTTAAATTTGTCTTAATAAAAGTTTTCACGGACGCGAGTAAATTTCAAGATTTTCAAATCTGAATATGTTGAAATTTGTTGTCTTTGAAATGAAAATGTATTGTTTTGATTTGAATCACTCACCCCAACTCTCTATCGTTCTGCCAAAATATTCACTTGTTTCTTCATCGTACATCATTTGTTTGAATGTTTTTTTCTTTGGCCTTTCTGGTGGTCGGGCGTAGTAGTTTTGGAAGGCATCAATGGACTCTTCTGCAACCGTAGGCATTTTGAAGGTGAAGTATAGATCTTTTAGACGCAAACGTTGTTGGTGGCTGCTGCGTTGAGGACGAAAATCCGTCAAACGTAATCTCTTCACGGAGCTTATCACTTCGTTAACTTGGTGGTGCGAACGTCGATTTGAATTATGCAAAGGATCTATTTAATATTTTGCAACTTTGTTGGAAAGTGTAACACTTTTTGTTCTTATTTAAAAAATATTATTTGTTCCGTTGGATGAATTACACAAGTTTGTCTTTAAGTAGCATTATTTAAGTCTAAATTGATATAAGTAATTCAGTTTGTAGTTTCCTTTATTTTTTGTAAATTACCAGAGACCGAGATTCGCGTGCTACTCAGGACTCCAACGTTAAACGAATGATCAGCGCTTCCCGATTTTAGCTGTATGACTGTTTCTAAATTCAAACGTTGGTCACTTTTTCTCAGTCAGTTTTTAGCAAAAAAAAAAAAAAAAAAAAAAAAAACAAGAGGTCCAAATTTTAGAGGAGCTTAGAGACGCTGTCGTAACTAATTTTAAACGCAGCTGAATTAAATAGCTGGCTGCTTGACAGACAGACTTACAGAGAACAAACACAAACCTCCTCCTGTATTCGCACATAATAAAAAAATATAATTTGTGACTTATATTCTGCATTTTATTGTACGTAGTTTACATTTTTTTTTAATCTCATTGTACTAAAATAAACACACATACTTACGAAAGTGTATGTGTGTGTGTGTGTGTGTAGTTCATATAGTTAAAGTTTAATAAAATAAAATTATGATCAGCAAAGTCGCAGTGGCGTTGACTGAACACAATAGAATGTGACAGGCAGCCAGTCAGACAGACAGCCAGCCGGTCAGGCGGACAAGCAGCTGGACACACTGATAATTTAAATCGGTTAGATGAGCACTCGTACTTAAACGTCGTCGACAATATGCGTCGTTCATAATCAGTGACAATTCCTGTTACAGCTGCGATTTTTCAGATGGCGTCACTCTACAAAATGTCATCAATTGCGGCTGTGATAGATTTGGTGTGAGCCATGTGCGTGGGTTATTTAGAAATTCGTTAAAAACATATTGCACAACAATCGAGCGTTGAGATCAAAGCGGCAGTCAATCAGTTCCTGACAAGCGCGATGTTAGAATAAAATAAATTATCATAACTTATTACAAAGAAATATGTTTTACCAAACAGACTCCTCCAAGCTGTGCAGCGTATATGAATGTCTTCGGCAGGAGTCGATTCTGCGTCCTCAAACTACATGTATGCATAATCAATGGTTAGTCACTGTAACTTGAGTCAAGTCGAACACGATCACAAAAGAAAAGAAAATGCGAACCAGCTTCCTTTGTATTTCCCCGGATTCGCATACAGTTGATTTTAGTTATTTTGCAATGCATCCTCGCGTAAGAAGTACATTTACAGCGTACGCAAAAGGTAAGTGCTCGTGAGAAAACGGCCTTCACAAACAAAAGACACATTGGCCGTTTGAAGAAGGGAGCCAGAAGTGATACGAGAAATTTTCGCAAACACACTTGTGACAGATTGTGTGACATTAGCTTTTGTCTGATCGTTAGCCGTTGCTCGGATTGAAAAGAGAACTGTTTTTCATGTTTTTTACGCATCCAATCACACAGTGATTTAAATCAGACTTTAGAAAAGTTTTAATCAATTCCAGTTCAAGTTAGAATCAACTAAACGTGTACTTAAATCATTCGAATAATCACAGCAGCTAAACAAATACAAACACAAGTGAAATAACATTTCTTTGCAATCGTTTTAATTGCAACAAAAAGTTTCATTTCGAGCTGATCGCAACCTGCTCCTTTCTTTATTTTTTCTAATATTTTAAATATTGTTTGCATGCGGTTGTAGGTTCGCTTTTCGTTGACTAAATCTTTAGTAATTGTCTGCTAGAAATATTACTTCCGTTGACACTGAATTTTATTTAATAGTTAAAAATCTGACACACGATCATTTGCGATTGCCAGTACAAATAAATGAAAATATTTTTTTGTTCTTAATGTGCCACTTGTCAGTCAGTCTGCCACTCAGACAGTCTGTCAGTCAGTTCGAATCGACTCATCATCCATCCATCATTTTTAAATGTATTCAGTCAGACAACTGGCGGAATAAATTTTTTCTATGAAACTTTCGTTATTCAAAGGTTTCTGAAATTGTTTTATTATTATCTTGTCTAAGAATTAAATTAGACTACAGTAGAACGTGATTAAAACGAATTAGGCTTTACCACACACCAGTATATACACATGTCTACATGCAAAAGCTTTGATATAAAACGTGGTTCTTAGACGTTTTGGCGGGGTTAACTTCCAATCTAGGTGTCATAGAAAATGAAAGACGTTTGACCCATTTTTGTCTTCTTCGGAAATCAGCGTACTTGCACAGACGCACTTCAGAACAACGTTGGCAAATCGCACTGGTTGTCACTTTGTCATGTAGTGTAGTGGACATAGGCGGCGCGAATAATGAAACGGAACTGTGTCTGCAATTTCAGAAATAAAAATTACACTGCTCATTAAATGGCTCATTTTAAAATATACTTTTTGTGGCTACCAATTTGAAAGATGTGTCACTCATTGCAACGTGAACACCGAACTGCCCCTGGAGTTAAGAAAGCGAACAGGGTGATCCAGAACGAAGTTTCTCAACATTTTGTTAAAATTAAGTTTTTTCTTCGAAAATATTAGTTTTTAAATCCCTTAATGGTTTTGTTTAAAAATATATTGCAGGTGAATGTAATACAGGGGCCTTCCACATGGGAAACAGAAATGTCATTTAATTCTTATTGATTTTTCTCAATTTGTTTAAATCTCCTGAAAATTGGCCACATCATTGATAAGCAATGAGTATCATTTCATATGCTCTTGTGAACTTCAATTCAATTTTCAGCATTATTTAAGCTACCAGAAGTAAGGGGGCTGACATAGGGCGTAGGCGTGAACTGGAGTTATACCAAAGAATGTATTAAGTGAAAGGGTTAAGCATCAACTGGTAGCTCAACTAGTTATTTTCATAAAATAAATTTCTTCTCGGCCCCCACAAAAATAAAAAAACACTGTTTGTAAAATGACTTTCTAATGCAGAAAGAAAGATTTGAAGATGCCTTACATAACCATCACTATCACAAATATTTTCTCTAATGTTCCAACAGGTGTTCATTATACCAGACGTTATATGAATGACTTTTGAATTTTTGTACGTGTGTATATATGCACAAATTTTATGAAACAATTTAGAATTATGGCGATTCGTCTGTTAGTTTCTTGCCTGCAAAAGTTAAATGATACTTACATATGTACGTATGTGTTTATGGACTTGACAGCTCTCCGCTTGAAATTTTATAGAAACTAAGAAGGTTACATTTGATTCTATTTCAACAGATACAAACGTCGTTTGCATGCAAATTTGAGTGCATTGATTCTTTTAGTTTAAAGGCTGTTTTTAGATAAAACACTCCTTTTCTTCATACAAGTGTGTGTAGATATAAATTTACACAAAATCCATCTCTGGCAATGAGCGATAATTTTCATTGGTATGAAAATATGTATTTGAGTAATTCACTAAAATACAATTTTTTAATTTGTGTAAGAAATTATGTAATTACCTTATAAACTCAGCTCAGCACTCACAGAGTGGTACTCGGACTACCATATGCAGGAGCAGGGTAAAAAACTGGGTTTCTTCACAAATTTTGAAATTTCGAGCCAGAGGGGCTAGTGTGAGGAGGAGCTAGTGTGATACATGCATTCAGGTGTTCGGAATAAAGCTCTTTCTTCACACCAACACACACACACACACACACACATATATATATATATATATATTATGTAGAGCTTTGTCTACACAGATCATCACAATGAACAGAAAATTATAAAAAGCTCAAATTTCAAATTATTGTCTGAAATGTTCCGAATGCTGTAAGCATTTTTGTTGAAGTACATGGTACCTCGGAATAAGATGTATTTACATACATATTGTATGTTCGTATATACAAATTGTAATCCAGATGTATTACAATACAGTGCTGCCAATTGAAATGGGACAAGAAAGCGAAGACGCCACAACGTTAAACAAATAAAATGCAGCACAGTCGGATGCGGATAAGCGCAGACGCTATGAAAAAAAAAAATTCTTTTTGAAAATTTGCCAAGCATTTTCTTAGTACATACTTTCATTCGCTTAATTGAATATCTATTTCGCAGAAATCCGTTTGATTGCAGGACATTTTGTTTGATAAAAAAGCTGTTTTATATGAAACAAACACCACCTAAAAAAATCAAATTCGACTCACCGGCAACGAAATATCTTGTATATTGCAATCAATTACGCTTTATTTTCAAATAAACTCGATCGTAGGCAAGTCGTTTTTAGTTGGTTTACTAAGACTGATATAAAAATAAACTTATTGTTGTTTTATTTCTAGTTCTGCTAGAAAAACGGGATGAGTTCGTTTAACTGAAACAAGTTTCGCCACAGTTTTATCTAAACAACAATTGAATAGCAAAAGAAATCTGTGCAACAAGCAGCTGTGCTACGTCCTTGGACTCTGCAAACATTTATTGCATGCATTTAATAATTATGTATATCTACATCTGTTGTTTTTCATAGTCTAAATAATAATTGCTTAGAGATAAAAGCTTAAGGCTTAGACCGGTTATGTGTGTATTTGACTTTCGTTTTAGTCCTTAAAAAGTGTTATTATAAATTTAAAATATCGAGTAATTTCCTGCTACACAACACAGACGCATATTTTGTTCGTGTCCTGCAACCATCAGCGTTTTGAGTGCCAATTACAGATTGGCGGCCACAACTTCAACTAAAATGTTTTAGCCAAGACTCCCACCTCAGCGAGTAGTATTGCCAGAAGTGATACAAATCTTGTGAACCAAATGTACGTGTAAAAAGAACGTGGATGAAGAGAACTCAAGCTGTAAATTGTGGTTCAGGCAACGCCGCTACATGAAGAAGAGCAACCAGAAGGGGTTAAGTCCGGCAAGTTGGAATTTGAACGTACGCATCTGCTTGGTTAAATAAGAAAAAATAAATACAACTTTTCTATTGGGCGATCACAATTTATAAATTCCACAAAAAGAAAGATTCTCAGCACTTTTCGAATGGTGTTACAACTTGTTTTATTTTTTCTTTATTCGATTTTTAACATAAAATTTTCCAAAAATAATACATTGTAAAAACTTCTTATGATAATAGCAAAAAAAAAAAAAAAAAAAGAAGAAGAAATTAAACTCTTTACAATAATTTTCTTAAATTAATTTGAAAATGTTTAGTTCATAAAACAATTATAATAGTGAGCAATTAGTTTTAAACTTAAAAAGTTCAGAGAAAATATTGTTGTTAATCAATTTATAATACAAGTTTTATAATTAATTTTTTATTTATATAGAACTAACAATTAGTGTGGTTTGTATCATGTGAGTTTTCATTTAAATTTGATTAACTTTAACTAAATATTATTTTCAGATTTATTTCCTTATAAAACACTTAGGCATACTTATACAAATTTTGTTTTTGCTTTAATTATAGTTTAATTCACTTTTGTTTTCTGTTATTATTTGTTTAATTATTTATAATATTTAACTAGAAATATTTCCGAAAAGAAAAGAAAAACTCATGAAGACTGTGGGGGCAGGGGTAGTAACATCATATTTACAAAACATTTTTAATTTCAGATTTCAAAAATAAATTTTACTTTTCAATTGAGTCGTATAAAAAGCGTTAAGTGTGTAACGGATGACAAGAAGAACGAGAAAAATTTTACATCAATTTCTTTCTTTTTTTTTAACAGGTACGTATATTTTAAATAAAACAAACACAAAAAAAAAAACACTTGTAAACTGAATTCTTTAATAAAATATTTGGAAGGCATTTCCATCATTCAGGGGTATCTTGCATGTTTTTGTTTTCAGTTGTTCATTTTGCGATAAATTTAATTAAATATTTAATCTCGACTTTAGAATTTGCAATGGGGGTTATTTTATTCAAGCTGATCTTAAATTTTTCATTTATTTATGGGTAATTTCTTTGTTCTTCGTTTTTGTTTTTTGTAAAAGGAAAATAAGTTTAAGTCTTTATTATTATATTTAGTATTTAGCTGCGTCTGGTGGCATATTTGTATGTTTTCTATGATTATTTACGTGTGTTTTGTTCATATGCATGAATTTATAGTTTTCGTGTTTTGGCATGTTTTTTTTTTATTTTTTATTGAGTATTCATAACGTTTGTTTATTCTATAAATATGTAAATGGCGCTTGTATGTATAATTATTTATAATGCATTGTTTTATTTGCGTACATTTAAGTAAGTATGTATGTATGTGAGTGAGTATGTATAAACCAATTGTATTTACATAATTTTCGTTTAACAGTGCTTATGGGCATATAAGTATTTATTTATTTATTTATATTTGTGTGTAGGCTCTCTACACTATTATGTATTGCGTTTGTATATTTACTATAGTATAATTAAATTTATCCTGTTTCTGCTTGTAAGTTTTTAATAACCAGTTTCATTAATTAACAGTATTGAATTGTATTTGGTTTTATTTTTCTTGGTGGACGCTGGTAATGAGTGTAAAAAATCACTGAAAAATGTTATATTGCAAAATGAAATTAATAATAAATTGACTTAATTCGGTCAGGTCAGCCTTTTTCGTTACTAGGCCAGTATAATAAGCGAACGACTAAGAAAGGACTGCGTACGCACAGAGGGAAACCAAATAGTTAAGGGGACTTTTATTGAAAGTGAAGCTCTATAAAACAGGTTTTGTTAAAAAAAAAGTCGTTAAATCAAAATAGCAACGTAATACAAAATCAATATATTGGCATTAAGAAACGTTATCCAATGAAAACAACGTTCCCGAAGTTTATTATTCAACAGTAAACAAAAAAACTGGAAACTATTTTCCATAAATGCAATGAATAATACAATGCAAACTTTAGCTCTTAAGTTTTAAACAAAAATTCACTTGAGCCTTTTGCCAAATTTTCAGGTTGGCGCAAAGTTTAGGAGACTCGAAAATGCCACAAAAGTTAGAAAGAAGACAAGAAGAAAAACAGAAGAGCATTGAAAACATATTTTTTACTTGCAATGGATCCAGTTAGAACTTTCATCTTGGTATGATGCACGCAACCTTTGATTGCTTCCAAATGGAACAATTTTGGACAACCAACACATACACGTGCACTTCAAGCTACACATATTAGTATAGTTACTTCTGAGCAATCGATATTTTCAGTACGAATACTTTGCTTGCTTCATAATTTGCTACACTTATGCACATCCGATTCCGGCGTATTCCGCCAAGTGACTTGTAATATTTTGAAGATTGTGCAGATGTTCAGAGCAGGGAGAGCTGTAACTATTATATTTTTGTACTCACAAGCGATAACCGCGTAAATTGTTTTTTGACGGCCCTAATATTCTTTAACAAAATGAGGAGACATCCGACAGGCAACAAATGCTAGTGGGGCTTAGTAGTGATTTTCGAAAACAAAGAAAAAGGTGGCCATCGATAGATGCTTTAAACGATTTGATTAATGTCGTACTGAAGACTTGCGTACAATTTGATTGCTTTTCGCAATGATCACAGACGAATCTTCTTTTTAGAACACGTTTACTCAATGGAATGGAATGGAATGAAATGGAATGGAAGAAAATCCAAAATGACGAACAGGAAGTGGATCGAAAATATTGACGTTTTGCGTTTAGTAATTGGGTAGCAAAGTTTTCACATTCGTTCGCTTATGCTACATGAAAAAATAAAAAAAAGTGTACTTTAAGCATGAAAGTTTTCAAAAGAGAAAAATAAAATTTTGCGGATTTATAAGTGAATCCACTCGATTGCCAGCACTGGATTCTTTCTGCAGTTTCGTGGTTGGTTATCGTTTTTGAATGTTTGTTTCTGGTATTTTTAAAAAGTCGTTTTATCAAAATTATAATTTTATCTAAACATTTTGTTCACTAAACTGTAATTGCTTTGTTACCGACTTCTTCCACTCCTTCCCAATGCGAGTAGAAATGTTCATTGTTGGTTTTATTGCCCACTTGAAGTTTTCGCGTCGTTGTTGAAATAGTTGTTTTGCTCCTTCTGAAGATGCAAAAGTCTGGGTTCTCCTTTCTCACTGCTGCTGTCGTTTTGTGTGAAGTTCTTTTGCTAGTGCAGTTGTGTTGCATGATTATGATTCTGATAATAACGGCTATGCTGATGACTAAATGTATGCTAATTTGAAATGCTATTAAATTTGCAAGATTTGCAACATTTCTCTTGATAGCGATCTAAGCGGCACAAGCCCATGGAACGTACATTGCGACAATAACGTGATGTATCCTTACATTGTTGTTGTAAAGCTAAAAAGAAGAAATTAAAAAAGTGCACTTAATTTACAAATTGATGTTGCAAGGAATTTGTTGCTTAAAACCGAGTTACTTCAAAACAAAAAAAAAAATGAAACTCTCTTTCCACTACTTCATTTGACTATTTGCTTAAGTTCGTGTGGCGTTTTTGTTTGATGCCACTTCAATCTGGCTTATAAAAATGTCGGTGCGTCCAATGGGAGTGCTACATGATGAAATGCAGACGTTTACAGAGTTTTGTGCTGCTTCTCACATGCAGCATTGAGTTCGTTTTGCTCACTTTTAAATGCGCAAATTATATTTGATATTTACCTTTTGCATAACACGGCGGACTTTTGCAAACTTTCATGATTGCCGGCCTGTTTTGGTGTTTGCAAGCGTTTCCTGCTGGCCTTCTGGTGCCATACCAAACGCATTGCAGTACACGATATTTAATGCCCTGGCGACCACAAGGCGCATTGCACTAAAAAAAAAAGTTGTTTAAGAGATAGAAAATTACAATGAAGCTTAAACAAATGAATAAAAACAAAAACAAAATTAAAGTTGTTGCATGGGACTTACCTCCGACCACGGCTCCACTCTCCACACGCCCCTGCAGCGTTCGTTGTAACATTCTTGACGACTTATGGGCTTTTCATATTCATGACATGTTGTAGCAATTGAATCATTGGCAAAGTGGCAAGAAACCTCACGTTTTTGTATGGCTGTATTGCGGCCGAAACAACGTGATTGATGGCACAACGACCAATCGCCTTTAATCCAGTGTGGGCACTCTTCAGAGCCGCAAGCCTCAAAGGTGTCCGGTATATCCAAGCCATAATCCTCACATACAGCATTGTCAACTGTCTCCTGATTGTCTACGTTGGCTGTGGACAAATCCGTTTCTTGGGACACAAAAGTTTGTGCCGCATCGGCGAGCTCTCGTTGATTTAGTTGATTGTTTTTCAAATTTATTTTAACACACGTAATTGTTCGTCTCTAATTTATTGTAAACAAAATAATGAAAAGGAAAACACAAATTGCAATACAATTCAATTTGTAGCACTGGCATTTATTTTGTGCATACAGGGCTTCGAATAAGGGGGTTGGTGGGGGGGGGGGGAGGGGTAGTTTGGTAGTAGGATGGCAAGTACTTACTCTCAAGCCTGAGCCAGCAGCACCGCATTTCTGTGAACATTCGGACCAAGGACTCGTTAGCCACTTGTACGTGACTGAGGACGAAGATTCCGATAATTGTGTATTTACATCCGACCAATGATTGGGCCATCTGGCATGAGGTAAATGTAACGTTGATTGTCCTTCCTCCTCTATTCCAGTACCCTCAACAGCAACATCATCTGCATTTAAAACAGCATTTGTCTCTGCAGCCATATCATTTGTATTCTCCAGCTCTTTCGTTTCAACGGCATCAACATCAGCATCAGCGACATCAATATCGTCGTCAACATTTTCAGCCCCGTCATCATCATACTGATTATTTTTGTAGCTGTAGCTGTAGTTGTTGTTATTGTTCTGATTTGGCGAGGATAATGTCAAGTCCTTGGTAATAATTTGCGGTTGTGATTTGCGTGTCTCTTCTTCGGTCATTAAGTGTTGGCGCTGCTGCTGGTGGTGGTGGTGGTGGTGGTGATGCTCTTGATGCGGGCGATTAATATCGATGTCATATTGAATTCCATTATCCGCCAACATATGATGACCACGAGAGTTGCTAAATTTCTGAAATGATGGCCATAAATACTAAAAATATGGCCAAAAATGTTATTATCACCTCAAATGACGAAAATATTGTTTGCAAATATATGCACATAAGTATGTATGAGTGTAAATGCATGATATGAGTTCTAAAGCATAAGACACAAAGAACATACAGATTGGAAATAAGTAACTTGCAACTGAAGAGTTTGAAAGAAATAGAAATTAGCTTAAGAATTTAAATAACTAGTGTACGAGAAACCATATACTTATGTATACGAGTATGTAAACTTAAAAGGGGCAGGGACAATGAAGTCGTTAAACATTTTCATCCTGGCAACGTGCAAAGCAGTGCATTTTAAATGCTGTTTCTAGTTCGAAGCGTATAAAGCGAATTACAAAACTCTATAAACAAAAAGTAATGAAATGAACTTGATATATATATGTATATATATATATATATATATATATATATATATATATATATATATATATATATATATATATATATATATATATATATATATATATATATATATACGTATATATGTGTGTACATATGTGAGCTTCGTTCTCGCTGGGGCAGGCACTTCTGTGCCACGTGCGTTATAAGTGGTGATTATTTACGCATTACAAATTTATAAGTTTAATTTCTCTTATTGATTTGTTTACTCAGCACATACACATTTAATGTACAATTAACACTCCAAGACATGATGGTGCAAATATTGAAACAACTCGTTATAGTTTTAATGAATGAATATTTAATTTTTTGTTGACTTATGTATGAATGTACGCAGGTGTATGTATGTATGTATGTATGTATATGAATTTATTTATTTATTGATTTGGATCTGCTGTGTAGATGTGATTGATGTACATACATACATATGCAAGTAAGTACTTGATATCATAATGAGGGTACGTACGTTTGTGGTACAAGTGTTAATTAAGCAGAAATCGGTTCGTGCGTTAAATATCTGTGTTTGGTGTCAATACTATAATTAGTTGGAAATTGATGGCTGTAAAAATTTGATTTATAACAAATGAGGTGCTTCGTAGCAGTCTTGCTTAGAAAGTTGACTTTCAAGTAAATGTATTTTTCTTTAAAACAGGAATAAAACAGGCAGATCTGACACTTGAGCTGTAATGGTCCAAATTCATTGGTAGCCTTGTGGAGAAAGTAGCAAAATTATTGGATACAGAAATCTTCTGTTAGATGATACATATTTATTATTATCAGGTATATGTATTTAGATAACTTCGGGTTGGGGACAACATAAATATTGTATAGGTTCTATGCATGAAATTATTGAAGCTTTAAATTAACAGTGATCAGGGCGTTTGCATACCAGACCAAATTATACGCAACAAAGCCAAAACCCAAACAGACTGAACAAGGCGCATACACATCTTCACATTGTCGGCAAATAAATAAACAAATAAAATCAAACCTGGTTATGAGCGAAAAACATGTGTAGTTGTTAGAACATTCTATCGGGCACGTAAGCTTGTGGGTGAGTGTGTGTGTGTGTGTGTGTGCGCGTGTGTAGGAGTGTGTGCATACGCATCTGGGTTAGTGAAAATTTGTGTGTCAATAAGTAAAAATGTGCCATTGTGAAAAATTGTTGGCTTTAAGCTTGTGCAAAAGTAGCACTTACAACAATACCGTCATCAACAGCAATTTGAATGGAAATAGTGCCGACGTGTGAGTGCAAATGCGCACGTGTATGTGTGTGTGTGTGTGTGGGTATAATGGCAATAAAATGCATCTGCAGTTGATGGTACTTAGTTCCGATGTTTATTTTAACATTTTAAGCATCATCTGTTTAACTGTTATTCGTCATTTTGTTGTTGTTGTTGTTGTTGTTGCTGATGCCGTTAATATTGTTGTTCTACTTAACAACTTCGGATGACGGAAACGGAAGTGCACAACAACGGTGATGACAAATTCAATGCAGCAGTAAGCATTACAAGTGACATTTAGCTCACACTCACACGCATACAAACATCTTCTTACACATGTATGCATGCATAGTAAATATATATATATATATATATTGAGGTACTTGCTAAAAGTTAAGCAATTATTGACTCCAGCATCCTCCCAGGTCTCTAATTGGTGAAATATAATTGTTCGCAAAGGCGTTTCACTAATAGTTTTTCTTTTTTCTCAAACGCTACTTTTACACCTCCGAAGTTTGCTCCATTTATACTTGCGTTATGTAACAAAAGCAAGCCAAAACTGGGAACTATCTTCGAAAGTTAACAAAAGCGTTTGTAGCATCTGAGGGTTCGTACAATATAACATTTAACAGATCGAGCAATGAATAGTATAAATTTGGAAGCTCGTACAGCTGGCGTTCGAGCACCGCAGGGCTTTTGAAAATGTTACAGGACATTCGAAACAAATTTATCGATATTTTAGCTCAAATTTTGCAAATACCATCTAACGATCCTTAAATGCAAGCAATTCACAGAACTGTTGGTTGGTGTTTCACATTTGAAGCACTATGGCATGTGGTTTCATATCAGATTTTTGTTCTTGTAGCACCGCAGTGCACATGAATGAATCAATTCATATTTATTTGTATTCGGCCTGGTTTGCTTTCGTGCCAGTATCAGAGTGCATAATGCATAACTATTGTATTAAAAAGTGTATAAATTTAAATTTTTGTTAAAAATGTATCGGTTCAATTTAACAGCATTTTGCAGCCTCTCTTATTTTTAGCACCATCTGCTTAAATGTCGAACAATTCTAATAACGAGATGAAACCCAAAATGCGAATGTGTGTGTGTGTGCTTGAGCAAATTATTGCAATTGTTATTACCAACTTATACTGGAAATGTGTATGTATGCGCATTATGTTTATAAATTTGAGCACAAAAGTGCATCAAATTCAGTTGGTTAATTAAAATGCGGTTATAAAGTGTAAATAAAATGAAGCTCATTTTGTGATTGTGTTAATTTACTAAAGAGATTGTTTGTCTGTCAGTCGTACCGATAAATCAATAGACTTAGAAAAAAAAAATATGTAGTAACAACAACGAAAAAGCGTCTGTTAAATTAAATTACGCATCCTTTTTCCATGCATTTCATTGGCATTTTTCCCAACTTGTCAATAGATTTTTGTGCATACGTACATATTTTCTTCAAAAAGTTTTTTTTTATGAGTTTTGAATGGAAATTCTTGTATTTTTTGTCCCATCTGCCAGCCCAGCCAGCCAGCATCACTTTTTGGGTCCCCTGCTCTGCATTCCAAGACATCAGTGAAAATTTCGTTACTCATATCAAATATAACCTGGATGACAGTGAGTACAAGTTCTAGAGCTGTAGGCTTCGGTGCATTCGGTGTACGGCGAAGGAGTGAAAAATGCATGCAAAAGCTAATGATTTGCTACACTTGCAGTGTGTGAGTGGATGTGTGCAGCAACAGGAAAAAAGAGTGTTACGAAAATGAGGTCCCCTCTGATTGCTACTTAAGACTGGTTCCTTGCAACAAGGAAACTTGTTGTCAACATCATCACAGCTACAAAAGAATGTTTGAATGGGCTTACTTTGTATTTTTAATGTGTAATGAGTGTCTTTTGTCTTGGTTTTGTTAGTGATGCTGTTGCAGTCGTCCTGTTTTTGTTATCTTTTCAAAAACTAATAAATAATTAAAAGTGAAGCTGTTTGTCCAACAGCAGCAGCAGAGTCCTTTGTCACTGGATAAAGTTTTAAAATATTAAGAAATGTTTTCTAAAGAAAATTCAGTTTTAGTTTCGCAATAAACATTTTTTCTTCTTTTTTGGCGAGACTCTATTTTATTTTTATAATTTGCACAAAAAGCAGAATTAATTGAGTACATTGAATGAAAGTGCAAAATTTTACATTACTATTATAAAATAATTTCGTATAGAAAAATGATTTAAGACAAGTAAAAGAAAGAACTAAAAGGAGTACATTAAAAAGTTTTCTACTTCTATTTTATGTTTTGACATGCAACTGGCCAATCGATTTTAGTTAAAGTTTGAGTGAGAATATTTCTAAAAAGTTACATATGTACACAAACAGTTTTTCGTGTTTGATTGCTTGCGAGCGTTGCCAAGAAGTTTTTAGTTTGAAAAGAATTTTGAATTTGATTAGAAAAGTTCATGATTAAATAGTGCAACAATACAACAAATCAAATCAAAGTAAATTAAATTTCGATTTTATTTGTTTTCGGCTCTAGTTTTAAGTTGCTGGCAGCTTACTTCTCTAGATCTAATTTAAACTAAATAAAATATACAAAAAAAAAAAAAAGGAAAAGAAGATATTAAATATATTCGTTACCTAGTGAAAATTTGTTGATGTGAATTGTTTGTTTTTGTTTTATGTTGTAAGAGAGTGGTGTAGCAGAGTTGAAGTTGTAACATTGAACGCGGTCGGTGTAAACCAGTGGCGGTGAATGAACAAGAAGTAAAATTGTTGTTGCAGGAAGGAAATAAAATAAAAAAGAAACAAATACAATACCATAAAGTAATAAAAACAGATAACAATTTTACAATATTCCATTGTATGTTGGTTGAACTAAAACTATATTTGTTTGTTTTTGAAGGAAATCCTCATTTTTGGCGTCATTGTTCGTACGTAGAAGAAAAGGACATGTGGAAAGTGGAGTATTGCAAATTCGATGTATGAATGTTATAATAAATATTTAGTACAATTTAATCAGATGAATATGAAAACAAAATACTAAGACATTACAAATGTACGTGATTGCTTAAATAATAATGTAGGTATTTGTGCTAAATAAAAAAAATAAAAAAAATTAGGGCTTGAAAACTCTACCTTTCAAAACTGTTTTAAATGATTTCTTGAAGCACTTGTTTTTCAATGGGAGCAAAACATGTTCCCTTGGACTAGGTACTGATCCCATAATATTGGTATTCAAAATAAATGTAATGCTTCTACTTAGCTCTGATATTCATATTTTTCATATACACTTAAAACATTCTGGGACAAAAATAGATTTTGGCAAAACTCCTCACAGTTATTCGATGCAAAAATATTCATAGAGCAAATATTTTTGAAATCCTCGTACATTGACAGCAATTAGAAAATAGGTGAAAAGCTTGTGAAAAACTCTTAAATAGAAAGGTTTTCATTCAGGTGCATTAATGAATTGGTATGCCTTTTTTTTATTGGTCTTGGAATTGCTGTAAATTCGTGACTGTTATGAAAGTCGAATTTTAAAGCCTTTAGCTCCGAAAAATTTTACATTTGGCTTAAGAAGCGGAACGAAGGTAGTAAAAGTTTAAGGAAATTACGTAAGTTATCGAAACATAGTTGCAACTGTAGTGCAATTTCATTTAACTTATTATAACTAGTCCTGCAGTAGAGTAAAATTTTTCAACTTATATTGTTGCATACAGTTGTAAAAGTTAGCAACGGCCGATTTCTCTAAGCGAGAAGAAAGTTTTCTTTCGCATACTTCCGTGGGAAACATGTTTGCGATTATTATTTTTGTTTTCAATACACATATATAAAGTTTAAATAAGAAATATGCAGCAATTAGCCTTGAGTCCATGGTCCATAGGAAAACAGATGTTCGAAATTTGTGTTGGTTTCGTATAAATGTTGTTGATATCTTTTTATATATGTACATATGTTTTTTGGAAGTGGAGTAGTGTTGCATAATTGCAACTCAAAAAAGCAAAAACGAACGATGGAAAATGATGAAGTGCTAACTAATAAATATAAAATGTTAATTTTTTACATATAAAAAGCATCTCACCTTTTTAAAGGTGGAAACAAAGAACACAGTGACAAGATAAATTCTGTTTGTTAAATGTAATTGTTGTTGTAATAAAGTGCAAAAGATAAGATTTAAGAATAAAAAATATTAAACAAGGTTTCATTTGAGTGCTTAAAATGTTCTATTATAAGAAAGAATTAAATTTTGTTAACGAAATGAGAGAATACAGAGCGAACTTGATGCCTTGTAACAATAAATAGACAAATCAAAACAAAATATGTGCAAATGAAAAAAAAAAACTTTTTAAAGAACTGGTGATCATTAAACTCGTGTTGAAATAAATGTATAAAATTTCGTCTAAAATAATAAACAATCAGGTTATATTTCACTGCAGAATTCACTGTCTAAGGACACAATGGAAATTAGTTATAAGTGCTTCAATTGAACAACCAATAGTATTTTACTGAATTCATCATACACAACTTTGTGCAAATGTATGAAAGGTATCTAATACTAAATTGGTAGTAAAAGTTTATGTCATCGAATTCAGCAGGTCAAATTCATAAAAGAAAAATTTTACTTGAAAACTTAAAAACAACCAATTGAAAATAAACACAATAAGAACCACACAGTACAATGAAAAATAAAACAGACAAGTTTTTAAAACACAATAAAAAAGTACTTAACAAATGAATGAATGGCCGCTCAACAACGAGAAACCGAAAAATTTTCTTTTCATGATGCTTTTTGCAGGTTCGAAAAATGGAGCTCAAACAACAACTTGGCAAATAAATAAAACAAAAGCAACAATACAAAAAGTGCAACAAAAATGTCATAACGAAACAAAAGAGAAAAAGGAATTAAAAACAATAAAAATGAAGATACAACTTATAACAATGATGACAAGAAGAAATGAGAAAAAAAACCTTAAGAAAACTTAAAACTTTTCTTTCATAAAATGAAGTATTTCTCTGCACACACACACACACACACATACATAACTTGAAATATTTGGGAAGAAAAAATGTATTGTATTCG
Source organism: Sturmia bella (assembly GCA_963662145.1). NCBI lineage: Eukaryota > Metazoa > Arthropoda > Insecta > Diptera > Tachinidae > Sturmia > Sturmia bella. The sequence continues at coordinate 69,202,509 of OY759171.1, read as the reverse complement.
TATTGTTTTGCTTAAGCTCACCAAATCAAATTATTTGTTAGAAAACCATAATAGAAATTACACAAATTTGAGTTGTAGCAAACGTAAATAAAAATGGCCCTAAAGGAAAGCCATGTACAAATAATGTTTCAAGTACTGCTCCATGATTTATTTGTGACTCATTTAGTTTACTTTGGCAATAATATTGTAACTAGGGATCGAATCGAAATATCCATAAAAGTGCAATTCGTCAAGTAAAAGGAAATTGGTGCACGAGAACTCATTATAATTAATACGGCCGGGGAAATTGCAAACACATGCTGGTTTAAAGATTGAATGCCAGTCCTCTAAGAAACTAAAAGTTTTCCAACCTATTCATTGAATGCAGGGCCCTCTTTCTCAAAATTTACAAGTAAAATAGGCGCTACACAATTTTATTGTAAATTTCAAAAACGAAATCAATAACTATAACACATTTTTGTATTTTACTTGTCGTACAACATGGAGAAGTTTGAGAAACAATGCCGATATATAAACAAAAGAGCTGCAATAGGCATCAGCTAAGAGGTTCCGTTTATTTTATATTTAAATTGACGGATTTATTTTCCTGAAGCTGAGAACAGCAACAAAGCGGAGAACTTCTTGGAAAAACCGTGCAACTTATATGGACGGTCTGAAAATTAGAAAAAAGCCAAAGCTTAACTTTGGCAGAAAGTCGAGATCAACCCAGAGTAGATTCGAGCCAAGCAAAACCAATATTAAATATATTATTTTTCTTTCAATAACAAAATTAACGAAAAATATGCATGTATGCATCTATATATGTATGCGTTCATACACATTGCGATGTTTCTTCATCTTTTAGCGCTTTGTGTTCAAGCTTTCTCCTTTTTTGTTTTAGTAATTCAAGCTTTCGTAGGTGTTATTAAATATTTTTCTTCTCCATTTAGCAAAGCAAAAAATCAAGATACACGCCTTTTCTATACTAATCGAACGATATGTGTGTACACGTAAGATTACTTTTTACCAGTAGAAAATATAAGCACAAATATTTACATCTATCCCCAAGTGCAAAGTTCGCTGAAAAAAAAATTAAAAACAAAAACAAAAAAGAACTAAGACTATGAGTAAGAAAAACCAAAAAAAAAAAAAAAAAAAAAAACCAAAAAAAAAACGATGCCACTGACTCCAGTCAAAGCATTGAAGTCTAATCAGGAACAGAAAAATCAAAAGAATGGAACACATAAATACTGAACTATTTAACACATCATTGATTGGAGAATACCTCACCTGTAGATTATTTAGCAAAGCCTGGAAATATGGCATAGCCAATAATGTGTTGGCGCGACTGCTGCCACTACTTGTACTTTGCTGTTGCAAACTATCCTGGGGTTGCTGCGCTAGCTGTGAATGCTGTAAGATGTGGGATAAAAAAAAAAGAAAGAAACCGGTTCAACAACAAGCGGGTAGAGATGACGTGAAGAAAAAGAAAACAACCTTCCGACTTTTATGGAGTAAAACCTAAAAAAAATATGCGGCACCTAGTGCGAATAGGTGGCAGAGAAAAGGGTCTGAAAATGACCAAAATTATGATTTTTAATATGAGCTATTATGGTTTCTAAATACTCCAAAAGCTTCACCAACTCAAGTCAACTTAGGAAGAAACCTAATATTTATTGAGACCGTTCAAAGTCTAGTTACTACTACGACTCCAATAGCTTTAAGACAACTTTGAAATGTTAATTTGAATTAAAATAAAAAAAAAAAAAAAATAAAATAGCTTGGATGCTTATTGCAGTATGCACATTTCATTACTAATACGCCTGCAGGACGCAAGCAAGATTCTCTAATACATGTCCGCATCAAGTCACCTACATACATACATATGCATGTTTGGGCACAAAATAAATTTCTGTTTGTGCTTAGTGAACGAAAATGTTATACGTCGTTGTATGTTGATACATATATACTCATACCAATCACCCAGAGTGTCTTGGATGTTCTTCTAAATTGTATGGTTGGCAAGCAACTACTTTCCTTTTTATCAAATTCAAAAATTACCAGCCGTTCAGATTGACAAGTCTATCGATATCAGTTAATATATTGTCAAATAATCGAAAATTTCCTATTGGGAAAACTTTGAACAGACACAATTTTTTAATGAATAAAAAGGAGTCGATATTTAAATAGTTCACTTTACACATCTATTAAGAGAGTGGGTTTTTTATTTAAGATTAATGTACATGTTTATTAGCTTATGAAATGCTTATACATTGCAAATGAACTTACCTCGTTGCCCATAATGCTGCTATCTGCAATTTGTTGTACACCGTCAGATTTTGGGCGCCGGCTTCGTTCTCGTGCGTTTTGCTGCTGCTTTCGACGTGTAGCCTGTGTGCTGAAAAGTATGTACAATATACAAAAGTAAAACAAAAATCTGATCAGAACGAAAAAAAAAATTTGCTGTAGACAAACTGGTGTTGTGTCTTTCAATCTGGTTTTGACTTTTACTAACCAGTGTTTGTCAGTTCGTTTTCATATACATATACACGATAAGTATTTAAAAATTGCAAATTATAAAAGTTCGACTAAAAAGTACAATTAATGTTCATTAATAAATTTAATTATAATTTGCTGTAAGAGCCAATGGAAATGTCATATACAGAAAGTTTTTTAATTTTGCTCACCCAATTACTTACGATGAACACATCAGCTCAAGCGAATATGTGGTTTATTTAAATTTAAAACTAACCTGTTATCAGTCGCCGTCATATCAGCTGCTGTCAATGGTTCTGTACCACTTCTTTCTCTTACCAAACGCTCTGCCAAAAGAAAGTAGAGAATCGGAATGACATGTCAAGAATGTTTGTTTTATTTCTCACTTCCCAGCCACTTATCAACTTACCAGACTCAAGTTTTTCCAAATCCTCTTGTCTTTGGCCAGGTTTAGCTTTAACATCAATCGTTATTTCAGCGCTGCTTAGTCCAGCATGACATGAATAGATGCCAGCATCGCGGAAAGTTATGTCCAAAATACGCAAGGCTCCTTTCTTTGACACTTTGAACTTTCGGGACTTGGCCAAAGGCTTATGGTCTTTACTCCATTTAATTTTTGTACGGTTGTAACGCTTGACGGGACACTTTATTTTAACCTGAGTACCAAAGAAAACGACTCCAGCACCGCCAATTTTTAAAGTGATTTTCGATTTCTTAGGATCATGTTGTATGTGTGTGGTATTGCTAATTTGTATTACAGGCTTTGGGTCTTCTGGTGGACAAGGCTTGACATTACAAGGTTTTTTGTCTGGCGGCTTTGCACTGGGACACATGGATTCTGGCCTTTCGATTTTATGCTCTTGGGCCATGATCTGCTTGCACTCCACCTTGCGCTCTTTAAAACCATAGCCACATGTATGAGAGCACTTTGACCATTCCCCCACATCCCAGCGTACTGGACAATCCAAAACATTACAATACTGACGATCTGCTGGTGGAGGCTGAGGACACATGCTATTTGGAACTACCATGGTGTTTTCTCCGCCTCTGGTTACTTCATGTATGCACTGAACTTCTCTGGTTTTAATGCCAATGCCGCACGATTTTGAGCAGGGCGTGTAATCGGAGTAGTTCCAACGTGGCGGGCATGGCCTGTCATTGCAAGTCCTAACGCGAGCTTCTGGCTTGGTTTCGGGAGCACACAGGAAGGGAGACACCACTCGGCCATTATCCTCTCGTACACAATTAATGATGAGCTCTTCCACACCGCCCAAGCAACTGGCACTGCAAGAGGTGTATCCTTGCTCGCGCCACACGTAAGTTTTACCAGGCTCTGATACTCCCACTTTAATAGAATCACGCGGATATTGATCCTCATAGCCATGTGAGGGCAACATACAGGGCTCCTCAACGCACCGCTCTACCTCATCGTGAGGCTTTAGACCTTCGCATAATGAATCATTTACTGTGGCCAATGTGCGCGAGTACTCCAAAAATATTTTGCACTTATGAGTTCGCCGTCTTATGCCTTCACCACAAGTCACACTGCAGGGTGACCAGTCGAGTTCCTTTATGTAACTATCAATAAAAAAAATCAACAGTCACTGAAGAATAAGCCACACGAATGGGATGGGGCACTTAAAAACTGTTCTCTTCTATTTTTAACATGCTAATCAATAAAATGTACTGCTAAACTTTCATAAACTAATTCGTTATGTTATTCTATACGCGCTATTTTTCGTACTGATGAATTATGTCTTTTACAAAAAAAAAAATAACATTTATAACTGTCTTTGGATAAAAAAAAGAGGTATGAAAAGATGGCCTTCAATTACTGGCGTCTTTATGGCTCGCCTCTTCGGCGACACTTTAGCACTTTTTGGCAGAAAAATCTACATCTCGTGGTTGGGCAAATATTGTTTGAATATTTTAGCTGTTGTTTGCCAAGCAAAAGAAAAACAAAGTTTGAAATAACTGTTCATATACGTATGTATGTATGTTTGTTTGCATGTATGCCGCACTTTGTTTCCAATAAAATGTATTTATTGTCTATAAATTGTTATGTATGGTTTTGTTTACAGCAGAAAATGCCTTAAAGACCTTTCTATGATATGATTAAAAGTTTGAGCAACCAAATTGCAGAGAAACATATTTTGAGATTTGACGTGTCTTAGGGATCTTAACGCCGGCAAAAGACAAGAACTTATTAATTAGATAGTCAAATGAAAATAAATATTTCTCATTTTTACAATGAAATAGAATTTATTTCGAGGAATTTGTTTTATAAAAAGTATATACATACATATATTTTGACTGCGTTTCAACAACAGAGATAATAAATTAAATTAGAGACTTTTGATGTGAGTTAAAAAATAAATTTATTCTAATTAATTTTTTAGCAGCACAACTAAAATTTTATTTGCATGGAATAAGTATTTAGTTCAATCAACACAAATATAAGCAGGTTAATTTTCTTCTGTGTATGAATAACCTTTTGCCAACTTATGTATTGCGACAGTTTAAAATATACTCTTATTTAAAGCAAGTATTTTGAAGGGGCTTACAAATTTCACTTTCCATATAAATGTTTATTTACCAAGAGCCTTGTTTTGCTAAGCAAAAGAATGTTGTACTTTCAATTAAAGAAAAAAAAAAACGAACAAATAAAATGTTGTAGCAAAATTATAACAAAACCAACATTCCCATGCCAATTAATATCAAGGCCAAACAAACCAGACCAGACACTCAGTTTTGCCATGACAGTGACAAAAATAAATTGTTTTCGACGCCAGTGACTAAACAACTAATAAAATAATAAATGTTAAGAACGGAGAAAAACAACAAACAATTTGGGGTGCCTTGTTTTGCAGCAAATTTTGATTAGAATGTAAATTTTATTAAATTCAATTATTTTCTTGTACGTTGAGAGTGGTTAAGTAGGCAGGGCGAGTGAAGAGCAATGTCACCAGTTCTCCCTCAGAACCAGACCAGTTTACTGGTCGCGTTGAATCCACCGCGTGAAGCAGTTGTTTTCGTAGTTGGAAATAAATTTATTGTTACGTTTTCCGAGAAGGAAGTGGACGGTTGGGACCCGCCCTGACTGAACGTCTGCGCTCGTTGGCGAAACTACTTATTCTCACCATGAATGGAACTTAACAATATGACGGAGGGTCAATATTTTTTAACAAATCCTCACAAAACTCAAAATATATTGCCACGAACACATACGTATTAATTATCCCTATTGAAGGGAGTATCAATTAAAGTTTTAAATGAACGGCTGTTAATGTACTAGATAAGCTTGTTACATGTATTAATTTCATATTTTTACGATCGTAGATGCTTCCGAATTAACAAGCATCGCTGTAAACTACATTATCCCGAAATCTAAAACGATTGAAAAGTCTGCCACTTCGTAAACAGACCAGACAGGAGACAGGTGCAGTGAAAGTTACTAGAAGCAAGGCTTATTTGAAAATAGATGACGGTCGCATACAAGAAAATATTCTTAATGAATCCGTTTCTTTTTCATAAGCCCAAAGCCCTGATGCTTATTTAATTGCCTGCAGAAACTCTTATATCCTTTAGCAAGAATCAAGATAAAAAAGCTGAACTGTAAGACTGTGCTCTGTTTAGTTAGAGTCTGTTGAGCAGGGTTAGTCACTGTAATTTTTAATTTGCTTTCGAACCACTATTACTGTTATGACCACGAATTACATTCTCAAATCATAATAAATTTACTTCGGTCATGAACAAATAAAACCATTCCGGCACGAAAAAAAAAATATTTCCTTCACTAATTGAATAAGCTAATGAATGAATACAGAAATCTTTTCACTCTTTAATTGATTCACTTGCATAAACACAAACTTTCTAACGTCTGACGACTTGTTCCGAAATGAGGGTGTGCAATAATAAAGCTTATCAAGCCTACTCATCGTCATCATCAAAAGCTACAAACATTAAACAAAGCAAACTACAAAAACATCAGCATTGGCACTTAAATTACAAGCACTTAAATCCATTAACGACACTTAATTTGACTCTTGATGGAAATTTTTTCAAAACTTAGTGACAATAACGCAAACAAATCATTGAATCGAGGGTCGTCCAAACAGTCTTTCATACATTGTATTTACGGCGAAATAAACTTGAAATACTAGTTCGAAATATTTGTCATTATTTTTGCGGCTTCTTATTACTCAAGAAGTCGCTTATTAAGATATGGTGACTTGTTTCTTTTTTTTTTTTTATCGTTGTAGAGGTACGTGCTAAAGTACTTATTGTGCAATTGAATTAAAATATTTAATTTGAATTGTCGTAGAAAAGTGTAGATTGAAGGAATGGGTTAATGCAACAAATGTTAATGTTAGAACTATATCTCTGCTTCCGCTCACTGTCTTTATGTTTCACTTACGTTGGTTCCGAGGGCTCGCTGTCTCGCGATGAATAGCTGATCGAAGTTAAACGCATTGTCCTTGGCCCGTCTGATTCCTCCTGATGTAAACGACTGACGGTATGATGTGCATAAGCCGATGGCTGATCATTATATGAAGCATCATCGGCTGATAAATTTTCATCATCCATGTCGTCGAGATCCTCATCATCATCTTCCTCCTCATCTTCTATGTCTTCTTCGTCATCCATGGTACTCTTACATGAATTAATAGTAAAAAAATAAATAAATAAGGCAGTTGTACAGCTTAATTAAATTATTTTGTGTAACATTTAAGGAACTCAGTTTGATTTCTGACTTTGTTTTTTGGAGCACTTACTCGAGGACCACTGCTGCCGACGATAATTTTGCCACCATTCATGGAGCCCCCATCACATGAGATGCCGGTGTTACATTGTTTTACGCTGGAGGGTTTTGTTTGTGGATCACATTTGGCACTCAATCTATCGTCGGGGGATTTACATTCAACGCCGCGCATTTGTATTCCTTGTCCACAGGATACTGAGCACTTTGAAAAGTTACAAATATAAAAAAACAACATATTATGTAAAACTGCAATTTTTAAAGTAATATAAATAAGTTGTGATAATTTTTAAAAATATTTTGTTTTCATGTTGTGTCTTTCCACTTTTAACTCATGAACGTGCAAAATAGAGACAGCAAGTAACCAACGTGTTGTTCTATTTAAGCTTGCGGAGGCAAAAAAGAGAAATATGTAATATTTTTGCTCTTGTTTTTTTTTTTTTTTTTTTTGTATAAATAAACAGTAGCCTCTCCGAAAACATCATACATTTTGCATTACTTAAAATAGAAATACAGTGTCATTTATTTAGTTTTTTTTTTGTTCGTGCTGCTGGGGGGGGGGGTAGAAACCAACACAAGCCGGTCATAGAATTTTGCATGATCCTGTAGTTGAATGCAAAAGCGGTATTTACCGCACAAAACGTTTTGACGTAGAGCTGCCGCTTTTGTTTAGGTATGACATTGGAGCGTAAAAGGCAAGGGGAAGGAAAAGTTCCGCTCTACGCTCTCGTTGTATCATGTCTGTTAGAACTGGGCTAGTGGCTTGTTAAATAAGAGATTGGGTTCAAAGATTCCTTGTTGTTTTAAAGCGAAAAATTGAAAAATAATATCTGGCCCAGCCAGTTGGGTGAAAATTTCACCTGATATTTTTATGTAGTTTTCCTTTTTAGTCAAATAATTTTCGGTTGCTCTAGAGTAAAGAAATACTTTGCAATGAGGTAAAAATCCTTTTACCAAAATGCTTTCTAGCACTTAAAACTGCACTCTTTGGAAGAATTGAAGTACAAATCTCTTAAGAAGAAAAAAATAAAGACTATACATTTGTGCGAGATATAAAGTGCTCCTTACTTTTGTTTTATTTTTATGAAAATTGCTAGAACAAAACAAGCTGCCATTAAAAAATAACCACAGATATTTAACCTCCATCAAAAACAACTTATCTACAAGTACAGGCCAGAAGTTGCATGTAAAAACCAAATTAAGTTGTTCAAAATGTTTCTAACAGCCCCAACCAAATAGTTACATACAACTTTTTTTAAACAATAATTTACAGAGAGGAAAAAAAACTTTTATGTTCCAAAAATGTTTGACCATAAAAAGTCAAGGCACACACACACACACACACACACACACATCTTCAAACATGCAAACACACAACAAGTTCATACGATAGAAAAGAAGGCAAGGAAATCATTAGAACAAAAACGCCACTTACGCTTGTCCACTCTTCAGCCTCCCACTTTGGACACTCTTCCATAATGCACTGTTCTTGTGTTGGCGGTTTTGGTAAAGGGCATATCACGTCCGCAACCTGAAATAAGTACAACAACAACAACAACAACATAATTATGTAAGCAATTGTAAAACAGAATTGGCAACACGAAGAGAAGAAAGAAACAAGTGGTACTTTAAACTCGGAGGAGTTAGTTGTTGCTTGTTGTTAAATGTATTTGTGTAACAGTAGCAAAAACAGCAACTGAAGCATCAAAATAGTCATCATGAGCCTGCTCGACTTGCTGCCGAAAGGCTGAAAATTTATTACAGTACAGTTTATATTTTCGAGAACCTCCTCTCCTCTTCACTCCCATTCATTCAAACATACAAAAACAAAAAATGCCACAACAGTTTCCTTTGTGGAGGTTTTAGTTCCTACAATATGAATGCAAGCAGCAAGAAAATTGCCAAAATAGAAAAGAGGTGCGGGCATTTTAGAACTTTAAGCTTTCTTTACAACTCTGTCCATTTATGCATACAATTTAATAACACGAGAGGTGTTGTGGACTTGACAAACTGTTGTCCAAGTAGAAAGATGGCTTTAAATGTTGGAACTTTTTGCTACAAGATTAGAAATTTGTTGTGGCAACTAAACATCTTTAACTTACGCTTAAAGCGAACCTTTCCGTCTTAGTCGAACAAACCTGACACATGTAATGAAAGGTTTTGAGTTTGCGATATAAATATGCAAATATATATAAAATTTTTCGATTCTTGCTTTATGCATTAAATCAGTTTAGTTGGTTGGGATTCGTATTCAAAATAACAAGTATTGAGGAATTTGTTAAAATTTCCCATATAACTTAAATACATACTTTGAAGTGTTGAAGAGGAGGTAAATGTTTATTGGTACTCGGCAGAAAGATGTTAAGAATCTCTCCATATGAGATTTTCGGAAACTAATTGACCACTAAATTTCACGAGATTAAGACTAAGTTAACAAAGCAAAAATGTTCCAAATGAACAACTGGAAATATTCTTTTAGTACCAGCAACTTACTCTGGTTTTGATGCCGTTGCTTTCCTCAGCGCAAACCACCATACGCTCACGCACTCCTGGGCCACATAAACGGCTGCATGGACTCCAATCATCTGCTATCCATCTGAAAAGAGAGTGACAACATTTAACACATAGGTTCAATGCAACCCTGGAATACTCAATTGGGTGAACGCGTTTCTCACAGGAGGCACTGTCACCATTAGTTTATTGTTTTAACCACTCGGTACTTGTATTTTTAAACAAATGAAAATTTTTGTTTTTCTAACGAATTTGCTAAAAATTAGAAGTTCAAACAAAGTTAAATTCATTTTCAACAATTACCAAATAAAAGTTTGTTCTTAATTAGAATATTTAATTTTCTTTTGTCATTGAAAGTTGGTTTTGCATGTTATTTGTTAAACTTTCATTACAATTAAACTCCATCTCAAACACTAAATTACATTTTGAGGTTTGTTCAAGCTTCAGCATAGTGGGTGGAGAGTGTGAGAAGAAAACGAGGAAGTATCAAATAGGAAAACAGACTTGTGCAGTAGTTGCAACAAAATGCAGCAGTGTGGAACATAATCGTAAATAAAGCTCTTGTAAAAACTTACTTTAATGTTTAAGAAAACCACACAATTTGCAAACACTTTCACACACAGAAGCCGTAGACACTTTCCATGTCAGTGTGCCTTCCTTCATTCTATTTTTAAATTTCTGTTTAACATATTTAAAGTTTTTTTCCCAATCGCATTTTTAGTATTTTATTTTTGCTGAGAAGCATATTTTTTAAACAACTTGCCTGGCCGGACAGGTGTGAGTATTGCACAGCTCTACAGATGGCTCCGGACGATTAGCCACATTGCAAAGTGCATCATCTACTTCTGCTCCAGTAACACGACTGCGGCACACAACACGAGACATCTTGTAACCTTTTAAGCAAAAAAGAGCACAGGAAAAAAAATTACGATTTGAATGCAATTTAAAGTTTATTTTTTCTAGCTAAAGGATCAATAAAAAATAAAAGTAAGGAAGGAGATAAAAAACTTTCTAACAGAATTATTTTATTGCATTTTTGCTTTGATTATTTTTTTTTTTTATTAAAAAAAGGATGCAAGCCAGGACAAAGAAAGGAGAAAGTTTTATCTTGAAACCCTGAGGGTGTCACACAGCTGTAGTGGCTTAAGTGGTTTTATGTCGAAACCCGAAATAGTGAAAAAGAAAATCCTTGCTCAATGGCTTTTTAAGCAGCGAAAAAAGCCAATATGAAGTGCTGCTGAAAGTAAAAATGTTTTAGATTTTTTGTTAGCTGCTTTTCGCAGGTGCAGTTGTGCTGGCAATGCTTTAATGTGTGTGTGTGTGTGTACAAGCGACAACAAGCTTGCGAACAATTGAGTCCTAGAAAAAGCTATTGGAGCTGATTTGCTTGCAGCAGCAAGCCGATTACGACCTATTAAGAGCTACCAGAAGATACATGCACAAATGCATATGTATGTGTGTAATAAGCTGCGCTTAAGTTAGTATTGCCGCCAGTGGAACATGATGTCAGACAGCTGCGAGTGTAGAATAGTGAGCAATAATAAATATTTTATATCATGTCTTGTTTTGGAAACTCTGTATTTTGAATTAACACGTAAAACGAGTTAGCTTCTTTTAGTATCTACATTTATATGTATGTATATGGATGAGATGTGGGGCAAAATGTGCCAGGTCATACTTTTTTAAAACGCTGTAGGAGTGAGGACCCTTTTTTGCGTTTAAGAAACATTTGTGACTAGTAATATTGTGTCTTAAGTATCCTTAAACTTCCTCAGGTCTATAGGATATTTATTTTCTATGCTGTTTGAGCTTTCACCAGAAGTTGTATAAGTTTCATTGTGCGCATTTACTTTTCGTCAGGCATTGATTATTAATTATGCAAACATTTTGTTTCGATAATTGTCTTAAACGCTGAAGTGTGTTGCGTGTCCAACTACATTCCATTTTCCTTTTCCCATTCCCTATTCTCCTTACATCTGCAATACTTTGTATTACTAATAGATATCAATTACGATTGCACTGAAATACTTCGTTATTTTTGGCATTTGAACGGGCAGACATTTTATTCATTTATGAACACAGGTAGAGTTGTTGAGGAAAACCAATGTGTGCTTTTTTTACCAAGTCGGACCTGATATTTAATCAGTAGGAAAGAGTGACGTTCTTCCTTTTCTCAAATCGGTGTGTTTTTAGTAAACTTGAGTAACTTATTTATGAAGGATCACAGAAGTCCTCAATCAAAGGAGCTCAATATATTCGTGATAACAGCATGCAGATCTCCAATTTTTCCTACTTAATCAATCGGCAGTAATGTGTTACTTTTTTAATCTTGTTCTAATATCAGCATTTTTGATAATTTGTTCAATATTTTACTTTAGAACACTGATTTTGATCCAGGCAATATAACTTTCACGTACGATAAAACCTCAATGCTTGTTAAAGACATACATAAATGCTTCTTACCACCACCACATGATACCGAACACAGCGACATTGGCGCTATCTCCCATTGATAATGGGTTTGGGAACATGAGCTGCCATCACCACCGCAAACGCCACAACTGTCAACTTTTTTTGCAGAGCCAATTTTCAAATCACAGCCGACCCGCTGAAAGAGAACAACAAACAAAGAGTGAGAAAAATGTTATTTATGTGCAAAATATTATTCGAATCAATTTATTGTCTGAAAAACCTCCCCTGAAATGTTTGCTAGCAGCTCAAAAAATATGTAAATTCACAGGTAAGCTTTTTTGTCTTTTGATTGCCATACAATTTAATGGTTGTAAACAGACATTCAAATGTTTTTGAAAGTTAGATAAGAATGGAAGCAAGCAAATGTAAAATAAGGAAAAAACAACAACAAAAACATCCTTTGCAATAAATCAAAAATGATTATCGCCTCATTAGGGACATAATTAAGCCCTCGAAGCTTTCACTGCACTTGTAAAAATAAGCCGGCAATGATTCTTTTACGCATATTATCAATTGTAGCTGGAAGGAAAAACTCGAAATAAAAGGCAAACATTGGAAAGAAATATTATGGAAATAATTTTTGACTTCAAAAAAAAAAGTGTAAAATCTGTAACAATTTCTATGCAATTTTTTCTGTAATTCCAAAAAAAACTTAGGTATATCTGAGTGAGTGTGTTAGTGACTTTTATTTTATTGCTTATGTTTGCTGGGTCGATGTGTTTCGTGCAAATTGTTTCATTTATATAGTTTAGTTACCATAACGCTTTAAATACTAAGCCGATTCAAAAGCCCAAGTCGCACTGTCATGCTTACAGCCATTTCAGTTTTAGGCTAATGATATGCAATTTATCACAGGCATTAAACCAAATACACACTCACGCACCAACACAACAGTAATAAATTTTCCAAAAGGAATACATGCAATTGTTTTTGCCACAAACTCTTGTATTACATTTAATCCACTATGACAAACATTTAAATAACCAAAGAAACAAACAAACAAACAAACAAGAAAAAGGGAACCACACAACAACAACTGCGATTTATTTCGGCAAATTGGGACGTCGTGAAGGATTTGGTGTTTGTTCAACGGCAAAGACAGGTAAAAACCCTGTAAATATTTTATGAGTAAAATAAACAGTTTCAATAATCACAATAATTAAAGAGAATGGAGAACAGCCTGAGAATATTCGCCACACAGTTGTGTTTGAGTGCAGTGAAAAGTTTGAACAATTCTCTTTAGGTGTTCCTCGAAAGAGAAATGACAGTGTATTGTTTCCAAAATCTTTGACTGTTGGGGTTTTAATTAAAAATCCACATGTTTTACTGTCAGTGCTTGATTGGTTTGGAAGAAGTTATGAAACAGCTTTTTTAAGTTTTAAGAATTAGATTTTAAAAACGTCAGCATCTCACTTACCTGACATTTGCCTTGTATGCACATGTCTAAGCTGCCGGAGCGACAGCGAGTGCCGTCCAAAACTCTAGGACTAAGCTGTACAACAACGCTGAGTTCATCGTAGTGCTCGGAATCGTCGGCAGTTGCTTCGGGTGATATATCATCCATTAGGTGGGCTGGTCGTCCCCTGAAATTGAAAAAAATTTTTTAGACTAATTCAAATAAATATTTTTCTTTTCGCTCTTTTCGCACTAAAATTTCTCATCGTTGTGCCAATCAAAAATTCTAGTTACAAAGTGTGTTCCAAAACTTGCAACAGTTTCAAAGGAAGTCCTTGGATAATATAAAATTATTTTCTTTCTTAAAAAAATCATTATATGCGCATATGTACATGTGTACTTGTGTGCCACGTATGTATTTCATATATCAATTTAACAGCATTTGATTTTATTTGTCACAACTTTAAAAATACCTCGTGGCAAATGTCAATATGAATTATTATTTTATAAATTAACCATTTAATTTTTAAATTGCATTATATAAATTATTAGTATCGAAATGGATGCAAGTAATTATTCACTCGAATAAAATTTTCAATAGTTAAAACAAATAAATTATTTACCTTTACCATGATGGCGAAGAAAAAACAACAATAAATGTGCAAACTGTGCAGTCTAAAAACTAAATGTTTAATAAAAATGATGCCTATTTATTTAAATTTATTTTTGTTTAATTATTTACTACATTCTGCTATACATTTTCCAACCGCATGTATGAAAAATTTCGCCACAAATAATCGAACAAAAAAAAAAAGAAACCAGATTGTTGCAGAAGTGCATGAATAGCATAATTTATATTCATACGTTTTCATTTCTTTCTTATCAAAATAGTCAGAACTGGAAGTGCCAGGAGAAAAGTATGGAAATAGTTGGCAGCTATAAAAAATGGTGGAGTAGAAATGTGCTAAAATATGAAACACACAAAAACCGCAACGAAATTTATGTTTATTCTGCTTTTCAACAAAAATATATTATGAAGTGCAACATGCCACAGAGCTCAGAAAAACAAACAGTAAAATGTCAGCAGAATTTCTATTCACTGGGGGGTTCCTTTGCCAACAACCCACCAGCTCTTTCTGTTCTTTCAACTTGACACACGAGTTTAATTTGTCAGTATCAAAGCGGAGAGTGGTGAGGAGCGAAGTGAGTAAATATTCTGGTTTTCTCAAGTTTTACAAACCTGCAAGTCAGTGCACATGGCTCTACATAATCGTAGTGCGGTGTCCATTTGTACAAGGTGCCATCGTAAGGCACGTCATTGTTGGCAGCACACTGTTGAGCTCGAAAATCCAATTTTTCAGGACATGGCTGCATGTTACAAATTCGATAACGTACGCTGTCACCCTTGCAACCATTGACATTTTGACAGCGACGTATTTGTTGCATCACTCCACCATCACAGGTGCGCGAGCACGTTGACCATTCAGACCATGAGGTCCAACCGCCGGTGCTACTGGAATGGCTGTTGCTAGAAATACTGCTACTGCTACTGCTGCTTATGGAGGAGGGTACGCTTTTGGCTGAACGTTTTTGTTGTGAGGAAACACACTGTTTAAAGAGACAAATAAATGAAACAAGTCGGTCTTGGCAAGATGTAAAATTACAACGGTAAAACTCACTTCTAACTCGTTTTCCAAATCGGTGGCTGTACTCCAGGTATTATCAAAGGCTTGGCTGGCATTTAATTTTTTGGCCAAAGTGGCACTATCATTTAATACTATTAACTGCAAATAAACAAATGAAAGTATTTCACAACAACACTTTTTAATCTTTAGCTGTATGTACGAACGACTTTCAGAACGACTAAAATTTAGTTTATTCAAAAAGATTTTTTTGTTCGAGTACATGTTATGGGCAAACTGTTAAAAGGAAAGAAGTCTCTACAAAAAAGAACAAATATTTTGTAAGTCAAACATCCAGTACCAATATAAATTTGTTTTTTTTTTCTCAAGAAGATCTGAAGCTGTATAAATAGTGTTTTGTTCACCATACATATCGCAAACAGTGCAAAATAGATTTAAGCATATTTACCCGGTCATGGTTTGA
This sequence comes from Sturmia bella, assembly GCA_963662145.1. Lineage (NCBI taxonomy): Eukaryota > Metazoa > Arthropoda > Insecta > Diptera > Tachinidae > Sturmia > Sturmia bella. The sequence continues at coordinate 69,186,791 of OY759171.1, read as the reverse complement.
TTTTTATTATTTGGTTGAGTATGGGCCATTCCCAGTGTACATCGAAATTATTTTGAATCTCAACTAAAGTGTACTTTATCAGCTACGAGGGTAGGCGCAGAAATCTCACAACCAGTTTAAAAGTGACTCGCATCCAAATTTTAATTTTGTGGGCTCACAATATGCTTCAACTCTGCACAATAAGTTTGTAATTCAAAAATATTAAAACATTTTCAGTTCATAATCTGTATGGATATTAGCTTTTGAACAATTATAATTTTGAGTTGAGTCACTTTTGAACTGCAGTGTGAACATCTGTGGTGTGAGAAATGCGTCTGTATTACTATGGCTTAATATAGGAAACACGTATATCGAAAGATATCAAAGTGGAAATGAAAAGAAGCAACCAGCTAGCTCTGAATTTCTTTGATGGTTTGCTGCTTTTCTGGATTTTAATTTTTACTTCCTCTTAAATTTTATAAAAATAACTTTATTGCTATTTATCCTAAAGCGAGAATGGTTGAATTGTTGGTTCGATTTTGATAGCTTTTACATCGTAATGGGCATATAAACATATATTTTTTTTTTATATAAACGAATCACTCCGAGATGTATTCCATGTTGTACGGTCTTGCTAAAATTTCAATGAACGATATTTACGTATCGTAATTTTAGTTTGCAACAAATCCACCTGTTTAGTCTTGAATATGTGAGTTGAAATGGGGAAATATATATTAAATTAAATGCTTCTTTTCAGGACTTAATTACGCCAATTTATTTCTATTTATTTCTTTATTAACAATTTCTTGTCTTGAAACAATTTATTACCAACTTTATCTTCGAAGAAATCAAAGCAATCAAACACTACTGTCATTATTAGTGAAAGCAACATGCGGCCACTTCCTTTTCCTGCTTCCTTTTGCATTGAAATGTTGAAAAGTTTGGCACAGACACACACAAACGAATTCTCTTGCGTTCCATAACAAGCTAAATTATTTACCTACTTGTTTACAATATTCACTTTTTCTTTAATTTTAATACAATACTGAAAAACAATGTTTGGAAAAATTCTACATTTTCCCTGAATACGCAAATTTAACAAAATTCTATGACGCATACACTTTGCAATCATTTTTGTGACGGGTACATGCATCATAAATATTTCATTTACTATGTATGTTTTAGAAACGTATGCTCGTATATGCAGCGTTTTGCTCACTTTGGTGACGGATATTATTGCAACGGCAGTGTGGCAGTTGTATTGTTGCACATTCTTTGGAGAAACGCTGTTTGCCCCAGAGGATGCAAACAAGCGTGTCAGCATTACTTGCGCTACACAATACAGCCTTGTTCCAGACTTGTTAAGGAGACGAAAAGAAACAATGCAATAAATTCGTATAAAAACTAATGCGTCTACTCTTACACACACACACACACACACACACACACACAGACAGCAAGTGGCAGATATGTATGTATAAGCCAAAACTTGTATCAGGACACGAGGCGAAGACAACGTTTTGCCTGTGTTGTACAAAATCGAATAAAACCTAACTACGGCGTTGACGTTCTTCACAGCGGAAAAAAGTCAGGGATGTTAAAGTCAACAAATTTCGCGTGGGAGTTGGGGCTTGAGAGCAAGCATCCCTTTCGAATACTGGCGAAAATGTGACGTGACAGATTCGATCTTTGATGTAGACTGTGTTTTTCTGCCAATAATCTGTTCAAAGTTTTGAGATCATTCGGTATCGTTAGTCAGCTTAGTTATTGGTTTTTCCTGTATTAAAATAGAACATTGTTTTTGTGAAGGTGTATTCAGTAAGAGGATTTGATTGCAAGAAACGCAACTCTAAAAATGTGGCTAAAAGAGCGAAACACATGCCTGCAAAACTCATTTCACGACTACTTGAGATCCTGCATTGCTTTTGCATCACTACAATCGCGAAATGCAGTCTACTTTGTTTTTGCATTTTTTTCTTTTTAGAAAACGTATTGAAGTATTCAACCTAGATACTGTCGTTAAAAAAATAAATGAATGCAGATGGGTGTTGAAGGAGGTGTCTAGACGATGTAACAAGTCAATTGCTGCAAAAAACCAAATGTCACATATTTAATAAACATGAGAACAACGGAAGTCTTTGAGCGGTATGAAACGAATTCTTATTCAGATGCTTTCCATTTTTGCTAAAGGTTCTCAAAGTGATAAACAAATTTTTTTTAAGCAAATGAAAATCAACGCAAGCAGTATTTTACAAAATATCAATTATACTATTGATAAGAAATCAAAAGAAAGATTCTAAGATATATTTCTCGGTGCACTTAAGTGACCACCAAATATTACTGCTCACTAGGAAGGATTTTTGTATGGAATCAGCCACTTAGAAGCAATAGACTCTGGCGAATGTGTGCGATTTTTTAATTCGCACTTCCTCCATGGAAGTTTTTTTTTTGAACTATGTACTTCTTATATGCCTTTTAATTAGCTGTTTTTTGCATCTGCTCGTTTTTTTTTTGGATGGGAAGCAACATACAGAAATATCTAAAATATCATTTAAGGCTTTGCAGGGTATTAAATCAAAGTCAACATACGTACAAGCACATTTGAAATTTTAGGAATTTGTGCAAACGAACTGGTGTTTTGACATTAACATTAAAAATTTAATACATATTTTGAGGCAGGCAGGCAGGCAAGCAGGCAGGCAGGCAGTCATCGATTTATTTTTTTTGCACTTCTGTTTTGTTTCCTCTATTTGTAAGTTCTACTTGGCAACTAAATTTGAACAAGTAGAGGATTCGTTTAATATTCAGCAATTATTTATTTATAAGTTGGAATTGTTTCTGCCATCAGCAACGTAAAACATGATTTTCGACTCCAAAAATCAATCTCATCCCAACAGCAGAAGAAATTTATTTTTTTCGCTGGATATCGCCACACACAACACAATTATGCAGTTACTTTCTTTCTTTGTGGCTTAGATTTTTTTCTACTTTTTCCCAAAAAACATTTGCAGCACATCGTTGTGTCAGAAAGGTAATGGTGTGATTTTGTTGCTGCCAGTCATAAAAATGATTTACCTGAACGATTTTTGTGATGAAGCCATTCGTTTGAATAAAAGATACAACAAGAACAAATCTATGCATATTAATGTAATTAGATTCTCATCTGAAAACTTATTTAAAATCATCAGAAGTCCTTATTGATTAGTGTGATTAATATTACTTTTTTTTTATACTGGATATATTTCGGTGGAACCTTCAAAGCAACAGGGGCTTGCGTTTGGAAAAATCTTTTTGATTTAACTAGTTTCCAATTGTAATGACTTTGTTCAAGAGTTGATATTTCTCATGAACTGTACTGAAATTAGTTCCTTTTGTGATTTGTTTCAAATAAATATTATTGGAATTGGAATTGGAATGTACAAAAATGCCCCTACGGCAAATCTAAGTTTTCGAGATTTCGTTTACAGTTGCTCTGCCATTTAAAATGCACGTGGTTTTGATGTAGTCTTCCAGCGCCATATTTTTTATTGGTTTCTGTGATGATTGATATGACAAGTTAAGCGTAATCGATTACAGAGTTGCACATGAAGTGGCTAGTGACTAGTACTGTTTTTAGTGAGTGCGAGTAATTAAAACAATATACTGGCATTAAACAAAGCTTATCTGCTTTTAGCTGCGGAAGTTCTGAAATTGTGGTGTTTAGCTGCACTAATAAGAAATTGACTTGCTTTAATTCTAATCAGTTTTATCCTGTCGCATGTGTAAGTGATGTAGAGAATCTGACAAGAGTGTTAAAGTTTAATGTTAAAAATTATATTCCGGCTTTGAGCGTGGTTTGTTGTTTGAAATGACAGACAACAAAGTAGAACAAATAAATAAATTTGGTGCAAATAACAGGAACTGTACAAGACCTAAAAAGAAAAAACCAATACAACCATGTGAGATGTGTTCAAATCAGAATAATTGACAACTTTCTTTTGTCCTCTTCAGTTACATCAAGAGAAGAGAATGGCAGAGAAGAGACAGGAATAAAAAAACAATGAAATACGGATACATTTGCAAAAGCCAACAAAGCTGTCGTCCGTTTTACATGAGTTCAGAAAATGTCGCACTTTAAAAGGCAATTAGACATCAGCTTTTACACACAGACAGATCATCCAAATCACTGTGACAGACAGGCTTATGGCAAATCTTTGACAAGGGATGAACTTTTATCGTCAAAAAAACACACACACACACAAATCATTGAATTGTTTTATAAATATTGGAATTATAGTGTTATAACAGGGCAGGCAGTTCACAAATTGCTGCAGAGGCAACGAAGTAACACCGAAGTTGACACCGCGTCTGACTTGCATGATTTTCGATACTACAAATGCAGTGCTCATATTCTGGCAAGCTGACGGATTTAAATACTCAATTGTTGGCATAATTAGAATTATAGCATCCTTAAAATATTTACATTTGGTGGTTAAACTTTTAACTTTGTACAGCACATTACAGACACTAACGTAACTAAAGTAATAAAATGGGTTTTCCGTGCATGTTTGAAACTAACACTATAAATATTTCTACAAATCGAAGAATTTACTTCAGAGTATATGTTGATACAGATTTCTTACCAACATTTTTGAAAAACATTTCTCATCTCCATGTATTTTTAATTGGATGTTTTTGTTAAGTCTTCATGAAAAAATCTATTTCTCTTTGACACAGTTGCTGTTTAAAGTGAAATATCACAGTTGCTGCGCCTTTGACGGGTAGTAGTGATATGGTGATTTTTTTAAATATACCTCCTATATATCTGCTTACGAACTGTTTTCTCTACAAGAATTTCAATCTCTCCATACTTCAAATGTTCTTTACTTTAAGCGTTGTGGAAATTTGTGTTATGAATATTACCCATCCTACTTTTTACCAGCAGTTCGTTAGCTTTACTTTAAAAAGTTTTTCGTCAAAGGCAATGCCGAGTCAGATCAATGAGATTTGTATTTATTAGCTGGGCATGTTTTTGAATTCTTTTTGTTGTATATTTTCTACTTTCCTTCAATGACAAAAAACTAAACAAATAATCGATGTTAAGTTTGCCGTTTTCTGACACCTCGTCAAGGAGGATTTAGGTATGATTAAAGAAAATTTTTAACAAACCTTTAGGTAAGTCCTCGTTAAAAAAACTAAAGTCAATACCAAGCATACAAAAGTAACGGGATACAAAAATAAAATGAATTTGAGAGGGTATTGTACAATGAATTGTAGCTTTTTACCGTTAAATTTGTATGACTGACAGACTTGACAACCTTTTGTCATTTATTCTTTTTTGTTTCAAATACACAAACGAGACATACATGCTCTTATACAAATGTACGCACACACATGCACAGAAAATGTACAAAAATGCCTCCTAGATTTGCAAAAGTTACATCAACAAGGATATGTTGAATATTATTGATATATGTAGGTGTGTATGAGTGTTTTAAACTGTAATTGCTCCGATTTACAGTCTAAAATAAACATTAGCTAAATAGTCACAAACAAAAATTTTTTACTATTGATGGTTTTCTCTGGATCGTTTTCCTTCATTTGAAAAATATCATGTATCTCACAAGCAAGGCATAATATTTTATGAAAACAAAGTTTTATGTTTCCGTTGTAGACCTTTCAGCCAGACCTTTCGACAGCTGATTATTCCTACATTAAAGCGTTGAGCGCTGAGTTAGTTGACTAGCTTCGCCTAGAACTTTTTAATAAAATTCTCAATAAAAAAATAAAAAAAAAAATGCTCGTGCTCTTAGGGAAAAAAATGGTCTCTACTTGAATTGGCCGTCAAAACAGGGTTATGACTTAAAATTTCTTCTTAACACGAGTAACTCCTACATACAGAATATATTCAGCCTTTTAAGACAACTTGATTAATGCCGACCGGTTTCTAAACATAAGTTTTTGACGGGCGGATGTTTTAGAGTAAGGAACGGCTTGATTTCACCTCAAGCTCTTCACAACATTAACAGCAAAGCTTGCACCAGCATATAATTCGTTTTTGTTAAGCTAACACAGAAAAAAATCTGATGGAAATTTTAAAGATTTTTGTTAAAAAATAATGCAATTCAACTGTAAAGCTCGAAAAAAAAATTTATGGCTTCCAAATAGCCAAGTTGCTTACAGTTTCAATTTACCAAACGATGATTCATAGCAAATGATTTGCAGCAGAACTTAAAAATGTTGATGTCTATGCCCATGTTTAACTGAAAAACCAATTATGATGAAAATCGATTTTCGGTTGTATGCGATAACAGACGAAAATCGATTCTCCAACTCCCATCTCCAGCCCAATTAAAAGCAAACTTGTATATTCTCTCTATTCAGATTTAAATATTTACATGCCATCCTTTTCCTAATATCCTTTTTGTAGCATTTGTTATTTGCCTTGGTTTCACAAACTTAAAGCTTTCCTCTTTTAAAAGTAGCCGTATAAAATTTTAACCACATTTTAGTCGCTTAAATCCATAATAATGTCTCCTTAGTGTCTGGCGTATGTTTTGTTAATGCCTTTCGTAGACAGAGAAGCTACAAAGAATACATACAATACTAAGCTGGTGAAGTCATGGAATTAAAGGAAGACATTTTTTAAAGTTTATGCTTACTTTGCTGCTCAAACAAAAAACCATTTGCTTAACTATAATGTTGCTTCATTTGCTTTACACGTCCGATTACACAGGGCATCAGAAAATATTTGTGCGAAGTTTTCGTATTAACACAGTATCAGCACTGTTTTGGTGTATTGTGAACATACATACATACTATATACATACATATATGAAAACACACATTCACGCATGCGTACATAAGTGTGATTGATCTTTATCTGTTGAAAAGATATCTAGTTACTGCTGTAATATCGTCTTCGTTTACAGTTGACATTTCAAAACCATCTCAATGTATTTCTGGCCTTGTTAATTCTAACGATACGAGTATAAATATTAAAGATACATAATTTGAGCTTTAATTAAGAATATGGTGGACATTACATACTATTTATTAGTCTTCGAAATGCTGGCTTGAATCCTTTGCTTTATTTTAATACCAGTGAACATATGCTCTGCTTTCCATGTGTATGTATATAGTCTTCAATTAGTATTAAAGTTTTGCAGATTCTATTTCCATTTTTCTATACTGAACGATATTGTGTATTAGTAAAAAGTAAAAATGAAATTCTGGCATCACAATTTCTGTCATGATTTCAACAATATCAGATACAATTTCACTTAGAGCATCAAACCTGACTGAGTAAAATGAACAAATAAAACGGATTTTTGTTTTCAAACTGCCAATCATGTCACATTTGGACCTGCGAGAAGCAGAGCGGAAGTAATAAGCAACAAAAGAGTTCACACTATATACACATGAAACTGCATTAACAGCCATGAAAATGGTTACATTTACTATATGTTTGTGCACTTGTGGCCAAGCAAACATGTAGCATGTAGCATGTAGCATGCACATATCGATGGCTTTGCACTGAAATGGCGTATTGCTTCAAACTTTGATGGCACTAAAACTTAAAACGCAGCGCGGATATCCTCCTTTGTTTAATAAAATAATAAGCTTTGGCACAAAATGGAAAACAAAGTTACGCTCGTTGTCTCTTCGTTTAACGATATTCAAGAGTGAGTTTGAATATTTGCAACTGCAACATGATTTTCTGTTTTTTCACCGAACAAAATCAAAACAGAGCTTATGTGAATACAAACAATCATTTATGAAACAAGAAGAATCGATGCTGGATTTCGTACGTGAGTTGGTATATGAGTAAATTTTTCAAATTGACCTCTGCAAGTTTATTTTTGATTATTGAAAATGTAAAACCTTCGAACCCCCTCTGTCTCCGGCTTATTGACGCAATGTTTCTTTAGAAAATAAATAATCCAGTTTGGTTAATTAGTAATCAAATTTGTTTAGAAACTGGGCCTTTGGTTGGTGCCAACATGCCTTTCGAAAATCCTTTTCCAATGAATTTTGTCAATTTCTGTCGAATCAATTGCATTTGATTTTTAGTTTGCTGCCTAATAAAAGGTTCTATTTTACTTGTTTTAAACTTAGAAAAATTGTTTTAAGTTTTTTGCAATAATTCCTTTTTAAATACGTACCCACTTATTGTGTGTGTGTGTGTGTTTACACGCGAAATAAAATTCACTGCCGCCAAATAAAGAGCCTGAGCAAATTGCTAAATCCATTTGTTACGTATTAAACGGCTTCCGGTAGCGATTTCCTCACAACGCAACAACACTACGTGTGTTTGTACGCAGGAACAGAAGTTTGCTTACATACATATGTTTTGGATTTTGGCACGTGAGTGAAAGCCATGTGTATAAGGACCTGTTTTGCCCATTGGGATTTCTGTTTATTGTAAATTGCGAGTTTTGCGTGCTGAAGAAGTTATTGTTTTTCCGCAATAAATAATTGCAAGAAAATACTGATAGCAAATAAGTACTTAGCACTTAATTGAAGTGCTTCCTTTTTAATCAAAACACGCACAATAACTGATTTTTCGTCATGCTAAAAGATATCTCAAGGATGTGAAACATTTTTCAAGGGGATTCAAAGAATATTGCTCCGCTTCTGCATCACAAACGCAAAAGAATAAAAACAAGCATAAAACAGAAATGTAAAACATACTAAACATCAGGTACGCTCTTCAAGAGCACATCTACATATTTTTTTTTCTTTTTGACATACATTTAATGAGTTCTTTCATTTATTTATTTAAAATAAGATTTCTAGATTAAAAAAAAGGGTTCGTTCGACGAAGTCCTGAAACATTTGAGATTCATTTTTATAAATATAATTATTGTTGGCTGCCTACTCGCACGTGATAAATATTACAGGTATAACAAATTTGTCCACTTACCATTAAAACTATCGCCCAGAGCGTAAAATTTGTTGATTTTGTAATCTGTAAACTTCTAGAAATTGTGCGTAAAGGATATGGAGAGTTTGATCTGCTTTTCCTTTTCTTAGTAACCATGATTGAGTTTCGCATTTGCCACGGAACATGTCTTAAGCTAAAACAATGAATGAAATGAATGTAAGTTAATTATTTATGTAATTAATGGAGTCTAGAAGAAATCAAAATTATTTATAAGAGACACCAAAAGGACAATTTTGCTGTTGAACAATAATAAAAAAGTCCTTTGGCGTATTGCTGTGTAAAAATAAATGTTGTTGAGCGGGGGAAATTCATGGGCTTAGTATGATTTTAAGTATACAAATTATTATAAAAAATTTCTAATTATATTAACATTGATTTTGTTTATAAACGAATTATTCCCAATTTCCTTTTCCAATAAAAATGCCAAATTCTAATAACAATATAAATCTTCGTTTTTATGTTATTTGATCTTGAAATTATTACAATTATAATATGTTTTTTACAATTCTTTTCCTGAAGATGTTAACAGATTGTTGGCGAAATATTGAAAATAAATAAATATAATTGTTTCCAATGAATAAAAAATAAACAGATCTTAAGCTTGAGTAATTTATTTAATAATATATATAAATCTTGATAAAAATGCAATGAAATTCATACCAATATTTTCCAACAAGTCTTTTATAAGGGAATTGATTTTGAACCACTGTACATGTATGTTAAAGTATTACTACGAACCCAAGCTACAATGAAAACTTTAAGTAATAAACACATTTTTTTCTCTTTTCTCAAATTGTAAGTCCTGCAACTGAAAAAGAAGATTTGCATATTTTCCCACACTGTTGTGCACTTATTTTCCAGAGTTCCTGAGTATTTCAAAAACTAATTCATCTGCAATGTGCAATTTTTGTGTTATTGATTAAACAAATGAAACAGCATTAGCGAACTCATAAGTGTTTGTTTGACATCTGCACTGATATCAAAATTATTTAATTTCATAAAGTGATTTGTGTTTATTTGTATTTTCTTACATCGGCAACCAGCTTCCCTTTTATATTGAAATAAAATTTTGTACGTCACCCACGTGCAGCCAAGACAAAGCAAAACAAACAGCCCAACCAACAAAGAAAAAAGAATCAAAATCTGCCACAATGGAATTAAATTTCATTTGTTCATTTAACACAGACAAACTGAACTTTTTTCCATTGAGAATAAGTCTGAAATACATATTTTACTATTGTATTATATCTTTGAGTTTTTTCTTCTTTATAATTCCCAAATGCATTGTTGTTGATTTTTTTCTAATTAGCAATAATAAATAAAGCACTTAGGCAACAAGAAAAGTTTTTTCACTTTCCAAGCCTTTGTTGCTCTAAGCTTGTATGGAGTGTAGTAGATAAAGGACAAGTTTTGTTTAATGTGAACTGGTGAATTTCTTTAACATATTTTATTTGTGAATAATTTTAAAGAATTTTTTTCTCTAGAGCCAAAGAATTTAGTGTTGAAATTGTGTGCCAACTATATTGTGTTCTTTTTTTCTTCTTTTCAATATGAATATTGAACAGATGCTTAAAAATTTCAGAAAGTGTGAAGCGGCAGGGTTGCTTCTGAAGTATTGCCAGAACATTAGAATGTAGTATTTATAAGGAATCGCCACGCAATAAGCAATACACAATTACTAATCAGATTTCATGAAACTAAAAACTGCAAAAGCTTTCTTTCTGGTACAGAAGGCAAGAAAAAAGGTAACAATGCATTTTGTTTCTTCTGAATGTCATCTATCGATTTAGAAAATTATTTTGTTGTTCCTTCCAAATGCAAGAACTGAATTCTCTACAAACACAGAGTGAAAATTGTTAAGACGAAAATAAGCAGAGCTTAATTAAATTGAATATAATATTGTTTATTTAATTTTGAAAATATGCCGGTCATTTATAATGAGCTGTAGTTGTAGTATTTACGAGCATGCGGTTGCTCATAATTGTCACACAATTTACGCAGACCGTGATCTTCACGTTGATTGATATTTTATGTGAATATTTATATTAAAAAATTAACATTTCAGTGAACAAAATGTTTGCTTGAGCTTCTATAAATAAAATGATATACACCAGCACTATGCGTGTCCCCAGGTATGGAAAATTGCTCGTTTAAGAGCTAATTATATTATACGATCCTTTCTCGGTCATATTTCTGTCTTCTTTTGTGAAAAATATAAATTCAATTATTTTTCCACATACCAGTCTAAGACTATGCCCTATGAGCACTCGGTCGGCTCAAGAAGTCTGTTTTAGTGCTTATTTAACTTTTAAATCAAATAAATTATTAAAAAAATAATATCAAATTCAAGTGTAGAAGTTTGTAATGAGGTAATAGGATGCCTAAGCTTAAAAATGCTTAAATGATGCAGAATACAAATAGTCATGGCCATGGTATGTACCCTAGCCAGTACGTCTTCAGCTTTTCTTTCCTCGTCTTCTTTGAAAATGTTGATCACTCCAGTTGTGTCACAAAAACGCTTTCTCAATTTTGAGGAGGTAAAAATCGAACTAGAAAACCAGATGAAGTTATTAACAATTGAAAATCATATGATATAGTTCGACTATGAACTCAAAGTTAAAAATAGTTAGCGATTGGAAATATATTTTAGCTCAAACATGTCTCTTACAATTTTCTTAATACATATAATTCTTGAGCATGCATTGGTTTTTTTGAATGCCCACAATAGAATTTCCTTGCAACTGAAGATGAATGTAAACTGCATGAATACACATTTTTGAAGGAAACTCTTTTAACAATAGACAACTCTCTTGAATGTAATTCATAAGCAAAATAACCAATAACAATAATAAGCTTATTACCAAGCATCACTTCACTGCATAATTGAATGTTTATATATTTACGCATGAATGGAATATTTATATGCATGCATGTATGTGTGTTACATTAAAACATATTTTTCAAATCCAAATTGCTTGCACTTAAATTGACCAGCATGTTAAAAGAATTTTCCTCTTTGAATTTATTTATCAATTGCACGTTCAGTACTCTGCCAACAAACACAGAAATAGTTAGTTGCTTTTGGCCTCAGCGCTTGCAGAGCAAACTGCTTGGGCAGTTCTATCAGCTGCTAAATAGAAAAAGCTGAAAGCATATAAATTTGTTGGTTAAAACTTAAATGTCCTTTTGATTTATAATCTCATAAACATTTCCGCTGCTGTTACAAGTTATTTGACTTCTTTTAGTTGGCACAATTTCCACAGAAAATCACAATGAAGTAAAAAAACCAAAACTTTACTCCGATATTTTCAGTGATTTCTGTTGCAGACATTTTTGTCTGGTTCTAACTGATTTCTTTCGGTCTGATGAGAGCAGGGTAATTATAATTGCACGTTCAGCTGGAAGGTTCAAATGTGCATAAATATGTTTGTTCACTAATTACAGCATTTAATGTTTACAGTGAATTGTATTACGTAAAATTTTTGAAAACGAAATTTTCTTTAACAAATTTGCGCTTGTGGCTTTAAATTGTAGCGGCAAGCTGTTCCCAGAGCTAGAAAAACATCATGCTGTTATGTTATATGAAAACATTGCTCTCCTTGTAAACAAAACTGATGCTTTTCTTTGTAAATAAGTAAGCTTTTCATAAAAGAGAAAATGATGAAATACATACGCATAAGTATTTGTGAACGAAAGCGAAAAGAAAACAAAAACACTGCAAATAACCTGTTTGTAAATGAGTGTAAAAAATAAGAACACATTCAAGGCTGTTGTAGGACAACATTAAAAGCAACAATAATAAAAAACATAATAACGACGGCGCGGTAAAATAAAAAACTAATTAAAAATTTATCTAGGTACAAGCACACATGCAAGTGCACACATTCATTAACTCACATACCGCCATATCCAAACTCACACTTACACCCACATACGCAATCAGAAGCCAGGCAAACTCACTTAACACTGAAAACTTTTATAGTTAAACGCCGGCAGCCATTTAAAAATACTGTTTAAATTAAAATTAAATATTCAAGTGTTCCATACTTTCAACAGACAATTGTAAACAACATGTTTTAAAACGAACACAAATAAGCGCACGCACATTTATTAAGGAGGTGGCGATGATCAGTTCAGTTCAGCGAGAGTGAAAGCGAATGCAAATAACTGCTCAGCTTTACAAATATTTGTTTGAATAACAAACAATGGCGCCATTTGTAATATGAATGGTAAATTTTACGAAAATCTACCAAAACATATCAACACTTTGGCGGTCTTTTTCAGCAATATGAATAACTATATGCGGCCAAAATTTCGAAAAAAAAAAAAAAACGTTTACGGAGAAGTTGGGTAGCATCAACGATGTGCCGGCGACGTATAGACGACTGAAAATGACAGAAAACAATAGCTAAGATCTATTTAGATCTAGAATAAAGCATTTCAATTTACTCTTACTGCAAATAATAATTAAAATTTTTTCTCCACTTAATCGAAAAATCATTTTTAATACCGGCTTGAAAATATTCCGCGAAGGTCAAAGTCAGAAATTCTGGATCCACTTCCAAATCAACAAGTGATCAAATAAAAAATTAGGACGCCCAACAAGTCTTAAGATCCCCACGTCTGACAACCCTCGTTGTAGGAGTTACTTCCACTCGTCTTTGTACACCAGCAAGATTTGCTGTTATTGTGAAATTTTGCATGAAATCCAATTAGAAATAAAACTTTGTTGGTATTTAATAAAGTTCAGAAAAAGCAAAAGCGACCACACTAGATATACATATGTATTTATAATTACAGATTGACAAGCATTGAAAAGTGGCAAACAAATGTGGTCGAAGTAACTGCAGTTTGTTCAAGGAATAAAATATGAAATTAATACGGTTTTAAAGCTGGTTGCTTCGATTTAAACATAAACTTCGATACGAACCATGCAGTTCGTTGAACCAGATTCTGTAAAGGTAACCACGATTTTTTTTTTTTTAGTCTTAAAACATACACAAAGCTGCTAAAATTGTTGCTTGTTTTTCGACAGGAATCAACACGAACGAACTCACCCACCGAGGCGCTTTAAATTGAAATAGCACATTTTCTAACAACGACTGATCAACTTTATCTCTATATTTTTTGATTATTTTTTTATGCTGGTAAGCTGCTTGCGCCATACGAAAAATTATTAAATCTCCTTTCTTGGAGATTGGAACTCGGTTTTTCAGCTTTCACCCAAAACCTCCATCCAGTCTAAAATATTCAGCTTTTTGCGTAGGGTAAAGGCCAGAAAGCCAGTCAGCTGACTGAGAGGTGTGCGCACTACTGCGAAAACATTTTGAGATCGAAAAGTGTGGCAATTTCAAAGCTGCTAGTTGCACCCAAGTCTTAGCGTTACATCTCTTGACTTCTTTGATTATTAAACAGCAATAATTTATGAATTGAACTAGCTTCGAACAATTTTTGTCAGAGACATATTCTTAATCTTCCTCTTGTTCGATAATCTTAATTTCGCAGTGATCGTTTTTCTTCTTCATTTTTGCTTGGTCACAAAAGGCTTAAAACTAAACTTAAAACTAATTTGTTGGCTCAGTAAATTTTTGGAAGAAATATGTGCGTATGTAACAACAGCAAATGCAATTAGTATTTATTCGACGACATTTTCCTAATGGTTTTTTCTTATGTTGGTTGTGTTTATGCAAAAATTCTATTTGAATTGAAACAACAAAATATTATTAGCAAATGCATTTCATGTACTTTGGTTCGTGTAAAAGTGAAGGCGTGTGAGTGACATTTTTACATTTTTGCATGATTGCATTTGTTTTACTCCTGGTTTATTTTCACTGCTTTAATTATTGTTACTACTATAATTTTTTTTTTTTTTTTTTTTGGATTTCGTTATTGAAATTTGCTTCGATTGTTGTTTTTATTACGTTTCTTGTTTTAAGGTCTGCGTAATAAATTTTTATTTAAAGCAGCAGTGAACAATTTAAGCACTTAAAAAATAAATACCTGAACAAGTGATTTAAGTTAAATACAATTCTGTAGTCAAGCATTACCTTTTTTAAATTCACGCTGGAGCTTCGACACTTTTGTCAGGCAGAAAAAAACTTAAATTAAGATTGATTGTTTAGTTTATTAAAATTGATGTTGAAATCAAACATCAAGTTGGAAGTTCTTTTTGCGTAAAAAAGGGTTGCTATCCAAAATCTTCAAGTCAACGCAAATTATGCGCAATAAATAATTTCGTAAATAAGTTCTGCCAAATCTTCTTAACTAATAAAGTTCTTATGCGATCACCTAGTCCAAATATGATTCACAGGGTTTTGAAGCGCTGACAAACATATGCATATTACTATCATTTTCTTCACATTAGGCGATTTGTGAAACTGTAACTTTTAAAAAATAAACAGAATTGTAAAAAAAAAAATCCATTGCATCCTAAATTTTTTGAGTTCACCATCCGAACAGACCCTAAATTTTGATAGAGCGCATCAGAACCCATATCATGTATGGCTGCTATCAATACCAGCTTGTGAACCACTCATATTTTCCCCAAAAATCTTGCTTATGTATTATCTGCTCGAGAGCATCAGTTATGGAATTTTCTTACCCAAAACTGCTAACAGTTACACTCTGCCTCTGCTTAATTTTGATCTATACATATATTGTTTTAATAGATTAATTAAAGAATAATGAAAGAAACTGAAATATAATATATCGGAATGTTCAGAAAATCACGTGTTTTCAAATCACTTGTTTTCATAATAAGCGGCATAATTTCAAAAACACAAAATTCTATACCATAACTTCAGTACTAAATTTAGAAAATAGACGTGGTAGATTACATTTGAACAGAATTATTATGAAAATAAATGAAAAAACTAAACATATAGGTACCAACCTGGTGTCGTAGAATTGAAAGCTTCGTATAACACCAGACCTACGCCTTGGAAAAAAACAACCCACCCTCTTTCTAAGACAAAATATGTCAAACAATTTGTTTAATTATCCAAGAAGGGCAACACTGTTTTCAAAACACCAAATATTTGTAAAAGAGAAAAAATGAAAAATAAATCTCTTCAATAAGAGCACACATTTCGATCAGACAAGTACAGCGTGTTAAACATTGCATCGATAATGTAATCTTGTCTACACTTCTTTGAGAAAATGAAAAAAAATTCTGTTTTCGATACTAAAAGAACGATATAAAAAATAATAAAATGTAAAAAAATTATATTTTCTTCTACCAACGATAGACAAAAATGTTTAGTAACAGTTGGTGCTTGTTACACATTGTTGCCTTTCGAAGTAAGTACGAGTATCTGTGTGAATTCATACAATAAAAACTTTGCACACACTCTTAGGAAGTGTGTTAAAAATGTTTCTACTTTCAACAAGATTTTCAATGCTGTATGACACTCCAGAGAGCACAGAATTATAAACTCACAATTACATCTACACATGTTCCACG
Source organism: Sturmia bella (assembly GCA_963662145.1). Lineage (NCBI taxonomy): Eukaryota > Metazoa > Arthropoda > Insecta > Diptera > Tachinidae > Sturmia > Sturmia bella. The sequence goes on along the minus strand of OY759171.1, from coordinate 69,170,424 downwards.
CAAAAGAACAACAACATCTCAGAAGCAAAAACAAAGTTTTCAGGTAAAAAAAAAAAGAAAAATAAGTTGTGCTTGGTTGGTTGCAAAAGAGTTTAAGGCATTCTTGTATTTTTTTTTTTTTGCTTTTCTTGCTATAGGTTGCAAGCACCAGGTTATTGGCTCACACACACACACTCACACGCAGACGGAATGCCACAACCAGCACTTGACTAATGTGACACAAAGTAAGAAGAGGTTTTTTTTTCTAATAAAAAAAAAAAAAGCTTAAACTTAGGCGAAGTACGACAGCACAACACACTCTCGCACTGCCTTCCAGACGTACAAATACATATGCACTAGAGTTTTGCACAAAATTCTTATGGTGCATGCTTTTTGTTCTTTAGCAACTTCCTTTTTTTATTACGAAGTATTTTTCGTTATATGTATTATTTTTACTTGGAATTGTGGTATGTTCGTAAAAAACTGCTTCAACAAAAGAAAATATTGTAGACATTTGGAGTTTAAAGTAGAAGAAAAAAAAGTGGAATAAAATAAATGCAAGGACTACAGTTCCGTCGTGCATGTTCTTTCAATTTCGTTGCAACTTGATACTTTACTGGTAAATAAATCTTTACGAAGACATGTTTATGCACAAAAAATATCAGCACAGCTCCTGACCCCTCCAACAAGTGAGTGGGAGGAGGAGGAAAATCGGCAGGCGTACATTCCATGCCATCACATTCACATAAAACAAATAAAAACATGAACCGAATAGAACGTCTTACAATGTTTTGAATGAAACATTAATTTCTAAAGAACGTGGAGAATAAATATAAACGATTTTGAATAGAAGAATGACAAAAGTTTCTTGTACCCTCTCAGCCCCTTTTAAATATTCTGTTAGAACTGCAAAGTAGTGGAATACGTGTGTATGTGTATTAGAGCAATGCTGAAGAACATTACATTGGTGAAAAAAGGGTTTTAATTTCTTTGCTCGCAGTATGAATTTCCACATATCTAAGCAACGTCCTTAGATGGAGAAAAACGTGAAAAAAGCCGTGGTTTGTTTCCCAGCCAATAAGTCATCAACGTTACTTTTCTTTCCTTCTTCCAAATATGTGGATCACTACAATATTCTGAGGACGTATGTTCGACTGAAAGCCCAATAAAGTAATTAATAATTGTAAATTGTAACGTTCGACTAAAACTTCATGTTAATGTTTAAATCATCGCTGGACGCGGCGCAAAGTCTGAGAGCGTTGATGACAACGCTGAAACAAAAGCAACAAATACAAAAATGAATCAAAACTAAATGACGAAAATATAATACATATTCCAATCAACAAACAAAAAAGCAAAAGAAAATCATAAAGAACAGAATACTGATGATCAGAACCCTTGATGATTATTTAGACTCCATTTAGAAATAACAACTTTTTTATATTTTTTTTTATTTATTCATTGCTACATTGGAAGTAAGTTTGAAAAATTGTTTGGGCCAAACGTATAAAGTTTTCCTTAAAAGCAAATACATATGTACGTATAATTTTGAATTAAGTGCTTCGACAGCTTTTTGCACACGTGCATATGTATATATGTATGTACATACATGAACAAAAGGTGTTGAATTAACAAATATCGGAATACAATCGTGTGAACAGTGACCTGTGCATAAAATGTGTTAAGAATTTTGCCTTCTCTCCCTTCTTACATTTCTTTTCTCAATAGAAATTAAGCACCTAAGAAAGAAGACCATTCGACTCTTCTGTTGTACAATGCTGCAATACTTTATAAAAAAAGTGTACAAAAAAGTGTGCAACATTACAACATAAAACAAAAAGAAAACTCAATTGTTTGTATTGTTGGCAATTTCCTTGCTTTGTTCTCTTTTGAAAACTTTATTGTTTCTTTTTGCATTATTGGCATTTCCAACTTTATAATCTTGGAAAGCAAAATGGGAAGTTGTCGACAATTGCAAGTACATTCATATCGAGTTTTAATTTGTTTGTTTTTTGTTCGCTTTTCAACTCTTTGAGAGGAGAGGGGGGTTTCAATTTCAGTCTTGACATTTTTTTTTTAATTTCAGCACTTTGTAATTTTAGTTTCTACTACTTTGTCAGTTTGACATTTTTTGTTTTGTTTTCTAATTTTTACATAAAATTTCAATTTTTGCTGCCCATTTCTCTATGTTCGGTGAAGATAATACAGATAAATAAATGTGTGACGCACGAGGTGAAGCCAATGAAAGAATAGGTTTTCTTTAACTAAAATTGGCTGAGCTGTTTCCCCAAGCCTTCTTGCATACCGTCGATCGCATCTAAGATGAAGTTGTTATCCCTGACTGTTTGCACTAACAGACACTTTTTTCACTTTCTTCTTTTAGTGGCAACATGAACGTGCGTATTTTGCGCGGTTTATATATGTGTCTGCTTTTCATGGGATTTATTTGTCTTAAGAACCATTGGATATGGGTATTTTTAAGTTTCTAATATGTATTTCCTTACAACTTTCACATACATATGTATGTATCTGAATTAGCTTTGAGTTTTGTTGAATACGAAACGTGAAACTTGCGGCTTAGGTTTGCTTACAGACAGTGCTAAAATTGCCCCTGTAGATACTCGTTGAGCCCTTTCTATTGAATTTTTTGAGTAAGTAGTATAATATGGCGTTTCTGCGCCAGTTTTTTCATAGTAAAAAAAAAGGTATGGTGTCTCGGGTGTAGTAGTATAATATGGCGTTTCTGCGCCAGTTTTTTCATAGTAAAAAAAAAGGTATGGTGTCTCGGGTGTAGTAGTATAATATGGCGTTTCTGCGCCAGTTTTTTCATAGTAAAAAAAAGGTATGATGTCTCGGGTTGATTTTCTTCTTGTGTTAAGAGAACTGTGTTGCTTTTTGTTATTTTTTTTTGAGTTTGAGGCTGGGAAATGGTTTGGGGATGCTGTTTGCTTAATGTAGCCTTGTTCTTATCGCAAACTGAATTTTATGTACTTTTCTTGTGCATTTTACTGAGCATGAGCAGGTTAATAACCTCTTCGTTTTTTAAATTTTTTCTTCTTATCGCAACAGCTTATGCGCAGGATTTTCTTCTTGTGTTAAGAGAACTGTGTTGCTTTTTGTTATTTTTTTTGAGTTTGAGCTGGGAAATGGTTTGGGGATGCTGTTTGCTTAATGTAGCCTTGTTCTTATCGCAAACTGAATTTTATGTACTTTTCTTGTGCATTTTACTGAGCATGAGCAGGTTAATAACCTCTTCGTTTTTTAAATTTTTTCTTCTTATCGCAACAGCTTATGCGCAGGATTTTCTTCTTGTGTTAAGAGAACTGTGTTGCTTTTTGTTATTTTTTTTGAGTTTGAGGCTGGGAAATGGTTTGGGGATGCTGTTTGCTTAATGTAGCCTTGTTCTTATCGCAAACTGAATTTTATATACTTTTCTTATGCATTTTACTGAGCATGAGCAGGTTAATAACCTCTCCGTTTTTTTGAATATTTTCTTCTTATCGCAATGCGCAGGATTTTCTTCTTGTGTTAAGACAATTGTGTTGCTTTTTGTTCTTTTTGAAGCTGGGCGTTTGTTATCTTAATTACGGTGGGTGCTAGAAAGTCATTATTACAACAATCTTGTAAGTTTTTGAAAATAAATAGTTGAACAGAAGAAATAATAAAGTTAGTTTATTTAAAACACTTGCAGGCTTATAATATTTTTGAGTTAAATTAAAAAATGATGTCGCCAAACATTTTCGAGAGTTCGGACGATGTGATTGAATTCACAATGAGTCCATATTGGCCGGAAATATACTCTAATGACTGTGTTGTTACTGTAAGAATGCTGGACGAGATTCATGAATATCTTATTAAAATTAACGATGATGACACCAACATACTACAACATAATAATCAGATGGAATATTATACAAATTTCTTTGATGATGAAGTCTTCGACTTTTTGTATGATGATGAAGGGGATAAAGAACTAAGCAGTTTTGCCGACAACTTCTTCTTCGACAGTGATGGGGATAGATTTATAAAAGAATTAAATTTAGATTTACTTCAGAGCTAAGAAAATGCAATTCATTTATTTACATAATTTAAATATATATTAAAAATAAAAAATATATTTCTACATACAAAAGAAAAAACATATTTTTTGATTTGTTTACATATTTTTATATCCGAGGTGAGAGAGAAGGAGAGAGAGAGAGCTCCTAAATTTGAGAACTTTAGCTTTAATAGTTTACTCATTAGCTTTCTTGATTGCACTCAATTTTTTTTATATAAAAGCGCACTAATTAAACCGTACTTCACAGTTCTAATAGTTAGTTTTATAAAAGATGAATATTAACGCGAACCTTATTTCAACGTTCAATAAATTGAATGCGAAGCAACGTCTTAGCGTGAAGGATATGGTGCCTATGGAAGATTATCATATAATCAGAGCTGTGCGTGTAAATACAAAGTATGGAGAAGTCATTGTCCTAGAACTAGAGACAAGCATGCTTTATCTTCCGAGAAGGTTCAATTCACTTAGCGATGAGGATATTGAAAACTTATCTACAGGAACATACTTAATTAATAAGATGCCTTTCAATAGGGACATGGATGGTTATCAATGTCGATTGGAGTTGAAACCAATACCACCTGTCAGAGACTATTATCCTTTTAATACATTTAAGTAAATTTATCAATATTAAGAGAGAGAGAGAGAGAGAGAAAAAAAATGTAAAATGAAAAGTAAAAATAAATAGCGAAATGTATACATAAAATAATATAATAAAGAGTATTTCCTCATTTATAAGCAATATTCCGTTACTATAAGATGGAAGTCATCGAAGAGTTTCTGCAAAAGTTTGGTAATATTATTTTCGAAGAGCATTTGGAAATAATAAGCGAATTTTTAATCAAGTATAATAATTACAACCCTAGTAGTTTACCTTGTCCTCATGATAACTCAAGTGGAGATGTAGTAGGTATTTGTAGCTGTTATTTCTTTCACAGACAAAAAGAAAAAATCATGAAGACTATTGAAAAATATAAGAGATTATTTTTAGAGAACATCAAAAAAGTATGTACATGGTAGTATATTTTTCTCTTCTATCTATACATACGTTAATTACTTCCACATTATATTCTTACAGAATTAGTGGTAAATTTTTCATATAAAATGAAAAATTATAAACGAAATATCATCAGTTTATATCTTAGACTTTTGTTGCAAGAATGGATAGTCTAACCAAAAATTGTTTTCAATCGAGGAACGGAAGAACTTCAAAAATACATGATTGTATTTTTGAATTTGAATATTTTCTTAGTCTCAAATTAAAGATATCTTGCGGATTTTCAACTACAACAGGATTCAAGCCGATGATATGGTTCCACTATAAGGATAAACATTTTATTGGATTTGATCGGATAGAGTGGCTATATCTTATGAGCTTTAAAGAATTTGTAACCAAAACTCTTAATCAGCGAAAATTTAAAGATTCTATTAATATAATAGACAATGCGAGAGAAAGTGATACAAAATATTTTTTTACATATAAAAACTATAGTTATAATTTGATAATTAAACAAGGACCTTACACAGTCAAGATAAATCAAGAGACATGGAACTCCCTCATTCGCATTGGAGTATTTTTAACGTCCATTCTTTGCTGGAATGGAATTCTACGAAAACAGCTATTACATTTTTACTACCAATATTATATACCCGCTTGTGCTGTTCTCAATAAGACATATATTCAACTAGGTGACATTATGGGAATTAATGAAAAAGATGTGGAGGTTGATTTAAGACGACTTTGTTATGAAATTGGTAAGAAAATGCAGAACAAAATTAAAACTGACGTAAAAATACATAAATTATGTATAAGAATGGAAAATAAATAACTATCAATAAAATATACCTAAAAAGTCAAAAAAAGAAACAATTTAAATGAGTTTTATTTATTTATTTTTGTTAAAAAGAAATTAATTAAAAATTTTAAAGATAAATGTCCACAGTTTATAGTATTTAATTTCTGATGTCTCTCATAATTGTATGTTATATCATTTCCTAAATATTTTAATACTTCTGTAGGTGGTTGAAGATTTCCAAAACTGTCATAGTATTCAACTTTATCGTTATCTTTATAATATGCTACCCAATGTGTACCATAGCCCTTGTCATTGTCTAAATTTATAATTCCACATTCTATTTTGTGTGGAATTTTAGGAAGCTTATCTCTCATATAAACTCCTCTGAAATGTGGAATATATTTTTCTCCAAAAGTTTTCAAGTCAATATTAGTAAGAGCTCTATTGGGTAGCTGCTTTAGTAGTTTTTTGATAAAGGTTTTGTATAAAATAGTCCATAACCCTTTTTGTATGGCTTAAGGTAGAGACCTTTTCCCATTGCAATTGCTTCCAATGTTCTGTTATGACGTTTACTTTCTTCTAACTGTTCTCTAGCATTTTTAGCTGTAGTAATAGCTTTGGCGATGGCCGATCCACCTGAAGATAATGCCCCTAATGCTCCGAGAGCTGATACTATTGAAACAAGTGGTAAAACTCCTCCTATTTTAGGAATTTTAATGATTCTGGGAATTCGTACTTTTGACTTTTTTCCAACAAAAATATTATTTATTACTTTTCTTGCTGTCTTTATAGCTTTTTTAATATCTGAAGGGTTTTCTTTTCTCAAGACGAGTGATGCTGCTTTAACAGCGTCATTAAAATTACTTCGCTTACGCGCTGTCTTCAAATTGTTGATTTTTACACCCATACCAAGTTTTGCTTTTGTTTTCATTGCGCTGGTAACAATGAATGCATTTATTTTTTCTCCAAGTGTACTATCCTTAGCTTTTACCCGTTTCCAAGCTTTTTCACCAAGTTCAATATCCGCTTGATGACGTTTTTCAATATTAGTATTCTGAGAATATTCTATGTCATGAGTCCGGCAAGCTGCATCCAGGGGATTAATTCCTTTATCTCCTCTTTGCAAACGTTTTTCCAACTTTGTTCCAGGTCCACAAAATTGATAACCAGGTAAGTGAAGCTCAACTGGTAGTGAATTTATTAAAGTATTAACTAGTCCTTTTCCTTTAACTTTTTGGTTTGCACTAAGTTTTTTATTTATATGCATAGTTATTTATACATATATACATATATTTATTTTTATATTTATATGTATATATATCCTCTAGATGCTAGAAAGAAAACGCAGACATCAAAAATAATAATAATAATAAATACTTTGTTGTTCTGTTATATAGTCATTATTTATAGACATGCGTTTCATTAAACAACATTCTAGTATTTTAGTGAGAAATTTAGATTTCAGCGGAGATAATTCCTTTACTAAACACAGTGATTTATTACCAAATTCTATAAGAGCATTAATCGTAGGACCATCCAACTGCGGGAAAACAAATTTAATGATTAGTTTGATTGAAAGTCCCAATGGACTAAAGTTTAAAAATATTTACTTATACTCAAAGTCATTACAACAACCGAAATATATATACTTAAAAAAGCTAATTTCTTCAGTAAAAGGAATGGGTCTATATGCATTTTCAGATAACGATGATGTTATATCACCTGATAAAGCTGATGTAAATTCAGTTATTATATTTGACGACGTTGCATGTGGAAAACAAAATAATATTAGATCATACTTTTGTATGGGACGTCACAAAAGTGTTGACTCATTTTATTTATGTCAAACATATACACATATTCCAAAACATCTGATACGTGATAATGCAAATTTAATCGTACTTTTCAAACAAGACGAATTAAATTTAAAACATGTTTACAATGATCATGTTCAAGGCGATATGAATTTCGATATGTTTTCCAAGATATGTAGAGAATGTTGGAAGGATAAATATGGATTTCTTGTAATTAACAAAGATGATGAAGTAAGAAGTGGACGTTATAGAAAAGGTTTTGATATATTCATTCAAGTATAGTCGTTAATGTTCTCTCAACTGTAACGGATGTTTTCAGTTATTTAGTTACTGTAATTTATCTTCCCCAAAGGCAAATTAAGAGCAATTGATTTGTTAAAGACGTTGAAAAAAGAAGTTGTTTTAGCTTAGAACAACTAAACAGCAACTGTTTAGTTGTTATGTCGAATATGTATAATTGTTCGAACACAATTCGATAAAATAATACAAAACAAACCAAACATGGAAGAAAACATTTTAAAACAGTTGGTTAAATCAAAAAAGATTTTAAAAAAGAAATTCGATAATATTAAACATGCGGAGGTCGAAGCTGCTAGGAAATTAGATCGTACATTTAAACCTCTAACAGAACCTCTAAACAAATTTGTTAAATTATCTAATGAAAGTTTAAATAGCCCAAGGATGATAACAGATAATAAAACTAATTTTAATCATGATGTTAAAATGAAAGTAGATCAGAGCAGTATTGCTAGTAGCACCCCTATAAAAAAGGAAAGCTCAGACTCCTTAAGTGAAGATGTTGAAGATGAAACATTCTACTCACAAACATCAGACTGGGAATATAACTTGTCTAACTTGTATGAAAAGAAGAATCTTGATACTATATACGGTCCATATAAAAATAACGATGGTAAATGGAAATTTGGAAATGCTGATTTAGATATTAGTGGTGATAAAATTACTATTGGAAACAAGATTTGGGCGCTAACTCCTGGTCTTTATTCATTGCTTTTTCACAAAAAGCCTGAGCAATATGATAAAACCGAACTAGATATATACAAACAAATATTAACTGATACAAGTGCACATAAAATGAATTTCGATGCAAGCGATCGACTCAAAGGAAATAAAGGTTTTAAATATAAACAAATTATTAGTAAGCTATTTATGAACACTCACATTGGAAAAGGATTAATGAGAGTAAATCTTACTAAGCCGAACTATATATATTGGGACGATCCCAATGAAATAGTAGACCGGTTAAAACTGTTAATAGCTTCACAGCAAGCTGGTAACAACAGTCATGCTAATGAAATTATATCAATAATCGAAGAACTAAGAGAAGCAAATATAATTGAGTAAACACATAAACTAGATATTAAGAAAATAATATAACATGACTGTTGACAAATTTGGTCATTACTTTGTTAGAAAGTATAATATCGAAGAAAAAACAAAACATTGTTTCCAAATGTTTGGGTTTACACTAGATGGAAATAAAATAAACATGGAAAATAAGAGAGTAGTAAACGTGGCATCACCAGTGAACGAGCTAGATGTTGCTAACAAGGTATATGTAAGTTCACAAATAAAACAATTACGTAACGATACGATGAAAGAAATGGAAGTTCTGCGAAATGATATTAAAGATTTAAAAGAGCGAATGCAACCATACGTTACATATTTACCTCAGTGAGCTAAGGAAGGAAGCAACATAAAGTAATGATAAAAAGAGCCATAGTAAATGAGCTTCATTCTCAAGCCCGTAAGAATTTCCCTCGACGTCGTATAATTATGAAAGGAATTGATGACCTCTGGCAAGCAGATTTGGTAGAAATGAGTAATTATTCAATATATAATAATAGATATAAATACATGTTGACAGTGATCGATACATTTTCCAAATTTGCTTGGGTTGAATCAATTAAATCAAAAACTGCTTTAGAAGTTTGTAAAGCATTTGAGAAGATATTAAAACTAGGTCGCATACCTAATAATCTGCAAACAGATGATGGAAAGGAGTTTTTTAATAAAGACTTTAGAAACTTAATGCGAAAGTATTCAATTAATCATTATTCTACGTATAGTATAATGAAAGCTTCAATAGTTGAACGATTCAATAGAACATTAAAAACTATGATGTGGCGAGAATTCAGTAATAATGGAGCTTACAAATGGATACACATTTACAAAAATTTGGTTAAATCTTATAATGAGAAAAAACATAGAACAATTAAAATGCCACCTGTTCTTGTATCTCATAAGAATGAAAAACAACTACTGAACACTGTATACAATCATCTTAAGACTTTTAAACCTTCAAAGTTTAAAGTTGGAGATTACGTACGTCTTAGCAAATATAAACACTTCTTCGAAAAAGGTTATACTCCAAACTGGACAACAGAAATTTTTAAAATAAAATCGATACAAAATACATATCCCATCACATTTTTGCTGGAAGATCACTTAGGGAATGAAATAAAAGGAGGTTTTTATAAGGAAGAAATTCGCCGTACACGTTTTCCTAACACCTATCTAGTTGAAAAAGTATTGAAATTAAAGGGTGATAAAGCATATGTGAAATGGTTAGGTTTCTCAAGTCAGCACAATTCTTGGATAAGGAAATCTGAAATATTATAATGTTTTAAATATATAGATATTAATTACTTGATAAGTATAGATATTTAGAAAATCAGTTGTAAAAGAAGTAAAAATTTTAATAAAATATAATTTCTTAGTCAGATGTATTTTATTTCCGAATTAGCTATCAAAATGTCAATAACATTAGCATTAAGCGGAAATTCTTCAATTTTAACCGCACACTATTTTCCACCAATAAATCTGACAGATGACTACGAATGTTGTTTAACTGACTTTCATTCATACAATTCTATTCCCAACGTCGATTACGATAATAATCTCTTTCATATAGGAGATAAGATAATTGAAATTCCAGTAGGCTCTTATGAATTGAAAGATATTGCTGATTATATAACTGCGCAGTATAAATCAAAAGACTCTAAAAAGTTTATTCTTATTGAGGCCAACAATAATACTTTACAAATAGAAATAACATCTTCGCATGACACTGTTTTCTTTAATCGAAACCGATCTATTGGCGGATTACTTGGTTATCATGGTGAATTATTAGAGCCAGGTAAAAAACATTTATCTCAACAACCAGTAAATATTCTCAAGGTCAATGCTATACAAGTGCAGTGTAACATCATTAGGGGGACATTTATGAATAATTCCCCAGCTCATATACTTCACGAGTTTGCATTAGATGTCCCCCCTGGCTATAAATTAGATGTTATTCCTAAAAATCTTATTTATTTGCCAGTAAACGTGAAAGAAATAACATCTCTACAAATTTGGATTGTGGACCAAGAAGGTCGCTTAATAAACTTTAGAGGAGAAGAAATAACTTTGAGGCTACACTTGAGGCCACGGAAATAATGATAATTTATAATAAAACTATACAAAAACTGTCAAACCGAGACATTCATATTAAAGATAAAAAGTTGAAACTAACGGTTGAAAACAAGACATTCTTAAAGCTACTTAATTTAAAAGTTAAAGACAATGTCTGAGATATTAAATGTTATTGAAACTCCAATTGCTGATGATGATATAATAAAGAAGGACTACCACAGTTATATGCCCTATATTCAATCGTTTAAAAATAATGATGAAATTCGAATAACAGTACAGAATCAAGACTTGTATATTCTTCCATCTGAAAGCTATTTATATATAGAAGGGAATGTAAAGAATAGCAAAGGTGAAGAAACAGCAAACAGTAGACTGAGGAATAATTGTGCTGCATATCTATTTGATGAAATACGTTATGAAATAAATGGTATTGAGATTGATCGAACACGTTACTTAGGAACATCTACTACAGTTAAAAATTTGATTTCCTTAAATGAATTTGAGAGTAAAATGATGAGAAATGCGGGATGGTCTACTACCGGAGACCTTGCATTACAAAAGTTTAACTTTTATATACCATTGAAATTATTATTAGGATTTGCTGAGGATTTTAATAAGATAATACTGAATAGCAAACATGAGCTTATTTTATTACGAAGTTCAAATGATTCAAATGTACTTTACTCAACCGAAGCAAATGAAACCCTGACTTTAACGATAACGAATATAACATGGAGAATCCCACATGTTCACCTTTCAGATTCTAGAAAATTACAAATTATGAAGATTATTAAAGATGGAAGGTCTTTACCAATAGCCTTTCGTAGCTGGGATTGCTATTTTAATCCCACATTTTCTGGTGGTAAAAAACATAATTGGAATGTTAAGCTCTCTCTAAATAGAGAAAGACCAAGATTTATAGTATTTGTTATGGAAAATGATCATAAATACATTCACTCAAACTTAAAAAATATAAAAGTTCATTTAAATTCAGATTCTTATCCATACGATGATTTAAATTTAAAATTTGATGAGAATCGGTATGCAGTATTATATGATATGTATGCAAGATTTCAACAATGTTACTATATGAAGGAAGCACAACCACTGCTTTCCTGTGAGGACTTTAAAAGTATTCCAATTGCCGTAATTGATGTTAGCTATCAAAATGAAACTATTAAAAGTGGTCCTATTGACGTTAAAATTGAGTTTGAAACTAGCGATCCAGTTCCTAAGAACACAAGTGCTTATTGCTTAATTCTCTACGACTGCCTATTGGAATACACTCCGTTAACAGGAATTGTTCGAAAAATTATTTAAATAAACATTATAGTTTATGCAATTTTATTTTTAAGTACTTACGTTTATAAAGCTAAATAAAACCAAAACACTACTAATTGAATTATGTTGTTTTCTTTTTCCTTTTATTATGTATGTATACTTTTATATTCATTTAAATAATGTGATAGATTTTTTTTTCTTATAATCCGCACTAAATATATTTACATTGGTATGCTGAGGAAAATATCATCATCCTCTTCCATAATTTCTTCGTAAAGCTTTAAATTTGTTGAGATTGACATTGTTGAGGGACAATCTATACTTAAGAGAATATCATCATCCTTTTCCATAATTTCTTTATAAGGACTGAGATTTGATGATGATATTGTTAACGGATAATCTATCTTATAATGTCCCCAAGCATAAGTATCTATTTTATTTGTACATATAAATCTCTTATCATCTAAATAACTTAATGTTAGCTTATTTATATGTTGTGTATATAATTGATGTATCTTAGATCTAAATATATACATAGAATTATAATACAGTTTATTTTCTATTAAACATTTTCTAAAGTCGTTAATTGATAATTTATGAGTTACACTTCTTTTTACTCCTTTTATTTTTTTTATTTCAGTGTCTTCTCTATCAATTTTTATGGAATACATTTTAGCACGTAAACCAATGAATTCCTTAATTAATTTGCCGTTACATTCATCTTTCATCATCCCCAATACTTTTTTATTTACTTGTGGAAAATTATAAACATTATCTTTCGCATATGCAGATGTATCGAAATATAATTCAATATCATTTCTAATATCATCATATATGTCATTTGTTTTAATATCGTATATAAAGGAGTCAGTGTCCATATAATTAAGATTCATATTTTCAAGATATTTCGGTTTTATATAATCATAATGAAAACTATACATTTTCCATTTTGATAGTTCTAACACTGCGAAACCTATATAAATGGGTTTGTTATATTCAGTATGTGATCTATCCATTTGAATAACAACCATTTCATTGTGAATTTTCATTAAACTATTAAAATGAGGTTTGGCTATGAGAGCTCTAGCTCCCAACCTTTTACCTCTACTTTCCCATTCGCACACTATTTTAATATCTTTTCGTTTGTCTACGTTCTCCATTGTTTTACCGTATACCGCATTGTTCAACAACTTGAAAAAATTTTGTTCGAATTCGTTTTTAGCTATTGTTCTATGATAATTGTTTACATCAATATATTTTTTCAGCCAATCGGATTGGTTAAATTCTAAAATTCTATGAATCTTTTTTAAAATCAAACCGTGCTTAATACATTGCTGAAGGTTGCGGTAATGTATAATATAATTTGTTTTATTATTTAAATCTGTTATTAATTTCTTTTGTTTCATAGTTTCAATTTTTTTATTTTCCGCACAAAATGGTAAATCATTATGATAGTCATGTAATGTGAACGGATATTCTAAATCTACTTCTAAAATATAACCTAATGGCGAATCATCTTTTATATTACAAACATTGAAATTTTCACAGTTTTCAATCCATCTAAACTTTTTGTAGGGGAGATATTGCGACATTGCATAACCATATAAATTATTTACATCTAAATATATTAGATAATTAGATTCCTTCGTACAATCATAATCACTAATATATTTATTATTAGCAATAGATTGCCGTTTGCTACATTGCACAATACCACCCCTAATACCCTGTACAACAAAATTATACATATTAATATCAGTCAACAAATCCAATTCTATTTCTGTTGTTTTTAACATTGCATCCCATGATAGTCCGGGTGTTGTATAATATTGACATGGGTCTAAATTATAAATGTTTTTACAAATTTTGCGGAAATTTTCAAATATATCACAGAGCAAAAGTACATCTACTTTTAAGTATAAAGTTAAATAATCCATTAACGTATTACACTTAAAGGTATTCCATACCTTTTCAGCATGTTCATAATCATTCACACTACATGATTCATCAGTGAGTTTATTAAAGAACATTGAATGAGGCGGTAATTGTGTTTCTTGAAGACGACTCTCCGAATCTACATAATCATATGGAAAGACTCCCTTACGTTTCATTAAATTAAACTCACTGCTATTTGGAAAGAATGATTTAACTGTTCTTAAGTCATGATCAGTTAAATATCCGGCTAGTTTTTCTAAGCTTGACGGCATAAACCGACAAGAATCTAAAAAACGTAGTTCTATTGATTTTTTTTCGCTTATTTTAATTTGCTTTGATATTGATATATATAATTCCTTGTTTAAGGGAATTATATTTATATTACCATCAATGGATGAAAGTTCTCTAATAAATAAATGACAATCATAGGATGAAAGGTTATGGAAAAATATGGGGATGAAATTTGGCACTTGATAATTTAAATTGCAATTGATATGAGCAGGACCTCTATACTCTCCAGTTAAATGACAATGGTCAGCAACTCTTTCTATAAGAGATAAATTTTTTTTACAAATGTGGCATATTCTATTATTATTTTGATTAAGCTGTTGAATTGGCGTCAAGGATTTCATTGGTTTGATTACATTTAAATAATTATTATATATATCTGTTACATCGCTAACTAACTTAAAAAAGAAATCTTTTGTACAATTATCACCACTATATATTCTAAATACATCTAAGTTAGAATTAAAACTACACTTAATATAATAGCTATAGGCATATGGAATGTGTTTTTGTACTGACTGTATATTTGTTGAATTTTGTATACTCAAAGGTTCGAGTATACATTCGAAATCAGCGTATACAACAAAAGGTACATCCATTTGCTTATTAAAATTCTTAAAATAAAGAGTGCTATTTTCTTTCTTTGGCATCTTAGTAACCATTCTATTACATTCTGGTCTATGTTTCCTTAAAGAATTTTCATCGTAGAAGTGTATTAAGCATGTGTTGCAGATATACACTTGGCTTTCATGGCTAGTTAACTTGCTTTTTATCAATCTATTACAAAAGATAAAGACATAAAAATTACTAGTTATTAGTTTTCTCGCAATGTTTTAGAAAAAACGTAAAACTTTTTTTTTTTTGTAATAATATAATTCAAAAAACAAAAAGAAAGACATTTTAACTTACCTTGAGATATTTTTAATCCATACATAATGGAATTTATCATTTTCTGTTAACAGGAGCAAATTAACGTGTTGGCTTTTCTCCTTTTTAGTGAAATAGTACGGCCCCACAATATTTTCTCCTTCTAAGCCGAACACATTTATGCTTATTGTGGGATTGTTTTCTTCAAAATCTTTTATTTTATTCACTGCCAAAGGGAAATTTAGTTTTTGAAAGTTTAATATTATTTTATTTTCCAGTGTTATAACTTCATCTGTTATATTTTTGATTTTATAGGATGAACACCGATTTGCGTGACTTTTGGAATTAACGGGACTCAAAGCCGATATAATAGCCCACTTAAAACAATATTTGTCTTTATTTTGAACATTTATGCAGGCTTTTTTGTTGGCTATATTTAACGGTAAACAAATATAGTTTGAGCCCTTAATACAGTTGTATTGGTTAATGTTTATTTCGAGACGTGATATTTCTATTAATGTCCAACCACTATCACGCTCTTGAAACTCTGACATTTTTTTTATAATAATTTCACATTGTTCGTTATAAATATTGTACATATTGTCGATTATGTTAATGCCCACCATTTTAGTTTGGTGAGACTTCATTTCACTAACACATAAGTCCTGTTCTTCTTTTATCAATATATATTCACAAAATAGTTCCACATTGAATTTTAAATTTAAATGTTTTTGTAATAAATTTTTCAACAGGTTAATTATTCTGTTTTTATTTTTGCTAAAAAAGTGTTCCGCTACTAAATTGTTTTTGTCATCGTTTTCAATTAAATATGTCGCGACTCGATTTTTAAAACATGATCTTATACATTTAACATTGCCTTCTAATTCTTCAGCGCACTTTAACTTATGGCTATTTCTTCTTATGTGATTGGTCCAATTTTTTTTTAGAATATATGTTTTGCACTCACTACAATAAATATCACTTTCCATATCTTTGTGTTCAATTAAGTGTGAGTGCCGTTGCCACTCGAGACGATTTGAAAAATAAATTTTACACACCGTACACTTAAACGATGAAGACGGTTTTTCGTGATGTAACCGTATATGTTTTTGTAGTAACGAGCTTAAATTAAAAACTCTAGGGCAAAATTCACACGTAAAAATAGCCATGTTATATAGTTTTGTTTTTTAATTTCTTTCAAAAAAGATTATGACCGTGCAAGTGTTTTAAATAAACTAACTTTATTATTTCTTCTGTTCAACTATTTATTTTCAAAAACTTACAAGATTGTTGTAATAATGACTTTCTAGCACCCACCGTAATTAAGATAACAAACGCCCAGCTTTAAAAAGAACAAAAAGCAACACAATTCTCTTAACACAAGAAGAAAATCCTGCGCATTGCGATAAGAAGAAAAATTTAAAAAACGAAGAGGTTATTAACCTGCTCATGCTCAGTGAAATGCACAAGAAAAGTACATAAAATTCAGTTTGCGATAAGAACAAGGCTACATTAAGCAAACAGCATCCCCAAACCATTTCCCAGCTCAAACTCAAAAAAAAAAATAATAACCAAAAAGCAACACAGTTCTCTTAACACAAGAAGAAAATCCTGCGCATTGCGATAAGAAGAAAAAATTTAAAAAACGAAGAGGTTATTAACCTGCTCATGCTCAGTAAAATGCATAAGAAAAGTATATAAAATTCAGTTTGCGATAAGAACAAGGCTACATTAAGCAAACAGCATCCCCAAACCATTTCCCAGCTCAAACTCAAAAAAAATAACAAAAAGCAACACAGTTCTCTTAACACAAGAAGAAAATCCTGCGCATAAGCTGTTGCGATAAGAAGAAAAAATTTAAAAAACGAAGAGGTTATTAACCTGCTCATGCTCAGTAAAATGCACAAGAAAAGTACATAAAATTCAGTTTGCGATAAGAACAAGGCTACATTAAGCAAACAGCATCCCCAAACCATTTCCCAGCTCAAACTCAAAAAAAAAAATAATAACCAAAAAGCAACACAGTTCTCTTAACACAAGAAGAAAATCCTGCGCATTGCGATAAGAAGAAAAAATTTAAAAAACGAAGAGGTTATTAACCTGCTCATGCTCAGTAAAATGCATAAGAAAAGTATATAAAATTCAGTTTGCGATAAGAACAAGGCTACATTAAGCAAACAGCATCCCCAAACCATTTCCCAGCTCAAACTCAAAAAAAATAACAAAAAGCAACACAGTTCTCTTAACACAAGAAGAAAATCCTGCGCATAAGCTGTTGCGATAAGAAGAAAAAATTTAAAAAACGAAGAGGTTATTAACCTGCTCATGCTCAGTAAAATGCACAAGAAAAGTACATAAAATTCAGTTTGCGATAAGAACAAGGCTACATTAAGCAAACAGCATCCCCAAACCATTTCCCAGCTCAAACTCAAAAAAAATAACAAAAAGCAACACAGTTCTCTTAACACAAGAAGAAAATCCTGCGCATAAGCTGTTGCGATAAGAAGAAAAAATTTAAAAAACGAAGAGGTTATTAACCTGCTCATGCTCAGTAAAATGCACAAGAAAAGTACATAAAATTCAGTTTGCGATAAGAACAAGGCTACATTAAGCAAACAGCATCCCCAAACCATTTCCCAGCCTCAAACTCAAAAAAAAATAACAAAAAGCAACACAGTTCTCTTAACACAAGAAGAAAATCAACCCGAGACATCATACCTTTTTTTTACTATGAAAAAACTGGCGCAGAAACGCCATATTATACTACTACACCCGAGACACCATACCTTTTTTTTTACTATGAAAAAACTGGCGCAGAAACGCCATATTATACTACTACACCCGAGACACCATACCTTTTTTTTTACTATGAAAAAACTGGCGCAGAAACGCCATATTATACTACTTGAGTATGATCTTGTCTTTGAAAAAGTACTTGTTATTGTCGAAAAGCACGCATTTAATCACGTTGGACATTTTTCGCCGGTTCACATACATCTTGCCATATATGTACCTGTGCTGTGTTTCGTTGGTCACCGGTAGAGAAGTTCTAACTGGAATTTTTGCATTTTTTCGGAGCTTCGGATGTTCAAGCGTCATTTGTTACTGAAAAAATAATTTGCAGTGTTATTCATATGAAAGATCAGACTTTTAAAGGAGCAATGCTCCTAATGCACTGAGATTTTTTCTAAGTATCATACCATTTTCTTTTACGATTTCCGCTTAAACTTTAGCTGCCCTGATGTATCAGTAAAAAAATTTGAAGCACTCAAAAAAAAAAAAAAAAATTCTAATACCAAATAAATTGCAGTAGAAAGTATCGTGTTTATTAGAATGATCACTAAGCTTATTTTGGAGAGTGAGATTAGTACCCTGATTAGAACACCTTCTATTTTAGTGAAAACTTGAAATATAATAAGATGCTTAGAATAATTCAAGGTTGAAATTTCAAAAATTATAAAATTCCAAATGAATTCTTTCACCAAATTTGTTTCGTATTACAAGAAAAAAATAAGTTATTGTCTTTGCCATGCTTATGTTCTGTATATTGTACTCATTTTCAAGGTTTAGTATTAATAGAAAAAAAAAAAAAACGGAATACCATTAAAGAGACAATTCTTCAAAATACTATTCTTTAGGGACCTGAAACTTTCACAGGGTATATAGTTGCCCTGCCACTACAACGAAAAATACTAAACGAAAAGTGTGCTCCCATACAATAAATTGTGGAAATTCGCTGTTTCTTTTGAACCGTAAGAGACCGAGGCTTCAAATTTTCACAGAATATGTGATAGAATGCTCGCTGTATATTCCAAAAATAACAGAAAGTATCAAAAATACTAAAGGGTATCATCATACAAGTAATTGTAATTTGGCTGTCTCTTTTGAGCCGTAATAGAAAGAGACTAGAAATTCGCACAGGGTGTGACTTCTATGACACCAAATGTCAAAACTGAAAACTAATGTCATTCAGTTTTTTTTTGTTATTTTAGGTCTAAAAATATACCTTAATGTTTTCTGTCTTTATGCTTTCGACAGAAAACATTAAGGTCTATTTTTAGACCTAAAATAATAAATTTCAATTGGCTCTTATAGCGAATAAATAATTAAGTACATTTTTGGGCATTCAGTTTTGGTAGTTTTTTGTTTGAAAATTGTCTATACCTTTCACACCATAAGAGTTAGAGACTTGCAATGTTCCCAGAATCCGGACAGGTATAAGTATTAGATGTAATTAGAACAAAGTTAAGTAAAAATTTCATACAAGAAACTCTATTGTCGAGATACTTAAAATATTTTCAACTAAATTTTGTAAAATTGTAAGCACGAATACTTGTTCGTCTGCCATGGGTTGATGAGTTGAGCCACTTGCGCAGTAGTACGCAACTCTTGATGTGCGAGTCAGTTACGCACTTACCTGCATTTATATTCACTTAATGAGAAATAATAAGAGGCGAATACTAAGAAAACTACAAGTATCTGTGGAATTAAAAGCTTTTGACCTGCATATAAGGAGCCTTATTAGCGTAAAGTAGTAAAGAAAGTCACATCGTAAATTTTTCACAAGTTTTGTAGCTCGGAAAAAAAGACACCAGGAATATTTGAATACCACAATATCAATCAAGAGTTTTTATTTGTGAATTATATTTTGAAGCTGGACTGAGATAATCTCAGACTTAAGAATAAATTTTTTGGGGAAAAAACTTACTTTAACATGAGTTAAGCTGTATACTAGAAGTGTGTTCTTCTTATATAAGCATGAGATAATCCTTTTTTTTTTGTAGCAGAATAATCCTTATAAATTAACGGCAAAATTTTGCTGCGGTGTGTTGTTACTTTATTTGTTTATGTCATCATAATTTTAATGGTGATATTTTTTCGTTGCTTCTTTGCAAGGGAAGGAAGTGAAATGAATATTATGACTTTTTTATGGTTTAATATTTCTTCAGTTGCTTTGTTGTGCAATTTTTCTTATTTCTTAAGAATTTTTTGGTGCTTCCACTTGTATTTTTTGTATTTCAAACGGCAAACAATTTTTTTATAAAATTTTTTCTAGATAGAAAACAAAATAAGCGATAATAAAATTTATCTTCGACATTTAATTTGCTTTAAAATATTTTTATTTGCACGCGTATCAATCACCAATTTAGATTTTATTTTTGTAATTTCTATTTGAAAGGTATATTTTTTAAGTAACATGGATTTCTTCATATCATTTTAAGTAATCAATTTACTTTTCCACTCTTAATTTTACAGAACTCAAGGGAAAATTTCACTTTTATAGCGAATTTCCATAACTTATTATGTTGTTCAATTTTGATCCAAATTAATATTTAATAATGAATAATTTATAAACTCTTTTTCATTTACTTAAATCCCGGATAAATACGAAACACATGTTGACTTGTTTAACATCACTTAAAAACTAACATTTAATGCTCACGCACTTTCGTACACAGCTCTCCTTACACGACCTTTCCAAAATCCCGAACTCGAAGAACGAACGATGTGCTTAAGAGAGAACCATTCACAGACACTTACACGAATGATTTTTACTCTATTTGTTAGCGGAAGGAAATCGTTAGAAATTCACCATTTTGTGGATATAAATATTTTGGCTTTTGTAATTCACCTCTTTATGCGTATAGAATGAATTAAGGCCAAGCGCTTTATTTTACAAACGTATTGCTGCAATAGCGGCACAGCATTGACTGAACAAGTTGAGTTTGTAATTTCAGTCAGAGTAAGTTGTAACTGCATAAACATCTCGATTTGATGAATTCCATAAGCAATACAATGTTGCTGCAACATGCTGAGAAACCTGAGTCATGGCAATTTTATTTTCGGTATTGTTTGAAACGGTTTCTATTTTACATACTTTATTTACTTTAAACAGATGATAAAGAAAATAACAACAAAAAATCTTAGCGTTTGGAATAAACTGTTTTTTTTTTCTTTTAAATTAAGTAAGCAATATATTTAAAAACGCTAATGAAAAGAGAAGACCAGGTGTCAAAAAATTCAAAATGTGAATAATGAAGCATCACAAAAATCTTTCCATATCTAATACGACTTACAAACGTAGGAGTTGCTATTTGAGCAATCATAAGATCCATTAAATTTAATGAATTACTTAACACAAACTTAAACGATTTTGTCGAAAGTAAACAACAAGTCCACTAAAAAGATTTCAAAATAACAACTGCTAATGATTTAAACTATTATTTGTTTGATCATTGTCAGGTGTGTGAAACTTTAATGATTATCTGAAACAATGTATTTTTATTAGGATTGTATTTGAAAATATTTAAAATTTCCAAGGGCTAAGAGGTTGACAAATCAATACTCATTATAAGAAAAAATAAATGTTATGCTACGCCACATCGCAATGGCACTTTTTGGTGTAACGTAATAACCATGGATATTATTTCCGTGGAAATTATGATGTGCCAACATTCTGTTTTCTGTACGAAAGGGTTCCCACCTTTTGAGAGATAACGTCATACCGGAATTCCATTTATTCAATAAAAAAAAAAAAAAACGAAATTCTTCAATAACTTAAATATTTCTGAAGAACCTCGATATCATGGTATTGTTTCTATTAAAAAAAATCAACTTATTAATCTGATAAAAAAAAGAGAAAAAAGAGAAACAAAAAAAAATTAACTAAACAAAAGGAAAAAAACGTTTTTATATTTTAATCTTGTTGGACAAAAAATCCAGAAACTGACGGCGGATCGTTTTGAAGTGACTTGCGTTTTCGTCTTTTGTTGTGGATGCTTTTTGTAACATGAAAGTAAGCGAATGCACCTTAAATCTCCAAAGAGCTGTGCATAATCGTGACTCTTTTGATCTGCATGATATTATATGTAAATATTTAAATGATTTTTTTTAATTTCTAAGCACTCTTCTGAGGGAATAACTTGTTAGAGAAAGCATCGCCTTTCTGTGCAAAATACCTTAGCAAGTGAAAATGTCTCTTATAATTTTGCAGTCGTGGACTTCTTGTGTAATTTAAAGTATTTGCTTTAATAAGTATTTCACAAATATCTATAATAACTACGTGAATGGACAAAAATCCAAGTGGGCGCTGCAGCATATACCATCTATTGCAAATTTGAGTAGTGGAATTAATTTTAGATTTACGGGTGAAAATGATGTCAAAACTAGATTCAGCTAAACTGAATGGTAAGAGAAAAGACCACCAACAGAAAACATAATAAATTTTTAGGGTCAAGGACAATGGAAGTCAATTAGACATGAGTGATATTTTGGGCGCTTTGTGTAGAATGTATTCATACACTCCTAATAGAATACATAATATATCATTTCAAATTATATGAAAGTAGGTCCAGGTGAACCTGCGACGTTTTTTTAAAAATTAGTTTAGCAATTTTTTATTATTAATGTTGTTATTATTTTTTTTTTATTCACACCTTTGCTCTATTGTTTGGCTTATTGTTATTGTTATAACGAAGTAATCAGCTCGTATAAAATAAAACAGTTCTTTTTTTTTAATTATGTTCAGTTTGGTTTAATACAACGACCACAGAGCTTTTAGATAACGAGCTCTCTAAAGCGCTGACCAGAGTTTTAATGCAGTATGTAGAAGTTTATTTCTATCGATATTTGCTTCAGTATACGAGGAACTCCTACACAATTATTTCATGACATTTTCTTCTCGCGCCTTTAGTACGATGCCACTAATTCAAATTAACTCCATAAATTATTTGTTTCTCAATCATTTCAAATAACACAAGTGTTCCTGTGCCAGACAGATAATCGGTAACGTTGAACAGTTTTAGTGCCACCGGTATTGTGTTGATGCGACTTAATAGAAATTTAGTCTCAAGGAATTATAATGGTGTCCTTTGAGCTGTTCTTAGTGTTTTCGAACACTCCTCGTTTTAAAGTGAACAGAAATGTCGGTTGCGTTGCAAGCACAGATTGTTTTCATATTTGTGCCTCATAAACTGAATGGACAGACAGACTGACGAGGAAATGCATTAAAAACTACAAACTTTTGCATAAATACATACAAAAGTAAGTGAATGCTGTAGTGAGGATGCAAATGTGTATTCATGAACAACCGACAATTGGAGGCCATTATTTTCAGACCAATGGTCAGATAAAATGAAATCATTTGTTACGCATGGGAATACAAATATGTACATGCATGCAAATAAAACAACAAATATTGATTTTATTTTTAAAGTTTCAGACTCTGAGCGGGAGGAAAAGATGGTGTTGAAGAAATGCTATGAGTCTCACAAATATACACTTTTGTTCGTAAGAGAGTTGTTAAAAATTCAACTTGGAAACTTGCCCAAAATTCAATTTCATACTATGCAAGCAATTATATTGTAGTAGTCAATCAGTGATGACACTGGTCAACGGAAAATGACTTGTTCTAATTTTAAAATGTTTTGTATGAGCGTTTTGTTTCACGGGCTGCCGCTCATAATACTGGTCCACTTGGGTCCCACAGGGTCTCGTTGAGGCAATCAGTCTTGATCAGCTGAAGTTTGTGGAGAGGAATTTTCTGAACCAAAGATATGCCATGTATGTATATATGTATGTATATATTTTTTTAATTTTTGATAACTGAAAAATTCATTGAAATCTGGAAATGGTTATGCTGTCTTTGGAGTTTATAAAAATGAGTTTAATTACTATTTGTTTTTTCAGAATGTTGAATAAACATGAGATATTTTTTTATCAAGCTAGTAATTTATACGTACATATGTTGTCATGCAGCTCCCGAAAATATACGTTATTAATATCTTTGATAGTAGCACTTGATTTCTATTTCTTTTAGTCGCCGGTCTTACTTAAAAAAGTTGGAACCAGATTCGGAACAGCTGTTGGCCAGTGTAATTATTGAAGCATATATATGAATTGTTTGAGCTCAATAAAAACTACAACTTTATAAAAAAAAATAATACTCAAATTAAGCCTCTTAAAATTTTAAACAACTTTAATTTTATAAATATTTGCCAATCACAAACAATTTTAGTCGGGATGAAAAACAGACAAAATTATAAAATGTTTATAATCAAATACGAAGATAACAAATAAAATTTTTCATATACATACATACTTTTTAGTTCCGAATACTTTAGAAATCTCGAAACAAAATCTCTAAGGCTTGGAAAAAATGTTGCTACTTACCAATGTTCCGTATTTGTGCTAAACATTCATCACTTTTAATATTTTGGGAAACTGAAAAATACATTTAAAATTTTTTTGCTGTGCCTTCTCTGTCCTGACAAAAGTTGAACTGAAAAAAAAACAAAAAAGAAAAAAATCAATGCAATTGCAAAAATCAGTGAAGCTGATTAAATTATGATGATGGCTCAATAATAATTGAAAATAATTTTTTAATTATTATTATTTTTTGGAAAACGAGCATGTGAAATAAATAAATGTGTATATAGTATGTACATATGTATATATGCTCCTATGTACGTACGTCAAATACAACTGCACACATACTACAATGTTTTTGTTCGTATTTTTTAATTTTTAGTGCTGTCTGTCATACAAATATCGCGTCGAAGGCATGCCGCAACTGTTTTTGATTTTTTCCATTTCAACAATTTGCATAAGTTAACAGGAAAAAATCACAATTATATCTTTGGCAATAAGCATGTGCATATAGTACTATATGAACGAACACGAACCTCTGTATGTCTTTTGTTTGAGCAGATTTGCAAAATTCATGACGGTTACTTTTCCACAGAATTGAACACGAAATATTTATTTATTTTAAGAGAAAATTATTAATACTGCAGTTAATGACATTGTGATGTTTTAAAATGCTTCCAACATGATGTTGCGTTTCGTGCAGTCCACCAGATTGTCTGCGTGAAATATTTTCTTACTTAAACATCGATGGCTTTTTATCGCATTTAAATTCTGTGCAATTTTCATGCAAGGAGCTAAAACTATGAAATCAAAATAGAAATTGATGTAAAAATTTCAATATCATATAATTTTGGAAGTACATACATACATATGAGCATATACGCATTTATGTATGTATGTACCTTGCTGCCAAAAGTAGGTATAGTAAGGACTTTTAGAAGGCTTTATGAGTAAAAACCAGAAATGAAGAAGTCTCTAGCCAGCAACAAGGCCTGTTATTGGAAGGGCTACGAAATTTATTTTATTACCTTGAAAATCTAGAGGAATATAACAACAGGTCTAGGGAGCCTTAGCTGTTCGGAGTGTCTGACACAAAATCACTTTAAAGCTGTGCAGTTGCATAAAAAAGTTGCAAACGATTAGTTTTTAGTTCTCACACCCAATCGGACAATATAAATATTTTTATTTGCCTGATTTATTTAATTAATTAAATTAATGAAAAAGTTGCGAACTATTTGCTTTCGTTATGACCATAAAATATTTATAACAGTTAAACTTTAATTACTCACCTGTCAAATTAGAAAATAGTTACTGAACAAATAAAAACAATGTTTCGAATTAAATGCTCCAATCCGTTTTCGTAAAATTTGCTTAAAATTGCGTTTGTTATTTTCAGTTACATACATTTCAACTCTCGTCCACCGTTATGATACGCTACTAAAATATTTATTATATTCTCGAGATTGTGAAAAAATCTCCTTCATTTAGAAAAATAAATGAAATAAAATCTATTGTACGGCCAGCAAGCTTTTAAGCAGACATGACTTCAAACATCGCAAACACTCAAAAACCAATACTCAAAGCAGTTCAGTGGTCATTTGTCAATATTGAAAGTAAAAAAGAAATTGAGCTTGAAAACAAGACCGTGATTTCAATAGCATGCGAACTCCAACACACCAACTGACACACATGCACACACGCGTACATGAGCCCTTTCAGAAATCCAATTTATCAAGTGATGGAATAAAATTTTCAAGTGGCTTCTCATATTATGCCCTGCTATGCTCAAGTTTTTACGAGGATGATGCATAAATTGATTTAAATGTTTCTTTCAAAAAGCAATTGCTAGTATTCTTTCTATTTTTGATTTAATTTTTATTTTAAGAATGTAATGGGAAGTTCATTAAAATTATCATCGCATAAGTTCTTGTAAATATGATTTGGGGACTTAGTGCTCCAAATGCAATTTCACAAAGTAATTACCCGATATTATATTCCAAATTACTACTGCTGATGGTTTAGTGTACGGGAATACCGGCAGTACTTTGTTCACTGCGTCATGCCTATGAAAATATAAGCATAATATTTGAAAATACATATTCCAGCCAACGAAAATAAATTCAAAAACCTAAATCAAAAAGTTTTCGGTTTTGTGTTTTTGCCAGATTTAAAAGATATGAAAAAAAGTTTTGTCTTGTCTCTTGGGAAATATTGTGTATAAAAGCATCCAATAGTATGGACTTTCGTAATATTAATAATAATTCCTAAGTATTACTGATCACTCCACATTGCCATTACAGGAAGAGGTCGCTACTTTCACAAATAAACTTTCCTCTCAAAGCTAAATTAAAATCCATTGCGTGGCTTAAGAAATGATCTGAAAAGCGATGTAGAACCAATTTTCAATGGCACTAACAATGTACATATGTATAAGTTTTATTTTAATAAATTTACGAAACATTTTAGTTTTTGTCGCAGGTTCAGCCGGAATTGTAAATCACTTTGGTTATGCCTCTGAAATCAAATTCTAGGTACCTACACAAACAGGTTTAGTAAGTACATTAAAACGAGAAAGCATTAAATACACATTGAGATCCCTCAAGAGGAGCAGAGAAAGAAAAAAAAAAAGAAAAAACATGTGATGTCGGTAAACAACAAAAACAAAAACAATAAACAAGTGACCTTTTTCCTTTGATTGTTGCAATACCTGTCAGAATAGACATACACGTGTGTACATACATATGTACTTTCGAGTACTTCAAACTGCACAGAACACATTGTTGAAGGTTTGGAAAATTCATCACCCAGCAGCGGCGAGTGCCATTTCAATATTGAATTTGGTAAGAAATAAATATTTGTAGAAATGTATGTGCTTGTGTGGGTGTATGTGTGTGTGTAAGGGACAAACTCAGTTGTTATTTTCTATTGCTTTGAGTGGATTGTGGATTTTCTTTGTCTGCCTTGATCATCTTTTTGTTTGCGGTAATTGTTGCGTCATTGATTGCACAATGCAGCACAGTGTGTGCATCACGAATTTTTAATAACGCTGAACATCATCGTCGTCACTGTTAAATTTGTGGCTTCTTCGAACCAAAGCCAAAAAAAAAAAAAAACGAATCAAATCATGCTGGTTTTAATGAAAGGGAGCTATTTTTCATACTAGTGCACGTTTTGTTTTTTCCAGTTGTGATCTGAATAAAACGGTTGTACCGAAAACACTTTAGAACAAATATTGCATAAAGTTTATTTTAAGTGCTAGTGCACACTTCTTTCATAACTTTTTTTGAAAGTAAGTAGATGTATTTGCAGCCTTCAGCGTTTTATAAATCTACTCACACTGCATAAACTGAAAAGTGGTGAAAATAAAAAAAAGGGAACGTTTAACTCACAACTTCAGTATACAGAAAATACATTATTTTACTAAACTATATCATTTTTTCTTAGTGCACAAAATATTGAACTGCTTTCGAAAATACCGAAAAAAAAACAGTTTTACAAGACTTCACCTTTTTCTACTTAATTCTATACAATGAACAATTTTCTTGATATTTTTTAATCAAGATCAAATATTACACGATAAGACATTATTAAAAAACTTATGCAAAGGGTTTAGTTTGAATTAGTGACAATAATTTATGTTGCTTTTGGAGATGAAGTAGCTTGGCTTAACAATAAACCTAAACCCAAGCTATTTTTATGACTTCTTCCTTTGTGATACATTTGTGTAGAATAAAAACATTATTTCGTCACGGTTTGCTTCTGGCTTAAAATTATGAGAATAATATTGTTAATTACTGACAACAATAACAATATAACAAACTATTTATGAGTCAAGCAACCTTTCTTTCATTCGTCAGTTGTGCGGCATGCAGGCATTCATTTCAAGATACAATCTGTTTTGGATAACAGGTGAGCCTTAACAAAAGAATATTAAACACAATTAAGATGTATAAAATTTGATATTTTTTTTTTCTTAATACTAGGAAATACACCATAACTGATCTAGCCTTCCCATCATTATAGTTTATTTATTAAATAAAAGCAACATTTACATATTTATGTGTGCACTTTTTCTGGCTGCTTTTCTGGTATGCATTCATATAGATTTCCTTGTCGTTTTACCATAAAATTCAATAAGACATTTAGAAAACAATAAAAATGGAATTCGAAAAAAATAAGAAAAAAAAAATTAATAGTTATTTTTTAACCTGGGGCAGGAAAATTAAATTTATTTTAATTACTTATGTATGTTATAGTGTATAATGACGATGCAAACCGTCTTCACCTGACGTAGAGAGAAACATACGTAATATATAGAATACACAACCTTTTTATGCTATTTAATGTCATGTTTAGTTCTGATGTCCCAATAAGAGGTTGTGCAACAGAACTCAAAAAAAAAAAAAAAAAAAACAAAGCACTAAAATCATTTCCATGAAACAGAATGGAACAACATGAAGAAACAACATGAAGCATGACAACGAATGGACGATTCATTTTGTGAGGAAAATATTCAACTTACATTCAAACATGTGCATCCATCCATATTTACGTATAAAATAAGGCATGAAATCAGGAACGAATATTTGATTTGCCATTTTGCCCTTTATTGCTTAAAAAACGTCGAATTTACAAGAAACAAAATAAACAGAAGGTCAAAGAGAACGAAAGAAAATTACAAATATTTACACTCAACAATAAGTAATGTTATTTGTTAAAGTAAATCCCATAAAAATATTAACACAAGTTCACAATGTAAAAATAAATATTTGATTTTTGGTTTTACGGCTGAATGAATAAATTAAGGTCACCGAAATACAGTTTTTGTTTTAGCTTCTGTCGGCACGAGTGTCTTGAATACCCACTTGGCCGTGAAATAGTGATTATTTGTTAATGAGAGGTGTCTCCTGTACGCGAGACATATGAAAACTTTTTAACCAGAAGTGTTTAAGAAGTGCTAAGAATTTTGAAGTGCCTTGATTTGTGGTTAAATAATTTCGACTTCAATAATACGAGTACTTTTTGTCAAGAAATTGCAAAAACGCTACGGTTCTAGAGTGACTTGGAGAACTGGGAAACTGGAGGCAAGCAGGCAGATAAAATTAAAAATAGAAAATAAAAATCCCAACATACAGGCATAACACAGTCATATGAGGATGCTCTAGCTTTCGACGGAATCTAGATGTGTGTATTGGCATTGACATTAAACGAAAGCTTCGATCATGTTTTCAATTCTAAGTTCACTAAGCAGGAAATTCTGCGTCGTGTACTACTTTGATACAAACTTTCCCAAATTCGTTTCAGTGGGTGGAAATTATGACACGTATATCTATAAATTTAGGACAATTTAAATAAAACTAGAATAAGCTAGAATTTATGTTTTTCAAATTTATAGTTGTACTGAAACTTCCATAGAGAGATATGAGTTATTTTTTTCGTTTTACAAGACTTGTATAAATAAAAGTTCTTCTTATACTAATTAATATATGGCTTTTACATCATAACTTGAAAGTAATATTGAGGCCCTTGCTCTTCAAACGTCTTCGATGTGCAGTCAGTCGCAGATGATTGTTTTATTGCCCAAAACATCTCAGACTAACCACGATCGCAGTCATGCCTGCTTAAGTCATAAACTGTCATAAAATATTACACTACTGTCCAAATTCAACACACGAATACAAAATAAGAAATCCTGAAGGTTGTTATTCTGGAGGCCACAACAACAATCAACAATTTGTTAGATAAAAATACATAAAGTAAAAGGATAATGAAAGTATTAAAATTATGTTAACATCCATTAGACTCCGTTGTGACACAAGCGAACGTTTTATGGCGCTCTGGCTTTTAATAACAATAACAATATTTTTGTACTTTTAAAGCGACAAATCAAAAAACAAAAAAAAAAAAAAATGGAAACCAACAGAGAAAAGCACAGGTTATGGAGATTTTATTTGGACTTTACAAAAGGCTTTTCGCTTTGCTCATGTTTCAACAAATGTAATTATACGAGAGAAGTCAGGAAATAGCTTAAAAATTATTATTATTATTAGTAGAAGAAACGTATTTTATTAACCAATTAAGCCATTTTATGTTACTCAGGAATAAAAGGAAGTTGAATTTATGCAAGTGCTGGAGTAAGAAAAATCGATGTGTGTAAAATACGGACTTATAGTTCAGAATAAAATTAAAATACCGGTTCAATTCCTCATAGAAGGAAAACCGAAGGACCCCATCTAAGGCCATTGTGTTACCTTCAGAGTAGCGTAATCATGGAGTATTAGCATGAAGTAATGTCTGCCACTTTAACGAAACGATGATTATTTTCTTGTTTTTTTATTATAAAAATAGTGTTCACAGAATGTATGAATTAGTGCTGAATCTATTTTGAGAAACTAGATTTAAAAGCTTTGGAAGATGAACGAGTAGGGTCACTTTTTTTCTTCTATTATTTTTTTTCCAACTTCTCAGGGCCAGAAACAGCTACAACTAAACAAACAATTATGATCAAGGCTTAGTTTGACCTTCAAAATGTTGAAAACTTTACATTAAATAACGTGTTAAATTTTTCGTGTTTTAAAGCTTCAACTTGAAAGCTAAAATCTACACCCTCTATTTTCTTGTTGTTTTATTCCACAATCAAAAATTTGCCATCTATTTTGTTGTGATATCAGCCGCCGGTGTTCTATTGCTTCTGTTGGATGTCGCTTGTGGGCCTGTGTGGGTGTTGCTGGGCTTTGTACCTGCTCTTTTTACATTGATGCTCGTACTTCAGAAAACTTATCTTTAAATACCACTTACGAAGATATGAACTAGACACCGCAAGCCAAAGTGTTAACAAATGCAAATGAAGTTTTGTAATTTTTTTTCTTCTTGTGGTTCCCAATCTCAATGCTCTGATTTAAATGGATATTTTTTCAGACACTTAAGCGTTATTGGCTTAAAAGTCCATTATGTTTTTATCTTGAAGAGATTGGAAGTGGATACTTTTGAGTGTTTTTGACAGTAAGCACCAATGAACGTCTTAAAGAGGAGTCTTTGGAATAAAATCTAATTGAAGTTGTTATTTACATACATATTAAAGTTACTTTGATTTTCCCTCATTTCATTAGAGAAAAGAGAAAAAAAAAAACACTGTAGATTATTTTTGTTACAACCGTATGGTTGTCAAGAGATTGAAAAAGGGTCAGAAACACTCTGAACGGAGTGTGAGATGACATTTGAGGTAAAAAACCAAAAATTAAAATACTATTTTTATTTCTCGTATTCACAATTATTGGCTTTTTATATTCAAACCGGAAAAAAGAACATAAGGCGATTTGTGGTGCAGCTTAAATATTTGAGTTGGAGTAGTTCATTGGAACAATTAATAATCATTTGACACCCTCAATTATAAAAACCATTCCTTTGGATCTTAAAGCTTGATTAAACAATTTAACTAATTTGTGAACGTAGTAAATACAACTACGTATGTATGTAGGTACAATTACTAACATGAATATGCGATTCGATTTCCACAAAATTGAATGCAACGTAATAATTTTCGGTTGAACAGGTATTGTTCAAGGCCGTTGGAAGGAATTTGATGATAGTATATATCTGATTAGTCTGCAATATTTGTGCGCATTATATTTCTAATATATTCAGAAATATATTAATTTGAAAGAACAAAAACTGATGCCAGTCTACCAACCGCTTACAACTTTCACTTCAACCGAATTTGTATTAAGCCGCGGTCTGGGTAAGAGATGTCATAAGTCCGTTTGATTGGAACGCATTTAGCAGTCGTATAAATTCATTTTTGTGGCCTTTATGATCTAAAAATATTACATGGCATCGAGGCCAGCCAGTTTTCAATGAGTTTTGTTGTTTGACTTTGTTTTCTTTTATGCCTCATCTGCAAACAAACAACGACAGCCAATTATGAGTTATTACACGTTTTACACTTAATGACTTATTTAATGTCACTAGAAGAAACTTCTTTGTGATGCGTTTATGAGTTTTTAATACCTGATTTACATAAAAGAGTGATTTGAAAAAAAGCCATAATGGTCACAAGCCACCATCGTGATGTGATGATGTATGCACATGTGTACCGTACAAATTATTTACGGAGCTTAGAAAGTTAGCACATAAATAATGGATTTAAATGAAAAAAGGCAATGGTTAACTTGGAAAACTTTTCAAATCCCAGAGTTTCTACTTTATGTTTTATTTATAAAATATATCTTTTTTTACAAATTAGACGGCCTTATTGGCGTGACATTAAAATAGAATGTTTCGTTGAAAGTATGTGCGTGTGAAACACCATCTTTAATGCTGCTTTATTGGGGCACATCAAATATGTTGAAACAAAAAAAAAAAAAAAAGCGAGGAACAAATAAATAATAAATAAATAATAAAAATAATATAATAAATATAATTATAATAACAGAGTTGAAGTAATATTGTTAATATCTTTTACGATATCAAACTCAATTTGTTGTGTTTTCGTACTGCTGGAACAGGCAAAAGAAGAAACGAAACTAGAATTTGTCCATAAATTGCATCAGTATATAATGTAATCTGTAGTTATGCATTTGTTGTGCACAATTTTATCCCAATTGTCTCATTACGAAAATCGATCACGCGTCTTCAAGACATTGATAAAGTTTATTTTCCTCTGCTGTAGTACGTTGGTTATAATTTTTTTATGGTTGTTGTCTTACAAACTTTTACGGCGAATAGAGGTTTCAATAAAAACAGGTTGCATATAATAAAAAAGTATTCCCTCCATACACAAAAAGTTGGATGACGAAGAAAAAAAAGGCATCATTTGCTAAAAAAAATCTTAAATAATTTATATATACTTAAAATTTTAATGAGCACTAGCAGCACTGGTCATCCTTCCACGTGTCCTTTACAATTTTTGTTGTTGTTGTGTTTGTTTACTTAACCAGCTCACGTGCTTACCTTTAATAATCCTAAAAATAAATAATAAAAAACGGCGAACAAAATCCTTTGAAAGCATGTTTACCATTAACCAACAATCTTTATCTTCCTTTTAAGACCCCACCTCAAAAATCTGTTGACTAAAAAGAGGAAGAAAAATGCTGCCCAATTATTGTCAATAATAAGGTTTACTTTGTTTCAAACAGAAATACTGTTAGGAAGTTGAAATGAAATATTATAGTAGAAAGTTGGAAACTGTCCTTCAAAAATGTCTGCCAATTAATTGCAAAACAGCATAACTTAAGAAACATTTTTTGACTTTTGGGCTTGGAATGGACGCAAGGCTGTAACCTAAGTATTGTATATGAAAACTCATGAAAACACAGGACTTAGGATTTATGTAGTGGAAGATTCGGCTTGAAAACGGTGCCCAATTCACGTACCAGCATGAACTTTTAACTAAACAGCCCCTCGAATAAAAAACATATCCTTTCCAGCTCATAAGCGTTCGTTACTACATCATAAAAATGTCAAGTAAAAAGTCATAAAATAAGTCAAGGTGGCAGAAAATATTTTATAAACATATTAAGTGTATCATCATAAATAACTAACTACGTTACTCTATGTGTGTAAGTAGGTTAGTCTTATGAGAAGGTGTTTGATGTTGCTGGTACAAATTTTAACAGCAAAAATGACATCAATATGACATAAACAGTTCACTTTTAAAACCAATCCATCAGTAAGTGCAGAGCACTTTTCTGTACACAAACACTTCGTTTAATGGTCTGTCCTACAAATAAGTTGTAGTTCTGTAAATATATGAATGCACTAAAGTATAATAAATAGGAAAATTCTAAAAATTAAGGTCATATATGACTCAAACGGAAAAGAAAGTTTTATTTCAATTTCACAATTCGCTCGAGCGCATCAACCAGGATTTAGGATTCAAATGGAGGCAGAATAACATAATTACACACAAAATGTAATTGATTTAAAACTGTACACATAAAGGAAAAACGTAAGTATGCAGTCAAAAACTGTGTGAAATACTCAAGACTTTGCGGAGTTCACTGACTAAAATAAAATCACATACTAACTGAAGCAAACTTCAATCTAATTCACTGGGCTTGTGATTTAAGTAACGGCGATTCTCGAGTTACTAGATTGTCTTTCACAATAATGCAACATACAGGTAAATATTTAATTTCAATTAAATATTTTTTAATTTTTACGAATTTTCAGTTTAATGGGAGAGCGAGGTTCTCTAAAATAGTTTTAACTTTTATTCAAAAACAAATTCTATTTTGTTTGACTCACAAGTTTTATTATGTGTGTACCGAGGACTAGTTGCTGAAATTGAGATAAAACAAAATATCTTTATATGCAGTCGTACACATATTTTTGCCGAAATATTAAACTTTTCAGTAGTCATTAAAATATCATAATTATTTTCTTCATACACAGCGGGAGATGCTCAGACAGCTGGATAAGTGCTTATGAAAACTTATTAGCATGTACAATGAAATTCGTTCACAAACTTTCTCCTGCTACAGTTAAAGGATAGTACGAAGTTCGTGCGGAAACTCGCGGATCATAAAAAATGAGTGCAAAACAAATTTAGGGAATTGGATGTTGATAGAATTTCGCACATCGCCACAGAGCAGAGTTTCGGACATTTGTTTACAGATATGCTAGAAGTATAAAGGATGCCCTTGTGTTCCCTCCGAAAGAAAAAAAATTAATGCTCATATTATTTCGGTCCCGGAATTTATGGCAGTTGACTAATTGTTGTTGTTTGATAATTAAATATATATGTACAAATATACGGAACATACAAATCAAAACAGCACAATTGTTGGCAGACAAAAAAACTTTTTAACACAACTATTTTTCATTTGTTAGCAACTAATGTTGTTTCCTAAACATAAGTTTCCGTAAGATCTCCGTACTACTCCGAAGCTTGAAAATAGATTTGCTGAAAACTTCGGTTGTACGTTGCGGCCACAGTGTTCAACGAGTATCCGAAATATCCATATTAAAGGCAGTCATTAAATCCGGGCGCAGTGTTCAAAAAGGAATTTTGTAAGAAGGTGGCCAAATGTTGTGAATACCGGTTCAAATATATTTGTAACTATTTGCAAAGTTGAAGTCGCGTTGATAACTAGACTTTGGCTGTACCACAGTGCGGCAAGCAAATTAAATTAAAATTTAATTGGCTACAAGTCAAAGTATCTATCCGCATTTCATGAAGAATTTCTTAAACTTTTTTAGGTTTTTTTTTTTTTTTTTTGTTAATATTTCGCAAACATAATAATGTCCTTAATTTAATGCTTGAGTACTCTTGCTGCCACTTTTTTACTGTCAAGTTGATGCGCTCGTATGTTCACATTGTTTGTTTAATTAATTAACTTTTTAGCTTAAATGTCGAAAACTTGCCCAGCAATATCTTATGGCAAATAAGAAATAGTACAAATGATTTTTCAAATTCTTGCATATCTTTGACTGAAACATACTGCTGCACAAAAACATACTTTTAAATAGCTTGGCTTCACCAAGGCCGCCTCCACAAATTGATGACCAGGATGATTGCAATTACCTCCATACACCCTCTGTGTATGAACGCTGATTGTACATACTGGAATGCTCGGAATCATTTAAATCCTATTAAGATTTATTTACTTTTTTCAAATATTGATCGTATAATTCTTGACACCACAACTTCTCATAATCCACATAAACAAAATTCATACTGATATCCTGTTTGTCCAGAGAACACTGCTGTGTGCTTACACATATAGACAAGTTTTGTAAAAATCATGCTAAAACAAGCGTCGATACCACGCTTTTATTTATGCCCAACAAAAAAAAAAAAAAAAAAAAAATTCTGGTAATAATTCCTCTTTCTGAATTATGTATATAATTCATAAATATTTCTCGCAACGCCCTCCTTACAAAAGACAAGACATCAAACTTGTTTTCTGCTTCATTCTTAAATATTTTTGGGTGAGTCCAATACGCCCCCTTCACATCGTAAGTATCATAATGTTTAAATAAATAGTAAATGAAAAACCAAACAATGCCACACATACCTAGAGGTAGATGTTGAAAGGTTTATGCTTTTTTTAAAACCATGTGTGGTCATCTTTCAACGGTTTCTGGGGTCTTGTAAAAAGCAAAAAAAATTAATAATTTTGTATTAAAAAATCAGAAGAAGCCAAATAAATTGGAGTGTTTCATTTTAATGATGGGTTTACTTTTAATGCTAATTTCTTTCTCTTTGTGTGCTAATGTAACATATTTGTATTATAGAATCGACCACGCTTAGCAGAGCTTGGGGATCATTGATTTGTTTTATCACCAGCAGTGTGACCAGGTCATAAAAATATATGCAACTGAATTGTTAAAAAAATAAAAATAATAATTTAAGAGTAAAGAAAATGTGAGTAAGTCAGAGAAAAAGTGTGAGAGGATCGTAACTTTCATGAAACTACTTTTCCTTGTAAACACTACGTAACATATAGGCAGAAAGTGAATCAAGGGCGTAGTTGGGGGGCTTAGCGTACAAAATGGAAGTGAGTTGACTTATCACTCTAGTGATATTTTGGATTTTCACACTTGTATTTTTTTTTTTTAGACCGACGAAAATTCTTCTTTAGTCTAAGCTGTGTAAGCGACATATTTTCAAAAGTAAGTATACTTATTTGCTGTTAGAGCCACTTTGAAATGACACACTGCATAAATGGGTATTAAAAGTAATTGTTATACACAAAATCATAATTTTAAGTAATCTTACTAAGCTTACTACTTCTCTGGCAGGAGCAAGAAAAATATTTGAATTTGTCAGTTGATCAGGTAGACACATCAAGAGCTAGAATTAGCAGAAATCTGATATGTATCAACTTATATAGAAGTTCTTAAATAGTAAAGATTATAAATTTGAAGTGTAGATGGAAGATAGATTTAGCTCAAGCTAAAGCTTAACTTTCATGCATTATACACACTGGTTTCAGTCTAGTGTCTGACTATGATGCAGAGAACAAATTCAATTATTTGCTAATTAATTGGCTATTAACCTCTGAAACCCGTAACTGTCTTAATTTATTTATTCGGACTCAGATTTGGAAAATGGAGTCTTCTCGTATTTCTGTTGCCAAACAGCAGGTCATTCAAGAAAAAATTTTATTTTTTTGAGCATTTTTGATTTCTGTTATTGTATATTGATTGAGCACAATAAATTTTCATTGAATGCGCAGGAGTTGATTTTAATACAAGTGTGACGAGAACTGCAAGTTCAATCAAATGATTTATTCAGTAAATTAATAATCAATCACTTTCAATTGCAGACCATGTTATTTTTTTTCGCAGTTCGTGTTCTTATTATAACATCAGGCATGAATTTGGTTTGGGTGCTTGTAAATATTTCTGAAGGTAGAAAAATTTAAAAATACCTGTACACTTTTTCAATGCTTCATTCGTTAAAGTCTGTTCAAATGCCTTTAATTGCTTTTGTCAAAATTTTCTTATAGAACGAAATACAATTCATTTAAGAATTTTCTGCTTGCTCTAGTTCCTGATTTTTATTATTTCTGATAAGTAAGTATACACAAAAAAAAAAAAAAAACAAACCGTCTAATTCATAAAAATTATAACAGGTTTATAAAGCTCTTATTTGACAGATTTTCCATACAAATATGTCAAATAACAAACGAACAAATAGTAAACGTTGTTCAAATGTTTTAGCTTAGAAATTGCCATGACGCCGCAAAATATTTGTTTCTCATTATTTTTCCATTGACGAGCTGATTTGTAAATTGTACGAAACTTTCCTGGCATGCACCTGTCGGTCGATCTTATTTTGCCCACGAATCCTGAATAGTGTGTATGCTAGGCAGGGCCGATTTAGCAATCAACATTTTGCCCTCAATTAGTCGATAGGTTTGGGTATTAGGGAAAAAATTCTATTGCGGTATATCAAAATATCACCTTCGGGTCGTCCAATTTTTCTTTTATTTTTGTTTGAAAGCCTTTAAGGATGCGTGTATCACAATCAATGTGTTCGAAAAAAATATTGAGGAGAAAAAATGACTGAGTGTCGGACGTTGACTAGTCCCAGGTGCGGTAGATACCACCTAGGACCTAGGTCAACCACCGCACTAGCTTGCCCGAGGGGCATGTATAGGAGCCAAATGTATTACCAACACCCAAATAGCTTTTTCTCTTCAATCTTTTTAACGACCACGCTTACCATGCATCCTGAGTGGAGGTTCCGGACGCCTCGAAAATGATTTTCATCTTATGCCGTAGTAGAACTTTTAAAATGTTTTACATTTTTTATGTTGCTATTGATATTTAAAATGAGCTTTTTGAGTAGAGATTCCATTTTCAGTTCTAATCAACTTATTTTCCATCCAAAGCTAATAGAAATTTCCTTTATTTGAGTTCCCTAACATCTTTTAGCAGAATGTTTCCATTTGTATTGTGTTTCAAATATTCATATTTGTTGAGGGGATTTCTCCAGTTTGCAAAAATAAATTAGCTTTCATTTTTACCCTTGGGTTTTATGAAATAAAAAATAGTTTATATAAATTGAAAATTGTGTTTTTCTCTTAAAAAATTACTGCTTTATTAATCGTAAAATCTTTAGTCACCCCTAAAACATTTTCATTTTCAAATACAGAAAAAACTAAATGACCAGCTGAGAAAAGTACACTGAAACCCAAGCGTTTTGACTGGGTTTATTAATCAAAAGTGAGTACTAAGTGTCAATCGCGTTTCCTGCTCCATCCCCAATAGAACTAATGAGTATTTGCTTATTGCCAGCTAAAATTAACAACTAAAACATCGTTTTAGCACTTTTCCAATTTTTTTTTTTATTATTTAGCATATTTACAGATGTCTGGAGAAAGGTATGGTATTCGAAAATGATTATAAAATAAAAAGGGAATCAACATTTCTAATATAAAACTTTAAACAATTTTCCTATTTCGATGCATTGAAAAACTTATTATTTTAATATTTTTTTTTTAGATTTGTGTTGGGGCTGGATTGTTTTGTTTTGCGTTTTCCTTTTTACGAATTGATTTGAAAACCAATTGACTCAGGAAATTCGATTGAACTGCGGGATTTCTTTAAGTTAACTGTATAAGAAAACTGAGTTTATGGGTAAGTTGCTTGTTTTTTTTTGTTGCTTTTGGTATGTTTTTTATGAAGTTGATTTCTTGACTTATTTATCTTGTACTTTGTTGTGGTCAGAGTCTAAAGTAGGACAGAGCTGGAATTGAATAAATTGAGGATGTTGTTTGTGTCTGTTTGGGTCTGCAAAGGAACGGTCATACACGCACTTAGAAGGTATTCAGTCAAGTTTGAAATTGGTGTAGAAATACATACACATGTATATAGATGTAACGGCCAGCTCATAAAACTGTTGGCAAATAAATATGTACGTTTTATAAAACAGTTATTTCAGTCTTGCACGGTAATGGTGCAAGATGATTCATGACTTTCCGATGGGATTTTTCTAAAGCTCGTTATTTGCTCATCTTTTTTTGTTTCCTTTACCTGAATAACTTTTTTTTTTTGGAAAACGCAGCAGTTAGTTTTATTTTAATTTTTAATTTTATTTCACCTTGCTTTAAAATCATAAAATCAGCTGCTCTTGCAATTACTTTGTGTGCTTGAGTTTTTATTCTGTCAAATATAAGTATTGCCACTTGCAATACCAATTTAGCTTTTTGCATCAACTTGAGTAAATGAAAATTAATATGAATGGCCAACAAAATGGCAGAGTCTCAGAACAACCAAAAATTTACAATTAAGTTGTCAAAAATACAATTAAATCCAAATTGCAATTCGGTTAGAATTCTAATATAAAGAAAAACGAAAGAAAATAACGATGAGGCGAGAGATGAAAGGTTTGAGCCATGGAGATGACAGCTGGAATGAAACACAAGTTGGTATTTCAAAACTAAAAGGCAAAAATACATGCAGGGTGAAAGAATCATTCTAAGAATATCAATGAACGACAGTAGAGTTCTGGAAAAACAGTAGAGGAACTATTTTGCACAATACGATACTAAAAAACCACAGTTTTATTTAAACAGAGATTTTATTCTCACACACAATTTTTAACGCTTGCAACATCCAAACTCCAAACAATTTTCAAG
The DNA here is from genome assembly GCA_963662145.1 of Sturmia bella. Classification (NCBI taxonomy): domain Eukaryota; kingdom Metazoa; phylum Arthropoda; class Insecta; order Diptera; family Tachinidae; genus Sturmia; species Sturmia bella. Next base: position 69,129,734 of record OY759171.1, on the reverse strand, counting down.
AAAATATTTCTCAAGCTGACTTTGTTTGGTACGCACAGGTAGCTGGCTTTGTTGGGAGGCGAATTAATTTAAATGCTACCAGAGCTTTACGTTAACAATAATTTTGACATTTATGAGCTAAACAGATTTTGGTGCCTTTTTGGCATATTGGCATTGCAACAGCTGGGCGTCAAATTAGATCAACAAGCAAATACATTATTAAGTATTCAATATATAATTAAATTTTTCAAGGCAGAGAACAAAATTAAAAATAAACAAAAACAAAAACCTATCGTTGAAAAAGCTGTGGCTATGTCGTTTGAGCTACATGTGTACCAAGCGCACAGTCAAAGATATACATACATATATGTATGTATGTTTTTTTGATTGTAGCCGAATTCCAATGCGGGCAGCTTCAGCACAGATTCCTTACTAAGGGAGATGAATGGCAGGTGTAACACTTTTCTCTTCCTATTTTAATCCTAATCGCATTACAAAGCCCCTAATGAGAATGTGTCAGAACTATTGGCAGGGAGACACTTTCTTTTTTTTACAAAGGCACGCCGAAAATGAAAGTATTCCCTGCACTTAACCATGTTCCAACTCGAGTTGAGGCGTTAGTATGTTCAGCACTCTCGTCTGTTGTACAAACGAAATGAAAAAGTTGATGGAGACGATTGTTTTGTGTCTTTTAGCCTTTAGCATAATAATTTGCCATAAAAACCACCTTCTGTTTTATTTACGCACAAGAAAATTAAAAAAGACACACACTTTCCCACTGACACTTTGAGGCAAAGTGAACTTGATTTTATCGCAAAGCCAAAAGGGCACGCTGCGATAGCAAAATGTGAAAATATGAAATTTATACACCCACTGCTTTTACTTTTTGTTGTTATTCACATCGTCAGAATGTATAGAGAAAAACGTTTATTTCTGTGTTACGCACCAGTTTATGAATGTGACTTCGTCATGGGTGGAAGATGCTGGAGGCCCCTTTTGGTTGTAACTTTTGACTGTAGCTGCTGCTGTTGTTTATTTATGTAATGTGTAATTTAAACAATGCAATTTTCCTGAATGTATTCGTTTCACTTATTTACTGCCAGCGACGTAGATTAATGATATTTATGCTTAAAATATGCAACACACAAAATTATGTACAAAGTACACATGCGCTCGTGCATGTATGTGTTTGTACAAGTTTCTTTGTGTGCAAGGGAGGAAATTTGGCAGACGAAAAATGAAAGTGAGATTTCCATTTTTAAAACTGTTAAAGAAAACTAAATAAGGTATATCGAGGGAGTGTATAAACTTGTTTGAAAAAGTTATTATTTTCTCATGAAAGCATACATTTGATATATACGAAGGGCTGGTATATTTCAAGAAAGAAAAATGCTGGGAATATTTGTACTCTCTTATCTTTATTTTACTTTATTTATTTCATGCTTGAGGTCAGTTATTTACTAAGAAAAAAATATGTTGTTGTTGTTTTGATAATCTTTAATTTATATATATTTTATTTTATTTTTCGACATATTGAGCTCTAATTGTTTTACTTTGAGTATTATACTATGTGGAGCTTTGCGCCCCACTAAAGGCTGGTGTCTCTGAGCGAAAGCTTAGAATTTAAATGCAAACGGACACAACCACACTTTTATTTGTCATACTAAAGTAACATCGAAGAAAGACAATAGTTAAGCAATAACAAATTCGTTTGTGCTTATGTCCATTTGCATTTAAGGTAGCGATATAATTGCGTATGAAAATCAGCAAAAATAATATGTGCTCCTTTCGACATACTGAAGAAGAAATCATTTGCATTGTAACTAAATTTTTAACATTAAAACTATCAGCCAAGTTACAAGATAATAAAAATGGCCACAACGGCAATAGAGTAGCGATACCAACACAAACAGAAACCTGAATTACCAAAATGGTCGTACCTCTTTGCCACAATAGTGCACGTAGTTGAAGGCGTCAAGCCACCCATATGTGACTGTAATTAGTGGTGCATGATTCCTGTGAAATAAAAAAATGTTTAGTTTTATCTGCTTCAATTTTTCCACGGCAGTGCGCTCTTCAGGAGATTCAATGCACGGAAACGGAAGTACACAAGAGTAATGATGACAAACTCATTGCAACAGAATAAATTGCAATTGCTGCAAAATTAACTAATGCATACATGTATGCCTATGCATATCGCACTTGTTCTTCCAAAGCGTAGCAACTCAAAATGTTAAATTTTTATTTTTTTGCAAAAAACCAAACAATGGAGGTCATATCTACGCACTGCAAAAATCTGCCTTTGATTTGTCTTCTTTTCCGTGAAAAATAAAACCATTACGACATTTTTCACTGTAACATATCGTTAGATACAGAGTTTGGCCTCTACTCAAAATTCATGAATTTGGAGTTGTTACGCTTTTGAGGAACAAGTGCGCGATATGTAGACGAAAGTAGTAGAAGTTGAGATATTTTTATTGCGTCTAGTGTTCCTATTGACAGTACAGTTTTCCAAGTGCCACTGCATTTTCTAAAGTTGAAGTTGTTCCTGCCCAGATTTGTGTTGCTGGATTGTGTCATAGAGTACCTGACAGTCCCGAGCTATCTGTCTGCCGTATCTAATCTTTCGCATTGCATGTAACGGGAATATGGGGTGCATTTACTTAAAGGAGATAATTTGTGTTAATACTTCCTTTAACAAGTTTATGTCCTACAGTTCCCATAGACAAGTTAAATGTCTGACCAGCCATCAATAATTTTTTCTCTCCAATAGAACAAACTGATCCCCTACCATGCCTCCTCCATGCATACAAAACTAAAAATAATTGAAACTGCTAAATCGACCCACTCTAATGTATTTATATATTATATTTAATTATTATATAGAAATACCCAATATTTTAGCTTTGTATCCCATAACATCTAATTAATTGTTTCCTTTCAAATTATTTAAAATGACTTATAGCGTGTCCTTTTCACTGAGTGATGTTAATTACTTCTTGCCAGCGGCAAAACAACGGCAAAAGTAAAAAATTGAACAATGTTTTCATTATGCAAATATTTGTTTATGTTTGTAGATGGCCAGAATGCCACAAATAATTTATCATGACTTTTTGTTTTTTGTTTCAAGAGAGCAAAATAATAAAAATATCAACACAAAAATAAGTAAAAGGTAATAAATTAGTATGACTGTGTTCGCCTTGAGAACTCCCATTTAAATACCATTTTGGTACGTAGTTGAACAAGACCCAGCAAATTGTTCGCAATCACACAAACTCACAGCCATGCTTACGAAAATTTATTATTTAGGAATTAAATACTACTTGTACCCTTAATTTTTACCAAACTTAAACAAAATTATTCATCTATTTGTTTTGTATTTGATTTTCGAATCCTCTCGCTTGCGTGTTTTAAAACAGCAGAATATTTTGGGAGAAGAAGTATTGGGCGAAATCAGTTGCAAGCGCATTTTATTAGAGAGCATGGCGTCAGAAAAACGAATATTGGCCCACTTGTGCCAAAGCGAAATTTGTTAGATATCACTTAAAATCTACTTTGAAATATTTATCGTTTACACTGTAAACCTTACAAAACAATTTTCTTTTTAAATCTGAGATCGCATTAAGCATGTCTATGGTAAGTTTTTATATTTTTTTAATTTAATCTTTTATTTAAATTTACACTCGTATTGAAAATAAACTTGCACAGTTTTAACTTTGGTGTTTGTACTTTTCTCTCACAGTGAAGTCTTATTTTTAAAAGTGATACATTTTTTAGTCCAAAACGTAAAAAATCACAGCCGCATCGCTTCGCACTGAGCAGATATGGAGAGATTTGTGCGAAAATCTACTTACGTGGAAGATTTCATTTTGTATGGAAATCTCATCAAAATCTACTAGAAAAAACTAGACTTCGCTGTAGTGTAATGGGCTATAAATGGTTTCTTAAAAGGTTGCTTTATTCTTATTTGAGTCAAGTATACGAAAAGTATGGGGTCTCAAGGAAACATTATGCGAGCAGAAAACATATTTAAACATACTGACGGGAATATTTTGGACAAGACTCTTAACACGAGGATCCGATAAGTATCCCAAGTTTGATTTGTCTGCAACCAATAAAAGGTACAACAGGTATACATACATATGTACATATATCGTTGCTATCAGGTGGAAAGACCCCAACACGAAATTTTTTCAGTCTCGGTATTTTTGCATATTTCGATGAATTGAATGATGTTATTTTAAAATATTTACTAAGCACGAGATTGAAAAAAAAGTGAGTTACGGCCTTCCCACATGAGACCAGCGGTGGATGTATTTTCTTTAAAATGCATATGGAAATTGCAGCAAACACGATAATAGATTTATTTTATTCACATTTAGATGATACCTTCAGAAGTGCTAGTAAGAAATATAAAATGCATAATTATTTCTTTTTTCCTCTGAATTTTAGACTCTAAAAATTTATAGTATGCACATTAAGATGATAAACATTTTCGATACTCTAACACACAACCAAACAATGACTCATGTAGAGGGCAACGTAACTTGAGCAGCGATTGAGAAGTATTTGCATCTCAAATCCAATTAAAATAATTACCTTTTAGATGCAGCGACTTTTACAGTTTCTGGGAAAAGTTTTAATCTCTAAATTGTATATACATACATATTTGTGCCACATTAGTGAGTGAATAAGAATCTGTACAGTTTAAGTGGTATTGATGACCACAAATTTGAGATTTGAAAGTAATCGTGTGTTCATAAAATATTTTATTTAAATGCTATTGATTTCGTTTCAAGGGAGCGAAATGCAGTTGAAATCGTTTCAAATGTTAATCGATATCGGACAACAGCCACAAAATGAGTGAATTCGTGCTCTTGTGTATTTATGGAGACTTTTTTCTTTGGATAGATTGGAAAATTTGAGTGCGGCGCCAAGATCATGAATTAAAATTGGGATGACTATTAAAATGCCATTAAATATATATTACGCATGTTTACTCATTCCATGTTTACACAGTTCTTGGCATTCACAAGTATTGGAAATTTATGTCGCTGGTAAGTAGTTCCTTAGCAGTTATTTGAAAGCAATGATAAAATTGCATCTTAAAACTTGTCACATATTTATTTTGCTACTTCTTGTGGAATAAATTTAGAAAAGAAATTTTAGCTGCTTCTCAGCATTACGATTTTTCTTCATGAAAGTTATAATCTTATGCTCTCATGCAATAAAACAATGTCTTCTTGAAGGGCGCGTTGAAGAACATTTTTATGGCAAACCAGTTTTAACGCGCACTTCAGGTAGACATTATTTATTAAACTAAAGAAAACCAAGCGTTGATAAATTAACTATATGAAAGTTATTTAGCAGTTCAATTGTTTCAATTCATTTAGTTTGTCTTTTAAAATTGGTGTGACCAGTAATTATTAGAAATTTTTGCCACTTCAGGTTATACTTGCCACTCGAAATATGCTTGTAGTACATTTTTTTATTAAAAAAAATTACTGCCTTAGGAGTGTAAAATATGAAAAAGTACTTACTAAATTTTGTAAAAGTGAAAAAACTATAAAATAAACAAAAAAAAGTGTCATCTAGAAATATTATTAATATGTTTTCGAAAAACACACCTTCATATAAACCCTCTTATTTCCAAACTGAAAATGTTATAAGCTATTTCACTTTCTGAGATAATCCTGCCACAAATAGAAAAAGTAAAATATAATGCCACAATAAAAAGCCAGCTGAAAAGGATACTAAGCAAAGAAAAAAGCAACTGAAATTACGTGTCCCTTTACTTTTTTAAGGATTTTATCCGCACGCATTATGTCGCATGTTTGAACTCGATATTGTATTAAGTAAAATTTTATGAAAACATACAAACTTGATGGAAAGAAGAAAGAAAGTTTCACACAAGTTTCGGTTTTATATACTTCATGAACGAAAACAAAACTCAAAAGAATACAAAACCACACAATGCGAGCGGTAGTAGCAACTAAAAATCTTCGCAAAAGAATCAGAAACCTGAGTTAACGGATGATGGCTACAAAAGAATTTCTCCCAAGATTACGATGTGTTAAAATGTGTATGCAGAAATATGTATGTACCTCTATTTGAGCAATTTTTTGTGCCTGGCAAATTTCCTGTAGATCAAAATCGTTAACACGTTGTTCGAATTAAGAACTAAGTGCTTTTGTAGTATTAATTTTTTTAGTATTATTTTGCGTAAGGCAACATCACTCACATGACAATAGCGTGAAATCGAAAGCACAAATTACTGCAGATTTCGGGAGCTTTTCGCCTCAGAACCTTTTTCTTGTGCGATATGTGTTCCAATAGCATGTTTAGTTAACTAATTACAATCTCTAAGAAAATTTCCAAAATAGAAACTAATACAAGGACAGCTGTTAACAACTTCACAGGACAGTTGGTCGAATGTCGGGTCTTGCGTGGCCCAGCTATACTTACAAGAGAGCCTTGGCTTTGTTGACTTTTCCGCGACAAAGGCTACACATGGCAGTACAAGTGAGAAGAGTAAATTTTCTATGCAATGACTTCTGCAGAGGCTGCAATGGTAAACAGGAGGAGAAAAGTTCCGAACACTTCCTCTGCCGATGTTCGGCTCTCTAGAACAAAAGAGCAATTTACTTGGCCACACCGGCACTACATGGGCTGATGGATATGTCGGACTGCAAAACAAAAAGGGTGGAACTTTTCATCCGTTCATCTGGCTGGTTCAGGGCAGAACCAGTAGGTGGTGTGCAGGGCTGTTACGCTACCGCCTCTTCAAGTAGTACAACGGGGTCTTCTAGGAGCCAAGTAGCGCGGTCTCATGACTGGAAACCCGTGAAACATAACATAGCATTCCTAAAAAGCTGTAGAGTTTCTGTAGAAATAATAGAATATAGGTAAAATGTTTGAAACGTTTTTGAAATTTGTTTCGCTCTACTGAGGATTGAGGTGGCACGTTGTTAATTGCCGCATACAGCTGGTACGAAGATGCACAAAAGAGAACTGTTCGGGAGTGTCATAGAATCAGATCTTATCGGAATAAGGTTCTAAATTGACGAAAGACCTACCAGTTCAAATGAAACACCAATAACATCGGATTCAATATACATTTTTAAAGAAAAATAACTGCAGTTGTATGAAAGCATCAAATTCTTCCAAGCCAGCTACAGATGTATCACAAACGATACGTTATAATATTACAAAGTAAAATTGTGTGTAGGCTGGATTATCTCTTGCCGCGTTCTGTTGCCATGCAGCGAAATGAATTTTAGACAATCAAACCTTAAATAATCTTTCTATAAAATGAATTTTTGTTTCAGTTGAAATAATAAAATCAATTTCTAAGAAATTGCAAAATTAGTTGCTGCTGTAAAATATTCCTTGGCAGCCATTATGGTAAATGAATTTCAATCGTCTTGAAATAAGTTTTATTTGCAATGAGATCATTGTAAATAAGAAATTTGTTAATATTAAGTTGATTTGCATTTCGTATCATAGCAAGAACGTTGAGTATATTTCAACCACTGCATAATCAAGAAATCTATTAGAGGCGAACAAAGGAAAACTTTTCTGCAAATTTGAAAATTGAAAATTCAGATTGAATAACTGGGAAAGTAAATACACTTTGAAAATAATGTGAAGTAGACAGAAAAGAAAAGTTTGCTGTAAAGTGTAGAATTTAAAAAGTTAGTTTGCTTAAGTGTTGTAAGGCGTTTTGATTTTTAAAAAAGCCGACATGCATATTAAGAAATCAAAATATATTTTTGGTTCTGGCTTTTTTAAAGATTCATCCAAATCACTTTTGTTGCGTATGTAACACTTAGTAGTATTTTACTGGTGGTTAAAAACACTTTGAGTCAAAAATGTAGGCACAACAAAGAAGTTGAATTATTTTATTACATGCCCAATGTATGCATGAATGTCAGCTTTTTTGCTGCAACTCAATTAAAACAAGGAATTAAGTTAAAATAGAAATGAACAAATTTATAGGCTTCCCAATATTGAAGCCGTAGCCCAACGTCTATCCAAAACTAACAGTGTCCTTCTTAGCATATTATTAGCAGTATTTCTGTGTTTTACTGCAGGCGGTTTTTATTTTCCAACACAGTCTAATTTGTAGTAAAACTATGAAATTCCAACCATTTATTTATTTACACCCATATTCATAAAAACTATTGAATGTTTATTACACGTTTATTTGACAAATATTCCGTAGAAATACTTCAAATAAAAGCTTAATAAACTTACAATAATTTTTATGAATATGGCCTTTAGTATTTATGCCTTTCTGATAAAAGAAAAAAATAGGCATTACGTTTTTGGAGGCTTGCAACATTTATATTTTCCCCTCACAATATTTTGTTTTTACATCCCATTAGATCTATACAGATTTTAAATTTTCCATCAAACGGGTGCCAGTTTGTTATCAATTGACAACATATTTTCCTTTCATAAGTTATTGCGGTGATGTTTATTTTAACGCTAAAAACTTAAATTTAAACATATTGATTCAGCTAAGACATCCAACATTTATATGCCGGGCCGATTTGTAGGACAAAAATTTTGTGTATATTATGGCATCGATTTGTCTATAGTCTAAGTTCTACTTTGACACATCAAAAAATTATTTTTGATGCGTCCAATCTTAAAATTTCTTTTTATTGGAACGTTTAGTAGGGGGCGTGGTACTGGTTCAGTGTGTTTGAAAGAAATATTTGTTAGAAAAAATTATTGGCGATTTTTCATATATTCGACTACTCTACGGACACCTTGAAGCAAGTTAGTGTGGCGGGAGGACAGTTTAATATTAGAGGAGCCTGACTATGGGCCCTTCGGACTGGGGTGCCAGTACAGCAGTCAAATATATAACCAACCCCCTATAGTTGTGTCTCCCCATGATTTCTTTTTTCGAACACACCTCCAATTTAAAAACACAAAATCAAAATTGGGAATGTGTGTGCATGGGAAATGGTTTTACTGATATCTCATAGTGGTACTTTATGTCCTATGCCAAAAGCTATAGAAAAATCAATAGCACAATATCGATTGTCAACCGCCCCTAATGAATATCAATATTGAAATATCTTATACTTATCATACTGATAGAATCTTGCTTATGAGATCGCTACTTGGCATCATTTATTTAGTTTTAACTTTGTCGTATCGTTATTACAATATCATATCATAATTAATTACTCTTGCGCACTTTGTTTTGAGAATTCGTTTTCCAGTTGCATACACGGTGAATCCTGCTAATGTACTTGTACATAATTCATGTACGCAGAATGTTTACTAATTAAACTTTGCTAACGAACAACAAAATAATAACGTGTTTTATTCAGTGTGAAAAAGGCAAATTTTAATTGACAAAAGCACAAGCAGATTTACTTTTTAATTTATGGAACTACACATGTACAATATGTGTGGTGTTCCATTATTCGTCAAATTATCAGGTATGTACTTATTTAAATTTTTCTAAGTTAATTATTCTGCTGAAATTTAACAAATAAATGAAATGAGCTCACGAAAATGCTTGTGCACCACGACACAGTAATAAGCAAAATGCGGTGTTTCGAGTTTCGAGGGTTTTCGCTGCAATTATAATTGCGATTAATTTGTGGGCAATCGATAATACAATTGTATTGTCATCGTATTCATCAGCCAGTGTTCACTGAGAAATCAGTGCACATATCAACGTGAACTAGTCTTCTAGCCTGTGAAGAAGTTAGAATCTTCGAAGCTAGCGGGGAGGGCAAATTGCTAAGTGAAATTAACAAGAAAATTTCTGAAGAGCGTTTGCCAGGAATGGATTCTGTTAGTTGATGCCTCAGAAATCATAAAGCAAGACAATAAAAGAAGCATGTAAATCCCTTAAAAATCAACCATGGAATAGTAGTACGTAAAAAACCCTACTTTGTATAGAGAAAAGAGCGAAATTTATTGCACAGATGAATTTTAATCAAAAAAACTTGTCGTCACTTATTTGTATGTAACATCCATCGAACGCTCGGTCATCTTTTGCTTAGAAGTATTCTCAAGATTTTGCGGTTGCTGCCTACCGAAGGTGGCTTAAAAGTTTAGTTCATTTCTTAAGCATCTGGCAAAGATAGACTTACATCGACCAAAACAGTTGTAAAAAATATGTCCCGTTTTACAAGTCCTCGAAGCAAACTTTGGGTTGGTATCATCGTACGTAAAAACGTTGGCAGTTTTGTTTGATGGGTTTACTTTTGCATTGTTAAGGATCTCAGTATCCGCGTGTCAAACTGGTGCTTAGTTGTCTGGGACTGTAGTCGCACAGCTCAAACTCACAATGAGAACACAGTTTATCCACATGAAAACGGTTATAAAATTAAGAATGTTAAAAACAAATTATATTCCGCATGATATAATTCATACCCGCATTAACTTATAATTGGTTTATAAAAGGGCAACAAATTAAGAGAAGCGTAATGAAACTCATAAATCATGTGTGTTTACAACATGTTTGAGAACATAATTAATTCTTTTATTAAATTTTTTATTAGAGCATTAAATTTGTTCATCTTTTCATTTCTTTACTTTAATATGCAAATATATGAGAGCTCAAACTTTTTGCTAAGAAGTTTTGCACAAGAACAAAAGAAATTGTGTTTTCTATTATCTGGAGTTCAGCAAAAATGTAATTTTATGTGCATTCATACATACACATTTAGCAATCTTTCGGGTGAAGCAATCATAAACCACACAATTTCAATTAGATACAATTTGGTAATTGCCTTCAGAGTACTCTCCCTTTTGAAAATATCCTCCGTTCCTCTTCGTTCTTCCTACTGAGATTATGCAATAATTGTAGATGAATACTTGATTCGAATTTATCCTTGGCTCTTGCAACACTTTTGGCACAAGTGGCAGCAGTAGCAAACAGCACTGGCTGGTTGGCTTGAAGCAAGTTTACTTTATAAGTTTACCTCTGGAAATACATATTTATTTTACCTTTTGAATAATTCACAGGTTGAGTTTCACTGAAGCAAATTTTCACTTTGCAAACGCAAATGTGATATGCCTGTTTACTCTAAAATTTAAAATAATGACACAAGGCGTATGCATATAAGTATGTAATTTTAAAATGGATGGTTGCATTTTCTTCTCAAGCGCCAGGTTGATCGCAACTATTGGAATATGTAGCAGATGGCTTCAGTAATGCAGATATTGCATACTCCATACTCGTTATCAAGCGATGCTTGACTATTGGTGTTCGGATGTGTTTGTACCCATAACTGCGCGTGTACACTGATTGCAAATAAAAACTATTCATGCTTAAATCAGTGTTAAACGTAGAAAATTAAAAAAATGTTCCTTCTTTTAGAATTGAATCGATTTAACCAGAAAAGAGTATAAAATATACTATAATGAATAAAAATATGAACGCAAAATTCTTTTTCATTTCAGCACTGGCCGATTTCAGGGGCACCCATTTCTGGTTTTAATACGTATGCCGCATTTTCTGAAATTATATTATAGTTGCAGTTCAACAGACTTCTAACCTAAAGGAAAATATTTGAAACAAAAACCTTTGCGTAGTTTTCTAATTTCTGATAACATCGCTTATATACATACATACATATTTATATACATACATAGACGATAAACACTGCACGTGTAAGACGTGTTTCCAGACATGTTTCGTTTATATCAGAAAGCAACATTTAGACAGATGTTGAACAAATTGTGTATTTAGCTTTTAGAAAATTAGCAACCGCATACAATAAATAAGTGAATTTTCATATTGCTAACTCAATTTAAGAAAAATATTACCATTCGTGCATATTTCCTTTGTGGAAAAAGGGTTCATTCACGGAAATTCTCTTAAAAAGTGTGTGTGTGTGGACAAAAATTTAACTTATAAATTAGAATCACCAAAAAAAAAAAAAAAAAAAACGAACGACAAACTTTCTTGTGGTTGGAAGGAAAGATGTTCAAGTTTAAATCACGTCATTAGTAACCATTCAGGAAGCCTGTCAGTTTTCTTGATGGCTTTCGCAGGATTTAATGGTGTTGCACGTGAGATTATGTGGGTTTACTTCGAAAAGAAAAACTTTTGTGTAGAAAAACAAAACAACAACACTCGTAAAGCAGAAATAAACACCCACAAATGGTGACCAATATTTTATGTTCTGAATTGAAGCGATACAAGGCAAAAAGAGCGTCATATTTAAAAATTGCATTTTTTTCAGAAGTGGAAGCTGAAACAAATTCGGTTTTCTTGTCGCAGCTTTGCTTGTTCGCTGAATTAGTGAGTGTATGTGTATTTTTATGGCTGTGATCAAATTATGGACACTTACCCCCTAATTCATAAAAATTATAACAGGCTTATAAGACTGGTTTTTGACATATTTGTATGGAAAATCTGTCAAACAAGAGCTTTATAAACCTGCTATAATTTTTATGAATTAGACGGTTAGAGTTTAAGCTGAGCATTTTGTTAATAATTTTAAGGGCAAACTTGGTAAATGCTTCTAAGTAATTTTTCGACTGCTGCTTAATTCCACAAACGCTCATATTTTCGACTCTCATCATACTCGTTCTCTAACTCTCTCTCTCTCTCTGTTTGTTCGGAGTTGAGTGTATATGCAGCCTGGATTCTTAAGTGTAGAATAAAACTCAAAAGCAGCATTTTTAACACAAAAATTTCAAGAAAATTGAATTTTGATTGGAGTTTTTGTCAAATTGCTTCTCATTTGGAATAACAATAATAATTCGCAAATTGATTTCTTAGCGCAGCAACATTTTCCCTGAACACTTCAGCACTTTGCCATCATTAAGGATTTAAAAATTAAAAGACAGCAACAAATGAAATGCAAAACAACAACTGTTGTTGTCTTTAATTGAATGCGATGGAAATTTGCAATGGCTGCAGTATTAAAATCGTTTATTCTCTAACTGTTATAGTTGCATTCAGTAATTACACAAAACGTAAAAATTTTCCAAATCGGTTGTTGCAGTGCAACCAACAAATGAGCCTTTGTGTAGCAAAATATCAAACAGCCATAAAGATGTCTAGCGTGCTTAGAATATTTTTTTTTAATTTTTTTAAAAAGCAACATCTGCAAACATGCAAAAAACAGCGATCTAATTACACATAATCACAAAAATAATCTCATTTGTTTTGAAGTCAAGCAAAATTTTGCAAAATATGTATCATAAACAGACGCTGTTGTTGTCCCTTTAAGCAGAACTTTCACTGAAAAACTCTGAAAATAGCAGTAAGCCTTGGAAGTAATACATACTCCAATATCTGCTTTCGTACTGTTCTGAGAGCCACTTCTAAAACGAGTTGGAATGAACGAACGATTCCTCAGGGAAGACTGTCAACCATTTAAAAAGCATCCAACATCCAAATTTTTATAAGAAAAGCAATATTAACTATTATTATAAAAGCCAGTTTGACATTTTTTAGCATTTTTAAATGTTTTTTATTATTTGTTGAACTCCGTTGTCTAGCCGCATAAATTGAATGAAACATCATTGGGTGCACAATGCTGACTTAATTCGGGCATTGTCAAATATAATCTAATTAAGTTCAATTGTCAGAACTTAAAGAAAGTTTTAAACGTTTGCATTTATTCTGAATGCAATTTATTAACTTACTACAAAAACTGAAAGAGTTTAGCATAAAGTAATTAAACACAGAAATCTCTTTTATATTCCAACAAAAGATGCAGTGACTTCCTTATTAAGTTTCAACAATAGGTTTGTCAAGTCCAGCAAAACATCATTTAAATTAAGAACGGCAAAAATGATGATGAACGAAGACATGCAAGAATTTAAATATAAAGAAATAGAGCTGAATGATGAGCAGACAAAACGATGCATGCTAAAATAGTCGAGGAAATAAATGACAGCTGATTTTTTATTAAAACAGTTTTGTTTCACCGAATAAAATTCCGAATGTCAGGTACGATTTCAGAATTTTAATCAAGTTAAAAAATTACTCTAGTCGGTGCAAAGTTTCAGTTTTTAGCTTGCTTCGAAGAAATTTCTAAAATGGGGAGCAAAGTTATTTAAAGGGCACCAAAAGTTTTAATAATTTAAGAACCTTCACATTTTTGGTTGAATTTTTCACAAGGCTGTAATCCAATACACCCAATATGTTTATTAGTGTTTGAGTGAACAAAAGTGTTTTTTTGTTTCAGAAAAATGTTTGGTCCACATAAGTTGTATCTCAAATTATAGTGAAAAAGACCCACTACTAGATACAAGACGTCCGCTCGAGTAGAATTTTTTTTCAATTGGTGAAATCTCGTTCAAACAAACACACTTGGGTTTTATAAATTATTCCTCTAACTAACTTTAAACTAACACCTTCTTTCAGTGTTTGAGTAAACAGAATTTTTTTTTTAAATTAAAGTTTGTTCAAGCAAAAACTTTGGGCAAAATAAGTTAACAGCAAGTATGAACACCAGGAATTTTGCGAATCGTGAGCTACCAGACTGCAGAGGGTGAGGTGTTCTTTCTTACTTACTTCAAAGAGGAGCGGTTTTTAGAAGAAATAGAAGGGCACATGCCGCAGCAAACGCTGACATTAAGTGAAATCAATGGCTGCTGCTGAATCACTCTTGAGGTTTCGGTTTCACAAAGCGCAAAGTGCGCTTTATTGGTATATTATAAGTTTTTATAAAATTAGCTTCATATGTTAATAGTTCAGTTCAGTCAATTTGTCAGAAAATCGGTCATACAAAAGATAAGGTAAAGAAAGATACAAATTCGCTAGTAATTTTATCAGGTTTGAATTAGATTTTTTTGTAACAACATTTTAGTGATCAATATTTATGAGGAAGACAAGAAAAGTAAAGTTGATGTGAAAGATGTGCACTTACTATATCTGTGGACATGTCGAAATGTCGTAAGAAAGTGAACAACCATGAAATTAGCACAGGCTTTTTGCACACAAATTTAATCAGCTGCAAGAAGAAATTAAATATTATATAAATTCGAAAAAAGCAGAGTCAACAACTGGCATACAAAAATCTAAACACATTTCTGTCTATTTGATTGGTGAAAGTGTCTCTAATTTTTAAATTTGAGCTGAAGTGCAAATTAACTGTCAGTGGCATACTTGAGTGCGACAAAATGTCGATAAAGGGGGAAAAGAAAATTAACATATTTGTATTTCTGCAGAATGTGTGACTTCAGTACTTCAGGTATGCAATAAGTATTTAATAAAAACATATTCGTTTATGTAAATTTTGCAAAACGGGAGACGACATAAAGCTCATCTGCGAGGGTGTGTGCGTGTGTGTGTGTGTGTGTGTGTGTGTAATTGATTTGCCGGCAAACATTTTTAACTAATTACTGCAATAAATATTTAATGATCGTATAGAAAGAACGTAAACATCTGTCTACTGAAGAGCTTGAATTTTTTCAAAAGTGTTTCTGTAAGCACTCGTGCTGAATGTTGCAAAGATTGGAATAAATTTAAAGTGAGATTCATTTAAAAAATTCCATACAAAATTTTCTTAAAACCAATTGCAAATACACTTAATTTATTTATTTTTTCTCGAAAAATTTTAATTTTGCTCACTAAAGTGATAATTAAAATTTTAACTGACTGCATTTTCCTCGCAATATTGTCATACAACCAGCTAAATTGTGTCCTAATCAAGAGGGAGCTCTAAATTTGTTCTACGAAATACTACAGAAAATAAATTTATTTCTGATCTTATATGCTAAATCTAAAAATCAAGCGCTCATACAGGGAGGGCAACGTGCTCCTTCATATCACCGAGTGTACAACATGTTACATTTCCTAACAGTTTTGTGTGTCTTCATATATATATATATATATATATATATATATATATATATATATATATATATATATATATATATATATATATACAACATCATGAGTGACTAATTTAGAATTTTCAGAGCTCTAAGCCACTTGGCCAAAAATTTTTATTCATTTTAACACTGTACACAAATTTATTTTATAATTGTCCTCCTACGCTATAACAATTTTCTTAATATGGTGGAAAATAATTTTTTGTGTAGGAAAGTATGAAAATTGACATGAACACACCGCATGAATCTGATGCGTAGCTTTAGATGCCTATAACCACCCTCGCTACATTACCTATCTCTGTACACCAGTTTGGAACACTTTGGTTGTATGGTATTAGAGTCTATTGCACCCACAAAAATATTTTTAGAGCATAAAATACAATCAACATAAATATGGATACGATTTTAAGTTTGTTTTCTATACACTTTTTATTATGCCAAAATAATGCCTTATTTAAAGAATAACAACTTCATTTGTACACATGTATGTACATAGAAGTTACACTTCAAATTCCACAGCTTTTATGCACACACATATCTGTAGATTAAAACCTTAAAGATATTACAATGGCAATTAAATAGCAGTGATTTTCTCAAAATACTCAATAGCAGAACGTTTCAACTCTTTTGTACCGGCATCCAGCAACTGTATCTGCACTGCACAACTACCGCTTTGCTTTTAAAATTGGGTTTTATGAAAGAAACATGATTAATGCCTTAATACTGCAGCATGTACTCGTATGCGAAATGTAAATATAATAAAAATAGTTGATTTCAAACATCTTCATTGGCCTATTGTCTCTGATAAGTGGTGTTGATTAGATCGAACAAATAATAATGGAAAGCATAAAAAACACTGATTCAGGCAACGGCTGGAGAGGATGTTTTAATTTGTTTCCAGCCTTTTTTCCCCTGTCTTCTCAGTGCCAGTGATGATGGTTTAACGAAATGCAAAAAAGTTTTTTTTTAAGCAGTTGCTTGAATTTAAGACAAACATCATAATCTCTTTGGCGCCACTCTGACGCGCCTTAATAGCGGCGTTCTAAAATCCGCTTTTGGCAGACAACCATGGAGTACTTTTTTGCCAAAAAAAAAAACTTTTTATTGCATTATTTTATCGTTTGCCAAACAAACGAAGAAAAGAAACAAAAACTACTTTGCTGCACACATTTGGAAACAATTGAATGTTGTAGATTAAAAATATTACAGCAATTGATTGTGTGATTTAACAAAAAAAAAAAAAAAAAAGCGAACAAAAATTAATGAATAGAAAGAAGTTCCTTGGAGACAAATTGTTGACAACTTCAACTGCGGCGCCTTTTGAATTCTTATTGCGTATTCATGAGCAGCCAAATTATGATATCGCTTGGACATGATTTTTAATATTTAAATATTTTATTTTATATTTTAGTTTCTAGTTCTCAATTCATAGAAATGCTTATGATTTTGTTCTCTCTTTTTTGTATCCTGTTTTAGTGAAGTTTCTTTTTGGCTTATCTTCTCTCAAATGCTGAGGACATTTTCTGAAAATTAAACCCCATTGCTCTGCTGAGTTGTGTAGTAATAGAAAGCTGATACAAATATAATTTGTATGGGGTAGAGCTCATTTAAATTCGTACAAAATAGAAAGGTATACATACATTTATGTTTGAATTTTGCTGCATATTTCCGCATTTCCAACTATGCAATAGCTTCACAAGTGCCTGTAGATTTCGTGGAGCTCTCTGCCACCTAAAAAATACATTTTATCTGAAATGTTTGCCACTCGTTACTTCACTTCGGAATGCTCGAAGCAGTCACAGCTCCATCATTTACGGTTATATATTTGTGTATCCTTTTGTTTTCGCGCATAATTCAATGTTTGAAACTAAAGAATCTTCAAACGGAGATAAATAATTTTGTAGCATTCGCACTGATTTCAACAATTATTATTATTCTTCATAATTGTGTGAGATATAGAACAAATAACTGATGACTAAAAATCATCAGTTTGCTTTGAGTTTAGACCACGTATGTTTTGGATCATAAGCACTGAGCATTACCTTAGTCCAGCAGAATAAAATACACACTTATTGTTTGTATTCGTACTAAGCACATATTCATATTGTAGGGTGCTTGAAGGCTTTGGCATCCAGTTTGCTGCAGGGCGATTTACTATCGACAGCCTACACATGCATATATTTTCTAAAACCTATGAAATACTTTCATCATACCAGCCAAAAATACGAAACAGCAATTAGATGCACACGTACTTTAGTATTTTACTAATTTTTGTCACGAGATTGGTGCCAAGAATAAGTGCACTCGCTTCTTAAGAAAGAAATAAACTCCAACTTGAAGGTCCATTTCAACAAGCAAAAAGTTCTTTTGATTTTCCTTTTGAAATTACCGCAGTGATGTCTTTAGTTACACTTTTTTTTTCATCAATTTAAGTTCATTGCAGCAATCGATGTCTAGAATTAAGTTCATTTATGCTATATGCTCAAATCTAAACCAAACTGAATGGGTCGCACAATCTGCTTCACTTTTTCTTAAAAATGTTAACGTCTTGTTCAGACAAAGATTCACTACAAATATTAATTCTGATAATTGGTTTTCTACCACAAACAGTTTTACCCCAATAATTTTCAGTTCCAACTAGAAATTGAGCTGAAGCAATTTTTGATTCACACCCCGAGAAAGAGCTCAAAGAATTCGACTTAATTTTTTCCATCTTTAAGCAAACGGATTCAGTTTACTTAAGCCCTAGAAATATTTCATTTGCCAGTTTGCCAAAAAACGACTACTAGGCAGATATGTATGTACGTACTTAACACAAACATTTTTAATTGTAAATTTCGGCATTTATGCAAACAGCTTTTAACTCCATTTAACGCAAAAATATACGTAAATTGAAGAAAATGGAGTGCACTTACACAGTTTTATCTGTAAAACAGTGCGTTACTCAAAATAAAATTGAAAATAAATCTGCACAGCTCATACAGCGTAATTATTTTACAAGAGAAATTTAAATTTTAATTGCAACAAATGAAAACTTTTCTTGGCTCCACTTAATATTTTGCTGGGAGACGCACAGGAATGTAATTAGTTAAACCGTTACTGACAGCAACAACTTAAGATTTATTTGCAAGCATATTTTAAGTAGAAATGGTGAGACAGACACTTCTGCCTAATAAAAACAACATTTTACAATTTGAACGGTTTTGCTAGGACATCTTGCTGAATAAAATTCATATTAAAATAGCAAAGTAGTCTTGAAACATATATTTTTTAAATATTTATTGTGCCTCAGTTCGGTTCTTATTTAATCGAAACTGAGAGAAATTTGTTTTTGTGCCAAACTCATAGTGATTAGCATTTTGCTTTTAGGAAAGAACGAAAAGTAACCTTGAGGACATCTACGCAAAAAATCTACAAATTTACTTTTCTCGTCTTGTTTTCTAAAAAAAAAACTGCTGATCACTACAAGACTGTCACACAGAAAACTCTCTCAGTTTTGAGAGAGATAAATAGTAATAGTCCAGCCAACTATCAACACCATTTTATTTGCAAACTTCTCTTTGGTAATATTTTTATATTATTTGATCTTTATATTGTTAAATTAATTATTCAAGCTTTTGATCTTTTTCTCTTTTTATAAAAAAATAATTTTAAACAATTATTTATTTATTTTCAATATTTCGCCAACAATTTGTTGGCATCTTCAGGTAAATAATGTCTTTGGTAATGTTTAGCGAGCATTACAAAACTTGTTTCTAGTAATAATTTTAACTTAAGTATTCGAGGAAAAGTGTGTAGGAATCGCATACCTTGAATTCAGATTGAAACTCAGCAAGATCTAGCATTAGAAATGACATTTTAAATAAGTTGGCAACTTACTTACAAGTACATGTACATGCATTTTCAAAAATCTGGAAGCGATCATCGATAGAAATATGTTTGTGTAGCCAGGTAGGGAGTAAATCGTTACGTCCGTATAACAGCTTTCGCTGAGAAATACTGCAGAAACAAAAATTGTTTTTTTTTGCAATCACTCACAGTTACAAGCTATGGATGATTTTCTACAAACACTTCACCTTAAAGTTGGTGTCAAGTGACAGAGAACGCGACATGTGAAAAACTAACAAAAAATTCTTCTGTTTTTACGGTTCTGACTCGAGGCGTTTGTGCTCTAAATGTATAGCGGCAAAAAGTGACAAATAGTTTCCTAAAAATTTTAACAGTTCAGGGATTTAGCTCGCAAACGTTTTAAAACTTAGTAGATTGTTTAAAATTAATCATGAAAACCTACAAGTATTTTGCATAAGCCATTTATCAGGAAAAAAAAAACAACTATTTTCAATATTTATTGTTATAATAATATTGACACCATGCGATTTTTGCTTAACTGTGTGATTCTTGTCCATCTGATTTTTTTTTTTTTTTTAATATTTACTTAACGAATCATTCTTACAACCAACCAATAATTTGTTTAACCATTCTTCACACCCAGTGTTTACACACAGACTTCATAAGCAAACATCCTAACGAACACAAACAGGTTGCAAATGTGCTCGTACGTACGTATGTACATTCATATATATACAAGTTTCTTTACATGTTGAAAATGCTGTAAGACGAATTAAATGCAACGATCATGTGAACATATGTATTTACAATTTAACCCCAGGCCTCATTGGAAGCCTTACACCTTCGGTTTTGCATTTTATGTGGCAGCATACCTGCGGAAAAAAAACTGCATGTTTTTTCATGATATCAATACAAATTTACAAATTTAGCAAATGCATTACATACTCCCTTCCCCAGCAGCGCTTCTGTAAGGCTACCTGCATATCGAAATATATGAGTATGGAATGAAGTAGGATGGATGGCCTTGTATCAGGTGGCCTCTTGAAACTTGCTGTTTACCGTATTGCCATATCTAGTGCGCTGTACAGCATTTACATACGTACACATATACATACATATATACTTACTTATATAGATATTCTGCCTTGTTTCAACTTTAATTTGCTTGAATTTGAGAATGCTGATGGAAGCAGATGAAAATTGCGTTGATATTTAAAGTGTTGAGTTGGAAGTTTTAAAAGAAATTTGCGTATACGAGTGCGCTGTTGAATATTTTTAATTAAATATAGTTCAGACGTCAAATACCAATTTGGGGATCGTTGAAGAAATGTTTTTATCTTTGTTTTGGAATCCTCGAAGAGTTGAGTAAAGTGTAATTGAAAAGATTTTTTTCCCTCTAACTCACACATTGGCAGGGGAAACAAATTATATTAAATAAACGTTAAAGCTTTTTAACCTTAAATTTAGTTAATTTTCACCTTTGGCTTAAAATACAGTTTCAATATTTTTAAAGGTAAGACAACACTGCCCAATATCTCTTCCTTTTACCGCACACGAATGTTTTGAATTTATGTATATTTAATATGCATTCCCCCTCAAAATAATAAAATGGAGTTAAGTAAACTGTCAGCATGCATTTCGTGTTTCATTTAGTATTTGTCCACTGACATTTATTCCACTGAGAATTAACGTCCTACAAGCCCAATGTTTTTATTAAAAATCGATCGTTTTTCCTCTTTGCTGCCATTTCCGTTTAACAATGACACAATAGCCAATTTGATAACGACTTGTTTTTCTAATTATGAGCTAAACACACAACTACCAACTACCAACTGCCATGTGCCATGTACCATGTGCCATTTATAGCTTCCTAATTTCTTTGAATTGTTTTCCAACTGGACGTAGTGGTGCAAAGTGATACTCCGCACCTCAATAGCAAGTTGTTGCAACAGTGAAATTCACCAGAAATTTCTTCGAAGCAACAGTATTGTCAACAAAGTACTTTAATAACTTGCTGAACTCGCTTCAAAAATGTTCATCTTCTTTAATGAAGCAATTTGAAATATTTTCATTTATAAGCGAAGCAAAAAATAAAAATAATAATTAAGTGGTTGTTTGATCGAATTGATACATGGCATGGCAACAAACACGTTGTTGCGGCCAGGAAAGTGCGAACTGTTTTTTATTATTGTTTACAAAAAAATCATCTGTCAAAGCAATAAATGCGTTTAAATATAAAATACACAGTGATGAACAGAGCCAAAGCAAAATATAAATTTAAAGAATTTAATTATCTGTTTCTACTCTTGAAAACAATAAACTAAAGGAAAAAAACTGCGTTCATTTTAGCAAACTTCTTTTTTTTTGCATGCAGCTTAATTCTTATCAATGGCTTTATAAGGCAAATCAGCAATATACTTTATTTTGAAATTTCGCTAATTTACTTGCAGAACATATTTTTTTTTTTTTTGTGTGTTTAAAACATAGAAAGGGAGACAAATTTCGCTAGACTCTGGTCGCTTTGAAATTGTTTGCATTTTATTCGAAATTGATATTCGCCGTTTCTCCATTGAGCCAACGACAAGCATATGTACATATTTATGATTGAAGTTGCTGTCATTAATTATTTTTTTATATTTAAATGCCACGAAATCCATGGTTAAACATCGATGATATTGTTGGAATTAAAAAGTGATTTATTTACTCCACAATCACAGCAGATAATCATTTTATTGAAAACACAAAAGAAAATTCAGACGATTGCTATACTTCAATTAATGTTTTATGTACAGATAATATTCGTTTCCTTTGGATGGCAACATTTTTATCCAACTTTAAAGCAACTGAACAGTATGTTGAAAGCGACTCAGCTTTAAGGACTCAGCCTGAATGTCAACCATAAGAGCACGAGCAGTATGTTAAGTGACGAGGGGTAAACATTAAAAAAATCTCATTAAGTAAATTATGAATTAATTTAAAAATAAAAAATAAAAAGTTGGCACGAACTGCAAAATTAAGATTGAAACATACTTAAATATTTCAAACACAAACTTGGAATGCGCAAAACCCTTCAACGCGGTTAAATCTGATCTGATCTGATAAATGGGTCACACAGAGCTCACTCAACTTTCTGCAATAATGAATCTGTGGGACTCAATACGAGAATCATGTGGGGGTCCAGACGATGATAAAACGAAGGGACTACTAAGACTTAGCAAAACCGTATTGAGTAGAAAAATGGGAGCCTCATTAGAAAAATGGAAATAGATGAATGTAAAACACGCGGAGAGGATAGTGAAATGTTGGACTGCTATTTATGCCAGTGCAGGGCGTTCTTTTCTCAAGTAGGGTTCCACCGACGGGGTATGCCCTGGAGAAAACTAAAGAGCATTGTATGTGACACCGAATTCCCATTGGCATACGAGTGAAAACTAATATGGTAAAATCCATGGAGCACGAAACAACACTGGCTATAGAGTGTGTCGAAAGACATGGGGTATTGTACACCTTCTATCAACCTAACAGTTTTTTTTTGCGCTGATGAGCACTTTATGTTCACAACTGTTACAAGTTCGAAGCATTAAAAACATTTTTTTCCCGTGTTTAAAACAATCGTAGTCGAATAAAGCTACGGATTTGTGCGCCGCAGTTTTGGTTGCAAATGACAGGTATTTCATTCGAACAACAGCTCAATAAACGACTACGAAAGTATTAAATTGTTCACAATAATTAGCTTATTGAATTCGTTAATAACATTTTTATTTAACGCTTGATTAGTTCGCAAAGTATCTTTGTATTCGTATCATCCACAGATATTTTTTAAAGCAAACCATTAATAATAGGAAATAAATTGTTTTTTGCTCAATGAAGAACTACGTTAAAGAAACTATGAAAAATCACATTGTCTCTATGCGCGTAAAACACGTCATTCAAGGGTGTGTAGCTCGTAAGGACTCGTCAGGAAAGGAGCACACAATGAATTCAACAGGTCTATTGCTTGTGCTTTGTACTCATAAGCAGCAACTTAAGTTTGTAAGTTGTGTAAGACCTAAATAATTTAAATCTATTTAAATTGATTTTATAATTATTTTCGCTGATAAAATGCCACCATACTCCTGCCATGGAATGCAGCTCCGAACCCCTTCATTTCGATTAAAGCCTGCTCAGTTTTCACTTGGAAGAATAACTAGTTTATATAAATGTTTTTCACGTATTATCCCCGGCCACAAGCCGTAAGCACGTTTTATTTTATTTTGCAAGCACTTTGGCTTTGACGAAAATAAGTAGCGGCACGTAAAGTTGTCTACCAGGAAATAATGAGCTGAAAAACTTAACGTTTTTGCAAAACGTTGTTTGTTGTCATTAAAATACTATATCGTTAGTCTCATGAAGAAAGGCCGTAACTTGCATTTGTTATAAAGTTCGTAAAATTGGTCAATTGTTTTATCCGTCTTTAGTTCAATTTTATTTTTTCAGACTTGAGAAAGATTTTGTAGCAAAATTGTAATAATCAATATTTTGTAGAGAAGACAGGAAAAGTAAAGCTGAAGACGTATTGGCTGGGGAACATTCCGTGGATATTTCACTTCCATGGCGACAATCATCAGCGGTGAGTTGAAACTATCTGAGATAATTCAAAATTTATTTAGAAGAAAGAAATTAGATATGGCCTCAGCGCAATTTGTTCGAAGACGTTGAGTAACTCATTAGTACATGGAAGTTTATAATATTAAGAAATCGAAAGTTATATGACAGTTTTATATTGATTTTAATTTTATATCCTTTAAAATTATAGGAACAAGTTGAGGAAAAAATCTCGTACACATGAGAAAATATAGTGTTTCCATGTATGTTTTCAAAACTTTTGCATCAAAATTTCTCAATTAAGACGCTGATGTCAGGGTCAGCTAACTCCTAAGAATACCTAAATATTTCAGAAAACTTTGATTGAATAGACATTCACTTTGCAGCAACATTTTTTCGGAGATTAGACAATTTTAATTTTTTGTCACTTAATCAATTAAGGCAATAAAAAATTGTTCATGCCTGATAAATATTATATAAACGATATCAGGTGTGTACCTAAATCAAATTCATAGCAGAAGAACTTAAACACACAAACATATGAATCCCAATATTCTTACATATATGTGTTATTAATTAATGCATGAGTGAAAAAAAAAACACAAAAGGAAATGCCAACAAACAAGCGCACTCCTGCTCAATTTGTTCGCCTAAAAAAGGCACAAAACCATGAAAACGGAAATTGCTTTGAACTAAATATTCCATGAAATGGCTTTAATTAACTCTCTTGTATGAATATTTGATGAGTGCACGTGTTTGTAAGTGCAAGGGATGGTAGAATTAATATTTACGAATTGTTAGCGACTGCCTCTCTGAGACAGCTCTAGATATCTCGCAACTTTTTTTTAATTAAAATTAAAATTTTATTTATACTTTATTTGCCTAAACACGATTTGATGCTGAATTACCAGCTCTTCATTATATTTATTCCAGCTTAGGGTCATTTATGGATCTTTTAAATATTTTCCGTCAACATTGAAATATTTCGCTTCTTCTTTATCTATCTGTTTAAGGAAACATTTTTTGTTGCTTGTAAATTTTGAAACACCAAAAGAAAAATGTATTCCTGAAGAAAATCCTGACAAAGAAATATCGAGATATTGGAAGAGACAATATGAAATATTTCAACAATGCAAAAGTGACTTTAAATTTGAATATTAAGAAATTAAATTATAGAACATGCATTTGAAACCAATATTTGAACGCAACTAAATTTTGGTAATTATTATAAATTTTTCTTTTTTACGGCAACTTTATAATAATATGTATTCTTTTGCATATCGCTCACCCAGCTCGATAGAAAAAATAAAATATTTAATAAAAATACTAAGAACAAAATTAGGACATTTAGCAAAAAAAAAAAGAAATTCGTACCTAAAAAGTTTTAATTTTTTGTTTACATTTTTTTACCAAGTGCATGATTTAGGCACTTAAATTCAAAAAATTAAAATCTATGGTTGAGCCCCTCTTGAATTGGGTGTTCGATACATTGATTTGTTCAGGTAGCAGGTTGCATAAAACTGAAATTTAAATTAGCTTATTAAAGAAAAGTTATATACATATACTATGTATTACCGGACTGCAACCGCAACCAACAAAAGCAAAATAATTTCATCTAAACATGACGAGTGGCTATGATATCTATAATATATGTAAGGATTTCAAAAATAAGAGTTTTGCACTAACTGCAACCAATGGTACAAACCTTTTTGAAAGAACTACACTTTCTGAGTATTTTTACATCAACTGAATGACATAGTTTTCAAAATGTAGGGGTATTTTTTAAAGTGGTGACTCTATATGACTTATGGCTTCGTAAAATTTGAGGAAATCTTAAATTTAATACAAATTAACAATAATGTACAAAATCTTCAACTGGCCTGTAAACAAAATTAAAAATCGAAATATTATAGATTTTGTTTTTTAATTTTTTAATTTTTTATATTTTACTCCTCCCTTTTAATATGTTCTATAAAAATTCTAAAATTCTATTTTTATTACAAATCAATGCAATATTTAAGAGGAGACAGCTTGAGTGCAATTTGTTTACGGGATTTTCGCATTCTATCCTCAACAGGTTGTCCAATGAATTCGTACAATCAAAAAATTATTTATTCAAAAAAATTCTTTTAGAAGTGATTAAGGTCAAAGTACAAGTTGATGGTAAATTTTGACAAAATTTTTATATTAAAAAAAAGTTGTAGATTTGTACCCAGTACCCAAAATACTATTGAGTTTAATTAAAACATATACATATACAGATATAAAACCCAGGTATAAATTATCCCAATGGCCTACTCACAAAATACTTTGGATAAAAGATCTGAAACATAAAACAGAGCTGTGTGCAGATTTTCAACGTGCTAAAAGTGAGTGGAGTTTTGGCATTTTGCACCCCTTTTCCTAGTACACTAGTATTTGAAGTTGAAAAGAAGCAAACAAATCCTTAACGAATGCAGAATCAAGGATGATTTGGCCAATTTTGATTGGGTACTCTATTATACAAAAAAATTATTTTGAAACATCACAATATTGAACTGCAATAAATATCAATTAATATTTGTTTGAACAGTTTTGTAACTTGTATGCGTTTGAACGGTCGCTGCAATAAATTTTTATTGCTAGTCTGGATGTTATATCAAGACAACAATTTTTAACAAACATTTTCCAATAACAAATAAAATTTAAATACTCGTAAACGTAAAAAAATAGCTTCGATAAAAATTTAGAAAATTTCCTAAGAAAACACAAATAATAATAATTCCAGACTTTAATACAAAAATCATAATAAACGTACTTAAGGCAAATGCATGCATTTGCCTTATACGTACGTACTACAAATAAAATTTAGCTAATGACAGACAATATCTTGCCACAAGATTACAAACTAAGGCTGAAAGTATATCTCAGGCCGATTTTTATTCTTAAATCCTTCAACCAATGTCAAAGCATGACAACAAGAATTTAATTTTGTTCATAATAAAACCAAATTTTGGGTGCATTACGTGCAGCTTAAAATGTGTGGGTTTCGTTCTCTTCTTGCAACAAAATAAAAGCTTGATGAAACTAAACTTTCTTGTTTTTCTAAATAACTACCATGTTAGAAAAAAAGAAAGCAAAGCAATATATGTATAATAAAATAATGACAATACTTGAGAATGAAATTGTTTGTTAAGCAAACATTTGAGCTTGTTGGTGAAAAAAAACTAAAAAACTAAACTAAAGAGACGCTACACAAGGAATAAATAAACATTGAGGTCTCTAAAGGATATTTAAGGTCATCATGAACGTCCTTCTCATTGCACACATTTGCAATTACTGAAAAAGGATGAAGAAAAAATATGCCACAGCACTATTTGTACGAGTAAGAATCCAATTCAATGAAGTATGTATGCGATTGTGCTTAACAGCATCAAATGAAGCTTTGATCCGTTATGTTCGTCTTACAAATACTTGAGCATGATCGTTCGCATTTAAAAAGTTTGTATGCATTATATACATTAATGCATGATTGGACGTTCAGGTGAAATTTGAACCGTTTATAGTGTTCTCTCTTCTACTTCATTCCATTGAAGTTATATAAAAACTATTGCAAACCAAACGCAATCAACATTTAATATAAGAGAGTTGTAAAAAATGCATATACACATAAATATGTATAGATATCGTTGGTCTCGTATAAAATGGCCCAAACTCACTATTTTCTCAATCTCGGTTTTTCGCATTATTCGCATCTGCTAGTTCTCTCATTCTGCGTTTTATTACTCCACCACTAGTTGCACCCAATTAGTTTTGAAAACAAAGCGAAACAGCCAGCAACCAATAACTTTTTATCCATTCATCTAAACAACCATAATCCTCCTCCAATTGTCTCTAATACGTAGACATGTATCAACTCAATTGCTAAACAAACACTTGAATTTTTACAATTGGCAGATGCAAGAAAACATACATCCATAGTACACGTAGAAAAAAAGCTTAATCATCATTCGCGCGTTCTTCTTTTTCTTTTGAAATACTTTTTATTGTTATTTAGTATAAAAAATGAAAAATTGACGACAATATCTAATCAACTACTCAGCCGCCTATATCAAACTTTAAGCTCTACTATTAGTTCAAATATGCATTCAGCAATTTCTTAAAAATTTTCATATGATAAACTTTTGAGTGCTAACGAAAAAAAGTAGCCGCGTACAATAAAGCTAAAATCTGTTTAGTTAAAATCTACTGCAGCCATAGTGCAGTCTTGATGGTCCCATCTATTTTTACTGTTTTGCTTATCATTTTCTTAAATTACGCATACTACACTCGAACCCCAAATATGCGAATGTTTCTCCATAAGAGCAGGACCATACCGTGAAACATTTGCTTGCAGAACCATCGAGCTTGTGAGCATTAGCGGTGATAGACAGAGAAAGCTGTACTGTGTTTCATGTACATGAAATTTGTTTAGTATTAATATTCACCTCATTTTCATTCAGTGATATACATTCATTCAAATAATAAAATGGTGACACAAAAGTGTTACTGTGTGGATG
Source organism: Sturmia bella (assembly GCA_963662145.1). Lineage (NCBI taxonomy): Eukaryota > Metazoa > Arthropoda > Insecta > Diptera > Tachinidae > Sturmia > Sturmia bella. The sequence continues at coordinate 69,100,950 of OY759171.1, read as the reverse complement.
AGCTGTAAGCAGGCAGGCTTATTTGGAACTGTGGATATCAAAAATGTTCTAACATAACTACTCACATCAGTGTAGCGGCAGTTTTTGTTTTAAGTGCATTGTTCTCAATTTGAGGTTATTAACTTAATTTTGCAACCATATAAGTTCGTCGTTTCATTTTGGAGCATAATTTTTTTGCGTGTAGTAAAAGATATTAGAGCATTTAAGTATTCAAACACTGTATGGAAGATAAAAATAAATAAAACATTCCAACATGATCTCGAGTAATAGTTTCCTTTTTTGCTTTTTTCTTAAGTTAACATCCCCAGTATGTTCATTTGTTCAAAATTATTGCAAAAAGAGGAAGCTATTGAAATAAAAAAACACTTCTGTTTCTTTGTTAAATATACATATATTTGCAATACTCACAAGTACTTTTGTTGTTGTTGCTGGTAAAGTGCTGTGGAAAATTTTGATCTAAATATTTAATAAGATATGCAACTATTCAACTAGGGCAGAATTTTCTATGCAAACGCATTGAAAAAACAACTTCTAACCTTATTTAAATTGTTTTTATTTTCAATAAATAAAAAGTTGGCCGAAGGGCAATAATAATATTAAATTATTTTCCAAAGTAAAGTGAAACAATTTAAACGAAATTTTTACAAACTCCAGAGACTGTCACTCGAATACTAAATGTTCATCAAACATCTCAAGAATTATAAGTTTTAAAACCTTTAGGCAAAACCCTGACCATTAACTTTTGAAGTGTTTTTAGTTTTCATCTCTTTAGCAAGCTAAACCTATTCACTACCACAAGAAACCGTAGATAGAGTCGTAACATATAAAGCAGTTGGCATCAACTGCAAAATATTAAATTAAATTAATGTTGAAAGAGTTTTCATAAAGAGGTAAATAAATAAAATTGTTTGAACAAATAAAACTGAACAAATTATTTTCCTTTTGACCATCCGAGTATGCTATTAAGAAGAACATAAATTTTGCCACAGAAAGGAATGAAGATTTGAATGAAAAACACAAAACATCGATTTCACGCTAAGTATTTTCATAAACATATGTAAATACATCTTAGGCAGATTTCCGTAACTTTGCTCATCGTGTATTAATACTTGTATTGAGCTTTCCTGGTCTTTTTCAGATACCATAAAAACCATGATCATACTTAGTGGCGAAACTACTTTGCATACCTGCTTCTATCATCGTTAGATCTCGTAAAATCATTTTGCAGCAAGAGATAAAATTTATTATCATTATCTGATACAAATTAATAGAAATTGTATACAATAAAAAAAAGTTTATGAATTTGGTGGGCCATTCAAATGTGTGAAGAAATGAAAAGCTCATGTATACTTGTTTGTCTTCCTGTTGTCCATATTACTCATACGTTCCCTATGCCGTATATTTCATACATACCGCGCTTGTTAGAGGCAATGAAAGAGTTTTGGAAAAATTGATTCTTATTGCGCAACATCGGTAACATACTCAATTTGGGAATTTTTCTGACGGATATACCTCCAAAATCAATGGTCAGTTAGTCAACAATCGTCAACATAATTATAAGGTCTCACTACCAATTGGGAACCCAATGCAATATATATTTCCCCATCCATTTTTGCATTATTACACCATGTTATTAAGCTCTTATCGACAAATGAAATTCTTGTGAAATCGATAAAATGAATGGGAAATATTTCAATGGCCTCAATGAACAAATAAATAAAATAAATAGAAAAAAAATATATATTATGCGCAAATTATATACATACGTATCTACGCATTGTATTTGAAATTTGAAGAATTACAACTCTTGTTACTCATTTCCAAGAGCTTTTAGCCGAAAGACATTGTCTTTATTTTTAGAAATTCTTTCAAAAGGTCATACAAATTGTATTAAACTGTAGATATGCTTTTGTCAACTCTAGATATGAAAGCAAACAAATGAATTGCAAAATAAATTTTAATTGACACAAATATGTATTTATTTGATAAAATTGTTTTCAGTTGTAGTCGACAAGCAAACAGCTAATGCAAAGTTATCATTCAATTAAATTTTAACTCAATCAGGAGATTATAGTTATCAGTTTTTACTGACGTAGCAATAAGAATTTGTGAACTCAAACGGAAAATAAAAAAAAACCAGAGCGGCTTAAAGCAACTTTAAATATTGTTAACATAAGTTATAAGAGAAGGATTAATGGGTTTTTGGAATGTTTCCTACCCCTTACCAAGAGAGAAACAACGAGAACAATTGATGTGTGGCCAGGTACGATTCACAAAAATATTTCTACAAAAAAAATTAAAATAAAAAATGTGTTAATGATGTAGCCTCACGAATATTGGGAGCTCCACTATTATCTACTAACCATATGTGTGTATTTTGCCAAGCTGTCCTTGCTTAATGCTATTGTTATGCCTTATCTTAATAATCATAAGTTGCCTAAAGTAATTGTGTTCTTTTATTACGAAGCCTGATTTGTTACGACTAGATCTGACAAAAAACTAAAAGTCACTGGGCATTTCTTTAGTTTCTAAGAACAGACGCTTAAAATGTTTACCCAAAAAAGGAACAATTTTTGTGAAATAGTTTACGAATTTTTTTTAATTTCTTCTTAATGTTAAATTGTCTTATTCATGTTTTGTTGTGCCATTTAAACTATTTTGATGCATATCAAACAAATTTCGTTTTGTTAACATTATCAGTTGTTTTTTTGTCGTTGCAGTAGATTTGCTGGAAAAGCAAGAGGGTTAAGTGCGTGAGAGAATCACGAGTCTTATAAAAAGTTAACAGTTACTGTACAAAAGCAAAGATTTCAAACGTTAGAATGATAACTTCAAATTTACTGCTTGTAGTATACAAGTGACGAGGATTCAAACTTTTCTACTTCTGAAGTGTAAACAAAACTTTGTTTACCTGAAGTAAAACAATTAAAAGTTAAGGTAATTGAATCAAATATTTACAAACAAAACGAAAACAATAAATGTTAAGAGCCAGACAAACAACAACAATAGCAATAGCTAATGGCAGTAAATAAAACATCAGTGTAATGATTGCGTATAAAAGAAAAGAAAAAAAGACAAGCAACACAAGACAAACAATCAAATTGGCAGGCAGACACACAAAGCCTTTAATTGTTTTACAGAACGGCAAACAATTGGTGTGACAGCTTCCGCTTACTAACTAAGTGGGAATATGGCAGAGCGATTAAGTCTCTCTCTCTCTTCTTACAAGCTATTTTGATATGTCGTTTTAAAGCTGAGGGCTGCACAATTGTACGCATTCACCAGCCACTCATGTCTTTAAAAAGCCAAATCATTTGTCTCCTGAGCATCGCGAATATCCTCTTGACAATATTATTTTGGAGTTTAAATTAGAGCCGTAGTTTTTATTAAAACATCAAAAAATACTGAGTTAACGCAGTGCAGAAATAATAAACAAACAAATTTCGTAAATGCTCATATTCGTTCATAAACAATTGAAGAACTGCAGAGTAGCCGCGAGTAGCACTGTAAGTTGCAAAGCATTTCAATCTTCCAAACATACTTACTAACGTCACAAACAGTTTGCTTTATGCATAATTTTATTTTCACAAATTTAAAACAGAGAATGAATGAACGGCAAGAAAATAATTAAAAGAAAGTCTTTTTACTACTTGCTTGGTGTCACTATTTATTTTCGTAGAAGAAAACGTTTCAAACTATACTCAATCTTATAACAAACTTAAAAAAAAAACGTTTTTTCTTGTAAAAACCTTCACTGCTTAAACATTTTCTAAATCTTAGTAAATCATTTGAGCACTAAACGGTTCATTGTCATGTTCGCAAACTATAAAACACATCATCTTACATTTTTTTCCAAATTCGAAGACGAATACAATCAAATTGAAAACTAACAGACATTTATTCTTCAATGAACTTAAGAAGCGAAAGCCAAAGGAAAACAAAAAAGGAGTCGAAACAAATTGAATGGAAGCATTGAGCAGTTTATAAACGTACAACTTGTTATAGGAATCTCGACTAAGCAGTACAGGAAATAGAACAACCTGCCAGAACTGTTTAACGAATAGAAATGCCAGGGAACAACGAAGAACACTATCGCTGTCATATGACAAAAAAACAAAAATACAAAAATAACAAAGTGAATTAAAAAGAACCAATCTAGGAAAAATAACAACAAAGAAGATATATCACGTGCGCCATTGATCAGATTTACGCGACACAAATTTCAATTGTAGCCAAAATTCCACCCAAAATAATATTACAAACATTTTACATGTTGGTTAATCAAAAGAAGCAAAAATTATTCTAAACTAAAATTATGATATGACCCTGTTGTCATTAAGCAATTGATAAAAGCAAGTACATGTTAATATTTTATTTTCCACACCATATGAACTTGAGAAGAAACGCGCAAATCTTGCTTGAGTTGTATTTTCACACAGAATGCTTCTCAATCCAACACTTTTGTTGCGGCTTTTATCAATTTTTAATAGATATTTTTTAATATTTACATACATAGATTAGATTAGGTTGATTGCAGGGGTTTGTTTGCCCATGTCTTATGACATACACTTAAGCCAGTAGAGGCTTGAGGCGCGCTCCCTGGATTTAACCATGAAAAATTATTTACTTCACACGCACTTTCCTCATTTGTCTACGAAAACACGACACCCAAAATTCATGTGTTAGATTTTCTTCATGTTCTTGATATTTACTTCTTACTGCATGCAGATGCAAGAAAATCAAACTATAAGCCTGTAACTGTAATTACATTATGTTTTATTTTCTATTGCATATATTTGAAGATTTCACAACTTATAAGCCATCATTTCGTTTAAAATTTGTGAATATTTGAGAGATGCTCTCTTGCGGCTTTTCAAAAAACCACAATGAAAGCAACTCAACAGGCAACTCGTAATAAACGAAATGAATACATATATGGCCAACAAACCAGTCTTCAAATAAATAAAAAGTGATTGCTGACGGGCATCATTCTGAAGCAATCTGCCAGCAGGACATTTTACAGTCATCTTTATTAAACTTCTAACCATATCTGAGTGAAAACCAACTTGTAAAAACAATAGGAATGCAAATGAAGGGCGCAGAATTAACTCACAATTATGAAATACATATTGATGGTCATACTTTGACTCCCCGTAACGATCGCAGAGTTCAAATTGTGTTTCAAGTTTTTATACTGGCGAAATTTCAAAAAACTTACTACTCCTCATAAAACAAAACGTAAACATTTTCAAACAGCTCGAAAAATGCATTGTGAGGCAAAATTACGCTGCACTACAATAATGTACTGTTTCCAAAGCAACGGGTCTCTAGCAATTTTAATTTTAAAAACTTTTAAATTGAGGAAACAAAAATATATGTACATATACAGGGTGCCCCATAACGCATTGACATTAATCAGCAAAGCCATATTAGAAAAACGATATTTTCAATTAGGTGAATACAAAAAATTTCGAAATATACATGCCAGTAGCCATCATTTTTATGGCAACCTACCCCACAATTAAGTCCGTTGATACATGAAATCGAAAAATATGTACTACTTTGCAGCAAGTGGCAGCGAAGAAAAAACACTTTATAAAAAGAAAAACTTATAACGATTTAACTAATTTGGTGTCAGGTTGATGGTAAGGAATATCTTGTTTGCTGCTGCAGTGATGAGTCCAAAGTAGCTGACATTTACTGTTTGTGAATTAAACAAAATGAAAAGGAGCATTTAAATTTTTTTTTTTTTTTTTTTTTTTGGTTGATAAACATTTTATAAAAGACAAATGAATGTAGTTTAGATGCAGGGATACAATAAATTCACTTTACAATGAAAGTATGGTAAGAAATCAAACGAAAACAAAAGACACATTTGAAAATAAATATCTTCGGGCACTTTGAGTCCGCCAGGAGGCGCCGAATTACTGAATCAGAAAGCACTTTATTCCTGCATATGCGGTAATAAAAAATCAGTTTCTAACTTAACTGACAAAACCGTCATATATATATATATATATATATTTTTTTTTTTCAAACACCAGCGAAGATGTTCATCTAATCCACTTACATTTATTGACATTTTCATTGTTATACTTGCGATAAGCAGTCGACGTGAATGAGGCAAATGGCTGCCATAGTCAGATTATTTATGAAGGTGTAAAATAAATCCTGCAGAAGTGATACTCAAGCAAGAAAAACGCAAACAGATATACCACCACTCTAATGTTTGTAGATATACATATACATATATAGATGTATATATCTATGTTTGGTTGCTTCTCCTTTCAAACACAATCTATGTAAAATCTTGTGTTTTATTCTAAGAGATTGAATGAATAAAATACTGTCTCAACTACGTTTATTTGTACATGTATAAATTTTTTATTAATTGTGTCTGTGCCTGCATATTTGATCTTACAGTGATTACCCTGCAGATGAATAGAAAATTGGAAACGTTGGAGAGAGCCATGTCACTAGTTGAAACAAGTAGCAAAATCCATTTTTAACCGTAGAAAATGGACAGTGAAGCACCAATAAAACAAACTTTCTTCTCAATAACTCAACATGCAACAAATATTAATTTGTGTGTGACATTGTGCACGTGTGGAAGCAAATTATTTTGGATGGCCCCTTGAAGAAACACAACTGACATAAAGAATACTCGTATGTTACTAGGTGTTGAAAGAACTACTCGAGCTCCCATGACAACTTGGTGTTAAAATAAATAGTCCCATATACATACATATGTATGGAAAATAAAAAATTTGAAATCATACCCAGCTGCTGGCTTTGTCTGCAGCGTAGCATATCAGAATATACATGGATATGTGTATAGGGTATGGAATAATCTATGAACTCATGCAAAAAGTTGCATTTAATGCAGTTGGTTAATTAAAATGTGGTTTATTAAATGTAAATATTTGGTATTTTTCCATTTGCTCACAAAACTTTCCTAAGCATTCGATAATATTTATTTATGTCCATTGAAAACATTTTCCATTTTTTTTTTTCGTATCGTATTTAAAATAATATTATAAAAAAATAATTTATGGTAGAATTAAAGCCAAACAAATACATATATTTAAAGCAAATGTTATTTCGTATTGATTTTGCATGTTCAAATTTTAATTAATAACAGACGAACAAAAAATAGCGTGTCAGAAGCAAAAAATGTTCATTACTGTAGAAAATAAAAACTTTCAGTTTCGTAAGGAAAGCAATTTTTTTTCATCAGCAATACATTTGAATTGCAAATATTAGACACCTTGTCGGAGAGTTTTCAAATTGTAAGTAAAACATTTTGCTGTTAAATTATAAATTTTAACTCCGGTATGAATGGATGTTTAGCTCGGTTCCTTTTATTTCTGATTAAAGCCATTGTGATAAAGAACAAAAGTATCTCTATATTGGTTGTATCTTAAACCATTAGCTTTGTCTAGAAATTACAGCTACATGTTTTGCTTTTTAACACGATGTGTCGTCCAAGTTATCTTCATGGTGTGTTACACTTCATGTTGTGTTTTCTGTAAAACTTCTTTAATTATTTTTGCCTAAAAGTTGATTTTTTTACTTCATACATAATTAAAATATCATTTTAAATTTCTGTTGACAACTCCGCTTGTAAAGGCAGTTTGTAGAGCACCAAACGAAAATTATCACATAAGAATTTAATTTTATCGTTTAATCCATCGACTTAAACGACAAAATGTGCGAAATGGGTTTTTTTCAAATTGTCACTCATGTCACATTCGGATGTGTGGGAATTAGTATTGGAATAAAAAACACAACAATACGAACGCTTTGGCAGGCGCAAAGTAACTTTGCATTTTAAACAAACAGCGAACATACCCAATATGTGTAACGTAATGCCAACTGAAATTAAAGTGAAGCACATTATTTTTTCTATATCATTTTTAAAGAAAATCTCAAACTCAAAATTTTTTTGTTACTTTGTTTCTTTTCTCATCTCAACCGATAAGTTAAATTCAAAAATTTCCTTCTCAAAAAGCTATACTTTGTAATACGCTGCATGTATTTTGAACGACACACAGATTTTCAGATTTATATGTATGTAAATATGGATTAGATATGAAACAACTCAAATCTCTTCCGGCTCTGTATTTTTCAAACTACACAAGTTTGAAGTCAAATGAAAAATAATCACATGTAACTTCCGCACAAAGCAACAACGTTATTTGAACAGGTTCGCTAACAAGGCTATTAGTTATTTCTATAATGTAAACAAAATTTCATATTGACAGGGACATATCACAGCAATTACATACATATAATAAGTGTACTGGCTTGTTGGAGCTTTGTTCCTCCATGGAAAGGTCTAAGTATTTCATATGAGTGTGTCCGACTTAATTGTTACACTAACAGCAGTTGCTTCATTGTTATCCGTTGTTATAAAGCAGGTAAAATAATTAGGAGCTTTGCGGCTTAGAAGCAACAAACCATAATTTAAACTTGACTTAAGCCTGAATATTAAAAAAAAAATAATAAAGCATATCTTCTTAATGTGAAACTATTTTAGAGGTCAAAAATAAAAACGTTCGTCTCCCGCGAAGTATAATGAAATAAAATAAAAAATAAATTGCTTCACATTTATGATTTATTTCAAAAGCACACACTTTCTTGACTGATATTTATTTATCAAAACCCTTTTGAAATTTTTATACAAATTTAAAGCCATTTTGCTGCTTATTTTGTATGTACATATTACAAATTTTGACCTGGCGACAAATACACCACGTCATTGTTGTCATGAAAAAGGGTAGCAGTCCAGAACTGTAATTGCTAAAATAAGTACTCGTAATATTACATATCGTAATGACGAATGAGATATCGGCATAAATAGTCCATTCACAATTTAAAATAGATTTCCAAAAAAAAAAAAAATCTTCTTAAAAAAAAGTTCTTTATATTGGAGTATAGTGCCGTTTTCGTTTCTACACAAAATTACGCTTTTATTTTGCACTTTTTTTTTCTAAAGTGCCACTGTTAAGATTTTAGTGAAACTAATATCAAAAGAAAATGTCACCATAACCATAATAATTACAAAATTACTAATGCCCTTCAGAATTTTGGTTGCCATACAAAATTAAAAATGTTGCCCTTTGCTGTAGATGCGAAAGCGGCAAACATGTTTTGCGCATTAATTCAATTTCTTAAAAGTTATGCAATATTTCCTCGCTATTTTTTCAATTGGCATGTGTCTCTAATTTCCTATTCATTAATAAATAATAATAATTGTTTTATAACTTCATCATTGGAAAGTAGAAAAAAAAAATCTGTACCGATTAAAGTCCATTCAAAAACTAAACAAAATGTTAATGGGTTCTCTCTAAATACGACCTTTAAGAAAGTACGAATCGAAAATACGAACAATAAGTTACACAGGAGCAAGTTTTATCATTCGCACACATTTTAACAACTATCAATTTTTTCAATGACTTCCTATGCATCATTCTTTTTTTATTTCCATTTTTGTTATTGTTTATTTAAAAACCGGACGAATGGGCTGCAGAGAAAATGGCATTACAATCTTCGGCAAAAGCTCTCTTCTTGCAAATTGTCAATACAAAGAAGAAGTGTTAAACTCACCATTTCATGCAAGTCATAGTTTCTCAACACATTGTGTTTTTGTTGTTAAAAAACTCTTCTGAAGAGCGAAAAATATGCATGTCATAGTTTCTCAACACATTGTGTTTTTGTTTTTGAAAAACTTTTCTGAAGAGCGAAAAATATTGCTGCATGTGCATTAAACATGTTGCGTATACATGACAATTCAGTGAAGGAGCTTTACATACATCATAACTTGCAAAGATACAAGCTACCAATGCAGAGCAACATATTGCAGTCATAGTTTCAGCTCAAGTTATTGTAACTTGTGTTTTTATAGATTACTCCAGTAAATTAAATAGAATATTAATAAAATATGTATATGGGTGAACGGCGAACAAGCCGTTCGCCGTTCACCCATTTTCTTAAATTTCTGGATTTAATTTTGAATATTTAACAATCGAACCGAACCGAACCGAACCGGGTTGATAAAGTCAGAGAAATAAAATCAAAAAGCCAGAGAAACAAATCTATAGAAACTCAAAATTAATGGTGTCAGAAATATAAGAAAAGTGTTGAGAAAAAATGGTAAAATTGGACAAATTCAAGAGTGATTTGCAAACGCTGAGGCACTGTCATGGCCCAGAGACGTATTAGAACACTTTAATAAAGAGAGCTAGCTACTCGTACGAAGTTTCTGACGATATTTCTGCTTGAAAAAGATAGTTTGGCATGTGTAAGTTGGAACACTAATCCCATTCAGTACTATAGCTTTTAAATTTCTTAGACTACAGCAGAAAGTGCAAATTGGATTTCAATAAATAAAGCTTCATTGAGTTTTTCTAACCACATTGCAACACTAAGATGACTTTTAGAACTAAAAACAATTAATCAATATTAAACAGTGAATTCAATATTTATAACTCTTATTTGTTAACGGAATTGACGATAACTGCCAATATTTAGATCAACATTCAGGCAAAAATAGATCTTTCAATTCGTAGACGAACAGAAATTTGTATATGCAAATAGAGCAATATACAAATGTATATGTATTGGTCTGACCTTTGAATTTCAACTTATGAGGTTGGTCACTACTAGAAGCATCCGCCCACAAAACTAAAAGTTGTGATTTTTGAGTTCTTTTTATGTTAAGACGAATTTTGAATATCTCGCTTAGTATTTGTGCACAAATCTCTGAACTTTTTTATATGTTTATTAAGACATGTACACTTGTATATAAAACCGAAAGCATGTTTCTGCTAAGATCATAATCCTCAAGGAATATTTTTAACTCAAAATTAAAAACGTAAATTTCATTTATGCTCTAAATTGCATAGACCATAACTTTTGTAGATCTAGCAACAACATTTGGGCCAAGTGAATGAAGCACGTTTCGTTTTCCTTTCTTTCTTAAGTAAGCTACGTTTAGTTACAAGTATGTCACCACAACTTTAATGCCTTAAAATTGTTACTATTATTTCTTAGTAAGCGAAATATGGTGAAAGCATGTGCGTAAGTAAGTATGTATGTAAGTCTTTGAATTATTTAGTCTTATAACTGCTCTAAAATTAATTAACACTTGATGAGACTAAAATGTCTTCTTTTTCTTCGTTAACCTTTTAAGCCAATTTAGTCAAGCAATTCAAATGTAGCTAAGAAAATCACGCTTTGCTTAATTAAAAAGTTATAAACCATTTCAGCTTTTGTGTGTGTGTGCGTGTGTCTTCATTTATCGTGGTTGAGATATAAATTCTGTTGGATTTGTTAAGTGGCTGATTCATTGTCCTTTTAGCAGATACGGGATGATATGTGCACATTGTTAATTAAATTCTTGTTGTGCGACATTAATGCTTTGCTGTTTTTGGTTTTTCACAGCAAATATTATCATAAATAATTTTCTTTACAAACATGTTTTGCTTACGTTGAGTTCCTGGTACCACAGGGAATTTTTTACTGGATGACATTAACTGCAATTTAAATGAAATAATTTATTCAATGAGTTAATAATATAGTATTCTGAAAAAAAAAACACATGAGGTTTATAGCTCGAACATTGCAATAACTTGAATATTAGCTGGATACTGTGTAGAGTGATTCCTTTGGTTGATCAGTCAGTTCGATTGCTGCCAATGACTTTGCAGTGCAACATTTAATCTTTGAAGTATTTGAAATATTAAACTTTCGTGATCGATAATGAGGTTTTATTCAGTCTTAAGAAAGCCTTGGTAAATTGATTTGTATTTTTTGAAAACTTATTGAAATTAGTACTTCAGAACTGAAAAGTAAGAGCATTGAAATGTTCTGCTTATTGTCTACATGCACCTAAAAGATTATTGATTGAGTTTTTGCTTTAACAGCTCAGCTCTATTTTGCGCTAAAGTAAATCATATTTTTCCTATTTCACATTAAATATTTGTATTTGTTTTACTTAATCTCGCTCAGAGTGGAAATTTATAATGATTTATTTGTTCATTTAGTTTCATACATGCAGCCTTTAAGACGGTTTTTTATTAGATGCTTCCATTATTTGCTAATAAAGAAAAACTCTTGATGCTGTAAGTTTTAAGCATTTGGCAAATTGCAAATTTGTTTTCATCATTTCCTTTCTTTCGTCGAACTATTCCGCTTTCAATGAGTGAGTATTTTCTTTCATAGCAATTTAGCAATTGCGATGCAGCGAATTCGATTCGTCATCATTATTTTTGATTTACGAGGCAAACAAGTGAACTATTTTTCAAATTTCATTCAACAGCACGACTATTGGCAAACGTATGGCTGCTTGCCTCTGCTGAATTACGTTTCTGATGATGAAGATGATTCCGTTAGTGCCGTCAGTCACGGTCAAAGAAGCAGTGACATATTGACGTTTGGATATTTCTTTTCGTTCAGGCGTGCATACATCCATACATACATACATACATATGTATGTATGCATAAAGTTTAAGCGGACGAGTGACTCTTATGGTTCATTTCAATTAATGAAGAAGTTACATAAGTTTTACTTCAACTCAAGTAAAAGCAATCAATAAACCTAAAGTACAACCATAATTTTTGCATTTTGTTTTTTTCATTACACACTAATAAATGTGTTCAGAGTAGAATTAATGATAAAATATGAGAAGCAGAAATTCATTCAAGTTTTCTAAAGAGAGAAAAATAAATGAAAGAACTTCCTTGATTATTATTCTTTTGATTTCTTTTGATTTGGAGAAAGTTTTAAATGCGATTTTGCACAATGTAGACGAGAGCACCTTCCACAATACCTGAATGTAAGGAAAAGTGCATTATTTTCTTTTAATTTGCAAGCCTAATTGGTGGAAAAGTTATCGCTACCAGTTTGAAAACAGATAGTTTCACTCCTTTTGATGAGTGCTCCCAAAATATATCGAGAGGCACTTTTATGAACTTCTATTTAAATATTTGGTTTCTTCTCAACTGCTTCCATTATTCCTTGTCTATTGCTGCACCAGTCGTTATTAGCATTAGTTAGTTAAATATGTATGTAAACTTTTAGTTGTAGATGTCTTTGTTTCAATTATTATTCTGGAAACCGCTACTACGATTTGTAATTGTTTCTCTGTCAATGCCTCTGAAATTGTCTATGTGGTGAATTTTCTGCTGGTAAAACTCATGTGTATCTTTATTTGTTGTAATTGTTTGCAATTGTCTCAACTGCTGTTTATTCTTTTAAGATGTCATCTCTTTAACAACACCTCCTTTGTACTGCTATGAGCTTTCCCTGAATAGTTGTCAATAAAACCATTTCCCGCCTGCTTGAAATGTTTCAGGTTTTAGTTTTAGAGGACAAAAAATACATCTTCTGTCCACCATCCGGTATGAAAGGATTATCTAACTATAACACACAATTGGCACATATGATTTTTGCTCATGTTTTCGCAGTTTGGGTTTTGTTTTGGTGTTTGGGGCTTCAAATCAAAAGTCGAAAATGAGTAGTAAACTCTTTTAACTGGAAATCACGCTTATGGTCCATTTAAGCACGTATCGTCTCCCATGGACATACATACATACTTAAATACTTGTGGATCAATATACTTTGAAGACAAGAAATTTAATGATATAGGCTCGCCCTCTTTTATCATTTTCAATAAATTTAAACACTTTCGTACCCCAGTTGTTGTTTTATTCTGTGGACTTAACTTGCACTAACACTCACATATCTGGAATGAAGGGGATGTTAAATAAAAAATGTATCTTTATAGTTATCCCATAAGAGAAAAACTAAATAAAAATAAAAGTGTATATGAAATGTCTAGAGAGTCATTTTTTTATACAAATAAAGTGCATTTTTGTTGTCCTTTGAGAAATTTGCTACGCTGCACAAGAAAACATTGCAACTCAAAAGGTGAGACGCTCGCTCAAATGATGAGAAACCGTCAACTGCAGTGCAGGCAATATTTTTAACGATATTTTAATCCATTCTGCTCACAAGCACCTACTGTTTTCATTCAGAGCTAAATGTTTTCAGTTCTAAATAAAAAAGAACTATTTTTACACACGTTGCTTTTAACTGGACTCATTTCTTCTATGGCAAAATATTATCAAACAGTGAACCAAAGAGTAAAGCTACAAAATTCGTGGAAAACTTCCTCTTTTGATTGCCAAAAATACAATTGCATTTGAGAGTTGCTTAACGCGTATTTGTAAGTATCCCAAGGATGAGACACAAAATTCAGTTTTCTAATAAAAAAAAACGTTTCCAGAATAGAATTGCAGCGAACCTGAAAGAGAGTTAGTTGAAGCGGCTCAGACTTTAGATCACATTGAACTTATAACAAAATAAACTGCACTGACTTTTGCGATTCAATGTGTTTCTAAACAAACCTTTTGGATTTCTTATAAAATTACAATCACAATTACTTCTAAGTTACAAATTATCATTCAATTTATTTATTGTGCAATAAAAGCATTTATTGCAAAAATTTTTAAATTTAATTTTTCTCAAATTTAAGAAAGCCACAGAGAAGCACGCAGGAGAATTGTTGGCGGTTCAGGTAAAACAACCAAATAATTTCATAACGCTTAAGGTCACTATTCTGCCTCTCATGCTCAATTTAGTCCTTAAAGGTTTCATAACATGCTGTGGTGTGTGCAGCTTGCTTTAAAAAAGCTGTACTCTAGTATATTTGAATCTATGTGTGTAATTCAGTCCACGGTGTGTGTGTTAATTTATCAAATGAATTCCTTTTCGCATAAAGTTTGTATTTAAATTTTATTTTATTTTATTTTTTGTTTTTCATTCTCAGCGAATGGCGACAAAAATCCTGCTTTGTCTGTATCAGAACTTAATGCCTGAACAGAAGCCAAAAATGCATGATGGTGAAAAAAGAAAAGGCACAATTTGGTCATCGTCGCCCAAGTATACCGAGTAATGAAGGACTTACAACCGCACACCATTTAATCGGGACACAAAAGGATTACTTATTTTTAAGCTAAAAAAAAAAAAAAAAAATAATACAAAGTCAATTTATTGGGATGTTTTCATATTTACAATGTATTTTTTCCTGATTACATAATTTCTTGCGTAACTATATCTCGGATATTAGGTTAGGTTAGGTTGAATGGAGGGATATCTCGGATATTAAGCATAGTTTGTATCGTTCTGCGAACGTGCATGCTGCTCATTACGTTGCAGCTCTTCATCAGCTTTTTCTGTGGGTACTCCGAGAAATCTGGGAAACGATACAACGATTTGCAAAAAAGAGTTCATTGCAAATTGAAAAGAAAAATTTTACTTATTTTTCAATTAAAATTGATGCCACAAGCTTATTTGCGAATCAAAAAAAAAAAAAAAAAAGAGAAAAACAGATTTGAGGCTCCCTTTCGACTGGATTCACAAGAGAAATGAAAAGTCAAATGATTTTTGTGTCAACCATAAATATGCACACATGTATTTGGCTTTTGAGGTCAACTGCCAACTACCATTTGTACACACAAAGCAACACAGAATGAAAAGACAAAGACATTGTGTCCACAGACGCTTAGACGTCTTGGAAGAAATAATTTCATTTCTGATTTCATTATTTAACATTTTTTAACTTTGGCCAGTTGCCATTATTTGTCACATCGAATTGGGGTTAATTTCTGTGCAGTGCGGAAAAACAAATTGTTAAGAAGTCATCATTTTATGTTTAATTCTTCAAACTAAACTGAATTTTTAGTATACATATGTATCTGTTCAGTTGCTTGAGATCATTTTAAATAAAGAAAATTAGTTTTGGATATTCAAAAGAACTAATTAAATTCAAATCTATGCTGATAAAAACTGAAAATTTGTCACGTGAGAATACCAATAACACCGGCATGATTTTTAGATGTTAACAAATATTACAAAATTTGATTTAGTACAAAATTTAAGGGAGAAAACTCAAGCCAAAGACATAATATTTTGTCATAGAAAAGGGTAACATTTTATTGAGGCATAGGACACGTATTGCAGTGATACTTTAAGTCGAACGGGATACAATAAGAGCACAAGAAAATGTCAGCCCCACTGCTTTTATTATTTGTATGTATGGCAAGTGTATTAGTATTTTTTTTAGAAGATTGCGTGACTCTGTACGAAGCCAGCGGTCAGAGTCATCAGCATTGCAATCAAATCCTCAAAGCAGTCAATTTCCTGGGTAACCAAGAATCATATGAAATCAAGACAATCGCATCTAACATTTAATTCCACTCAAATTTTGTGTAAAAATAGAACTGCTTGTCTGTCACCGAACCTCGTAAATAAAAGAACTCTTTTATTTATCAGTGTTTGTAAAACATGTTGTCATACAACTTGCATCTTGTAAATGGCATAAACTTTATAGGTTTTAGTGTCGCATAAATTTTTAATAATTAAATAATACATTTTCATAATCATTAAATATTTAAATTAGTCTTCTCTTTCCGAATATCATTAAATCAAGCAACAAAGGCTGGGCGCTATTTCTATCACTCATATTTAAGCCAGAAACTGGCAGTGACTTGTATGCATCAACTGCTTATTGTGTTGATACGGGGTGTACAGCCAGGTGTAAAACTCAAACAACCATAAACATCAATCACATTTAACTTGATTTGATAAGCAAAACCTCAGCATCAGTCAAATTTATTGTAGAAGAAAATGTATAATAATCTCTTTGAGCAGGAGAGACGATTTTTCCAGTGTTTACAGTGTTAGTGAAAATAAATGACACTGAAATGAGAATCAATTTAAATATTTTAATTTATACAAATCCATTTAGTTTAGTATGTACGGTATTGTGTATAAAGAATATTTGATGGCCAGTTATTCTTATTTGACAAGTTTCTGTAGAATGTTGGTCATATAAGCATTTAAGAAACATAAAATATTTTTTTCAAATAATCCAGTTAATACAACTTTATTTTAGTTAATATTTAAATCATTTGCAGTTAATGTACATTAAATAAAGTATAAGAATAATATTAAGACTGAAGCAGAGATGCAGCTGGTGCACAACCGCTACGCTTCCCATCAGCTTTCATACGATCCAGAACTCAGCCTCGCGTGTTCTTAATTTTCTGTTTATTTTCTTAGTCAGCATTTAGTGAAATGCAATTATTTATATTTGTGGCTCACTAAACTTTTTTTTACATTAGATATAAAAAAAAATTTCGATTAGCTAAAAAAAAAAAAAACCAATGGCTCCCAGACTGAAAAACAAAACGAAATTTCGTAATGCAGGGTTTTTACCGGAAACTATAATTTTTCCCAGATATTTTAATTGCTAAAACACTACATACAAAAATGATAGTGAGAGTTAAGCAATTTTTTATACCATAAAGATTTACGGCCAGTTTTCTGAAACGTGATGACCAATTTTCATACTTAGTTTTTGTTGTGAATATAAACTCAAGAAATAAAATTTGTGCATGTTTTCAAATAACCGGTAGTATGTAACAAATTCACAAGAACTTTATTTTAACTTTTAAAATAAGGTTCAAAGTGTTGTAATAAAATTTATTTAATTTATATTTAAATCTATATTCAACATTAAGATTTAGAATTTGTTTCCATATTATGGGTGGCATGTTCAAAGAAAATAAAGAAAGAAAGTGATTCGTACATGATATCACAAAAAACACACAAGCTCAAGACTTAAGAGGGATTTAAAGCACTTTAACTGTTTTAAATAATTCACCTGTTGATAGTGTGGCAAATCCTCAAGTACCCAACTTGATGTGGAGAATACTGTGACATCTACCATCATCTGTGGCAAACCACGATTTATATGAAAACATTGTGGTGGAAAAGGGTAAGCGGTGCAAAGTAGCTTAAGTTTGAGAAAAAATAAAATACTTGTAGTTTTTTTTTTTATTGCTTCATACTAAAAGCTCATGGCGTTCAGTTTAGAATGGAGGCTGCATGGAAATCAGAACTGCAAAAATTATTTCTTAGGTTTAAACAAAAACGGCGCAGCTTACAATAGAAATAAAAACAAAGAACAGCATTACACAGAGGGATTTCTTATCGAAAATATATACACCCATATTCATAAAAACTATTGAAGGTTTCTTACACGGTTATTTGACAAATATTCCGTAGAAATACGTCAAATAAGAGCTTAATAAACTTACAATAATTATTATGAATATGTCCTATAGGCTGTAACATAGAGATTTTCACACAAAGGGAGAATACTAATATTTACAAATGATAACTTTAGCAACCAACAAGAAATGAATTTGCTTTTTAATTGTTTTCTATCTAAATTATCTATTTAGAACTAAAGTAACAAATTTTAAGTGGCTCCTGTAGCAAATATTAATTTCATTTTCAAACACTCACACATAATACAAAAATATATTTTTCTATGTAAAATCGGTTCAAGTTTCAAGCTCAGCGGGAGGGTAAAAGTAGCTAAACCCTTTTTTCCCTTTTTACTAACAAATTCTCTTAAGCTCTTATGCTTTCAATAGCATCGGTTTCTCAAAATGTCAAAACCATATTAACAAGTTGGCCCTCAACCCACACTGGTTCATTACAAATATATATTTTTTCACTCCTACACTGAATAATTTACTTTCAATTATAAATTTACATTAAAATAGAAATTCTACCTTATAGAACTTTATAAACAATTTGTGTAATTTTGGGAGGCAATTACCAGGTAAATATGATTTTAAATTGCCCCTTAAAAGCGCACACACAGACATGCATAAATTTGTATGTAAATTTTTGTTTCTATGTAAAAAAGAACGCACACACAAAACAACAATCTTCTCGTTCGCATCTTACATTATTTGTGTATCAAATATACACATTTGTATGTACACATTTGTTATAAACATCCTTAACTTCGTAAGCAAGAAAATATTTTCTTTGTGTCCTTAACTAAATATCTCTCATGTTCCATTTTTTCCTTTTCAGAAAATTTTTGTGGGAAAAGCAAGTGGAACAGATTTACATACATACATACATGCATATGTAGCTTTTTCAATTTATTTTAATTTAATATTCTTTGTACACAATGTACATACACATATTCGTGGAAAAATATATATAGATGTACATACACTCATGTATGCATACATGTATGTATAAATGAATTTACCAAAATGTGAACAATTTGTGACAATTGTCATCAAATCATGCAAAACGAAACTGCAACTTAATCAAAGAAAGTTGAATGTTTATTTCCATACAATTTTGTCAATCGAAATTTAAAAACATTAAGCAAAGCTTTTAATTACACTGTCCAACACACACAAATAACAATGTTCTGTCAACTGATTCTTTTAGAGCGGACTAAAGAGTTAAATACTTGTATCGGCGTTTCAAAAGTTTTTATCTGAAACTCTTACGGCGTAATTAAATCTGCACCCTTGTATGGTAAAAACACTTAGATAATCGTAAAATACTTGGGTTTTCGGTAGAGCATGACTTTTAAAGATTTAATAGCAACAGTGCAGAGCTACTTGATGGATGAATTGACAGAGCGCCCCCTCCCCTAACAATCTCCACACCGCAGGTTCGAGTCCCTTCTTACGCTTCCTGTGTTTTTGTAGGCAAGTAAAAAGCTTCCCCGTTTTGTAATTATTACCCTTGGGAAAATCGTCGCATTCGATATCGAACGAATTCCGTCACTTATGCTGTGCGTTTGTTGTTTATTTTGCTTTTGTTTTACATTATTTTTGCTCGGTAGTTCATTCGATATCGAATGCGAAGATTTGGCCCCTGCTGTAAAAATGCACTGTAAAAACGTTTTTGATACCAATATATAAAATAAGTTTTATATTATTCTTTTGTATTAGTAATTTTGAATTTATATGCACATGATTATATTATAATTTGTTTGAATATTTTTTGGCCATGTACAAGCTACTGAAATCAACATTTGTCTGCATATCATTCAATCACTGCAGTTCACTTTCATTGGCAAAGATTCTTTAATGGTCTCACATTTGCTATTAATGCCTCAAGATACAACAAAACTAAATAATAGAGGAATAGAGGAGCTCAAGTTTTCACACTTATACATATGGGAAAAGATAAAAGGAAAGTAATGAAATGCACACACTGTAAGCAAGAGGACCTTAAAGTCAAAATTGTAATAGCTATTTACAGCACTTGATATAGTGTCAGTAATAATAAAACTTATCAGTCCCACTTATCGCCACTCAAGGATGCCTGCATCGTTACCCACTTACAGGCATGAATAGAGGAGAAACAGCAACACTTGTAATGTCACTTTAAACAGCCACTTAAATTTATTAACAGCACTTGATGGCCGGCCGATATACTCCCACTTGTGTGACAGCCGCAGGAACAGTTTGTTGTTAAGTTTTTTTAAAAACGTTAACCAAATGAAGTTCAATGTTTTTGGAAAAAACACCAATTGTGTTAAATTTGTCGTATCTTAAGCCGTAATTAATACAGTTTAATAGACCATTGGCTTATTGTGACAGCTTCTAATATCTGATTTCGGTTTTGTTTCTTTTAATTCTATTTTTTAGTTTGAAAATAAAGAGATTTACGTTATTGATGGCAAAGATTTAAAAACATAATAGAGAAAAGCGGTGTGCAGAAGATAAGCAAAAAAGAAAGGCAAACTGTGCGGGAAATTCCACTTAGGGGGAATTAAATATCTTTAGCAATGCTGAAGTTCTAAAGTAAAGCAACAAATAACTAAATATTTGTACAATACGCGCACGCTAAAATTAGAAAACAGAATAAGATGTCAAGGCATGTGAACACAATTTCACTTTAAATACATACAAATGACTGACATCTTTTGCAATCAGTAAAAAATCGCTGCACTACAATAAGCAAATGATTAATTATTTCTTTTCATCGACCGCACAGCGTATTTTCCTTAAAACTAAAACCATAATTTCTAAGCTCCACAAGTTTCATTTACTGTTGCACATCGTTTCACACGATGAAATGAATTTTGAAGAGCTGCTTCCAACAACATCATGCATCATTCCCCGTTGAAGAAATGCATGCACACGTGTGTGTGTCGGTGATTAAACAATTACAGCAAGCAACAAATCTATGAAAGTAGCAAATGTTATTTTTTGAATTCAATATTCGTTTAATTTTGCTATTTGCCTTTTCCCAAGCAATGTCCTTTAAAATTTATGCAAATGCCAGATGGGAATATTTCTGATTGAAGAAAACTCAAACATAGTTTCTATAATCAAAATAAACCTTCAGACATAATGAACCTGTACGTCAAAAGAGCCTCTGTTCGTTATTAAGCTATTACAGTCACGATTAAGGTATCACTTTGCAGCGTTCGTTTGTTACAGCACATTCAATTCTCAGTATAAATTTATTAAATTGTTAACGAACATTGTATCTTATTCAAAATCGACCTTAGCTGCAATTACCGTCTGCCTTTAATATTCACTTATATTTTTACATGCCAAATATAAAATTGTTAAGATAAATTTATAAATTCGTGTTTTTTTTTTCTGCAGCGTAAAGGACAATGAACGAATGATTTCCAGACAATCTACATGACATGATTCTATAGACGCACTTGCCAACATGTGAATGTCTGGTTTTTGACTTTTGAAACTGAATTTTTCCTTTGAAGAAGTAAAATTTAGGATTTGCATGTAAGAATATTCCCGCACATTCAGCTCGCAACATCATGCATCAACTGAGGCACATGAATTCATGTAAATTTTCCTGCATTATTAATGCAGCCCCCGGCAAATCGAAGTTACTGTTACTTTTAATGTGTCAACTCAATACGTATTTTCCAGATGTGAATCTTTTGCCCAATCAGCAAAAGTTTTAATGCATTCAAAGTCAAATGAGAGCCCTCTGCACAATAAATTTGTGTCACACAAATCATCTTTACAATATACTTATAGACCATATTAGACTATACTTATAGGCCATAGAGTTTAATGAGAGTAAAATGAATGGCATTCATATAAAATTTTGACTGCTGGGTTGTTTTACGTTTAATTCTCGTATCAAAATATTATTTATTTCGAATTTCTCTCTGCGTTTTTAATAACTGGTTTTGTCTGGTTTTTGTCTATGTATGCATGTATGAATGTAAATAGATTTTACTCAAGTTTTCCTGCACTTGATTGTTTATCGAGTACTTCAAGTTTTTGAATGAACGGCAAACACTCGTACTATATCTTCTATATTTATGTAAATCAACAGTGTAAGGACCTGTACAAGTGCCCGAAATGCATATGGTATTAATAGTACAAAAAAAGTTTATATACTTGAGCAATTTTTTCATTTAAAACATATTTTCAAGTATATAATTTAAGGCATAAGCCTGGTATGGTTATTATTATAGTTGTAACTATTATCATTATTATTATTTTTTTTTTTTTGACGGTGAGAAAGGGTTTAAAATGTGTTCGCACTTACAGTGGCCGTCGCCAACTGAGTTTTGTGGTGTATCCACTAAAAAACTCCCTCCTCTTTTCTGGGGTGATCTGCATTACTTCGGGAAGGCCCAGATCTACGTGCCACAGGACTCTTCTCTCTGCCATCGACTTCCCCATGTACGCAAATTATTCTGGAAAAAAGACTTGTTTGAACAGCAACTAACATTTTTTGCAATAAGTTTTTATGATGAAAAATATTTTGCAAATGACCAAAATATGCACGCAAAAAAATGAGTTAAAAAAATGTCTTGAATGATAAAAATATATATGTAAATAAAAGGAATATTTAAAATACTGTATTTTACTTCTACTGACTGAAATTTTAATTTTATTGAACTTTACTTTACTTTTGCAGGCTCAAGTTCAACCCTTGGTTTGGGGCTGTTCACAATTTACGTCACGCAATTTTGGCAAATTTTGAATACAATAAATAATATTTTTTTGTTACGTAACATTTTTATTTAGCTTAGACTTTGTCTAAAAATGAAACCCCCTAATGTATGTACATGCAATAAACTCCTGTTTTCAATTGTATCGCATTACAATTAATTATTACTTACTTTTTGTTTATGTGAAAGCTTCGCGGAATTTCACATTGAGTTTTCTAAACTTAATTTTTATGACATGTTGAGAATAAAAATAATGAAAAATTTAAAAAGAAAAACAATTATTAAAAGTTAAAAATGTTCCATATCCGAATTATGCAAGTGTTTTATTTTTATGTTTACAAATGGCCCAGCAACCGCTAATTAATTTATTTCGCCTTTTTGGCAAAACCGTTAATGGGGAAATTAATGACACCAAGGGAAAAGCGAGCAGAAAGTGATGAATTGAAGTGGCAATGTGTACGCTGAAGATTAACATTTTATAAACATCAAAAACTTTGCCAAACAAAACAGTGAAGCGAAGCCACACTCTCAAGCTAAATTCCATTTTCGCAAGAATAAATTGAATGAATTAATAAATGTAAGTTGGTGTTCATGTAACATTTTGGTGTACTTTTGCTACGCTTGAGAGAGATTAAAACGGTCAGAGCTGTACTTGAAGCAAGTAACTTTTCATTTTTTATAATTTGACAAAACAACTGAACTCTTGATGTGGGTGTGTTTACAAATGCCCAGCGCTTCAACGAGAAGTTACAGCAGAGCAGAGCATAAATCGTGGGTATCACATTTTTAGTTTCAATGCTGAAAGTACCAACAGCTTGAGGTGAGCGAGAAACAGAAAATAAATTTATTTGCAAAATAATTTTTTTTTTGAACAAACCATAACAAAAAGAACAGTCAAAACAAATGGAATACATCAATTGTTTTGTGTGGTACTAAATAAGTTTAGAAAGCTTTATATTGCAAAGTACACACAGCTGTGGACACATTGATAGCCCAGTTTGTCATGGGAGCACCTTGCGTTGATTTTTTTTTTTTTTTTTTTTTTTTTGGATTCTGAAGTAACTTAAAATTGGCAAGTGCAATATTAAAAAGGGATTTCAAAAAGTAAAAATTAGCTCTTTTCAAAAATGCATAAATTTTCATTTAAATCATTCTAATATTTTTTTTTGTACACTTTTTGCACTTCTTAAAAAAATCCTTAATTATTTCGCATTAAATCTAAGTTGCAGAGCTTCTTAGTTATGTGATTGCTCATAATAAATCCACAGACTTTACATTTTTTTATTATTGGCAACTTAGCGAAGAGCTGTGTTTCGAAAATGTATCTCTTGTGCGAATATGTGCTTGAAAGCAAATCTTTGGTCAATCCGATATGTATTTGAGGTCCTGCCTCTTTTCATATACTGTTTATGCCACATTTTTTCTTATTGTGCACAAGACTCCCAATCAATTATTTTAATTTGCTGGCTTTAAAATTTATTCAGATTATTTTCCTTTGCCCTCGTCAATGTTCATATCATGTTTCTCTCTCTCTTCGAAAACATAAAAAAAATTGTTTTTACTAAATCAATTATTTTTCTTTGTACTAAGATCTCAAATGAAATGCTTTAATGCGATTCCAAAAGGTATCTACAAAATGTAATGAATGTGTAAATCTTTAAACCTCAAATGTATTAAAGTTGATGTAAAAGTGTTTTCTATGTCAGAATCCTTTCACTGCTTTGAGCATTATTTACGCCATACTTTTAAAAGAACCAGAGCAGAAAAAGAGAGAGAAAATATGTAACGCAAGTCAAGAAAACTGAATAGAAAAATGTTTGAACATAAAGATTTAATCTGCAAATCAATTTGTAAAAGTGTTGCTTTTATTAAAATGACTTAAGGGTCACACGCAATCAAAAAAGTAAATGAAATTAAATAAACACTCCAGTTTACTTCTAAGAACCCTGTAGTTCTGATGTTTACTTCAAATATTAACTTGCAAAAGTTTGAAAGATCTTAGCGTAGCATTGAGTCAATAAAATCAGACGTCTGTTTTATTTTTCGAAAGAGGGCGCAACTAAAATAAAAATGTCCGATGTTATATTTTTCACAGGATTTTAAGGCCGAATTTTTTTTTTGCCACATTTTGAAAGAAGCAATTGAAGTGCTTTCTGATATATAAGGGATCTTTAAACTATTGTACATAAATACATATATTGTCTAGTTTAGATTGCTGAATTTATTTTTTATTATATTGTTTTAGGTCTTTTTCAGTCGACTATATGCTGCAAATATTTCGTCGGCATATAGACAGTAGACTCGAAAAATGTTGTTATATTTAAATCATCTTTTCCTTCCACAGCCTAAAAAATTATATTTAATTTCGAAAATTTCTAAGCCAGCATTTCGTTTTAATTTATTTCATTTTTCTTTCAATTTTTGCAAAAAACAATGTGCTTTCGGTTGACTGACTGACTGATACAACGGAAATTTCACAATTTTTTTCAACCAACTATAAAAAATCTTACGTTAAAAAAGGAGCAGAGAGCTAATCGGCAGCATTGTATGCTCTCCTCTATTATTATCCACTTTGAATTTTTCCTGCAGTACTCTGTTATTCTTCGTAGTCAATTGTAACGCAATTAATTGAGCAAGAAAGTAACGCAACATGAAATAATTTCTTAGAAAGTTAGTTTTACACTGAACTTGCACTTGTGTTACTGAAATAATGAATTAAACGAAAGAACACAAGTCAGAAAAGGCTAAAATAAGAGGAAACTCATTTGTATATCACTTGCAATAAAAACAACGAAATATGTTATTCACAAACTTCATAGACAAATATCAAAACTCTACTCTGACACACAATACTTTTGCGTTTATACCTAAAATAAATTTCGTCTTTCTGCTGGGAGTAGTTAAAATGTATTGATTGTGTGTTTTCGAGCCACAGAATGGCTGCCTAATGGGTCATTATATTCCCAGCAGAGTTCAATAAATTTGTGAGTTTGAAGTCATCGTGCCACATGGAAAAATATAGCAAAATATTCACGGCATCAAACAGAAATTTCTTAAATGTCTACAAGTCCCAGAGCCCAGAGTCCCAGAAATAATGGTAAGTTTTTACCATGGCTCGGCATAAATATTTGGTACTGTTTTTTTTTACAACAATGGCATAAACAAGCATTTTGCGTTAACACACATTCTATTTACAAAAAAAAAAAAAAACTAAAACTAAAATCTTTAAAAACGTTGACTGTTGGTGGTAAATGAAAGTTAGTTATGTGCGAACCAATAATTAAGGCTGAAATAATTTGAAAACACATTGTATATGTATACATATATTTACATGCATACATTTGAGTGTAATTACAAGTTAAAATAAGTACAAAAATCAATTATTAACCAGACATATTTGTGAAACAGAGAGTGAAAATTGTAAACAGCTTTTAAATGTAATACAATAATAACAGATAAAAGAAAAATGTTACTGTAATAACCACAATGTGGTTAATTAAAAATTCATTTTGAATAAATAATTTCAAAAGTGAGATGGAAACATTATTCAGCCAAGTTAATGAATGACATCTCGCAAATATAAAACATGCTAAAATAGTTTATGTCGATGAATTAAAGCTAAAATTTAGGCAAATGAAATGATTATCGTATAATGTTTCCAATTATGTAACATAAAATGTGTTTTTTTTTTTAGCCGAGTACACACTATCAAGCAACAATTGTCAAGCATTGTTGTCTACACCATCGATGAAAAACAATTTTATTGCGCCACTAGTGATTGATGAGAAATTAGTAAATTGTGATTCGCAACGAGAATTTTCACTAACACTGCAATCTTAATTTTGATAGCGTCTCCCCGATTTTAGATCTCTTTAGGTCGTAATTTAAATAGACAAAATACGAAGCACGTAGGTGTGTTAATTTTCCATAATATAAACGATGTTTTTGTTTAGTCGGTAGAAAGTGGAAAACACAAGTAAAAAACTTTGTAACAATTTTCGACATGTTTCAGATAATTTGGATAACGAATTTTTCTACAACTCCACAATAAAATAAAACATTTATTAAAGTATATATTTGTTTAACGAAAAAACGAATGAAACGAGCCATAATTGAAAGGGACGAATGAAAACTTTTCTTTGCAATGCAAACGACAAAGTACGGTGCAGTGGCAGTAACTGCACGTTGCACACTGCAGCATTAAAAAATATAAATAAACAAAAATTTAAACTATACATTTTTTTCCTTTTTAACTTGTTTTCTTTGCACTCATAATATTACTATTTTTAGCAGCAGACTTAATTCTACGAGTACACGGCTCGAGGAAAAAGCCATCTCTGAGGTAAAAACTATTTCAGCAGCGTGTAGGAAAGAAAGTTCCAAACTAGTTGTTGTTTTGTATTCTTCACTCACTCCGCATACAACGAAGTACAGTATGGAAACAAGAGGCAGCGGCAAGCGGAAAAATGCTGCATGAAAAAAACAGCTTGAGGAAATTTAGGCAATGTGCAGTGGTATAATACTGACACACACACACAAACACACACATACCCCAACAAAAAAGTTTTGCACATTTATATGCTTACGAATTTGTATATATGTATGTATGGACATGCATGTGCATGTCTGCTCACATGTATTTATGTAGATATTTATGAAAATATGTGACAATATTTACGTGAGACATGCAGCTTTAGTTTGCCTTAATATAAAATATAGCATGCTTTTTGTGTCGAAAAACTTTGTTTTAAATTCAACTTTCTTTTCCTTAAGACGGCAACTTTTCTGCAGGAATATAATAAAAAAGAATGTGGCAAAAAATATTAAAAGATATGCAGCCGGAAAACAGTTCTTGTATAAAGAGTAAAAAGAAAAATGTAAGCCTGCTTAACTAAAAAAACATAGAGTCCAGGTTTATTTTTGATTTTTGTGTGGGAGGAAAATGTCTAAGAATCTAAGCCACCACCTTTTACCTGTTATTTTAAAATTCCATTACACCCTATATATGGACTACTTGTTTAACGTTTCTCTGTAGGGTGATTTTTCTTAAGAAGTCATTTCAATGCATTTCTTCAAATTTTACAAACTTCATTTTAGCGACAGAAAACTTTAGACTAAAACTATGACTTATGTACATCTTTTTGTTTCTTAAAAACTTTTGCCGGCTTTGAAATCGTTCTTCAAAGCAACTTTCGTTTGTGTAATTTAACTGGCTCTCTGATGCAATGTCTTTTACATATTACGCAAGTAAGTGAAAAACAAAAATTGTGTTGGCTGAAAATAATTTACTGCATTCACATACAAATATTCACACACTTATTTTAAGTCTCACACTCGTGCTAAGAATTTCAAATGCATTTGTTTGTTTCATTGTGTAGCCAAAAATAGTAGCGGGTTGAATGCAGATTTGTTTGTGGAAATGATTATACGATTTACGTATGCAAAGAAATAGCTAATTTAAATTCGCTTTTCCAAATGAAATAGAAAAGCAATTTGGTATGTAAAAATGGATCAAAGCTGATGACGTTTTGATGACCAAAGCTTTTCTTAGGCGCTTTCAGGCAACAGCAGTTAAACTGATAAACTGATAAAGTTTCTCTCGCCTTATTTTTAAGTATTACAATCATGCAAAGTTATACTTCACGAAAGCATAAAATGCTCCGGCCACTGCACTGGTCCAAAAAGTACTCAACTGATATTTTTCCAACTAAATTAAAAACCTTTGCAGAAGGTAATATAGTAAATTCCCGACTGCTGCCATTTTATGCATCACGTACTACGATTTGTCTGCTAATTTTTGTTTCCTCGTACTGCCAGTGTTTCAGTTTTTACTATTACGTCGCGTAGAAAAAACCGAATTGTTCAATTAACTAAGAAACTTCATTAAAATGCTAAACATTTAAAGTTGTATAGGCTTATTTTTTTTACCACTCAGCCGTAGGTTCATGCGTAAAAATATTTTTATTTATCTTTTTTAAGTATCTTTAGTGACTGCTTTTCTGCCGTGTCCTTTTAACGAACTTAAAAGGTCATGTCTGCAAGTAGTCTAGACAGTACCCTAAAGGCTAAGAATGCCTTCCGTGTCTCAAATTTATTGCAAGTGCTCGTACAACACAAACATGTCAAAGCGAAAATAGCGTGAGAATAAGTTCAACTTCTAAGAAAATAACATGAGTAAATAAAGGAATTGCGGTTAATTACTAGAAAGCTGTATTTTTAAATTTACAAAAAACTGGCACTAAAACAACAAAAATTACTTCCAAAGGAATGAATAATTTTTTTTTACATTGCGCCAGGAAATATTTCGTTTTTGCTTTTTCTTTTTTTAAGGCTTAAATATATCAGAGTTGCATTTAATAACTGCACAAGTGCTGTTGTAATTGAAGCTTATGTTTATTCAATTATTCCATCAAATGGAATACAACAATAACAATAGCAATAATACACAGCCTTGTAAAATTTTATGGAGCTTCGTAAACATTGTGTATGGGTGTGTGTGTGTGT
The DNA here is from genome assembly GCA_963662145.1 of Sturmia bella. Taxonomy (NCBI): domain Eukaryota; kingdom Metazoa; phylum Arthropoda; class Insecta; order Diptera; family Tachinidae; genus Sturmia; species Sturmia bella. The sequence goes on along the minus strand of OY759171.1, from coordinate 69,071,599 downwards.
GTGTGTATGCTCACTACCCAATTGATAAAGCTTGTAAAATATGTTGAACGAGAGCAGATGCTTATTATTCCCCAAAAATCGCGTTAGAAAATACATAATTTCGTATCTAGTGGTTTGAAAGCTCGGGAAATCAATCCGAATAGATTGTTTAAAAAAAACAAAACGAATGTATTTAAGGGTTACTATAGAAAAAAAAAATTTGTTCTGGTAGTATCAAGTAAAATAGGTGCAAACAAAAATTCGCATGAGCTGGTATTTGGTGATGGCATCGAATCATCGACACCTTTAACTTAGTTTATTTTTACTTTGGAAAATATTAACTAGATGCTGATAATTCGACCCTTTCACTTTTGAATTTAGGAGCAAGAAACAAAATTTATTACTAAAAAAAAAAAATATTTACACAAATCGAAATAAACTACGAAAACAAGCCACAAAAGTGAGCTCAAGCTTGAGTAATTAACAAAAATCTGTTAAATCCACTTCATAATACTGATGACCAGTTTTAAAATTACTAGTGGAATGATCTTCTAACATAACTTTTATGTGCCATTTAATACACTAATTCTTGGTTAAAAAATTTTGAAGAGAATCCTTTACCGCTGGTCAACGGGTTCCAAAACGTTTAGGATAAAACATGCGCTTTATTCTAATAATACAAATACCTTCACATACTGTACACATACGAATTGATGTTTAATGTTGCCACGTATACTGACTAACTGACCGTAAACTGCATTAAAACCTCCTCTATAGACATATCCTCAGCACACGTATACACATACACACATACATAAATAAATACGAACCTCTATGCACGAAAATATAAACTGAAACAATTGAGTTTTCATTGAGGAATAACATGTGCATGCGAATAAACAAACGAACAACTGTTTTAGATCATTATTTACGGACCAGTGGTCAGACAAAATTATAGCTACCGTGTATCCTGTGGATACAAAGCATAAAAGTGAACATTTAATTTTTCTTTATTGACTTTGCCTTTATCAGGTTTTCAGTAAAAACTAAATAATGCATACAAATGATTAAATTTTAAGTTTTATATTCTGATCTTCAGTACACAGAACAAATCGATACAAAAACAGTTTAAAGATACTTTGCAAAATTTCTTTCTAAGAACTTAAATTAAAAAAAAGATACTTATTAAATTTTTAAAACTGAATTTCCTTTACAATTGTTAACTATTTTATGATTCGATTTTGTTCGATTTTTGCTTCATCAAAATTGAGAAAAATTTTAAATAGAAAACATAAATTATTGTCGAATAAAACAAGAAAAGAGTTTTGTTTAAAAATAAATAATTGACCACGAACCACGATTTAAATCACCAACTGTATGAAAATGACTCAATAAGGTCGAGGAATATTCTCAAAAATAAGCTTAGAAAAAGATTTGTAAGTACATATTTAAAAAGGTTGATATTGTGTAGTCATATATTTTGCTTGAGGAATTTCGGTTTAGTAAAATGATGCACGGTAAAACTTGATGGTATTTGCAATTTCATAAAAATCTCAACTCTTTCCAAACGTACACAAAATAATGTTAGCAATACGTCGTGATGCACTCGTAATATTTCTTGTATTAAAATATTTTTTTAAATCCTCAAAGCAAACGGAGGATAAAATCCAAATTTTTTTATTTTATTAAATTATTCCCCCTCTCTTAATTTATCTCGCTCCCCCAAACAGTTTTATTGTTGTATTCTAATGAAGATACATACAAGAACGCGCCTGTGCTTCACTTTCGGCAACTGCCTCGTCAAGCCGTGTAGCCAGTCTATAAGCAAACTGCAAAAATCTATGATTTTGTGTGTCAGTTTTGTTCTTCATTAAATTCTTAGCTTTCAGGCTGGAGCTGGCGCATGTTAAAAATAGGCAGGTATGTATGCATGTATTATACATTCATACATATATATTAAGACATAAACTTTATATTTTACTGAAAGTTTCCTAGCAAATAGGTTAATGGGGAGCGCTAATGTTAAAAGGATATTCAAAGACACAAACTAAGGTGGTGGCAAAGTTTACATATAATCATTTTCATTAGAATATAAATACATATTTTTTTTTTCTCCACTAATGAGCAACAAACATAATAATATTTGCATATTTCTTGTTTAGAGATGCAGGTAAATGCAATATGTAGTGTAACATCTGAGCTGAGTCATGAAAAATACGTAATACATTTTATATCTCTCTTAAAGATTTTTATAAAGTACTCGTAATAAGATGCAATTTGGTAATTGCCTTTTCCATTGCGTTCCCTTCAAGTGCATTCTCCTCAATCTCCTTTTTAACTGTTCTAACCTTGTTTTAGTTCTAAGCCAAATTACTGCTTGAAAATATTTACTCTACCAAATAGTTCTGCTGAGATGACTGCTGCCTTGATAAGTTTACTTCTGCATACACATCTTTATCGCATCTTCATCTGAAAATATTCATACATCTCAGTTTCAAAGAAATCAATTTTATTGCAATGTTCACTTTCTAAGAGTTAATATGATGCAGAAAGCTGTCCATTTGCTAGACTTTTAAGCACTCGAATATCTTCACAATGAGCGACTGCTCACACCCAGAGACACACATTCGTAAGCCTGCCAAGAAAAGGCCTTTTCTTGACTTTCTTTTTTGGAGTTTATCTATAGACGCGCTGTGGAGTGAATCACTGCTTGCTTTTTTCATTGTCACAATACAAATGTAGCCACACCATCTTCTGGAAGGCCTGCTGAGTAAGGTAGTATGGAATGTCTTGTCTGGCTGGGTCATCTGGTGTGAAAATATATGAGCAGGAAATGAAGAAAGAAGGCCATCCTACCTCATCTCTTTGCCGTAGTGTGATGACGTATATATGTATGTGCACATGTATGTGTCTATTTTGAAGTTGATTGCACATATACAAATGTTGAAGTTCTAGTCCATCACACACATTCTTAGACACTCGCAATTCCTATAGCAGGCATAATAGGAAACTCTACCAACAGAACAGCACCTATTCAAAATGGCCTACAAAATATTGTACAGTCATGCTAAAAACTGGTATGCTTTCTACTTTGAAAAAATATAGTAAGCGTAGCTAAATTGATATACATTTATTACCATTAAAAAATGGAAGGTGATTCTCGCAACAAACCGACTTCCGACACTATTCTACCGAAATTCACAAATTTTAAATGAAATAACTCTGTTTCTGAAACTTAAAAAAAAAATCAAATAATTTTTGAAATGTCATGCCAGCTTACAAGTCCCTAAAAAGAGAAAACAGAATTCTAAATATCGGTTTATGAGTAGAGGAGCTATTCAAAAATGTATATTCAAGACAGATATTTTGTTCCTTCGACTTGAAAGATTCGTTAGGTTTTCATTTTAAAAGGCTTTGCCTTTGGTCACAAAAAAAAATTTAAAATACTTCCCCGGTCACCGCAATATTTCAATATTCTTCAATTCTGTGGCGAAAAGCTGGAAAGCGTAGAACAGATTATTGAGCTTAATTTTGTTATTTATAGATCAAATTCCTATACAAATTGGCAAATATTGTGACGTCATCTTCTTTGGATGTGAATTTTCCAAAACACAATTAACCAACTTGTCTAAGAAATGGAATGCCTTTCGTATTAGTTATAATGACAAGTCGCTTGCTCGTATTGTGTTAACGTCGTGTTCGGTCCAGCAATGAGCTAACCGAGAATATATAAAAGAAGAGCCAGAAAAAACTCCAACTTAGTTTTGAACTCGCTGGAATGTGTTTTGATTAAGGAACAGACAGCAAAGTTTCCAATAAACGAGAGACACTAATTTGGTGTCGAAATTGAGTGCACTTGTAAGAATCACCAACTAGTTATTACATCACAAGCAGCAAATTTTAAACTTTTCTGTTGCCACTATAGTGTTTTCCAAAGTCGGCATGAAACAAACACACAATTTAATTTAAAAGACACTGGGCCTTAACTATAGTCAAACACTAAAGTTTTTTTTTTTTGAAACAACTTAAATTTTAAAACGTAAAGAAACAGAAAATCTATAAATAAAAATCTAACACATCAATATGAAAGAAGAAATTATCACAAAAAGGGGAACTTGACAAACGTGATCTGGAAGAGAGGAGAGAGCTGATGGGTAAAACTAAAGCATATTTAAGACTCTGAATGGCAAGAAACGTGAAAAGGGTCCGGCTCAATAAAGTGCAAGTTCTCTTTTTTCACACAGAAAAACTTACGACTCTTTCAAGAAATTGTTTTTTTGTTTTATGCTAAAAATAATTTTATAACTTTGCGCGTAATTTCTTGCAGAAATATTAATTCCCTAAAGCAGATGATATTGAGAACGAGATGCATAATTATTGTGCAAAGGTTTCGTTAACATATTTTCTTGGACACAAATGCTTTGTGCATGCTGGTAGAGGAGCTCCGTACGTACGTATTGTATAAGAAATTCGTTTCCCTAATTCAGCTTTTAATTTATTTCTACAATGCCCAATAATGTTGCTGAAGATTAAGAAAGTATATATTTACATATCTTTTGTCTTTAGAAATTTGTGCGTATTAACGCATATTTTTGTATTTTGTGCGAAATTTAAGTAAAACCTTTGCAGACTGCACTTTAAAGCAAAACGCAGCACTCCGTTTCACTGAATTATGAGATATTAGAGTAAAATAGCAGTTTTATATTTTTGCTTTCCTGCAGCGAGTCAGTCCGTTGTTGTTGCCAAAACCGTTTGCCTTTTTTTAATTTCAGCCTGTGGTTTTGCCCAATCATGTAATTAAATCGGCAAAATGGTACGTGCCAGTTTTAACGGATTTCCGTTTAAATATTTGCCTTATTTTCTTGTTTAAATTTGCAACGACAACTAAAGCTCGTCGCAATATTTCCTTCCACCCACCAGAAGCAATTTGCAATAACTTGTGTGTAATTTAAATATTAAACAAAACTTTAAAAGAATATTAAGTTAATGGCTCTTTAGCTTAATCAAATTATGCAAAAGCACGAACTTTGCATAATTTTTTGAATAAACAATTTGAAAAAAAAAGAAGAAAAAGAATTACTTCCTTTACGTCATTCGTCAATAAAAGAAAAGCGAAGGGAACACTTCAAAGACGTAATAGAATGAAAACTGAAAACTTAAGACTGACGTTTCTGACATGGACTTCTCTTTTAGTTGGACATCGTATAAAAAAAACGATTAGCTTTCTAAAGCTAGCAGTTTCTGATAAAGTAGGGACGTAACAATTTGACAAATTTTTATATAAAGTATATTGCAGCAAAAACCCCACACACCAAAGTCAAACACTTAAAAAAGAACGGAAGACCCCGTCAAGCTCAAAGATTTCATTCAAAATATACACCTAATTTCTTTTTTTTTTTAATTTTTAATTTTTAACCACTCTATGCCAACATTGTTTCTCCATAAACGATTTAATTTTAATTATATAATCATATAAAACATGTCTAAGTGTACTATTTTAAATACATTTAAGCCACTTTGAAACCTTAGTAATGTCTCCCAAGTGTCTGGCAGATGTGACATACAAATGCACAACGAAAATATATTATAAAGGGTGATCTATTTAGACCAGTTACATATATTTTAAACAGAGTTCTAAATTGGAAAGTAACAGTTTTTTCGATGCAACACTACCTAAACACAAGCCGCTCTGTAGATAAAAAAAACTTACAATCAACTCTGAAAATGTATGTCTCTTTAACTTGCAAAATATACCAGTATTATTATTTTATAAACGAAAAATTTGAAACTTCACTTGAAATGATTTGAACATTATAATAGTCAACGAACATCAGTTGAGTTTATGAATCCAGTCACATGTGACCTGTGAAGAGCGGCCAAAAGCCGGAAAAACTTATCTAAATGAATCACCCAATTTGGATGTACTCATAGAAACATAAACCTCTTTGTACGTAAACGTTTAAATGGAAATGTAAGTTATTGTGTTTCGTTTAGTTTCACCATTTATAATGGTATTTTCTAAAGCTGTTGAGTACCGTTTACTTAAGGGACACTCATGTCTGTTTAATGGCGTTGGAGATTATTTAATGGGTGATGCATTCAATTGATGCGGGAATATCAGATTACTAATTCCAAGTGGCTAAAAATATAAAAAGTGTATTTGGTAGTAGCGCAAAAGGGCATTTTCGTACCTTTCTAATGAAGTAAAGAGAGCCGGAAGAGTAAGCAAAGAAAGTAATTAAGTTACTTCATATTCCCAACACACTGCCAAGGTCAAAAGCACAAAGTGAAATTCCTTTTAGAACATGTCAAAAATAAAAGTATATTCAATTCATGAATTTGATGATATTTATGCCACTTTATTTAGATCCTCTAGATAATAAATAACTCCTCAAAACACGATGCCCAAACACACCGAACTAGGCTTTGAAAAATTTGGAATACACAAACTTTGCGGGTTGATCACACACCAGGCATTTGTAATGAAAATAAAATGGTATATTAAAAAAAATGGAATTTGCTAAGACATTGAATCTTAAGCCAACCTCCTTTAGAGCACTTTGATGTCATTCAAGCCAAATCGAGGCTGGTTTTGTAAAAATAATATATATAGTGTAGAAGCGCCTTTAATCTGGGCGTATTGAGAGTATTCAGCAAGAATTCGTTGGTTTTTCTCGTTTTTCTGCTCGTTCACTCCACCACAATTTTATGGTGGAGTTACTTATTTTGTGCAAAATCAAATTTTTTTTTTATTACTAAAGTCTCAGTTAGTATCTCCGCACGAAAAGTGATCACAAAGATAAAAAAAGATGCTGTAGAAAATCGATGCCGGAACCCAAAAGCGTACATTTTTTTATCACCACGCTCCTGTGTTCCACTAGATAAAACCTGCAATTGCATTTACTTCATTTTCCTGGCGACAACATTTTAAGGACAACGAGGAGGCCTGCATGGACAGGCCATGAAAGTAAGTAGAACACTAAACGTTTACACCGCATCATACACTATTGCTCGTATTATATCAATGATAATGAATTTAACTATTGCTACCAAAAACTATTTACATTCCCAAATTTCATTGAGTTTTTTAGCAAATCAATTGAAGATATGCTGACTTGCTGACAAACTACCATTGATTTAATATGTTTGATGCCAAACATAAAAATACAAAAAAAAAAAAAAAATACAAATTTCTCGTTTTATCAACAAATTACAAAAAAGGTCAGCATCAATTTCAATAAATAAATAAATAAATAAATAAATAAATATATATATATATATATATATATATATATATATGTATGTATATAAATATCCACAGTTTATCAAATTCACAGTTGCCAGCGAATTCATTCAATTGTTTTGCACATCTAAAACATTGTCGTTTTTGAACTTGTACGATGATACATCAGCACGTTGTCGCGAAAGTGATTGTGACATTCTGCATGCATTGATAAACCTAAAATGGAGTCCATTTAACCTGGATATGCAAAGCAACAAACAAAACACATGCAAAACTCAGATCTAAACTAAAAAAAACAACCTACGAATTTTATTTAATAAAATTAACAGCGGATGCAAAAAAGAACGAGTTACTGAAAAATAAAACCTTTGGAACATCAATCAAGTCACATTTGCGTAAAAACGAATTGGTGCGGAAACATTGCAAAGTAAAAGCCTTCACACACCCATTCGTAAACACAAGGATGTTTACATTTCTACAATTTGATTTATTTTTCTGCGTTCAGAAAGTTTAAATATGTACATTTTTCCAACACAAATATGTTTCTCGAACCTTTTTGTTCAGCTTTAAAAGGCAAAGCATTTAAAACTGCATTTCTAAGCAAGAAATATTTTGAAAATTTATTGAGCACGATCTTATTGCTGTGAAGCTTTAAACGAACTTTTTTTCCAGCTGTAAGAGGTGACGTATTTAAAGCTGCATTGCTAGGCAAGAAATGTTATTGAGCTGGATTCTTTTCCTATCAAAATTTAAGGATCAGATCAACAGCCTCAAAAACGTTTAGCTGCTCTTAAAATACAAAACAAAACTTGCTGTGATGCAACTTTGGTACTCTATAAAAAATATAAAATTGCTGAGTAGGCTGATATTTTATTCTCTGTTCAGAAAATTATTTCAAAATATGAGATATTCTGTTTTATGAAATTATATTAGAGGCAGAGCGACTCCTACAAGGCCACTCTGGTATTATTGTATAAACATATTATTTTCGGATGGGGTAACTTATTGAGTAGTGATGCTGGGAAGATGTCTGGAGAGAGAAGATAAAGGTCGTCAGTCCCAGAAGCAAGTCCTTTTATTCCAATTGAAGACTCCACTAAGCAGCCGTTAGCACTCATCCAGCCCCACTAGCTTCTTAGAGCACTCATTTTTATAAGCTTTAACTTTTTACTAAGGACATTTATTTAACGCTTTCCCACACCGGGTATATCATTTTGTTCAATACACAACGAGTGTAAAAGCGAACATTTCCTTATGAAGGAATATTGTGAAAACGATTCGATTCTTGGACTATGAGGGATTCTGTTCAATTTTGCGAACTGCCAACTTGTCTAAAACATATATGTACATATTTGTATGCCTTTGTTCACTTCTTACATCACATCGAAAACGTATGTGCCAGCTTTTTCACAATTTATAACCACTATATTTATCATTTTACACATACTAGTCTGAAAACTGCTTAAATATTATACATACATATATTGAAATAGATATTGAGAGAAAAAATAAATAAACTGTCACAAAGCATTTCATGTTTCATTAAGTATTTACAAATTGGCTTCTAGTCTGTAGAGAATACGCGCGCAGATATGACGTTGGTTCTGGTTGTATTTACTTTCATTTGTTTTTATTAAATAACGAAACCAAATGAGAGACAGAGACCTGGTTTAGCTGTTATTTAAAAAATGCATCAATATTTTTTATTCACAATAAACAACTGCGCGATTGTGCTTGAATCTTGAAAAGCTGTGCAAACCTTCATTTCATATTCAATTAATTTTTGAAAAATACTAAACAATGTGCTCCAACATCTTCTTTTAATTCCCTTCCACAATTTGTCCTCTTAGCAAGTGATTTCTTAAAACACAAAATCATTCAAACTACTACAAAATAGTGCCCTGCCTTAAAATGAATAATTTCTTTTTATTATTAGTTATCTTTAAGTGAGATTCACAGAACGAAAAAAATGTTGATAAAACGATTACACAAACATTTCGTTGCAGCCACGAACGTGCGAAAGTATTTATTTCGTTAAAATAATTCCCTGCAACCAAAAATGCAATTGAATGTGGCAAGAGCTTAATGGCTGCTAAAACTTAAGAGAAATTTAATTTGTAAAAAATTAAAGTAAATTTAATGTCATTTTAAAACATCGAATAAAAATATGTATGTACGTTTGTTTCTACGTTTCACTTCATTAATAAATTATGTGATTGTTGTTAATGGCGGGCAACCTTTGCTAAATTACCAATAACATTTAATTGTTGGATATAAAAAACTGATATCTTCACTCAACTTATTATTATTTTTTAACATCTTAAGTCCAGATGATTTTTATTATTTAAGTACCAAGGCTTTTAAATGAATATTAAATTCGAGAGCATTTAAAAAGGCAATGATTTTAAATTGAAAACGAAATTGTAATTTAGAAACATCAGTATTTATGAGCACATGTTTCTAAACAAACAATATGTTACTTCAAATATGTATGTATATGTATTAGCAAAATTTCATTTGAACAAGTTCGAATAAAGGTAGATTTCAAATGGATTCTAAGTTATAAGCTTAAATCGGCTACTTAATATCCCAGGGACTGGTTTACAAGACGCATTTCTTCACTTCTGCAGCTGTATCAAAAGCTACGAGGTAAAGTTCATTATAAGTTCACTAGAAAATGTTGAATATGAAAAGAAAATAATGTCGAAATAATTTTGTATCAGAGCAGTTTTACGTAAAACAAAAATTGGATACCAAATCAAATAAAATTTGTTCTTCAAAACTGCTATCACCTATCAAACGATTGACAATGATTTTTACTTTATTAGGGTCTCTACAAAGTTATGTAAAATGAAAGACATGATTACCTTTTCCCAAATAGTCAAGCGTTTCACTACAAAACGGGGTGAATGAATGTTAAGTGTGTGAGTAAATGAATGCACAAGCGCCTACACATACAAATTTATTTAACATTGTTCTTTTATTCAAAGCAAACGAAATAACAAAGAAAGTGATAGTAAAAAATGTCACTTCTTTTATTCTCGTATTGCGGAATATTTTACACCACGAAGCTACAGAGACATCATACATTTGTTATGTGAAAAAGAATGCAAATGAGGGAGATGAGCTTTTAATTACTGAGCCGCAGGCTTAGAGTCGGTAACCTACAAATTATTAGCAGCACGAAAATTTTAATTGCTGCCGGTGTAAAAGTACCCGGTTTGTACTATTGCATTTTTTGTTTGTTTTTTGGCTTCAGGTAAATGTCTTCGGGAGCAACATTGCATATCGATTTTTGAATTGATAAATAATTTATAAAATATACATACGTACGTACATACATATACCGGCGATACATGTACATAGCAAAATTGAAATCCAGTTTGTTATATCTACTAAACGCTTGTTTGGCAAGCATAGTTATAGACATTTCTTACCGCGAATACTTCCAACACTACAAAATATGCAACTGAAGCAAAACTTATTTTAAAATGGTTCGTACAAATAGAATAATCGTTTAGCGTCACGACAAAACTAACGGTTTCTTTTTATCCATTATTTCTATTTTGCAGGAAACGCCAACAAACTGCTGCTCCTCTCCAAAACGAAAACGTGAGAGTGTATAATTTCTCTTTTGCTGACAGCAACACAACGAACAGTCGAAGCCGAACGTATTATAAAGTGGTGAGTTTGAAAAATGTGTGCCAACATGTTGCAGCTCGTGCTATGTGTTAAGTTTAATACTGTTGAGAAATATGCAAACAAATTCAAATGAATGAATTTTGATGAGATGTTGCTGAGTTAATAGGCACCATGTTTATTTCGCGAAAATTGAATATTGAATGGATATTCTTTTACCGCAAAAGCCTCAGTGTCCCACTACTTCTGCAACATACATATGTTTATATATTTTAATTGAATTTTTGAATGCCTTCCAAGTGATATTTTGAATAGGGAACTAAGCATAAATAAACAAAAAGTAACTAAATACTACAAAATAAGAAAGTCAAACAGAGATGTATGAAATAACGGTAAATAAATCGTAAGAAATCGACATACTAGAAAACAAAGCACAAATCGCAGTCCTACTATTTGTTTACCACATATACACTACATTGTCTGCAAGAAAACGTATTAGACATGAGTATTTTATCTGATTTGAAACGATGTCTCTCAGAAACCGGAAGCAGACACATCAGCAAAGCTTTGTACGACATATTTGATTTCTTCTTAGAAAACAAACATTAAACTGCAGGAACTGGACATGTGATCCCGAAACTATTGGTATAGTGCTCTGTCAAGTCATCCATCGAGGCGCTCAAATGCCATTCCGAGTTCCTAACCGCACACCTCTCTTTGAATAGCTGGTTTCAAATATGTTCCATATAGAACAAGTTTTGTACCTTGTATTTTCATACGCTACAAAAGCATTTTAGTTTTAAATATTCAAAATTTCACTAACTCACAACAGCTTGTTTTTTTGTGACTCGGAATAGGTAAACATGTGTTGAGTTACTGGCTTATTTAACCATATGCTTCGTGATTGTTGAATGTTTATTTGACAAAGATTGTATAGATATTTGTCATATGAGCGCTTAATAAACATGAAATATTTTTTATAAATAAAACCGAGTAAGTGTTAAGTCCTAACAAGTTTTGTTATAGTCTTTGTGTATTTTGTCTCTGTTTTCCATCAATATATTCGAAGTCTTGCAATATTTAAGAGTTTGCATTAACTGTTGTTGACTGGATAGTGTCGAAAGTACATACATATATAAACTGGATACTAAAACAGTTTATTTTATTGCTTATTGTTTTATTTTTCTTCTGTAACTTTTTTTTTTTTGATTAATCAAACATCCACAAACGCTGTTTTCCCCTTTTCACCCTCCTTCACGTAATTTCCTTGTTCCGGTACAATGCGAATGCATATGTAGGGGTTGTTATCCCCTCACTACCGGTTCAAGATACAAAAATTGAAGAGCTGCCTCTTGCCTCTTTGCTTTAACAAAACAACTTTCCTTCTTGAGCAAATATTGTTAAAGTGTACATTCAAATAAAGATGTACGTATGTATAGGAGATTTTTTTTTACCTTATTAATAAAAATAAAACATTTAATTTTTGCAACATAAGTACCGTTTAGGCTGGTTACATTGTTCAACTGCTCAGAAATTAGTTTAACAATGTTGTTAATTACTGACAATGGCTACAAACTAAAATTTATGAACCATTAAATTGAGCAATGGGAAAACTTTGAATTGCTTTGAAGAAAAACAACAAATATAACACGACACAATACTTGCAGAAAGATGTCTTAAAAGGCATGAATAGGATCAGCAAGATGAGGAGGCGATTATTTATTAACCCGTTTCCAGCTAAAACTTACAGAGATTAATGAACCAAACATTGTAATTTTCAAATTAAGTAGAGTAAAAAATATGAAAAGTGAAGATTTTGGGCTTAGATTATAAATACAAGTATTGAAAACTTAAAAGCCTCTTGACCTAAAGAAAAGTTAAATTGAACAAAAACTTTACCACCAACAAAACGTTGCACTTTTAATACTAACGGAATGTGAGAGATAAAAGTTATTAAACGATTTCCCATTCAAAAATATCTACAAATTTTTAATCATAAATGGTATAATATTTATTTTGTGTAATATTTCTATGAGCTATTGCGATATATGTACTTCAACAACAGCTGTCACAGGAGCTTTAAGGTGCAAATTGTTTACTTTGCACACTTCTTGCGTAAAACTAAAAATGATCTCTGCTCTAGCTTTGCTTGCAACATTTATTTGATATACTGTTTTCTTTTCATTGCGCGATAAGTTATCAATCACGAATCCACAGAAAAGTTTTGCAAATAAAATTTTCCAAGTGTCTCTCCATTAGGCCTCGCGAGATTAATCATTGATGTTGCGGCTTTCTATTGTCTCATACTTCTTTCTGCCCTAAATGGCATATAAAATTATTGACCACATTTACCGCCGGTTTTTCATTCAGATTACATATACTAAAAACTGTGGAACCCTGAGTGCGGTTGTCGTACTCAAACAACTCATGTTAACTTGGGTGCTAGACAAACAGTTCATGCTTTATATAAGATCTAGTCAAATTTCGTCAACTGCAGTACCAAAAGTTTTGTATACTGATACGTACATACCCATTTTTATGTCTAGAGTTTTTATGTAATAATAAAAAGTTTTATGTAAAGTTTAAGTTATTTTATTTTATATGAATTGCTTTTTCCTCTTGATTTGTAAAACATGAAGTCGAACATGACTGCAGCACTTGCAGTTTCTTTGAACATGTTTTCTAGTCCTTTGAAACCAACAAATAAACGAAATAAATTTCACTATATATGATGTCCTTTATTGCCTCAATTCTTTTGAAAGCAGTACATTCAATGTTTTATTTCGAATTTGATACGTACGAAAATTTGTAAAGTGGATGGGAAAAATATTTTATTGAAAGCTATTTCTTTTCAAAAAGAGCTGCAATTGTAAGCTGTTTTTACTTTCTGTTCCACAGAAATTTCTTTAAATACTTTTCTTTTATTTTTCTACATCAAACGCAAGAATAAACTAGAATTTGTGGTCCAACACGATTTTTGCAAACTGATGACAATGACAGAAAATGCAAAGATATTATTGTGTTGTACACAATATTTATTGCCGCAGTTACTTATTATTTCTTCGTAAATATGATTTTTAATGCCTTGTTACACAAATATATGCTTTACTAGTTACTGTTTCAAGGAATAGAAATTCGCTTCTTTTTATTTCTTTCACAAGTGGAAAGTTGCAAACTCTTTCCTCATTTTTTGTCCTCTGCTTGTGTACATTTGTATACAAATAAACATTTCTAATTAGAGCCAAATGCATTTTTCTGTAGTGAAGACAAACAACAAGAATTTGTTTCAACGCTTCATTGTGTAGTAAATAAAAGTGAGGCAACGTTTTTCTGTCGTTCACCAAAAAAGAAAGTTAAGCAAGTCGTTGTAAATAAACATCCGATTACATATAACTTACGACTATATCTGAAGGTGATGCAGCAACAACTTTTATTTCCTTCCAGACATTCTTAGTTCCGGCACAATACAAGCACTTGTCGGTATCAGCACCTGATTAAGGGTTCGTTTTAAACAAAAATCTAAAGGTAATTTATTGATAAATTAAATTTTTCCTCCATTAATAATGATTTTTCTGGTCACTTAAAGTATCTCAGAACGTTTTTCGAACCCAGCCTTTAAACTTTTAATGACCGCCTCACACAACAGCTGCATTTACTACAGTTTTATTTTTTCCAGAAAAAGATTAAAGGAGGCGTATACGTGTTCTGCTTGCACGTACACACACATATAAAAGTATGTGTATAACATCTTAATCAATATGTAAGTTGTCTTGGTAAATATATTTTTAGGTGGAGTAATAAAAAATAACAAATACAAATATGTTACAAGCAACCAAAATTGATATGGAATAGATTTTGGTTTGAAGGCACATGCCAACATACAAACATTTGCGAGAACCGTATATAATGACACAATAATTTGCCATGAAATATTTATGTATGTATGTATGTATGTAAGTCTGTTGGCAGACAAAAACGACACCCAAGCACCAAGTTACATATAAACGCTCCAAATGTAAAACTGTATTATTTACCATTTACCGACACACTGACACATGATTGAAACTTTAAGAAACAACGCAAAATGAAATTTTCTACTTCCGCCCCTTTGTTCGTTTTGGTCTTTGCCTTATTTCTTTTATTGCATATAAACGAAGAATAAAATGTTTGCCTTTCGGATATGAATTTTGATTTTCTTTATGACAATAAAATAAAATATTATCGAAATATCCGGCCATGACAAATGTAATATACAAATATACATGTAGCAGGCAAAACCTATTAGAACAGAGGTGTGCGATAGCGAAATCGTTAAAATACATTTCTGCAAAATTTTACTGCAACACAATTGTTATTTCTCACAACTTCATAGAGGCGGCTAAGCATCGAAAGCTTATATCCCAAAAGTGTCATCTTTAGACAAATAATTGAACTGAAAAAATTTCCCTTGTCTACAACAAATTTTTTTTAAAAGATAATATTAACAATATTCAATACTTGAACGTATGCATCTAACATTTAAATTTAAAAATTATTTTAATATGTGAAAAAAACAAAGTAATTTAAGGGCATAATTTATTATTTTAAAAGCGATGGTCTGCAGATGGTTCGTATATAGCAGCTTTTCTTTTCATACCATTGCATAGGGTTTTCGTCATTTGTTACCCTGTTTAAAATTGCAGTAACACTAATTTAAGCCAAAACTAAAATACAAATGCATGAAGAGTAGCTTTGAGAGTAGTTCCCAGTGCCGTTTCTTTACCTACCAATTTTTGACTAAGTTTACTCTGGTAAACCCAGCTTTCTTCATTACGAAAAGCTTAGCCATTAACAAATGTAACGAAATGTGTTATTAAAAAGTACGATAAGAAAATTCATGCAAACAGAAGAGTCTGGTTTTTTGTATAAAACCATTATATAAAAAATGAAATTTGAATGAAAATTTATGGAAACAATTCCTTTATGCTTCTGTCTCTTACTTCCACAAATATACTTACACTCATATCTACATACATATGTAAATTTGTTATTGTTGGTATTATTATTATTATTATTATTTCGTTTTCATGTTACAATAATCATTTACTTTTGGCATGTCCAAAAAAATAAAAGATACTCTTGCAAAATAATATTTTTTAAGGCCTCTTGCGCTTAAATTATAACTTTATATTGCTGGCATAAAAGGCCAAAAAAAGGTTGGTTAAAGTATCATATTTTCGTATCTTTTACGATTTGACAATCACATAAAATATTATTTTTATTGTTGCTTTGCAAGGACATTTGTAATAAAATAACAAATTCTTAGCAAAATCGTAAGTATACATATTTGACTTTTCTACTTCTTTCAGTATTTCTGTTGGTTTGACTTTTGTTGTCCTGACAAGCTGACAAATCGAAAAGTTAGCAACTGCAGCTGTCCGTTTGCAAAAAAAAAACTGTAATATTATCAAATCAGTAAGGAGGTAGCAAATGCCAGATCGATCATAAAACTTTTTCCAAAATCAAAATGTTAAATTTAGGAAAAGATAAATGATAAAACAAGCCCTGCACAAAATATGCCGCCTGCTATTTGAAATGGTCGCAAGCAATTTTAAAACCGTGACTGATAGTCACTTCAAACTCGTTGTAAAAACTTTAAGAAGTTGGCTCCCAAGAACACAACTGGCAAAAAAACTCGCCGAAAAGTCAAAAATAAGCTTAAAGAATTTGTGAAAAATGTATTTAGCGGCACAGAGCCCAACCAAAAGAATACCGTGAAAAGTTGCGAAAAACATTATCGGTACTTTAAACAATTTTTTTCAGGCAGATTGTATTTCAGAATAGCAGTTTTTTTTTTTGATTTTCATTTGTTTCACACTGTCTAAAATTTTCTATTTAAAAAAATTAAAACAATTGTTAATATTTTCATCAGGTTTAAGTTCAACTTTATTACGTCGAAATTGAGAAAGAGATTTTTCGACAAAATCAGAGTGATCAACATTTCTAAAGAAGACAAAAAAGTAGAGTTGAAGACTTACTGGCTGGGGTGGCCATCATGGCTGTTTTACGTCCATCCCAGCTCATGACTAACTGTATGCGGTTAACTCATAGTAAAATCGCACTCAAGCCTGATAAAATCATCAGCATTGGAAATCATAATAGTTTGACTATAATGCTTAAAAAACTAAATATTCTTTAAGCAAATATACGTCCCTAATAAAGACACACACACACATTTGACATCACTTGTGTCTTAAGCTAAAGATGCACCAGCTGGTACAATGATCAGCCGCATTGGAAATTAGAGAATAAAAATATTACTCTAATTATTCCAAAATTGTATGAGCAGCTGAAAACGTATACATACATATAAATTAACACACATGTTTAAATTTTTTGACAAATAATAAAAATGTTTCTTTATTTTTAAATTTTTACAACGACTTCAGTTCAGGCCTCTAATAATTTCCATTCGGGAATGCATCACTATTTGTAGTTTCGTGCTGTGTGTATGTTTGTGTTTGTATTCATATTAGAAATGGGAATATTGCCAAAATGTGGAGAAGGAAAAAAGCAGAAAGAATACAAATTTTCCTTTCCGAATTTCTGCTTGCAAGTGCAAGAAAAACTTGATTATACATGCATATGTGTGCTGCTTAAATTTATCCCTTAAGGACTCTTTTCTTATTTTCGATTTGAATTTTTTTTACACTCAGTTGGATATTCCTGTCGTTATTTGTTTTTCCTTCAAGATTGAACATTTAAGAGTCTCGAAGCTTGGTTTTGCCATGTTTTATTTCACATAAAGTTTTGTCTTTTGTTGTATTTGAAACTGTTAAATTTGTTTGTATTTATTTAATCATTGTTTTTATTTGCAGACATTCGCTTGCTGCTCTTTGGGCAAACAAGAATATTAAACATTTTCTACTCATTTTTTATTGTCAACAAATAGCTTTCTTGCTTTCAAACCATTTTATATGCGAAAAAAAAGTAAAAATGGCCTAAAGTAGTATTTGTCCTCTCAGGGATATCAGATTTATTGTTCTTAAAATAAATTGCGATAATGTATTATTTAGACTGGCTTTTATTGCAAAACGAGAACATAATTTCGTTTTAAAATTTTAAATTCAAACATCAACTAGAAAAATCTTCACAAATCACAAATGTTGTAACTAGTTTTCCTGAAGATTTTTATTTGTTAACGCATTGCACAACTTTTTTTTTAATATATCAGAAATACTATTTGCGGTGATGAAAAGAACACGAAAATCTTTATGTGTTGCCTTAATTACAGAACGAATAGAATAGCCATAAATAGCATGAATAAATTTCTCATTCTTTGACGGAAATATTTTTAGATAGAAAATTCTAATTCTTCTATTAACACATTCCCCTCAGTAATAGTCAATGTCATGCAATCAAAACTTCTAACACACAACAAATATGCCTTAATTCCTCAGAAGCAAAAACAAAAGTTACTTGAGAACAGTAATCAAAAACTTTTACAATTCAGTTAATGCAGCCTGCACTCCTACCACCAACATTGTAAGTGCAAAGAAGAGGCTTTAATTTCTATCTTCGACACTTTTATAACGTTTTAGCATTCATGTCACTTACAATCCCAAGCGCATCCACACGCACATCTTCTGGATGAACTAACAAGTGAACATTGTCGTTGGTAAAATAATTAGCAACAAGTGTAACACTTTCCAAACACGTAACGACCAATCGAAAACACAACCGCTCATGCACACATATAATTTGCATGAATCTATGTATGTGCGTGTGTATTCACACATTTCGTCCATGGAAGAATATTATCAATCCCATTCGAGCGTTCGACCACAATACAAGGCAGAGTGTTTTAGAAGGCATCTTCATTAGGATGCTTACACTCACCACGAAAATAATTCCTGTAACATGATGAGCAAGATTTTCTTGCAAAGTACAAATTTTGAGTCAAAGTCTTGCATTAAATGAAATAATACAACTTCAACTTTCCGACCGAAAAATTTCAACCCATATATTCTATGTGGCTGCATATAATGTAATTTTTCCAGTGTATGATCACAAATTGCTACCAGAAAAATTTAAAACACATTCAAAGTGAGACACATTGATGTGCACCATAAACACTTTATTGAACGTACAGCACATTGACTCTTCACAAATGGGGCATAACTAAGCAAATGCTTCTTAAGAAACTGAAGCTCTTTTAGGTTGGATGTCGTCAAACTATTCGCCACAGCAAACCGGTTGTTACTAAACTTTGAAAAAACGAAAAGAGAGAAACATTTCTTATTAATTTGTTCTTCACAACTTTTTCAAAACTTTACCTTATACATAATATGGAGATGATGCTTCTATCTCAAAAGTATAAAAATTCACGAGCAAAATTAAAGTCGGTTTTTTTGCTACTCCAGACACTTGCAGCGGAAGCGCGAGATTGTCTTTAATTTTAATACGTATATGGAAAATAATTTTCAAAAACACACATCCACAGTCTCTACATTCACATTAAATCCCCATCGCTCTGATTTGTCAAATGTCAGTCACCATCATCATTAGCACAAGTGAAAGCAACCGAGTCAAAGGACAGTTTAACACCAGCATCAATTAGATGAATTAAAGGGAGTTCTTTCTTACAATACAATAACGAGCAACTACTTCCAACGTAAAGGAAAACGAAATGTTTAAGAGACACAATTTGGAGCAAATTAGTATGAGCTATCAGTCATTAGTTTCTCTTTTTGTATCCACAAGCCTTTCAATGCCATTTATTACACCAGTCGTGTCAACACATTTCCTTTTGTTATTAATGATTAGCCGTATTTTATAAGCATTTCTGTTAGAAAAGTTTCTAAGGCTGAAACCACTAGCCTGCACATGATTTCATTTCTAGTAATAATACATACATATGTAGTAATAGAAAACCTCAATTGCGATGTGCCAAAATCTTTCCTGCAAAACAAAAAATGTATTACAGCGCACGGCCAATCTACGATGAATTTGCTCGTAAATCAAAACCAAGGACGTTGTTACCTGGTTGAGAAAAACCCGAAAAGTTGAATTATCGGTCATTGGTATTGAGGACTGAATACAGGTTTTCAATTGTAGAAAATAATGAATCCTGTATTCCTTCAAACTAAAAAATGCTCTATTTTATTATATTTCAAGCAACGGGTTGCAAGTGCCACAAATGTATCGCTTAGAGAACCGTCAAACACGCTCCCACTCACTTGCTAAATTTCGTATTAGAGTCGGCAAGTGAAAACAACAAGTGTCGATGAGCACTTGTGCGAGAAAGTGAGTGTGAATGAGTATCTTGCTTTTTTCAATTTCTCTTTCGTATTTTTTTTTCCCACTTTTTTTTTGCAAGTTCAACGCTTTGTTGAAGAACTTCTCTTTCATGCAAGTGTTTATGGAATATGGTTTGTTTGTTCGTTTGCAAAAACAAAGGCATCTATGCAAATGCATGATTCAGCAACTGCAGACCACTTGTCAGTGCACAGTCCAAAGATAAGGATGCAACGAAAAATTAAAAATAAATCTGGTTATTTAACAGAGTTTATTGGGCACTAAAGTGAAAAAGCAAAAGTGTTAAATTTTAAATGGAAGTCTGCTTAAATATTTCGGGAGACACATTCAAAGTGTTCGGAAACACTTTTCGTTTTTACAAAACTTCTTTTGAATTATTAAATCGAAGCTTAAGCGGACATTTTTTATCTCACTATTATTTACTCAACCTGTAAGATCTCGAATTATGACGACTTTATTCTTGACTTAAGGGCCAAAACTTGCAAAATATGCTGATGCTTTCTCCCAGTGCACAAGCAAATATTTATGCTGGATTATTATCAATATCTTTGGCTCAGACCCAACTTAAACAATCAATAAAGGTAATGAAAACTAGTACTGCGCCTGTCTACTATTCCCATGATCTTAACAGACCTGTGGCCATCTTTCATTTTAGTTACGATTTAAGATGATGAAATAAGAAATAACTTTCAGCTTCAGTCTGCTTCAAACTATGCATCAGCCCATAATCACGTCTTATATGTACATATCAATGGCTCAATAAATAAAGTGCAAACTGCGATATTTGTTACTTTACAGGAGTACAAAACCTTCAATGCAAGAAAGGAAATTCAGCCACTTTAATCAAAAATTGTTAATAAATTTAGTGGTGTTTTATTTTTAATTGCTTTCCTCAAAACTATTACAGACCCAACGCCGGAAAATCTATGAATTATATACTTAAACATACACTTTTGGTATATAACTACTCTTTTAGATATTGAATGAACAATCCACTAAAATAAAAAGCTGATACCTATATAGTTAGCTGATTACTACCGAGTGACTATAATAAATTTCTTTACAACTAATGCAAAAAATATGGAGGCAACTCACAGGTGCTAAATTTTGTATTTATGCAATAGTTCATTAGATATCGATAGTGGTACTTAGATGTTCGTTATCTGCATCAGTGACACCGAGCTTTTTGAAGTTGAATAATTCAGAAAAATTGAAATGAGCGAAGAGCAACCTTTTGTCGTCCTCCTATATCGTATTTCATATGACTTTTGAAGGCCTGTGTTGTGAAAGCCTTCAATCAAGAGCTAATTTGTTTGTTGTTTTCTTGTTAAGACACACAACAAATTTAAATGTGTCAGTGAGTTATTGCGTGTTTGGAGGAGCCCAAGAAAACATCAATGCAACAGACAGAAACGTGAGGCATAAATTATAAAACGATTCATTGATTGTTCGAACATGCTTCTATTACATACATATGTATCTTATTTATAAAAGAGCTTCGACATTCCTTTTGCCTTTTTTAAGTGTTTTTAAGAGTTTATGTGAAGCTAAAAACTGTAAGTTTATCTGTTTGTGCAATGAAACTTCGACAAAGCGTCTTTCGTATGTAGTAATTATTTTTAAATGTTTCCGTAGGCTTTAAAAGCATTCCTTATATTGATGTCAGTCTTAAAGACTGGCTGAGCAAAGCGATAATTATTAATAAGTTGTTAAAAAGAAAGATTGGTCGCAGGCAATAATTTACCACAATGCAGCATGAAGATAGTCAATCTTTGCGCAACAGAATGTTGTTGGTTCTGCCCTTTAAACTTTGTGAATTTTGTAATATATGCAAGTGAGGTTTAAGCCATCGCTCAAAGTATGTGCTTATATCTTGTAAAGTATCAATTTACATAGCAATTTGTTCCACAGCATAAAATAAATATACTAAAGCTTAGTTGTTATTGTTACAATCGTGTCTCGTTTAATTATATGAGAGCATTCTGAAAAACAACATTTTCAAGCAAAACGTTTCAAACGAATAAAGTGTTTTTTTTTTTCTTTCTTAGATAAATGGCAAAAGCTGTTTATGTTTTTCCTGCAACGCAAACCAATGTGAAAGGGAGGTTTAAGGTGGTAATTAAAATCTGAGTGGAAAAGCCACAAATAGCTAAAGTGAACAAACAAACAAACAAACAAACAACAGCAAAATGGCTTTGAAATACACACATTTGCCAGCAAATGGTTTTAATTAGTTAGTACTCATGAATATTTATTGAAGCGACACTTCGGGAAAACATACTTCAGATGCAAACATATCTTTATATATGATGATTGAAAAGACAAAATGTTTGCGATAATCATTTCTTCTGAACTTTGTCACACGTCCAAAGCCTTCCTACGTATCCGCGAAGGCTAAAACTTTTCCTTTAGGTGGACCGAAATATGGTATCTTTTATATTTGTAATTAATTTAATTTAATATAAAATTAAAATTTTATTCAATGGCTTGCCATTAAAAAGATATTGTATGAATGATACATTCTGGGATTGAAAGAGTTGTGCTGAAGCTCGACTCGTTTCCGTATCCATATGTAATTTAACAGAAGTAATCGCTCGCTTATGGTCGTGTTTTTTTTTTATTAATTTTCTTATTGACAATCTTTCTGTTCTTTTGTATGGATCTGTGCGATGTCAAGTACGCATCGCTGACAGCAAATGCAAAATCTGATCTATTGACCTCTCCCAATCACTGACGGCTTCTTAGAGCAACAGAATAAGAGAAATACTGCAATTATGTTGACAGCGCTGTTCAGATTGATATTGACGATCAACTTAATAATAACGTTATTAAAATAGGCGCTAACGACAACAGCATTATCAAACCTGACTTCAGCAATTCATGCCACTACAACGGTTGCGGCAACTACGAACTTCAATAGCATACAAGTTACCGGCTCAAGCCTTTTAATAAAAACAAATTAATTTAAACTCACTTTTGGTATATACATACATACATATGTATGTATGCGGTAAAACAAAATATATTTATGCAGCATTTATTTATTTAAAACACACTTTGCAAAGTAAATGTGCACAGAATAGATGGAGTAACGGTGACCATATGCCCAAGATGGTCTAAACAGTCCTTTCGCAATTGTCTTTTAGACAGAAGGGGTAGCAGCATTCCACACAATCGAACAATCTGTTCAAAAGTAAATACTCGTATGAGCACAAAAAGTATGATGGTGTGTATGTGTGAAACAGACAAGTCTGTTCAATTTGCTAATCCTTTGAAAATTTCAAAAACTGCTTGTTTTTCTACAGATCAAAATTTTCTCTTTAAAGCAGGGGACAAAATTGTATTAGTAAAATTCGAAAAGTTATTCATGCTAAAAAACAAAACATCTAAACAAAACTTCCTGAAGCTCATCAGATCAGAGTATTTCATTGACTGTGTTTGCTCAGGCGATAAATTCTGTTCCGTCTCAAACATATCGTCGATGCCGACCTGGACAACTGGGTAAACTTTGGCTTAATGCTTTACTTCTTGTAATTTATATTTCATTGTACAAAACAATGAGTACTATTTTTGAAATTTCACATTTACAGCTCCTGCTAAGTTTTGTCAGCTTAAATGTGTAAAAGTATTTTCTTGTTCCATTTAAATGTCATCTGATTGTCAATTACTATAAAATCAGGTCATTTCGGACATGAATGCTTTATTTGCATGTTAAGGAAAGAAAGCCCACGGTTGCCATTCGGCCTCGTTGCCAGACATCCTGTCTACTACATGTTGTACTGGACGTTTGCCTCTCCATCGTAGTAATTCACTTTGGCAATCAGTTAAAATAGTAACTATTGAAAATGATGAAAATATTCCGAGTACAAAAGGGAATGCAGTTTAAATAAATGGAGTATATTTTTTTTCCACAGAGTAGAAACAGAGCAGAAAAAGGTCAGACGTGATAAGGAAAAACTTTTTAAATTTTAAAGCGGTCTGAGCTCTGAAAAGATTTGGCCAGACTGCATCATCCTTTTTTAAAATGTTTGCGATATAAATGTACAATTTATGCATGTTTAAACAGTCAAGCAGTATTTTCATAGCGAAACATTTATGTGAAACATGAAGGGAAGCGGTATTGTACCAAAAAGAAATTGTCCAAAGTATGACATGATAATTGGCATAAAATATTAATGGATTTAAAACAAACTGCACAAGTTAAACATAAAATTGTATGTACATTCATATCGTCTTTAGTAAACGGTTGTGTTCTATATACTAAATATGTAGGCAATGCGACAATATGTTTGAATACTCAAAGCACATAATTCCAGCATGTTAATTTTTAACTAAACTCGAATTCGTTTTTCTATTAATTCTTCTGGTTCAAGCAACTGAACTGTTATTCTCTTTTATGTTTTTTAATTGAATTTTAAGTTAAACAAAATATTGGTACAACTGCTCATCAGTGCGGGCGTATATTCTCAAGGCAAAAAATCGAACAGATACCAACAGTTTGAAGAGAAATTCATCTTAATAGTCCATGTAATAGTTATATTTTCCACTACAAGAACTTCATCCATCTGCAGCACGAATAACTAAATTTGATTTAAAAAAAAAGACATGATAACTAAACAGAATTTCGTATTGACTGACAAAATAGTACAAACAAAAATATAGGCAAATGATTTTTCAACTTCCCAACTTCGTTTTGACAAAAGTATATAAAGAGTGATCTATTGTGATTTGCTCTGGATCGCAAATTGAAAATAGTCACTGTGATAACGAATTATATTGACTTTCATATATGACTTAGCCCAAGTTGGCTTAGTCATAGCAATAAAAAATAGTATTTGCGACCAACTTCATGCCATAGCAGTCAGTTGCGCTTTGGTTCTTATGGCTGTTTGAGCTTTATCAACAGGATGGTAAAAATTTTTATAATCCCGAAAAAAGCACACACTTTGAGGTGGTTGCTATTATAAGTGACCCGCGGACATGACATGAAATAAAAAAATAAATACAAAAAATCAACTACCCAAAACTGATTGCTCCTACTGAGCACGTTGTCATGTTTACCAATTTTTTTCATTTTCTCAGTATAAAAAGCGTACAAGCACGGCAAACGATTGAAGATATTTTGGTGTGTGAAGCTTGTACAAATAAAAGCCGAGTACAGATTCAACTACATCATTTTCCAACAAGGTTTCAAAATACTCAGATGTTAACACAATTACGTAAACACCAGCTCAGCTCAAGGATCCAGGATCAGCTACTCATTAAAATAGCATGTCAATAGTACCATTGCTTCTGGTGCAATCAAAATGTCGACGATTTGCCAAGAAAATCTCGTGCAGAAAAAGGTAACACTCGTGTTTTGTCTGACTCCATTTTCAAAGAAATATGTGGTTGTGGTTGCCACATCCTACCCATTGCGGCGAAACCTGTGCTTCACGAACTGGTTTAAGGTCTTACATTTCTGAGCAAATAGCTCTGCCATATAACATGCAAAACTGCTTTAAATCCAATGGTTTTCACTATAATCATGACTGCTTTTGTGTATATTTTCCAACTCGTTACATTGGAGCTCATGTTTTATTGGGTTCA
Source organism: Sturmia bella (assembly GCA_963662145.1). Taxonomy (NCBI): domain Eukaryota; kingdom Metazoa; phylum Arthropoda; class Insecta; order Diptera; family Tachinidae; genus Sturmia; species Sturmia bella. Next base: position 69,045,852 of record OY759171.1, on the reverse strand, counting down.
AGAAATCGACGTTGCACCTCGTAATATATACTAAATTTCGAATAGAGCACTACAGGTGGCTGGCGCTGCTAGGATGTGATTATTGACAAAAAAAAAAAAGTTATCAAACAACACTGAAAGCAAATAAAAGTTGACAGTGTGTCGCAACTGATGTGTGAGCTGCAAAAAACAAACTTCATATACTCTATGAACCCATGTTATTTCTATATGTGCATAGATGTGTGTGTGTGTGCCACTAAACCATGTCGTTATTTATCAGAGATAAATAAATAAAGTCATATTGAAGTTATAAACAGAAACCACTTTGTGTTCAATAAATATTGACCTTCTGCTGTTAGTTTTTATGTGAATAAAAATATGTTTTCCATGTTGGCAAAAATAAATTATAATAACATTCTTAATAGATTTATGAACTTTAACTCATGGTGTGAGCATTTGTATGTATGTGTAAGTGAGAGCATGAGAGTAAAAAGGCAGCTATAACTTAAAAAAAAACACTAGTATAATAAATTGAAAGTAATCTATGTGATATTTGGTGACATATTTTACTAAAAAAAAATGTAGCAGAGGTGTGGAAAGTGTGAATGGGAATCATGTGAGTGCACAGAAAAGATTTGACTACATATTTTCAAATATCTTCCCGGGCCACCAAAATCAACTGTAAATATTTTAAAGTGAGCTAAATATATTTACTATATTTTATTATCGTGAAGGTACCAGCAACTTCCCCTCATTACCAAAAAACAGGAACCTATATCTATCTGAAAAAGTACTAAGAAGGTATTAAACTGTACTATATGTTCGATTAATGTTAAAATCTCTCTTACTCTTCAAGCACAATCTCATCAGACTTGTGTATCTGAGAAGCAAATTTCTTGGTAGCGATTTTCCTTTTCGTTTCCAACACGAAAATTGCTTCCCTAGGACATCCTCTACACAGTTTTTATATTTCATTTTATCTTTTCATACAGTGTTGCATTAAAAATTTTATTTAAAAACAAATTGATTCAGGAAATTCGATTGAGCTGCGGGATTTCTTTTGTTAGCAAGATTCGTAAACTCAGTTTGCTGCTGAATTCATTATTTGTGGTGTGGTGTATATGTATGCAATTTTCATTTATATCAGAACTTTGTATTGAACAATCTTTAGAGCTAAACAAAACAAAAGTCAAGAACATTGAGCAGCATAAAGTAAGCACTCGCATGATAAACAACAATTTAAGTCATGAGTTCGTCGTAGTTTCAAACATTTCCAATATCATTTGGAAAAAAGTTAGAAGTGCCTTGTTTTCTCCATTTTGTTCCTTATTTATTGCTATTACGATATGATATTTCGATCTTAAATTCAATAAATTGTTAAACTACAAGGCCTTAATTGCGAGATTTTAAGAAAAAGTGCAAAATAAATTTATTGTTATGAGATACAGAAATCACAAGATATTGGCATCTTTAGGGATATCATACTTCTCAAGTATCAAGCTGAGTTAATGACTCACTTTCTGTAGTATGGCACAAAATTGCCATAAAGGGATGTTTATTTACAATCAGTTATGTGAGACATCCGAGCTTACTTGCTTTACATGTTGATTGCAGTCCACTATGTATTTCCCAGAATGAAAAACTGAATGCTCAAGTTGGTATGTGCACTAAAAAAAAATCAGTTTCTTGGGCTATCAACACCCATTTATTGATTCCGAAACCAGTTCACCATTAACCAGCAGCTAAATTTATTCTGATAACTTTTTTCTTCCAATCTATCTGCTTTGTGTTGAAATGTCTCAGTAAAAATTTCCGGTAAACTGAGAAACGTACGAAGATGTTTCTGATTTTAGTCTAATGTATTTTTTATGTATATTCAAATTACAACTAACAACGTAAATTAAAAAAAAAAATAGAATGTGGAAAGGAATTTCCTGCTTTTCAAGCCAAAAAATAAACAAATTAAATGGCTTTAGAATTTCCGCACTTGCTTTTGAGTTCATCTCTTATTATGATGCGGAACCATGAATACAAATCACAAAATCATTTATTTCCTCTAAAAAAAAAAAAGTGTCTTCGTTAAAAGGAAGAAATATTTGTTTTGAATTTTTTACTTCACAACAGCATTAAGAAAAATATGACAAATTGCTTTCAGACTTTTTTTTCTATTTTCTTGTATTCATAACAAGTGATTAATTTTAAGGTAAGTTTTTAAAAATATGAAAACCAAGAATTTTCTCGTTTTCTCATTACTTTACAGGGAAACGAAAAGCTAGCAAAATGCTTAAACAATTTTTTTGCACACTTTACAATAATAAATTTTATTTTTAAATTTTTAAGCAGGTTCAAGCTTGATTTAATAAATTGTTGTTGTGTATGATTCAGCATTAATTATGATGGAAAAGTAAAAGTAATCAACATAGTTTATTCGGGGTACAGCGTGCTGTTTCGAAGCTGCCACGCTTCTCAACAGCAGGCTCTCCCATGCACCGAGAATCTTATCGGTATCTGTGTAACTATTTAATTATTTTATAGCTTGTAAAAAGTATAAAACCTTCGAAATCACCACAATATTTCTACTCTTCCTGTACAATAGACAAAAGTTGTATAAATAAATAACAACGGGATACAAAATTCTTGACTAAAGCAACCAATCTCATTAACGTATACAGTTTTCAAAAAAATATATAAAATAGAAAGAAGATGGCAAAAATGAAAAATTTACATTATACAGTAATTCTTTTCTATCACATTTAACTTTGGCGATAAGCAAACATTTTACGTTCTTCCCAAATCTGAAGAAAATACACATTTTCACACTTTCCTTTCAACGGTTGTATTTTTTGGGGGGAACTGTTGTTGGCTGAAAAGCTCTTATTATTTCAAATCAATACAGTGTTTGAAAGGAATTCCAATGCATTTTGTTTAACGAAACAAACAACATTACTGGAGTTTCTTTTCCTTTTTTTCTTTTGCTAACTTTTTCAATGAGTACAATGGCATCACGGAATACTCGCTGTGGAAATTTTTAATAGAAATCATTAAAATTGAAACACGAGTTCTTGATGAGCTTTTTAAAAGTTTGTATAGAGACACTTTATTTTTTCATAAATTTTTCAGAGAGCAAACAAAAATTGATTTTTATATACTGCGTTCATATATTTTCTGTAGCCTTTCAAAATATCTAGTTTATCAATTGGGAAGTTGACTTCAACAGCTTCAATAGAGGGAGGCCACCAAAATAAGTAATCATTCAGTGTTGAAATAACTTGACTTTGAGAAAAATAAAAAAAGTACATTCAGTGTTAATTGGGCAAATTGTAAAGATATTTGCAAATAAAGCCAACCTCTCGTTCCTATATATTGATTGAATCAAAATATGCAAGTATGTAGCTTTGTTTTAACGCACGGTGATATTGGAGGTTATCTGAGACAGCGTGATAGTGCAGTGAATGTATACATACATAAAAAAAAACAAGAACAACATTTCACGAGTACGGAGTAATTGTTTTTGTGTCTCATACTAAATTTGGCGTTTACTGGTGAGAGAGATACGCGTCGTCAGTTGCCTCGTTGATTTCTTATAATTTGTTTTCATTTGCAAAGCAAAGTTTTTGTTCATTGTTTGCTGTCCATTTCAGCTGCCTATATCTGAAAAAGAGTACAAGTGTTGCGAAACAATAAAATTGTTTTCCAGTCTTACATGCTTGTTTGAACGTTTGTGGTCATCAATGGGTTCATGGGAATTTTAGGATATCTAGCAGGGTATGAAACATAATTTCAAGCTTTTTAGGCTCTACTGACGACTTAAGTAGTGTCATCGAAATGAGGGCTAAAAAACGCAGATAACGATTAAAATAATACGTTTTGGAAGATATTTTTAATTTTAACTTTATAGTCGAACTACATATGTATATGATTTACAATTGTTAATAATTTTATCGGGCTTGAGTTCGATTGTTGCTTCCTCAAAATTGAGAAAAAGCTTTTGTGATAAAACTGGAGTGATCAACATTTCTAACGAGGGCGTAGAAGTAAAGTTGAAGACATACTGGCTGGGGTACATACCATGGCTGTTTCACGACCACCATGCCACCACTCATCAGTAGCCGAATATTTTCAAAAATAACAATGGAATAGCCAATCAAGAAGATGACTTTGTTGCTCATTTTATTTTATAAATTAATTTAATGACCAGCACAATTTTGCATCAATTAAATGAATATAACATTCAATTCTACAGGCGGCATTATGGACTCTATGAAACTTTAAAATGAACACAAAATTCACCAAACTCTATAAACATGCATGTACTCGTGTAATAAAACAATTTGACGAAAAATATTTGAAAAACAAATACATATGTATATAAATTATTCAGAGCATTTAACAAGCCGTCATCAAACACTATTCAGATGTGATTGTGAACAGCCGAAAACTGAGCTTTTTCACGAATACTGGCCATTATTGAACATTACTGAAATCAATTGACTTTTCATTTTATTAATAAACAAAAATATGTATGTATGTATATGTGAAATTGAAAAATAATTACACAGACACATTCATACCGAGATATTTTGAAAACAAAAACAAGTACATTTAAAAGTGGAAATATGTATATGAAATGCATGCGATTGTTTTTAGCAGCACAAGTGTGCAATTTATTTTATTAATTACGTATGTAGTTACATGCATGCAAGCCAATGATGCTGTTTGTTACATTTTTTTCATTTCTAAAGGGTCTACGCAGTATATATGTACATATAATTATGCTATATCAAGTTTTCGCAAATTTTGCCACATGACGCAGAATGCAGTAAAATATTTCAATAAGAACAAAAATAGTAATGAATAAATTAAGAAGGGAACTGCTGATCTCCAAAAAAAAAAAAATATTTAATATTTTATTTGTTAAACTAATTTAGCAAAATTAGTATAGTTTCTTTTTTACTTAGATACATATTTCAAATACTAAGCTGCAGGACTTCTGAAAATTTTTTCCCAAAAAGCCTTTAGCTTACACTTTTTTCCCCTTGGCCCATTTACCGCTGCATCTAACCTACATACATATGTAAGTAAGAAAGGACAGAAGCGAAAATTTACACAAAACTTAAATGCAAACTATTCTTTTAGTTTAGACCGGTACTCAGGAGGTGCCTTGTGCCGGCACTAGACAAAATGGTTATCGGGAGGAGGAAGGAGTTGAGTGCACACAAACGCACAAATATACTTGTAAACATATCGCAAAGAAATAGATATTGTCATCACATATTATAAAATACCACAATGCAAAATCGAAAAGTGCTCAGCAGGGGTGGAAAGGTGATTATTGAAAGCACAGGTGCACCATGCTCAAAGCAAGTTCTACAAACTTTTTTCCTCTTTAGAAGGACTAAAGCGAACGAAACTTTTGTGGCTTCACTTGTAGTTTATGAGCCGGAAAAAAGGTTTATGAAAACCTTTAATTGTGCTGGTTTATGTTAGATAATAACCGTTTACGACCGCATCTTCGAAAATATGCCTGCTTTATGCATGTTTACATCAAACTGTAGTGAATGAATTTCATATGCTTTTAAGTATTGAAAAGAAAAATTTTTTAACACAGTAGAAACGAGTTTTTTGCTTCTCTGCTTTGCAGCAATTTTTTATGTACTAAAAAGTAGATAGATAATTGGACACAAATAAAAACAAAAAATCTTTAATATTTCGCGGAAAGTTAAAGCAAAGTTTTACTGAGCTTTATGCTAAGCATGCATGCTTGTGCATGCACACACATGCTCAGATACACCTGTGTGCATATACAGATTTTGACACACAATAAAAAGAAAATGTTGTACAGTCAGTGGGTACACCACGAAAATTGTTTGGTTACGAAGTGTGTGAAATTGTTAAAGCAAAAACAGGAGAGTGCACTAATGAATGAATGTAGATTTAAGATTTCCCCAAAGGAAAACCGCTTTTTAGCATATGTTGCTGATGATGCTTTAACTAAGTAGATGTAAAAGTGTGGCAGAATGGCGTAGTATGCTGGCATAGAGCGAACCAATTGGTAAAAAGCTTCGGCAGCAAACGTTGTACCAAACACACTAAATCGGTATACAATTATTTTAATTTTTATTATAGAATACCATAATACATTCACTTTGAAATAAAGTACATGGAAATTTGACTTTTTGAAACTGCCAGAGCATTTTTAAATCTGAATTAATCTAAAATACAAGGTGCTATCCAGTCCAGGCTAATCAGAGTTAGATAGCAATCACCCTCTAACTTTTTGAAGGTATTATATGCAGATTGAAGCAAAATAGTTAAAAAATCTTTATACTAATTAAAAGTTAGCATACCTGCGCCATTGGCACAGACTAAAAACGAACTAAGTCTTTTAGAGATCAAATGCGCTTATTGTTTGTCAACAAATAACAAATCAGATAAACAAAAACAGTCAAGGCCGTTTTTTATTTTATTTAATTTTTCACAAATTATTTTAAGCCAAAAGCCATTGCGGTTTGCGCACATTCAACATATAAAATCTTACAATTTATAAGCAAATATTCAATGCCGCCTTAACAAAATTTCAAACGAATCATGATGCTCCGTACTAAATGTTCTTAAAAATCATTCCAAATACTTGTTGTTTTCCTAAATGTCTTTCCGAACATCAGAAAAGTTCACAGCCTTTTTCCCAATGTATTAGTTGTTTTTTTTTTTATATTTTATAATTTGAAACAATTCATTGTTTAAACCTCCCAACATCTTTAATGCGTCCTTTCAATTTGCATGAAGTGACTAAAGTGGAAAAAGCAATGTTTACTTTGCAAAATATTTCCTTAACCTCTGCTTTCAGTCTAAACACAGTCTGAACTTGGTGCAAACCATCAAAATACATACATGTGTATGTATTTTGTCTTCTTCAATTAAGTATTAAACATCACAGAGACTAATTTATATTAAATTTGTTGTTTGTTGTATAAATTGCAACATAATAAAACAAAAGGGTTATGATAATAACAACTTTCAAAGCACAACAAGTGCACAATAATAGGCACATGCATACTCGTACTTGCCAATGCAAATACTTTAAAGAACACACATGCAATTGTATTATCTATGCCGCTTAACTATCCCCTTGAACGATGCAGCAAAAACTTAAAAAGTAAGTTTGCTGCGACGAAGATGAGGCCAACAACATACATACACATGCATACACATGCAATGAATATGTAGTTGGAAAAGATTCACATTGGTTTGTTAGACTTGTGAGTATTATTGAATATGTGGGTTTATGGAGGAACATGAACAAACATGTTTTCATAAAATTTAAAAATGGAAAATGAGGTCGTACTTAAGTGCCACTAGAGACAAGAAGTTGCTGATAATGAGGAAACTTTACAACATCATCACAGTTATAAACAATTTCTCCTTTATTTTTGGTATCCTTTAGTTTCGATTTCCCCCCGCCATATCACCATGGCTGTCGTCTTGTGCACATATGAGGTTTACGTTTGTTTTTATCTCTGAGCAAAATGAGTCAGCGGAGAGATAAATATGAGCTTTTTCCTTAAATATATTTAATAAGGATGCTTACTTAAGGAAAATATGTTGGTGTCCTTGCAAATTATAATACTTTTCAAAACATAACTAATTACTTGCTCACTTTTGTTTGGTGATAAGCAATGGAATTCCATTGTTTTCTTCTTTGGGTCAAAACTAAGCTTTGTGTCAATTTCTAAAACAGATGAAAGGCGCGCCTGATTCGCATTATGCTGTAGGCCAAGCATAAACGCTGCCCATGAAATTGTTTGGAAGAGTAGTTTTCATTTCGTGCTTGTAAATATTTGCGGTACTACTCAAATGCGAATTTGATCCCAGGGAACGTCAAAAATTATAACGAGAGACAATTTTATTCTGTACTTCACAAAATAAAAAGGGTATTCAGGAAAATTAAGAAATTTTAAAAATATTTCCATCAACTTCACTCAACAGAATTATCCTTAATAAGCAATTTTCAAATGCAACAAGAGAAGAAGAGAAGGAAATACAAGAAGTGCTCATAATAAAGATAACAACGTTAGTTTTGTGGAAAATGGTTTTCTGCAAACGAATAAACACAAACAATCATGTTTTTTGGTAAATAAACTTGTGTTTTTATGTGTCTGTATTAAAAAGGAGTACGTATGAATATAATTTGATGAGATACGAATCATTTCTCTTCCGTACCCTACTTGCTAAGCCTGAGAATATACTTGCAGCTTATTTTGCTTAAGCCCTTGCAAGAGTTTTATGACAAACAAAAATATAAAACTGAACATGAGGCAAAAAAAAAGACTCTTGCTGTTTTCTGTTCCCGTTTAAACCAAATTTTGTGTGCACTACGTGCAGCTTAAATTTGACAATTTTCCTTTCTTTTGCATTAAAAAACTATCACAAAGAACATGAAAAAAAAAATAAACCATATTTAATTCTTCTTTTTAAATATGTACGTTTCCGTATCCAATACAATGAAATAAAAAGGATAAGAATGTTGTGTGACAATGATGATGCTCAAAAATAAAACTGTTTATCAAGCAAACATTTGAAAATATTTTATGACAAAAATTCCGTTTAATAAACAACAATAAAAAGAAAAATCCAGGCTCATAAAGAAAATTTCATTATACGCAAAAAAGCAGATATGAAATGCACACATACATAAATCTCCTGCCTCTGCAAGCATTTGTGCAATTGGATTCAAGCACGCCCAATCAGAATCTTCTTTATATTTTCTTTTTTTTTATAAGGACTCCAATTTGGTTTTATGCCTCAATAATTGTAGCAGTCAAAAGATTTGATAAACTACCTACTGACTGCAAGTAACGACAGCGAAGCACTTGAGAAACATAATTAAAAAATAATAAAATAAGACTTGTTTCGCCATGAACATGACCGACTCAAAGCACTCAAAAGTAACAGGGAAGAACTACTTTATTGTAATATATTGGCGACTTACTACAAAGTATACAAATTAGACAGAACTCAAGGTCGAAAGTTTTAAACGACAAGATCCATTGTAAGCATGGTCTCAAAAGTTTTTGTTGCCCAAAATCCAAACACAGCCCACGCAACTACATCGTCAACCTGATATTACTTTAAGCCGGATCACGCCTCATAGGGACTACTGTAGCAATGAACGAGTATATGAGCTAGCCAGAACGAGATCTGCTTTAATTATCTTTAACATGCAACCACTGGGGGACTACTACAAATAAAATCATCCAGCTATTTCTCCGTAAGGCCGGCCATAGATGTCGCAATCTGGGCACATACAAGATGGCCAAGCAAATATGGCCGCATTTCCATAGATATGTATTTACCTTAAAAGTTTTTTAAATATAACATGATGTCATATGGATAATCCTTTAACAAATGTAAGGTATTTTGAATGAAAATAGAAAAATGTAAAAATAATTTCTTGCCAAATCGCTGACTGAAAATTATATGTACTTGCGAACAATTTTTAAACCGCAAACATAAATAAATGTTTGCAAATTGAGAAAAAATGCATATAAAGCATATTGCGACATGTTTGATAAATTGAAAAAATATGTTAAATATTTGCATATGCTTATATTCATATATTCATGCCGACGTGGGAAGACGTAAATACTGTAGGCCAATAAATAGCAAATACTCGTAGCCACCACAGACAGAGAGATTTCTGTTGATCTGAAATTAGAAACAAAAATTTTTTTTCCAAAAAAAATCAGCCATTTTTCTGCAATAACAAAATATATCCTTACAGCATACTTTTTGTTTTGCCTAAAACAAAAGTAACTTCCGTTTTATCGTGCAAATGTATGACCTGCACCAACTGAGGCAGCGCTTTCTTCTGATAAAAGCGTGTTTTTGATTTTGGACACCTGCATCATTTACGTTTTCCCACGTTGTTGTGTGTGGCAAAATGACAGTATGTCTGAATGTAAATTAAATATTTAAACATTTTTAAATGTTGCATTTACTTTGTCAAACACTTAATTTGTTTCAATAGTATCCACTAGTGTGTAATGATTTATGAATGAACTGTAGAGAAACGTTGTCCTTTCTTACCTCATGTGGGCCACCCTTTGTTTCCGATTTTGCACTACTTTGCTTTTGAAATTTTTAATTCACTCCAAGCGCATATGAGGAATCGTTTCCAGGAAACTTCATATTTGTTAATTTCATACTAGAGCTGTTGCTTTTTAGTGCTTTTCATTATTTTGGCAAATTTAATGAAATTTATTTGTTTTACGTTTTTAAAGCTGTTTGCGAAATATTTTACACATTTGCTTTCAAAGGAAATATTTTTCTTTATTTATTTTCAAACTTTTTGTTGGTGACCTGACTGCCACAAATTAATTAACTCTGCCATTTTTGGCAAAAGTTGTGCAAAAACGTGATGAGTTAATTTAGTAATGGACTCTTAAAACAGATGTTCTTGAAAAAAAGACTCTTGAAAGTTGCAAACGGGAAACGTGAATAACTAAAAAGAACTGAATTTGTAATTAATTTTTCCGTTTCAACTTAAACTACTAAAATAGTGAAAAGTAGAAAATAATTTTATTGAATTGAGCACGTGAAAAAGTGAATTGTAAATGAACATGAAAAATATTGATCTAAAGCCATAAGCAACTGTTTCAACAACACTAAACTGTTGTACCACAAAAAATATTCTATATATTCTTAAAATAGTTTTTCGAAGCGTTAGAGAATGGTTATGAATAACAAACTTAATAGTAAAAAAAGGTCAGGTTTCGATTCCCAACTTGCATTGAAGGTCTTCCAAATTACGTGACTAAAGGAACATGGGCTTCCTCTGAAGGGAGTCATCATAAAACTTGAACACTTTTAGCAGAAGCAAGAAAGTGCATTCGTTTGTTATCAAAAAGGTCGAAAAAGGAGTCAACATGATAAAGTTTTGAGTTGATTACAGTTTTTAGAGGAGCCAGTGCGATATGCTTTGAAAAAATGTCCTTTTTTCTAGACATACATTTCTGGATTATATTTACCAGCCAAAATCATCGAAAAAACAATCACAACAGCGCTTAAGTTTATTAGTTTTTTTTTTTTTTTTTTTTTTTTTTGTTGTAGTCCCTTAGCACGTCTCGACGAAAATTCTGCTTTCTTAAAACTTGCATACAATTTTCTCTCAATACTATTTATTGTGGTGATTGAAAATGTCTTGTAATATTAGTTCTATGGCTCTACCAACAACTATCAAGATATTTTGCCACCAAAAGAATATTTTTTATTTGTTTTAACAAATTAAATTAAATGGAGATATTTTCGGTTTTGTTGTAAATTTACTTAAAAAGTAAAAAAGTAAAAGTTTCTTTTCCATTGATATTATTTAGCTTCATTTGAGCGTGCTTTTCCCCAATTAATATTATTGGTATTTTACGAGAAAAAAAAACAACTTTAAATTTGTTTTTATTTGAATCTTTATTGCATTTACTTCTCCAAGTTTCGGCAAGTTATTTATTTTCATTAATATATATTCTTTCTATTGATAAAATCTATTTTTATGTACATTTTTTCAGTTCTATGTACAAGAAATGTCCTTGATGATGATTTATGCTGACAAAGTTCTTCCAAAACCGAAATTCAATACAATCGTTATATTCTCTACCACTTGTTTTAACAATCAATACATATTTTAAGCAGGATAATGACTCTTCAGCACGCAAGTGCCCTTAAGCAAAGTACAAGAAACTAAAACTTTAACTTATTCACATTTAAATTGAAAAGCACAACTGATTTCAGTCATAAGAAAGGAGTTGAAAAATGATTTGCAGACTGCAGAACCTAAAGAAACTTTTTTATAATAAACAAGAAGAGAAAGAAATTTTTAAATAAAATAAATGTATTGAATGTAATACAAAAGATGTCTCACAACAGTTGTGTGAGCATTTTAAACTGGGACTGTAAATGAATTTCTGTCATTCCTCGAACTCAGCAGCCTTCATAACATTCTATACATGAGGCAAAGAGTAATGCATTAAGCAACAAGTTCAGAGAACTAATTTGGCTGCTTGGAAGAGAATACAAACTATCAACTCAAAACGAACTGATCATATACAACACAATTATAACTTCCATCTGGAAATACGCTGAAGAAATCGGGGGCACTGTAAGCACACCCAGAGTAAAAATTATGTAACGAATCCAATCTAAAAGATCGAGGTCTAAAAATCAAAACAAATATTATAAATAACAAACTGTTAGCGAAATACTGAATAATATTGTTTATAAATTCTATATTAAAAAGACGATCTGAAACTGTATTAATTAGTTTTTTCAATAATAATGTAGATTTCAACACAGCTCCAAGTGGATATATTTTCGGCAAATCTGAAATCTGGCTTTGTTTAAATTCAAAGCCACCCACCTTCTTTTGCAAATGCAAATTTGAATAACTTATTTGATTGGTTATCTTTGTGTTCTACGTAAAATATTATCTTCCTTTTAATTTGAATATTGTTCACAATTTCAACGTACGGAATGAATTCATCGAAAAAAAGAAATTGTTTTGCTTAAATATCCATTTTAAAAAGCATCAGAGCATTTTTAGTTTTCATTTTTTTTTTTCATCTGTTCTTATCATTCAACACACCCGCAACTTCCACATTAATTTTTATGCATTGCAATTAGTATGTATGTCTGTATGTTGGCAAGCACGTGTTTCTTGAAATCCATTTAAAATTTATGGATATTATAAAATGAGTTCCGCACTCAAACAAACCAGCTTTTGTAATTGTATATGGAACAACGATAAGAATATGCATTAATGTAAGCATTTGAATCCAATCCTCAAAAAAAAACATGTTCAGGAAATGATTTTTACGAAATCTTTATCACGTAAAAAAATGTTCCTGCTTTAATATTCGTTTTTTTTTTTTCAAGTTTTCCTATGAAAGCTCAGACAACTTAAATCGTTTATGTTTTCTTTTTTTTATTATTTTTTTTTTTTGCTGTTTAACTTGGTTGCATTAATAATGAGATTTTTCTTCGTGTTTTTCCTTTTCTCATTTCTTCACTCAATTCTTCTTGTATATCAAACAAAAACTATGTTTTTCTTTCAATTATTTCGTTTTGCTTGCTTCTTCAATCCTGTCGTAAGACAATGTTTTCATAATAGACAGACTACTGATAAAAAGAAAAGATTTCAAGTTGAAAGAAGAAGGCATAAAGAACTTTTCATAATGCATAATACAATTCATTCATCCTTTTCTTTCTAGTCATAAAAAATACAGCAGCCTTCACTTCCCGTTTCCACCAGTTTTGAAGAGTTAGGAATACGAGGTATGTGGTGTAGTGTGTGAGTGAAGGAAAATGCTTAAACTGTTTGAAAATAAAAGTGCAATAAGAAAAAATTAAGAAATTCAAAGAGAGATAATTGAAACAAAAAAAAAAACTTTTGTTTGCTGAGGAGCACATAATCGTTAAACATTATGAGAAAGGTAGAAGTTTGTGGTTTCACTGCCTGATGTTTTCAGTCTCATCCAAATACATTTTCACAAATTGCAAGTACATACATAATTATTAAATATCAACGATCGGCATACAAAAGAGAACGAGCTCAACGAAGTGAGATATAAAGCAAAATATTTACTAGAGCAAAAGATAGCTTTCAACGTATCGCACAAGAAACTTAATAAAACATGTTTTTCTTCTTCAGTTACATATTTAGCGGGCTTAAGTTCAGTTTGCCTTCCGCAAAATCGAGTCAGATTCTTGTGACAAAAATTCAGCAGCCAACATTTAAAAAAAAAAGAAAATTTAGCTTGATAAACTATTAACTAGAGCACAACTGCGACAGCGACCGAGTCACTATAATTGTTTCAAACTCTGCTCATAACTAACAATATCGACTTCTTCAGAATTAACTGAAGGAATTGTATTTCCTTCCTAAAACATAGCTGCGAGAAAATACTGTTTTCGAGGTGAAACAGTTTCTTTGAAAAAACTAAAACGGACAATTTAGAAGAACTTTGTGTTAATAATTAATTTATTAAAAAAATTTATAAAAAAAATATGACTCTTGAATTATCTTGAAGCTTATTGTTTTCTTAAGGATTAGTTTAATCTTGTTTGGAGACATAAGATATTGCACGATTTTGCCTTAAGGCGACCTAGGTTGTTATCGCTGTTGACCACAGCTATGTATATTGAAAAACGGCACGCTTTGTTATTTCGAGTAGAAAACTATTCAAAATAATACGTTCTACTAAAATGCTAAAAACTACTTAGCAGGGCAAATTAAAATTTATCATGGAATTTGAACATAACATTATGTATCTATTATGTATGTATGTATGTATAAAAAACTCTGTACATGCAGAATAAATTGCAACAAATTTTCTTATAATGTGTAAAATGTGTGTGTGTAAGTACTGGCAGTTTGCTTACCATTTGCAACAGATATTTAATTGTTGCAATAATTTATTAAAAATCGATGTCCTCGATGAAAGCCTCTTCCCTCAACGCTTTTATTATCATCACTTTTAAATCGAATAATACTTAAGCAACATGCTACTGAACGAATATCACAACCTAGAGTCACTCAAAATGAAAGTACGTACGACATAAGAAGTATACATATGTATTATTTTCTCTCATGCACTGAGTATGAGCCCTACTTAACATTCATAGCACGCAAAGTGACACTTTTAATACTTCGTATACAAAGCAATACATTTAAGTTAGTGAACGTCTTGGTTTGGCAAAATAATTAGCAACAAGTGTAATTAGTTTCCAAACACGTAGTGACCAACAAATACCTTCATTTCCACACGCACTTCAAGCCAAGATACGTTAGTGAGTAAATACGTTTGAGGTGTAAGGACCTTCATTAACATTCATTCGAACAGATCTCCCTAAATACTGCAAACTAAAATCGTATAATTAAATACAGACAGATTCGAGAACTTTAATTAAGCATGATTTTAGTTTATGTTTACAAAATTTGTGAGGTGTGTTTTAGCACGTACATACATACATACACTCAATGTATAAAAATCGTATACTTCAAATACCTTGAACATGTTTTCAAATGTGTACTTGTGTAGTGATTTATCCTTTACTCTTTCAAGAGGAACAAAATAAAAAGTTTATTAACAATTTAATGATACATTTACATTTATTAAATTACTTTTTCAGGCTCAAGTTCAACCCTTGGCTTGTCACTTTTTAATCAATATCAATTAAGTAAAGAAAAGTAAAATTTTTATAGCTAGATGGACCCTAGTCCATACTTAGAACGGAAAACCAGTTATGGCAACACAATTTAGTTCGGTTGAAAAGTTCACTTAAAATAGATATTTTTATACATGTATGTATATTAAATTTCTTTTTCAGGCTCAAGTTCAAAACTTAGTCTGTCACTTTTTGAATCAATATTAATTAATTAATTGAAGCAATTTAATATAAATGTACGTAAATCGATATTTTTAATTTTGTTTATAGCCTGCGATTTCTTGGGAAAATTCCAAAAATACACGTACCAGTGATGTGTGTATGCAGCTTACAAATTTATTTCATTAAAAAAAAAAGTTTTAAGAAATAAAAGTGATTTCGCGTTTTAAGGGCTTGTGCTTTATGTTAACTTATTCTCGAAAAGTGTCATCCATTTTGGCGACACATTCGCAAGGATGATACATTTATGTCCATTGCCATGATTTCTTTTTTGTACCTTGGAAAAGAGAGTTGCTCGAAATCTCCGTTTAAACATCAGTGGGTAAATGAAAAGTTCTTCGACAATTCTTCAACAAAAAACAAACAAAAACACGCTTGCAAGAATTCTTCTTTAAACCGCAAGAAAATATTTAAGTTTTCCCTAAAACACCAACAGTGTCGTTGAGCAGCATCAAATAGTTCATCATCGTGTGGTCCCTTTCATTAACACACATTCAACAGAAAGTTGCCATTATTATCCAATATTATTGTTTGGCTTCCAATCATGCACAGCAGCATCATATCATTATCAGGTTTTTCATCGTCCTGCTATCTGCTACAATTTTGGCTCTGTGCTCTGTCCTCACTGACAGTAATTTGAGCTGGATGACACATACATAGAGACATAAAAATACCAACAGTTCTAAAAAGGACTGAAAAACTCTTCAAATTACATTTATAATATTATGTTTAATAAGAAAACCAAATATATGCACAATAGAAGTTTGAAGGGTTCTATAATGATGGTATATAGGGAAAATATGCATGCAATATCAAATGTTTAATACAAAATGAACACAGACCTGCAAAAATAATTCTTTCTTTCCTTGCTTATGTTTTTTACAGCCTAAAGAGAACTAAAATACATCAATTTTGCTGAGCCACTTCGTAAAGTGTTTTTTTTTTTAACGATATGCCTCACAGTTACAGCTTTAAACAGCAATAGCATATTTGCTTACGAAATATTTTGATAGTTTTCCATTATTGTTATTTAAGAGCGTGCGGGCAAACGATCTACTAAGTCCCTGGTATGATATCCTATGGATTAATCGCCTTTAAATTGGTTGAAATTATTGGTACTCAGAAATCGAAATCCAGTAAGGTCTACAAACACTACAAATTTTCTCATAAATTTTACATGTAATCTAAATTCCATTCCGACAAAGCCCTTTTTTAAATTTTAGGCCACTCTGTATTCGCAATTGATAGAGATTTCTGTTATCATCATTTGGGGGCAATTGTGCAATTGGGCCAAAAGAATCTTTTGTGCAGCTAAGAACGTTTCTGTTAAAAATTGCTCAAAAAACAATAAATTAAAATAATCCTTGTGGCATCCTTGTGGCATGCGTTTCAATGTAATCGCCAGGTCTGCTTACGTCTATGCATAAATTAAGTTTAGCGATTTTTTTTTTTTTTTAGATTTCTTGTGTTCGACAACATGCTGAGAAGCGGCTGTTGCATCACTGGTAGCGTCAACAGACAAAATGTTTAATTCTGTTACAAAGACAAACAAGCACACATTCATATCATTTTATCAAAAACTCATCGCGAAAAATGTGTTTGCCAAGCGGATGTGTATTTAACACAGTTGCCAGTCAAAAGCTTTGCAGGCATCAGGCAAAACAAAAGCAAAAGACAGCTGTTGGAAATCATCAACAAAATCATCATCAAGAGTAATTAATTAGAGTTTTCCTTTCTATGTGATTTGATACAAATTTTGATAAGCGCAAAAAGTTCCCACAAAAGGAAAAGCAAATGCATTAAAAATGGAAGTTCATTGATAAAGAGTAGGAAAATAATCCAAAAACAAAACACATTTGATGCCACTCTTAACCATCAAATGAGTCACAGGGGAAGCGGAGAGCACTCAGCAAAATGAGAACAAATCTCTTCTCATTATGAGAATCTGAGAGATTAAGATTTGGTGTCAGTGTGTCTAAAATGTGTAATTTCAGTAAAGGTTTGTAGTTTACTACCAACAAATACATGTATGTATGTATATAGAAATCATGATTTTTCTAATTTATAAAAAGACCATTTGTGTTAAATAAAACAGTGAAATCATTTACAGACCTGGACTGAAACCCAGTTGGTTTAAAATTACTATTTATTTTAAAATTATTTAGCTTTCTAAAAAAACAAAACACAGCTGTAGG
This sequence comes from Sturmia bella, assembly GCA_963662145.1. Classification (NCBI taxonomy): domain Eukaryota; kingdom Metazoa; phylum Arthropoda; class Insecta; order Diptera; family Tachinidae; genus Sturmia; species Sturmia bella. The sequence goes on along the minus strand of OY759171.1, from coordinate 69,028,246 downwards.
ATCCACAACATGTGGCGCTGGGAATCATATTTTCCTATTTTGCCAGGATTTTGCAACAAATTTAGATTTATTTTATAGTTTACTCGAAAATAACTATAAAAACTTTTGCTCCTACAGGGAGTTCTTAAAGGTATTTCAAATTGATTTTAAACTTGGTTAAATCATTATTATTTTTCACTTTATTTTAATTCATTTGAATAATCAAATAATTGTATTTTTGATACTTTCAAAAATACCAATCGTAGTAACCGATGGTAACTCGTTGTATAGAAGGTTGCAAAGAAAAGTAAAAGAGTTTGTTTGAACATTACTGAAGATTTCTCATTTTGTTCATGGCAATTATGGAATAAGTAGTTAAGTTTCAAACAAACTTTTAAGAATTTTTCAAGTCTACTGAGTTGATTAGCACCAACGAAATGTCGTCGGCATACAGACAGCTGAAAAAGACAGAAAAGGTTCATTTTTGGACCTGAATTAATTCATTTTAATAATTTTTTTAAATTATTTCTTCCGATCAAATATATCCATCAAACAACATAACAAAGCAAAACTGCTTCTCATGCTGGGAGTCATCTGCAGGCACCAAGGCCTTTGATCGGTTCGCACTTGCTCTCAAGCAAAACGGTACTAATTATTAGTTTGTTTTTATTTCTTTACAGAAACACTGATTGTATGTATTATTATTATTCAAAAGTAGAAACATTTTCTTAAATCACCTTCACAAAACTCTTCTTTATTGTACTCTTATTTACTTATTTTGTTGTAATGTTTACTAACAAGAAAACAAAATATATATTTGTTCTAATACTTGTAATAAAAAGTTCTAACAAATTGCCAACAATTTGTCAACAGCAAGAACTGTAATCAATTGAAAATTTCCAAACCATCAAGCACGCAGATTGATGAGGTTTTTGTACAAATACACGCGAGATATAAGAAATATACATAATTACATTAGAAAGGGTCGATTTCTAACTACTAACATTGTACGATATTGTGCCAACAACTTTTCCACACCATTTCTCTTTCAGATGAAATCGTAAGCGCAATATCATTTTCACTATCACAAATATGAGGAGAGAAATACGGTGCTTGTTTGCGAACAACTAAGCAAATAAAAGCATGAAATCACATTGTAGACAGTGTAATCTACGTCAAAGCAATCTTGAAATATCAAAACATTTTGATTTTAAAACGAAATTTTTTGATTTTGAATACAAACGCAGCAATCTGCCTAAACGAAGCGATGTTTAGCATGAGGAAAATGAAGATTGAAGAAAATATGAGTTAGGGCTTTTGATAAAAATCATGTCGGTACTTCTCTTGGCAAAGGCCATCGAAAAATCAATGACTCAATTTCGATGGCAAAATTGACCCAGCCTAATGTACATACTCAGAATTAAACCCACACTCATACAAAGTAACACTTCAACCACAAAGGAAAAATTTGTCTGAAATTGAAAAAAAAAAACTAGAAAAATTGATTGATTGTCGTTATTGAAAAATCATTTAAGAACAACTTGTTGTTTATACCTTCAAACGCAACTTTAACTGTGGTGGACTGTATCAGTCGCTAGCCGTTGGTTTTCTGATATGCTGTTAAACAATCAATCCATCAACTTTATTTGCAAGAAAATTGCCATATAGATTTGTAGTTTCTTGTAATTTCTATAGATGTTTCCATTAAAATGTGTGCTCAGCATATTATGAATGCTCATTTTCAGTGGAGATTTCTAAGAAAAACTAATAGATGTTGTTTATATACTTAAATTGTTTCCTAAACTGCTGTAACTACCGAGTTCTTTAAGTATATTAAATGGTTATTAGCTTGTCGAAAATTTCACAAACAAAAGTTGCCTTTTAATTTAATACTGTTTTGCAAAAATCCAATACCGGCAAACACTTTTTGTATTTTAATTTGCCAGGCAGAAAAATTAATTAAATTTGTGGTGAGCAGTAAAAAAAAAAATGACAATGTCGTTTTGCTTTTTGCCAGGCACGTTGTAAGTAGACCTTCCTTTAAAGCTTCTCTTGCTATGCCCTGAAAGTCCGCAGATATTGTAAACGACCGGCTGTGAGCACCAAATCCTGCAGTTTCACAGATGCATGTTCCACATGAAGCCGCACAAGATAGGTTTTATTGCTGCGGCATGTTGAAGGCAACTGTCAGGTATTCAGGTATTGGTGGTGAAAGCAAAAGCACAAATACTTTTAGAGAAGGCTTTTTTTTTAAATTAATGTTACTTTCACCACGAAAGAAAATAATGAAAGCTTAAATATATTTCAATATAATGCACTGAGATTTTATGCATTACGTTGATTTAATAAACAACAAAGAACAACAAGATGTCGTTAAATCTTTTGTTGGCATTGTGGAGTCGAAAAAGTAAAAGGAAGGAAATGAAAAAATTCCATTTAATTAAATAAGAAAATCGTTGACTTTGTAATTATTTTTGCAATTTTCTTGTGACGCGTTTTCTTTGCAGCCAAAGAATCTGCAAAAAAAAATTTACTTACATCTACTTAATAATGGCATTTGTTTGGAAATCGAAATGATAATGTGTGAAAACCACGTTAACACATATTGAAAACATTTGCTGTCTTACTTTTGCTACATTGTTATAACACCTGAAAAAAGGAAGCAAGCCGACGTAAATTAAATCTGTTTCACACATTAAATTTTAAAAGCAAAATGATGTAATTAACACTTGAAAAGCAAAACCGCAACACATTTACTACAACACTGAACTCAGAGGAAACCCCTGCTTCTGTATGTCGAAGCGAAGGTATTTTGTATGAGCTTGAAATGACTAAAATTTCAACTGCATGTGTTTTTTTATGAAAGGTTATTTAGCAAGCACATAGGTTACATATGTACATTGATTACATATGTATGTATATTGATGGGAAGCGTCATTTTTGGAAATTGTTCTCTAAACACATACACATAATTGTATGTGTATGGGAACGATACAAAAACTGGGAATCGTTCCCATCAGCGCATGTAGGAGAGCTGCACGTAGAATGGTTCGGCACATTCAATAACTTATGCGAAATGATGTCCAAGTATCAATTTAAACATTGAGTCACAAAATTTTCTTGTAATACACTTATTTACATATCTATTTCTAATAGCACACAACTTTTTCTTCACTGCCTTGATCAGTATTACGGATTTTCATTTTTTTTTTTAGTTTTTAATAAGAAATCGAGCGTCTAAAAGTATTCACCAAACAAAACACATTCCAATCTATTGTACGATTGAACAAAATTATCGCTTTCTTTAATTTTTTAAAGTATCAAAACTTAAAGCATCAGCAAAAGCAAAAGTTAACGGAAAACATTGGAACATCTTCTGTTGTTGCATCTTTATTTAGCTGTTGCAAAACATAAAGCAACAACAACAGTTGCATGCTAATTATGAAAAAGTGGCACCATGTGCTTGAACTCAACACAAAATTGCATAAAAATGGCATAAACAAACAACAAAAAATTACGCGTAAGTTTCGCCTGGTAGGCTGATACAGCACAGTGTGAAATTTCATATTTGATTTTGAATGTACAAAATGCTAAACAAATCTTTAAAATTCAAAACTTTTTCCAAATCACAAAAAAGCGGACTCTACAAACAAATAATTAAAAAATCTATACCAAATGCTATCAACTTCTCGCTAAGTTAGTTATAAAGCTTATATTATGCAAACAAGGTAGAGTAAAACATTTACTCTCTCAAAAAGTAAGTCTAGGCAAGGATATAATTTAAGAGGTAAATGAAATCTAAGCAAGGAATGTATACCTAAAATGCATAGTTCAATAACATTAATAAAACTATTAAAAAATGAAGAGCAGGAAGGAAAACCAAGTAAAGAAAATATATTATTATTTTAAGTTTCGCAGTTCCACTGCTGTCTCAGTTTCCGACATCCTGCATTTCTTTTTTTCTATTTTGCATTTGTGAGATGCTTCAGCATAAATGTGCTGCAAAAATGAAAGTAAGAAACAAAACTGGCAAACGTTAACTTACATATATGTATTTGTATGTGTGTGTGTGTGTGCTGATGTGTACGTACCACCATAAAATACACATGTAGAGAAATTGCAAAATATTACACAGAAAGCAAGTGTCTAAATATCCAAAATGGCAGAAGGTTGCATTCTTAATTTCTACTTTTTTCATACTTCTTCTCTACTTAAACAAACGGCAGAGAAATAAACAAATGAAAACGAAACACTTGCAAGTAGAGAAACTCAGCACAAGTGCACAATTTAGTTACAATAAGCAAAATTAACTTTGGGAATTGAGCAACAAATGCTTATGTTAAATGCTACTTTGCCAGAGCCTTTTCGAAATTGCATATATTTTGTAATATTATTGTTTCATTTCTTGCCAACAAAATAAAACTCAACGAATAATTCCAAAATGCCTTGGGAAGCAAATTGTGTAACAACTCGCCAAAAACACTACAGAAAAGCGAGTGAAATTTTAAATTCTATAAATGGAGAATATCCAACCTTATTTAAACAAAGTACACTTTAAAACTTTTTTCACAAGAGATTTATTTTTCTTTCACTATAGAGAGAGAGAGAGAGAGAGAGAGAGAAAGAAAACGATAAGGGGGCCGAATTACGGTTTTCGTGATCAAATCAACTAGCGAGAAAAATAATATAAAACTATGCTATTTATTTTGTAATAGCAAACAGACAGCACTCTTGAATTTGAATAAAAACTATTTCACATTTTTCTCACCCATACTTCAGCTGCACAGTGAGCATCGGGAGACTGCGTAGCAACTTTAACAACTTAAGCTGAAGAACTTCATAAAAAATGAACTGATTTGAAGTTTCTTATCTGATTTAAGAGTAACAGGATTGGGCCCAGTGCGAAAACTTAAAGATATTTATCGAAGCTCTGTATCTGCCTTGTTTGAGTAATTGATGTTCAATGTTAAAGCATTTGCATTTTCGTCTGCTGCAACCAATATAGACTGATAAGTAGATAGCGGTTTAGTTTTGAATCAGAGATATTCTACTTTATCCAAAAATGTCAATACAAACCAGCACAAAAATTAATCTGTTAGTAACTTGTAAGCAAGTGTATATTTTTGAGAGATTTTAGTTAAGCGTTTAATAAAGAAATTTGGACAAAACAATTTTTCAGCCAAGTGACAGTTTTTATTTTGTAGAATCAAGAATAGTTTTTATTGTTAAAGGACATTTTCTACTTTATTTGCCTCAATTAATTCAAATTCAAAATCTTGTACATTTATAAATGCAAGGCATACAAATTCAAGCTTTTCTGCCGATAATGGATACTTTCTCTTACCTAAATTTGCTAATAAGTAAGCAAAACATTTTCCATGGTCAAACTTCTTGCATAAAAAATCTGATGCAATTTCAATTTGTGTAAAAAAAAAATTGAATCTAATCGCAAATAATTCAATTAACCAGACAAAAAATGTGTTTAATCTTAATAATGATGAGATGACAAAAGATGTTCAAAGCATTTCTCATAAATAGCTTTTGAAACATGATGAACAAAGCAGATGGTGCAGTAGAACAAAGTGGAAAAGGTGAATTAAAAGTGCTTTGAGCAATAAAAATAGAATGATGAAAATTTTTCAAAATGATATTTAAATATGATAATGGGAAATACTGATTAATATGGTAATGCAGTTTCACAACAGAAAATGTAATCCTTAAGTTTGTGAAATATTTTAAGAGTAAAAAGAACGATTGCAGCTTTAAAAGCTCATCTGTATATAGACAGATTTTAACTGAAATTTAATTTTCACAGGGCCTTCTTTGAAAGAACTAAAACTTTTGAACTCATAATTAACAGTTTCCAGTTTATTTTCGAGAGAACCAGACATTCTGGCAATACCCTTCCTTGAATGTGAAAGACAATCCAGCTTTCCCTCTAGTTATACGATGAATATTTTCCTGGAGAAACCTTAAAACTCTAAATTGAACTAATAATAAATGGGCTTTGGGCACAGCAAATTATTAATATCATATCAAGAAAACTAATAATTATGAGGTTTTTTGACAAAAGAAAATGTTTTGCTAACGAGGGTTGTTAAAGCATTAATTAACTACTGCTTAAATGTCAAAAATTGACCTTAAAACTTAAATTAGTACAGATTTTTGCACTGCATTATGGATGCTGGCACATCCATAAATATTTAAAAAAGACAAATGGAGTAAATTTTAGGACTTACTAGACTGGGGAACATCCTGCAGTTTCTTATCCACCACAATAGTTATTGGCGCCCCTTTAACTCTGAAATGTCTTTATTTATCATACAGTCAAGCAATCGTTTACATATAAACAGTCAATGATCAGAGAATCAGATAACCGGATAACTATAAGTTACTGCTTAAAAACAGGGTACGGCTTAGTTGTGACGTGAGCAAGAAACTAATTGGTTGCTCGTGATGGTTGTGGTGAACTTGAAACAGCCTTGTCTTTCCCTCAATTTATAATTTCTAAAATCAACTTTTCGTGTTCACTTTAAAATAAAAATATTGATTACCACAAAAATCTTTTTCGATTTTGAAGAAGTAAGACCGAACTGAGGACTATTCGAAATTTGAACATGAAAATCAAAACAAAGTCACTTGAAAAGAGTTTTCTGTGAATATATTTGTCTCTTCAGCACACTGTTAGAAATAAAACTGCTAAATTTTTGTATCAACTACTTTCAGTAAAACTTCCGCTATCAACGTTTACATAATCGGTGCTATGCCTGTTACATGAATATGTAAGATTTGTATAAAAAATATTTAGCTTTAATTTGTGTTACTATCTTGTATAAAAATGAAAGTAACATTAATTAAACGATTCGCATTAAAACTGGAATTTGCGATTACATTTGCGAACTACGCTAAATAAACCTTTGCGAATTCCACCAGCATTTTTTCTCAAAACTCTTATGCGTTCAACATTGATTGTAGGTATTTACTGAGTTCCGATTTGCAACTAAGGCCACAACACAAACTCCCAAATTCCATTGTATCACAATTTATGACCAACACATTCATACATTAAATGCAGATTCAATGTCCTGTGCTACAGGATATTGCCTGTAAGAAGTTGTGTGCTCTTCCTGTTGGCTTGAAAATGTCTGGCGATGCAGTTCTCAACACCGTCCACCGTCTGACGTAACAGCTTCGTGCAGGCAATGATTGCATTAGCAATTTTCTGTTGACTGTTTTCCTGTATATATGCATATACATATATGTATATGCGTGTAAGTATGTGATTATAATTAAAATTTCTTGTCACTTTTAAAACTATTAGTTGCAGCCATTATTTTTCTGTTTTCGGTTTTCTTTTAATTGTAAAAAATTAGTAAAAATGTAAATATAAACTATTTTTTCACTATTCCACTGAAGTTTAAACATTTTTGGATCCAAATTAAATAATAAGAATTTTTTAATACTGAGAGCCACTTAACTTCCTTAAACAATAGTAGAATTTGCTACTCCAAAAAAGCGCTCTGCGCCATTTGGGATTTCAGATAACGATACGTATGTAGGTGCATATATATTTGTTGTACAAAACTCAACAACAACAACAACAACAACTGACTATTAAGCAAACAAAAAACAAACAAAAAAAACTAAACGAACACAAGTTTCCAAATATTCAAAGTTTCTTTCTAACAATTTTACATTTATGTTTTTCTATTACTTCAGTCAATGCTTCGTACGCAATGCTCATCCTTTAACCCACCCACACCCACATCAACACAAGATTTGGATAACAATTTTATTGCATTTTATTTAACTTGTAAAATACTTGAGTTGTGAACTTTTCTTTTTAAAACTTGATAAAAGGAGAAAAAATGAAAAATGACAAATTAATGATCTACATAGAAATTTGAAAGTTTCAACGAGCTCTCGAAATTATCATTAAAAGTTATCGTTGAAAACTTATTTCGTTTTCATTCAATATTAAAGCATAAAACTAATAAAACTCCTCCTTTCTAATGCAAGTCAATTACAAACGGATTTCCCCATACAATTCTTTGCCGCTTAAAAATTCATTTATGAAAATTGCTTATCGATGTGCATTTGCATACAATACTGTTTGACATCAAATATTCATTAAAACATTCAAACAAATAAGTTCTAAATTTAACTTTTAACATTTTACACAAATATCTGAATAATTCAAAAGGTTTATTAATTTTATAAATAAAATGCTAATCAATTATAACTTTCAGTTTTTAAATGTGTGTGTGTGTGTACGTATGTATGTATGTGCGCAATGAAATTTATTAATTCGAATCGAAAATATATTGGTTGCCCTAATAAATTCAAATGTCCAATTTCACTGTAATTTCCAACAATAAAATGACTTCAGAGTACTTAGCAAAATTATTTTATTTTCATCTTTCACTTCCAGCGCACATTGCATTATAATTGCGTTTCAAATGTTGTGCAACAAAGTCAATGTGCAACACAATGCTGCAGGAAATCCCCAAGTAATTAAATATTTAAATGCTGTTCAGAGTAAATAACTGAAACTGTTTCAGTCATCAAGGCTCAATAACAAAGGCATGCATGCAAGTGTTGTGTTCACTTTAGTAGTTTCACAGTGACATCTTGGCAGCATTAGAGTCGAGATAAAAAAAAAAAACCAACACTATGAAGCAAGTCTCAAAATTGCACAGTCCTCATTCAAATCAAAATCAAATATTTACTTCCACAAAAGTATTTCCCACATATTGGTATCGTTTCTCTTTTTCTAAGGTTTACATAATTCGAGGGACAATTTTTTAGGAAACTTTTAATGTTGGAATATTATTGAGAAGAGAAATATTATTGACACGTCAAGTCCTTGTGATTGAGCGCTGGTGCTGTCAGTGTCAAATGTGGCATATACTTAATACGAGTATAAGTTTATTATATTAGCAGCTAATTAGAGCATTCGCTTTCAAAACCGAACCAACATTTTTCAATAAAAATAAACGGTTGTGGTTTACATTCATTAAATGCCTGTTTTACGATACCGAACGCTAACGCTCAAGGGCAACCATTTCGCTGGACGAAAAGTCTCTAACAAAGTGTTTTGTTTTTTGTGTATTTTCTAAGGCATAAGACGACAATTAAAAACAACGTTGCAAAGAGATTATCTAAGAGGTTAGGTAATCACTATATACCTAGACTAGCTTTGAGTAGTGAAACCCTTTTCCCAAACCCATGGTGTGAAACGTCCTCGAAGAGCTAAATTCGAGAAGCGAAGTGTTCTCTAATCCAATGCCATTAGAGAAGGAAGCTTCTACAGCATGAAGTAAATTGCTATACTCAAATAATCCAGTAAAAGTTTAAATAGTAGGCATTTGCTGCATCCAATTAGAAATTATATTGCACCGTCTTATTAACAGGAATACATTATTTTCATTTATTAAAAGTCCTGTATTGAAATGTGAAGAGTGTTCGAGATTGCAAAAAAAAGGGTGTTGAGACATTTCCCTCATGTTACGGTATTTAATTTATTTATTTATTTATTTATTTCATTTATTTTAGATGTCCCATACACAAGACTAAAGGTGGGATCATACGATTGCCGCAATGCACCAATTTTTGGTACATTTTGTGTGCCAGTCGTGTGATAGCACAATTTATTGGCTCATGCGGCAACCAAAACGAATGTTGTTCCCATTTGTCCCAATGAAATACAACCCTGATGCGACAACCGTGTGAACACTTGACATACAACTAATCACCAATAAAAATTCTAAAAATGCACCAATATTTATTGTGTTCTCATGCGGCAACCAAAGAAGACAATTCCCCCCAATAATATACATACATACATATGTATACATTTATTTAGTTTCAAAATTGTTTAAACGCGTCTTCCAAACATGATTTCTGCTTTTCAATCAGCAAAATTCAATTCTACTATTCATTTTTTGCTTTTTCAGGCCGCACAACATTATAATAATAGCCGAAGCAATTTTCTTTCTTTTTAATGAACAAACCATAGTTTTATCATTAAATCAATTTTTGTTTTTTTTTTTTTGGGAAAACAAAGTTTGTCATCAGCTACAACAGCTGTTTCTCAGAGTTGCCGTATAATATAACAATCGTGTGACTATAATGCGCCAATTATTGGTACTAAATTGTTTTGCGGCAATTTGCGACAATAAAATTTCAGTAAAATGTGACAATCATGTGATTGCAGAGAATTTGATTGGGATAAATTTTTTATTATGCTCCAATTCAGCCCAATAAAAATTGTGTAAAATTGGTGCATTGCGGCAATCGTGTGATCCCACCTTAAGTCTTATAGTGCAGCATGGAACTGAGAACACGTAAACACAATAAATCAGTTACAATAACAAAATTTTGAAAGATTTAGTTAAGTAATATATTTAAACATGAATTGTAGATAATTTGAATAAAATATATAGTACAATTTAGAATAAGATTTAAATTTTGATATTATAGAGTTGACAAACAAAAAAAGAATGTATTTAAATTTATTTAAATGCCATTAAGAATTTCCCTCGTATTAGAGAAAACCAACTTTGCTTTTGTCCTTTCACTTGACAATTTGGCACAAAATTGCAAATTAAATTTAATATGCATACTTAAACAGATATTCCCAGACACAAAGTCTTAAGATGCATATTTATTGGCGCATCTGCTTAACTAAATATTAACCCACCACTACGATTGTATTCGGCCACAGTTATTGCAAAGTTGGCAATTTGGGTTTTTATTTATTCCTCTGCACAAACTCTTCTTCTGCTTCACTAGATAGATCTCCGAATTTCATTTGCAATGACAATTAATTACATTTCACTGGCTCAAGATAGTAAAATTAATTGAAGGAAATTAAAACTCGCTTCATTTAATCATTAATTGCTCATATTTCGAAGGAGTTTTCTTCTATTACAGTATAAACTCTACTTTTACTTTTACCCAACATTATATACATACTATATTGAATATTTTTATATATTATGTATTGGGAATATATTTCGTATCAATTGCTTTCATATTTTAAATACAGAGTCAGACTTCTATGACTCTCATATGTTAAAAATGTTTTTATAGTGTAATAAGCCCAATAATTTTTGTTCTCTTGCCATGCGTTAGCGAAAGTAGGAGGCACAGTTTTGATGTTGGATCAGTCACAAAGTGAAGTTGGACGCAAAAACTATTGCTGGCCAAGCAAATGTTCACCATTGTTAAATAATCACTGCTTTAATAATAAATATATTTTTACAATAAGAGTGCTTTCATGAGACTGTCTTCTTCTTTTTTCCCTTCCAAACAATTCCGCTGTATCGTGAAAAACGTCGTCAGCCTCATGCTGGCGGCCTAATGCAAGCACTGGGCCTACGTGAATAAAGCGCAAACAATTGAAGCTCTGTACAACAAACTCTGTGCTACATGGACAAACTAAACGAAACTTACAATTCGTAAGAAAAAAACATATGATCCTAATGCTTCTTTTCACAATTTACAACTAAAAATATACGTGAACTTTAACAGCAACTTTGGCATACAAAAGTTATTGCGAAAGTAAATGTCAAGTCCTAAGCGTACATTTGCTTTCTAAACAAATAAGTTGGCCGTCTTCAACGGCTCGCAGCCCGTGTTACATAAATATCAGCGTTTTGACTTAACCATAGAGAAGTATTTTACAAACGACATCAAATATTCCAGCAAACATGTAGATGCCAAGTGTAAAATCTATAAAAAGTTCTTTTGCTGGTTCGTTTCGAAATACCGAAATTGAGGCCGCAAAACATATCGACTTTTGTGCAATTATTTTCATTCCCTTAAAATTGAATTAAATAAAGTACAGTACAGTACAGTATATGGAAATTTAATTTCATTTTCAACACATACAAATCTCTACCAGCTGCTTGATTTGCAAGTGACAGTTATTGTTTATTCATTGCTAAATCATTTTTATAGTCCAATAATTTTACAAATAATAGTTTAGTGCAGAGTACTAGTGTTCAAGTGTATGTATGTATGTATGTATATGTTATGGAAAAAAATCAAAACACGCCAAAGCGGAAACTAAATTTGTCTGCTGTCATTAAAATCCATAGCAGTTATCATTCCAGGTTCTCTGATATGTTTTAGAAATAAATTTGTTCAAACGATTTTTAACACGAACAGTTAAAAAAAATCTTAAACCTTTCAAACACATCTCCACCTTGCGACTTTTATTATAATGCATAGATAAGTATCAAGATTAACTTTTTCAACTTATAGTTTACAGAACCTTGTATTGATTAATTCCCTTGAAACTTGTTTTTGCGGCGCTGGCTTCCTTTGATGGTGCGCCAGCATGACGATAATGACAATAGCAACTTACTTTCCCAGGATAACAATAAGTGCACGTGTATTCCTTGCAGCCACTTCAAGCAGCTCGTTCTCAGCCCCTTGAACTATAGTATGCAAAGAATGTTGAAAGTTGCAAACAATAATGAGTCAAGTACTTGCACTTGTGTTTGGCTGCTTAAGAGGTTTCGTAAGAAAGGATTTAAGGAAAAGCAGAGATTTGATATGTGGGTGCATAAAACAGTGCAAAAGCAACATGAAATTGCTAAAATCAGGTCGTACGCAAGTGCCACTAGAGACTAGTTGCTGCTAATAAGAAAACCTGTGTAGCTTTTAATGCATTTATGGGAGTACTCCTGCAGAATTGCGTTGCCAATTTTATTGCTAAGAAAGAAATGTGGTTGCTTGGCTTACAAAAAAAAAAAAAATCTTTAAAAACAAATACGATGTAAAATTTGTTTCAACTGGAAGAAAAAACTACAGGCGACAAAAAATTTCCGAAAATACTATTTCGGCAAAAACTGATATACGATTTCCAGGAAACTAGTTGTGTTTTATTTGCTCGATTGCATAAAAAATTCGTTCAAATATTTTGTGTACAACGAGAGCGATATGCATGCAACTTTTAAAACGAATTGTTGTTTCAAAATATAAAGAAGCAAAAACATTTAGGACTAAAAATCACTATACGAATTGTACAACTCTCAAATTAGTCCAATCAATTAAAGAAAAAGTCAAATTCAATTGAAAAATTACTCGTCTTTTTGCACCTCAACTTACGATAAAAATGTGTTTCTCTTTTTTTAAAACGAATAAAGATTTAATGGGTTCAAGTAACATTTTTGCAGCAGTGAACAGCTAAACAAAACTTGTCGAAAGGGAGCACGCATCCAAACTTAGCTCTAGTTACTGCAATAGAAACTATCTGCAAACCAAACCAAGACTAACAAGGTTTCCGATGGCAATGTGTTCGCAGGAAAAAGGGACCCAACTTCACTAAATTATGTTTTACTTTATAATTTATAATTTGGATTGTCAAATATTAAATGTGGAGATAAAACTGTGTTTCTTTAAACAATGCTCCGTCTAAAATACAGCAGCCACTATTTCTTTTTAATAAATAATTTCTTATTTGTAAGAAACCAAAACTCAAGCAAATGGCTTCTAGAATACAATATTTGTATACATAAATATAAATCGTATTTCATTACAACATGGAAGAAACAACTTTTAATTTTAACTCAACAGAAACGAGCAGACCTCGAAGACAAAAATTACTAAATGCATGAGCCTCACTTTTGGAATGAAAACTTCAAACACAGGTTAGTTGTATGTAAAAAACTTCGTCTAAGCTTCTCTCAATTCTCTAAATACAACGATAAGTGACACAACCAAACTTGGGAAATCAATTAATTGTACTGCGCTATCTGTCTATGAGAAAAACTGTGAAGTATTTTTTACAGCGAAATGTAATTCAGGCAGAAAAATTTAATGTAAATTACCTAAATTTAAATTCGCAGTCTTGAAAAGCTTACAGTTGCATTTAAAGCCACTCACTCACTCTTTTTAGAAATAAAATATTCGTATACACAGCCTTGCTTGATTTGAAAGCAGTACAAAGAAAATGCAAGAGCTCATAGAGCCAACTTTCTTTTCTCAATATTTTCCATCATTATTCATTTAACATTTACAAGCCCGTATATACATATGTACACACGAAAGTAATCACGTAATCTTAAGCCCAGTGGTAAAACAAGGAAGCCGTACAACGTCTATTTTGTACTTTACATGTTTTAAATTCAATTTTTAATACATAGACTCCTTATAAAATATTGGAATGACCACTAGACCTTGATATTTCGCCAACAAATAGAACAATATATTCACAATGAACAATTAATGCTAAAAATTAAGAATTCATTTTGCCAGCATGTCCCTTAAAACAACTCAGTTTTCTGCTGGGTTGCCAAATACCTCCATAGAAATGTATTAAATAAAGTGATGATGTTCATTCAGTTCAGTGTCTGGTAAATCATTGCTCCATTGGTTATAGAGTGGTCAGCTACCAACACACACATACAGCTAACTGTGAAGTAGTTTACACACACACACGCACACACACTCTTAACAGCTTGTTTATTCTTAACGAAGGTAAAATATAAATAATTCTCTTAAAAGCAGGTCATATAAACAATTGTAATCCTCATATTTATGTGCAATTGCATGCATGAATGTACGCGTGAGAGAAACTTTGCCCTGCAAGCAGGAAAAACACAATTTAAAATAAAAATCTCAACAAGTTGCAAGTGTTTGGTTTTATGTACCGTCACTCAGCGTGCAAAAAGTTTAAGCAAAAATTTTGCAAAAACTTCCTTCTTAATATTTCAAATAATAAAATATCTCAGTTCGGAACTATTCTGTCGTTTGAATAATAAACAGAAAAGTAGTTCAAAACTGCTGAGTGTTTTATGTTAGAAGTGAGTAAATATTAAGACTTAAGAGCTAAGAATACAAAAGTTAAATTAGGATCTCACAATTGTTCATTCAACAATAAAAAGTTGTACCGGCACTCAGATGGCAGAAAGTAATAGCAAAATCAGAACTATCACACTAAAAGACACAAATTTGAAGAAAATAATGAAATATTTTCCATTTGGCTGGAAAAGCATAAATTTTGCTAGGAAGTTTGTGAGCTGACATGTTTAAAGCATAGAATTTAGAGGAGGAGAGCAACAGTTTGCGGAAGGCAATTAAATCGTACCGCCTTAAAGATTAAAGCAAATACACGCACATCATAGCCCCTTTATACAACTATTTTGCTGCATTTCTACTCGAAACTGGTGTAAGGAAACGCGTTTTACACACGGTTTTCTTGCGGGTGGCTTTCGATAAATGGTTCACTATTTGTAGGGATCTACACAAAAATCATTAAACTTTTGACTCTAAGGTAAATTTAAAACTAGGCCTGCGTTCTCATATGACTCGACGTTTGCTTACACAAAACGGCTGAAAGCAACAACAAAGTGTTTCATTTTGCTATTTATTGTGTTGCAAGTAGCCAAGCAAGCGATCGATGTCGACTGACATCTTGGGCCTGACCGTTATGATTATAGATCATATTTAGAAGCATTAATTTTACTTTATAGTTAAAGTTTACAATTTTCAGGTAGCTACTGAATCTTCATTTGGTGGAGAAATATTTTTTTTTATTATATTTAGATTTCCCCAATGAAATGCAGAAATCCTAAGAAGTAAACAATATGACTTATCTAGACCAAAAACCAAAAATTGATGATCTTTTTGATGATAATTTTTCTTTGCTGACTAAAATTTAGTGTACTCTACTTATTGTTTTTTTATTGATGCCATTATATGCAGATAATGATTGGCAAAGCTGCATAAATATCTTTAGCTTTTTTTTCCTATTTTACAAATCATTACCTCAAAATTAACAATTTAAAAATGTGGTAATATATTTTCCTTATTTTCATGTAAGTCATAAATTTTTTACTACATTCATAAAAAAGTATCAGTCTGTCTGCATTTGCTTAGAAAATCATCCAGACAAGAAAACCACCGCACAACTGAACCAATAATTGTTCAACCATCCCTCTAAACAAGCATAATCCTTCTTTAACAGTCATTCATAGACGTAGATGACTTTTCCATGGTTGGGCTAAGCCCTGTCACTAGAAAAAACTATGACAGCTTTTACATGCATGTGGTAAATTGGTACATTATGTCGTATTACAATTTTATCCTACTCTAGATAAGTCATATGGCTACGCCAATGACGGTGTTCATACCAAGAATACGTTTAACCCAATTGCAAAATAAACATTGGGTTATTTACAAGTAACAGGAAGAGGAAAACATACAAACAATCACATGAGCATGTAGAGGTGTTCAAACACTGCATGAAACATGAAACGAAAAGCAAACATTAAAACACGATTACGAACGTAGAGTTTTGTTTCCTTTTATGTTTTTTTTTTTTTCTTTTTGTTTCTTAAGCAGACACATATGTATGTATTTTCCTTGATACAAGCCATAACAGTTCAAGTCTGTTTCTTATTTGAAAAAAAAAAATTTATAATACTTGAGACTTGATTTGCTCATCAGGAACTTGACTTTGCCTTTGGCAACTCCGTTTTCTTTTGAACTGTTTTTAGCATGAATTGCTGCAGTCCCAACAAATCCGAGACTACAAGTCGGATTTCTCCTGCAGGTTCCGAAGGTTTTTGCTTTGTAGTGTTGTGTTTCATTAAAAAATTAAAAGTATTATTTCAATATGTTTGCTTTTTTTTGGCTTATATCCACCGCCAGGTGGAATTTAAATTTTGCTGTAACTCTACTTAATCTGTATGACTCATGATCACAGATATGTATTTGCATGCACAAGCATGCTGATGAAATCGAAAATAATTGGTATATGAAAATATATTGCAGTGTTATTTGAAAAAAATATTTGTCTGGGTGTGATTTATCATTTCTACTAAATGCTGTAAAGGATTATAAAGTGCTGTCAATAAAAGTGTATGAATAAAGATTGCCAAATCAAACCGCCATTTAAATATAAAATTCAGGTCACACATAATTTTACCTCATAACTTTAAGATAAATAAGAAAGTCAGTAAGGGCCGTGATTCACTATCCTACTGAATCGTACGATCTGTTCAAAATGACATGTGTGTCCAAAAAGTATGATAGTTTGGACTAAAAGTGTATGTGTGTGAAAGACTTTTTGACAAGTCTGTCCGATTTGCTAATCTTTTGAAATTTTTCAAAAACTTATCTTATTCTATACGATCAGGGTTGCCTTTTTAAACTTGTTTACAAAAGTATAATAGTGTGGCCATTTTGATGCGACTTTTTAAAGTAGGACAGTTCTTTAGTTCTAAATTCTAGTTCTAAATTCGTAAAATTGACCACAGCTACATATTGTGTGTATATACATATGTATATGTGTAGGTAGCTGTAGTGTCAGCTAAACCGCATGTTTTGTTAAAATTTCGAGCAATAAAAAGGAAACCTAAATCTAATGTTGATATACTACATACATAAGTATGAAATGGTTGTAGCAAATATCGCTCATACGCTTGTGCTCAATGGAATAAACATTACTCATACTTACGGGTAACCAAGTTGTAGAGTAAATATACTACGAGAACACACACCCACACACACATATACTTATGCATTACACCAGGGGTGCCCAAAATCTTCTTATGGAAGCGCAAACACCAATACGTATACACTTTATTGACGCACACAAAGAAAAACAGAAATAAACTCATAACAAAAAATGATTTCTTCAAGTGTTTCATACTCACGAAATAATTAAAAAAAACAACAAAATCATGAAAACAAAAACAACAAAATTTACGCTTGGCACCAATGTGTACCAACAAAGCCTGCGTTCGTATTGCTGTGCATAGGAAAGTGTTGTTGCTTTGAACTTGGGGTATGTGTGTATTTCATACAAAGAGTTGTGTATACATATTAGAATGCTCAGCCAATGCTTCGCGGTTTTACAAAAACAAAAGCGTACCAAGCGTATAGGCCGTGGGCATCCCTGCATTACACTGTGGCTGGACTCTGGAGCCTAGTTGTATCGTTGTACCGTTTATCGTTGAAGTCTCCTACGGCAGAGCCTCAAACAGAATTAAATTGTATGTATCTCGAAATACAACGATAAGAGCTAAAGATCGGCTTGAGAATTCAGAAATTTATCTAGTTATATATGTAGTATAAGTTCATATTGAAATTAAATAGAAAATAAAATGGAACAAAACCATTTTGACCCACGATGTCACTCGACATCGTTCGCTCGATCAATCACATACAAAACAATAACAACACTCAAAACTTTGTTGTTGTTTTCAGTGGTTTTGTGTAAGCGAACGAGATGTCGAATTACATCGCGGTACTATATTTTTCATGCATTAAGCAAGTTTTGCAGATTAGTGTAAACATACCGTAATAGGAAAATAAGCAAAGGTCAAAAAGCAAAGCCATATTCATTTAAATACCAAACTGTCAATAATATTATTAGTGTTATCGGCAATAAATTAAAATACATAAAAAAAAATTTTTTTATTTTGCAACTTAAAATTGACCTTTAAGCCAAGTGAAGGTTCTAGAATTAGCGTTCTCTCGTGAATAACAAGAGTACAACAATTGAAAAAACGCAAACAAAAAGATTTAGAATTTTTTTTGTATGTATTTCCTTCTTGCAATTGTTGTTTCTTTCTATTAATGCTGCAGCAATTAATGCAAGAAAAATGTAGTGTCATGAATCAATACTTGTGTTGAAGAATAAACGGAAATGAATTGAAATTATATTTATTATTTATGTTCATTTAAAATAATGAACAAATAAACAACGATGAGTTTCGCCAAAAATTAGCACAAATTTTTAATTGGCAAATTGTATTTTTATAGGACGTCCTGCAATGAAGAATAGAATCCTTCTTAACTAAATTCAATAATTCCATATGCAGCATCAAATTCAATCTTCAAAGCGGATGGCTGTATTTTACCTGTAGAAAACGTGTTACAGACCGGTTGACCTGGTGGATGCCTAGCCTAGCTCGTTTGGACTCCTTCCTTACTCAGGAGGTTTCAACCCTTTCCACCAGCCGCGTATCTTAACACAAAAATTTTTCATGAATTCATCTGACACGGACCTTTACCGATTCACACCACATAGATTAACCTGCAGAGTTGGATGGTCTCCTCTGCCATGCCCTCCCAACCTTGTCGCGGCGTCACTCCACCAATCTATTTTGTTTGCGACCCACTCATCGACGTTTTAATCTTCGCCTTACCACTCCATCATCTCCTGTATCTTTTTTTCAATTCAAGCCAACATTGTTTTTATCTATTCAATCTTTTTACATGCATTTATCATAATTTTTATTTTTTTATAATAATTTCTTTTTTCTTCTTTTTCAAATAAACAACAATACAACTATACATACAATTTTTCTTAAACAATAAGCTTTTATATATTTTTTTTTTTTTGCTTAAGACAACGAAAACTTTTCTATTGCGATTGTAAATAAAGCGTTATGTTTTCTTATTTTGATTGATATTTCGGAGACTAACCAGTAAAGCGATTCTTATTAGCTGAAAAGATTTATTTGCATTCTCTAGTGTAATCTTTTTAACTATTCCCTTCGATCTTATAGAGCTTAACTCAACTAAAAAATTTTTTCTCTTTTGAAACTTTCCGCCCGGTTTACTACTCTACCACTAAGAGAGCTCCCTGAGTTGGCGAATTTTTTGCCTTGCCTCACTTTCGCACTGGCTTTAATTTTTACTAACCGCGAACCGCGTTTTGGTTAAGTTCTACTTAGATTGCTCCTGGAATGTACAAATACAGATATTTCTGGATTTACTTAGATTTATTTTTTTTTTTTTTCAATTTATCAGATGCTAATAAAAATTTGGTTTCTGTTTAGTCTTCACTGGAACTAAAGCTCGCAATATTTCACACTTATTTCGACGCACTTACATATGTATATATATATTAACTAACACAATCGACAACACATACATATATTGAACACATAAACTAAACATTTTCTTTTTATATTAATTTTTTTCTTCAGACTTCCTTTTCTTCGGATTCTTCTTTTTTTTTCTAGTTAGGTGCAATTTGCCCCCTTTTTTTTTATTTGGGGTTAAGCCGGATTTTGGACGTTCGGTTCAAGGAGCAGTTTTCTTGCTATTCAGGTTTATATCTGCTTTACATTCCGTCACTTTCAGCTACCGCCAGTGAACAAATAGTTACGAGTATACTACCGGTTGGTTGGCTGATCAGTTTAATTTCCTCAACCGAGCTAACTTTTTCTTTTAACCAAAACTCTTACCTGGCTATTTTTTTTTTCCGGCAACACTTGCCAAGACAAATCGTCTGTTTTTTTGGCTGGGGTCACTTCTCCGGATAATAGCCAGCTATTTTCGAGAACAGAAATTTCACATGGATTCAGTATTCTTCCCTATTTTAAAACTCTTTTTTTTTTTGTAGGTACTCACGTTCTGTTCTATCTCCTTCCCTTTTTTTTTTTTTTGTCGCAATACCTTTTTCTTCCTGGGCCGGTTCTTGTAGCTTCGGTTTTTTCTTTTTTGTAATCTTTGGTACAGTTTATTTTATTTACTCTGACTGCCCAAATAAAATTCTTTCCCTTTTTTTTTTTTCTCGTTAATTTAACTTTTAAACCGTTTGTCCTTATTTCTGTGCACTTACTAATTGGCCTGACGTTCCCGCTATCTGCGTTTTATATCTCTGCTCCTTATGTACTTTTTTTTTTTTTTTTTGTACATATTTACTTTCTGATGGAAACCGCCAAAAAAAAGACTTCATCCATCCAAGGAGCTGATCATTCCGTTCTTATCTATTTCTCTTATTCTCACCTAAATTTTGACTAATGAATTTCCCTTTGCTCTCGTATCTATCTTTCCCGGCAAAATTATATTCTCTCTTAATTATTGCTACGACCTTGACAGAATCAGAACGACCTTGCGTTCGCGCTACCTATTTTTTTTTTTTTTTTTCTATTCGTTTACGTGTATCCGTATTTAGTGTTTCCCTATTATGCTAGAGGTGACCGTCCTACCTTTCGGTGGCTATTCATTTCCGTATCGGAGTGCAGGCATTTTTTCTATTTCCTTTTTCCTTTATTAGCTACTATTTCTGTTTCATCTATATGAACCCTTTTAAAAATAACTTCTGACTCTCATATCATCTTACTTCTCTCAGTCCCCTAGTGACGACTAGCACGATTACAAAATATAACCACCTTCCAACACTACTTTTCTTTTTCATCTAATTTCACCTCGTTCTAGGCAGCTGTCATTCTACCCAAACACGAGTGAGTATACACATGATACAACTTTTCTTTTTTTTCTTCAATATTAATAAATTTTATTTATTTTACTTTCAGGTATATGATTCCATTTCTGCTCGGTTGGCGCGAGTTGGTAATTATGGTATCGTTCCCTATTTCCTATACCCAGTTTACTTTTTCTCTTTTTCTTTCTTTGCAGCTAACCTCTGGCCATGGATACATAAGCTGTCCTTTCACTAGGGACTCGAGCAGGGGGTAGTGTCCCCACAGGCCGCAAGCTCCTCCCTTTTTAACTGCATTATTAAATGAGGGACTCGAGACACAGAGCATAGCTCTATACTATCAGTCTCCTCCCGATGTGCTTTATGCCACTGCCGCCACGCAAAAATTTTTCTACCCCCCCCTCTGTATCGACCCTGCCCGCAACAAAACTCCATTTCACAGCTGACAAAGAGATGGGTAATGGTGTGCGGGTTTGCCTTGTTTGTTGAAGCCCAACGTGGGGAACACCCATGACCCTTTAAAAGTCTCAATCTCTACCACTGTTGCCGGGCACAATATGCCATCCACTATATGCTCTGGCGATATCCAACAGGTCAATTTTATCGACACGGCGTCCTATGATGTCTGCTCTCTTCCAGATTCCTTTTCGTGAATAAGAAGGAAATGTAGAGGCCACCCATACTAAAACTAAATGATTTCTTGTTACCGTTTGTATGTTCATACACATATCCGTCGGTATCCTATAATATTAAAACGATCGCCCATTTGTAGGCACATTAACCCCTACTACGGTTCTCACTGCGTCAAATCGAATTTGGGTCGCACCTCTAATTTCATCCTTTACATTCTCTAACTATGCATCACAGGACGGTGATTGTTGAATTCTGAGGTGTTTTGTAATAAAAACATCAGAATTATCTTCATATTATTTGGCTGTATCCTTGACGGGAAGTATAACATGAATTTTTTTATCATTCGAACCTTACTTTGTGTAAACTTCTCATGTGCTTTTAGGCCCGGTTTCTGATGCAGTTTCATTTTCCTGCACCTCTGCCTCCTAATGGATCTTCGTCAGGCATGTGGTTTTACTTTCCTACATAAAATAAGGACTTCACTAAATTGAATACCTATCACAGAAGCCTTTCCTCGCCGCATATTGCACTGGTCAAGGGTAAGTAAACTACATTCAGATACTACAGACATTTTTATCACAGATGTTGCTATATCACAGGTTAAGGCTTGTTTGCTAATGCATTCTTAGGATTTGGCTCTTTTTAAATTAATTAAACTATACCCCAATAATTGGAAAAAAAAACCGCTCCTAATATTGCGCTTTTATTAGGTCTCAATCATGTTTTAATATCTTTGACGTGGTAAGTGCCTATTGCTTTCCCCTGCAGTGTTTCTAATTCGTACATATTCTTGCCCACGGGCTTAACCACTCGACACTTCAAAAACTTTTTACTAAATTTGACATTCTGATTTTTTGAAAAGTCGCTTAAGACGTGATTTCGCCTGAACACCTCTTGACCTGGTTTGAATGTGACTACTCGGGCTCTTTTGTTGTAGTTTTGAGCACTCTTTTCATGTGCTTTTATTAAATTCTGTTTAATTTGTTCTCTTATTATTTCCATTTTGTCTCCTTTTTTTATTTCGAGAATCTGATGATCAGTTAATGACTGTAGTTTTCTTCCTAGCTTATATTCAGCTCCTGTGGTGTACATATGGTACCCGAATAAGGCGAAGAAGGGTGTGTAGCCTGTGGCCGCGTGCACCGATGACCTGAGAGCGCATTCTATCTCGGATAGATATAAATCCCAATCCCTGTGATCGTTTTCTAGGTAGGCGCGGATGGCGTTTAGTACCGATTGATTGACTCTTTCACTCGCATTGCTCTGTGGCGAATATGCCGCCGTTTTGACGTGTTGTATTTTGTAGGTCTTTATCATGTTTTCAAAGTTTTTTGACACAAATTGTGAGCCATTGTCGCTATGTATAGTCTCGGGAACACCGAACTTGTGAAAAATTTCGCGGACTAGAAACTCAATTACATTGCTGGCGGACGCTTCTTTCATTGCTTTTAAAAACACAAATTTAGAGAAATGATCTACCACAATGAATATATATGCGTTTCCGGCCTTAGAACGAGGGTATTTACCCAAGAAATCTACGTACAGTTTCTGAAATGGTCTTTCTATCACTATAGGTTTACCCATTTCTGGCCGCATAATATAATTTGTTGCCTTTGTTTCTTTACAGACCTGGCACTGATTTACATACATTTTTGTCTGAAATGACATTTTAGGCCAATAAAAAAAACGTTTCAGTCTCTCGATCGTCTTAGCTGTTCCACCATGTGCTGATGTCAAGGCCGTGTGTGCTTTCTCTATTAGTGGTTGCGTGATATTTGCGGGCACCCATATTTTCCATTTGCACTCATCCTCATCTCGGCTGAACGCATCTTTTTTGAAAATCATTCCATTTTCGACTTTTAAATCTGGTAGATGTTCGCTGTTTTCTTTTATTTCTTGTATCAGTGCCTTATATTCCTCGCTTTCGAATTCGGTGGTTTCAAAATCCATTATATCTTCCATGGACAGCTCATCAAGGTTTTCTGTGGGCAGTCTTGATAACATGTCTGCCACCACATTATCTGAGCCTTTTCGATGCATGATTTCAAAATCAAAGGACTGCAGTTGTAAGGACCAACGGGCCAGTCGTCCTGCCAAATCTTTAAGCGACATCAGCCACTTTAGACTGGCATGATCGGTTACGATGGTAAAGGGCATCATTTCTATGTATGGTCGGAACTTTTTCACCGCCATAACTGCTGCTAGACACTCCTTCTCCGTTACGCTGTAGTTTCTTTGACACTTGTTCAATTTTTGAGAGTAAAAAGCTATTGGGTGTTCATCATTACTCTCATTAAGCTGATATAAGACCGCTCCTATTCCGTATTCACATGCGTCGCACTGCACATAAAACCTCTTTGAAAAATCGGCGTGTCTCAGAACTGGGGCGGAGGTAAGTGCTGTTTTTAATTTCTCAAACGCCTCTTCTGCTTCGGGAGTCATAATAAACTTTTTCGCTTTCTTTAAGGTGTCCGTCAGGGGAGCTGCTATGGCCGCGAAATCCTTAATAAATCTCCTATACCACCCTGCCGTCCCTAAGAAGCTACGTACTTCACGTGGAGACTTCGGTATTCTGATCTCCTTGATTGCTTTTATTTTATCAGGGTCCGTCCTAAGCATGCCACCACCTATTATGAACCCTAAGTAATTTAAATGTTTGAAGCAAAACTGTGACTTGTGCAGGCCGATCGTTAAATTTGCTTTCCTCAGGCACTCTGCTGTAACCTTCAATAGCTCCAGATGTTTTTTAAAACTATCTGAGATAATCAATAAATCATCTAAGTAGACGAAGACGTTGTCCTTTATATTGTTCGGAATTACTTTGTCCATCAGACGGCAAAGCCTTTGTGCGGCATTGCACAGCCCGAATGGCATCACCCGAAACTGGTAGAGTGGTCGGCCCGGGACGGTGAATGCTGTACATTGTTTACTCCCTTCCTCTAATTCGATTTGCCAAAAGGCAAACTTTAAATCTACACTACTGATGTAATGGGTCTCATCAATTCTACTGAGGATTCCTTCTATGTTCTGCAAGGGGTAAGCGTCTTTTACCGTAAGTTTATTCAATTTTCTAGCATCCAGGCAAAATCGGTTTTTACCCGGTTTCCTCACTACAGTCGTTCTATTGCTCCAAGGACTCTCACTCTCCTCTATAACTTTTAATGCTAACATTTTGTCCACTTCCTTATAAACAATTTCTTGAACGGCTGGCGACATCGGGTAATGTCTATCTTTCACAGGCTCAGCTCCTTCTATCAATTTGATACTATGCTTTTCCAATGGGGTGCAGCCTAACCCTACGCTTTCAAATGCTGGAAATAAACTTATAATCTCATTTAATTCTATTTGCTGCGCCTCCGTAAGTACATGTGGATCCGATTTATAGTTTTCCTTCTTGCAGTTTTCTAAAACTTTTTCCAGATCTATCTCTTCTACGCCTATAATTTTTGGAGCTAATTCGAATTTTTTCCAGAAATCTATGCCCAAATATACGGATTGTTCTAGATCTGGGCATAAGAAAAATATCATATTGGCAGATTTTCCCACGTACTCTACCTCAACTTCAACTTTTCCTAACAATCTGTGTTGCTGTCCATTCGCTGTCGAAATAATTGAAAAGATCGGTAATATTAGCAAGTCTAAATTCTCTACAAGTTCCCTACATCCTTTTCCTAGTATACTCACAGATGCACCGGAATCAAGGAGGCCTTTTATCGGCTGGTTTTTAATTTTTATTTCGGCATATGGTCGTGGATCTTTCGCATGGTCTGCCTTTTCAATCGATTCTACGATATTTTTTTGCAGTCGTTTTCGTACTGCAAATTTTTGCCTTAGTTTAATAATTTTTCTAGATAACTTGGGTTTTGTGCTTATTGCCTCATTAAAAATTTTCTCTTTTATTTGTTCATAGTTTAACATTCTTTCCTTCCGTGTATAAAGGTGTTTATTTTGTGGGGTGATATGGCCATCTAATTTGCTGTTTGACTCTTTGACGCTTTCTTTTAGTTCTTGCTCATTGGCGGGTTTGAGGATGAACGATGGTCCCCCGCATGTCCGTCGTTCCGATGAAAATTTTTATTCTGGCATGCCGAGCAATTTGGAGCGATCACATCGGGTTTCCCGCATCGCCAGCAGAATATGGACCGTTCCTTAGC
Source organism: Sturmia bella (assembly GCA_963662145.1). Classification (NCBI taxonomy): domain Eukaryota; kingdom Metazoa; phylum Arthropoda; class Insecta; order Diptera; family Tachinidae; genus Sturmia; species Sturmia bella. The sequence goes on along the minus strand of OY759171.1, from coordinate 69,002,284 downwards.
CGGACACTCCATAAATACATGTCCAATTTGTTGGCAATTCCAACATACTATTCTGTTTGAATTCTTTGCTGTACCAGTTACTCTCATAGCAGATATTTCTTCGGAGGCCATTGTTGTCTGTGGCATAGCGTCAATTTCTTCTTCGTATATCTCACTCACTTGCTTCTGATAGCGATTAAACGGTGCTAGCTGTATTCGATTTTCCCTTCGTAAGAAGGTTTTTTCTGCATCCATACATGCTGTTCTCAGCTCTTCAACTGATGCCACGGAAACCGGGTAAACTATTCGGCCTATATTCTCCCTCAAATTCTTTTTAATCATTTTGATCATTTCCGCTTCAGGCATTGAAATGCTCAGTCTCGATCTTAGCTGAATCATTGCGAAAAAAAATGCATCAATTGATTCGCCTGGCTGTTGACGTCTTTCAACCATATCCCTCATTAGCTCAAAACTAGAACTGGTTGAGCGATATTGCTTAAGCAGAGCTAGTCTCAACGTGGGCCATTCTGACACATAGGTGGTTTTTATAAAGAGCCAATACCACTTCTCTGCAGCGCCTTTCACTAATAAGTGAAAGTTATCCAATATTTCCCTCCACGATACACCGTATTGAGCTTGTAGTTTTTCTATTCTGAAAACGAAATCATCCACTGAGAGTTTTGTGCTGTCGCCATCAAAAATCACACCCCATTTTTCAATACGAGGTCGGTCGTAGCTTGGCCTACCACTATCTCCATTGACGGACGGAGCTCTGGAAGACTGGTTGTTATTCAAATTCGCCCCGGAGATGTCCATGTTCTGGATACCTTCATACGACGATCTGGCGGTGTTGGATGCTCTTTCCTCCAATAGTCGACGATTTTCTTGTTGGGTTTGCTGGACGACTAAACTTAGCCTATTTACCGTTGCAGTCAATTCCACCATGTTTCTCCTGATCTCTGACATTTGCGAATTGACTCTACTCTCCACCATTCCTTGCAGTGATTCTTCTCCATTTGAGGTTGGGCGTACGCTACAAGCCCCCATGGCTTCAGAGAGTACTGTTGGGCGAGGAATAGCTCCTCTGCTCATTATTGTTTGGGACAAATCCCTTATTTGGCCATTGCTTTGCTCGGATTCTTGCATTTTTAATTTAGACCTGGACTTACTAACTTTTGGCGTATTCGGTTTATAAATTTTGTATGGCACGTGAGGCGTTGATCTATAAAGTTCGAACTGAGTTTGCCTAATTCTTTTTCTTGATCGCGTTATTGCTGGGCTATCACACATTACCTTCAAAGTTTTATAAAATACTACCCTTATCTTGCAAAGGCCTATTCCACTACTTGTTTATATGTGTATTTTGAAAATTGTTATATCGATATACGTATGAGAGGGTATTTTACTCTCTATACACAGCGTAAAGTTTTTCTATGAAATGTTTATTAATGCTTTCTTATTTACTTTAATGCTTCTATTTCAGAAAAGACAAAAAAAAAACACTATCAAAATGAATCGTTAATTTCTAGCAAATTATATATATATTTTTTTAAGAGTTGTGAGTAATAAAATTTAGATGAAAATATTGGGCGTAAATAAGTTGAAATGCAAATAAATAATAAAATATAGTAACATGCAACAATACAAAAACCGTACAATAACTATCGACTACAATTTGACAAGCAACTACTACATGCATCTACTTCTAAAGTAAGTTATAAAGGATATGTTTTATTTTATAATGGTCGTATGATCGTGCCACTTTTCAGGTGCGAACCAATTGACCCTGTTAGAGGAATTAACACACTGTTTAAATAAAATTATCCGTTATATAAAATTTTGGACGAAACACGGACAGTTCGATATATATTTTTTTTTTTTTTTTTTTTTTTTTTTTTCACTCCAATAAATCACGTACACACGTAAAATTTGGCTAATTCTATTTATAAATTTCCTTTATTTTTTTTTTTTTTCTTTTTACAGGAGATAATAGACGGACGCGAAGTTAAATCCAATATTTATTTGATTATTCCCTTGTGGTGTGAATCCAGAAAATTCTAAAATTGATATACGTTTAAGTGCGATTTCCAATACAATCACTTGCACTGTGTGCTGCGAGCTACTGAAATCTCCAGTTCTGATCAAATACATCTTACCCCGCAGGTATTTACTACGAGAGGCTATTTGATCGTCCCCTTTTCTTAAATCAAAAAAAAAAACAAAAACAAAAACTAGTCATCGAACGAAGACAATACATTTAGGGACCCTTAGGGTACTCCAAGCTATTGTATTCGTTCCTGGGGCGTTATTTACCCATGTCAGCAATTGAACCTTCACTTCACACAACACTTGGACATAATTTCCTTATCCAATGGCTATGAACATGAATGTTTCCATTGCTGACTGGTACCGGGCTATTTCATTTTTACTCTATTGGGCTATTTTTTTACATGTATCGCTGTCATCACATGTTATTTGCTTTCAGATTGGGCGCCATTTATGTTACAGACCGGTTGACCTGGTGGATGCCTAGCCTAGCTCGTTTGGACTCCTTCCTTACTCAGGAGGTTTCAACCCTTTCCACCAGCCGCGTATCTTAACACAAAAATTTTTCATGAATTCATCTGACACGGACCTTTACCGATTCACACCACATAGATTAACCTGCAGAGTTGGATGGTCTCCTCTGCCATGCCCTCCCAACCTTGTCGCGGCGTCACTCCACCAATCTATTTTGTTTGCGACCCACTCATCGACGTTTTAATCTTCGCCTTACCACTCCATCATCTCCTGTATCTTTTTTTCAATTCAAGCCAACATTGTTTTTATCTATTCAATCTTTTTACATGCATTTATCATAATTTTTATTTTTTTATAATAATTTCTTTTTTCTTCTTTTTCAAATAAACAACAATACAACTATACATACAATTTTTCTTAAACAATAAGCTTTTATATATTTTTTTTTTTTTTGCTTAAGACAACGAAAACTTTTCTATTGCGATTGTAAATAAAGCGTTATGTTTTCTTATTTTGATTGATATTTCGGAGACTAACCAGTAAAGCGATTCTTATTAGCTGAAAAGATTTATTTGCATTCTCTAGTGTAATCTTTTTAACTATTCCCTTCGATCTTATAGAGCTTAACTCAACTAAAAAATTTTTTCTCTTTTGAAACTTTCCGCCCGGTTTACTACTCTACCACTAAGAGAGCTCCCTGAGTTGGCGAATTTTTTGCCTTGCCTCACTTTCGCACTGGCTTTAATTTTTACTAACCGCGAACCGCGCTTTGGTTAAGTTCTACTTAGATTGCTCCTGGAATGTACAAATACAGATATTTCTGGATTTACTTAGATTTATTTTTTTTTTTTTTCAATTTATCAGATGCTAATAAAAATTTGGTTTCTGTTTAGTCTTCACTGGAACTAAAGCTCGCAATATTTCACACTTATTTCGACGCACTTACATATGTATATATATATTAACTAACACAATCGACAACACATACATATATTGAACACATAAACTAAACATTTTCTTTTTATATTAATTTTTTTCTTCAGACTTCCTTTTCTTCGGATTCTTCTTTTTTTTTCTAGTTAGGTGCAATTTGCCCCCTTTTTTTTTTATTTGGGGTTAAGCCGGATTTTGGACGTTCGGTTCAAGGAGCAGTTTTCTTGCTATTCAGGTTTATATCTGCTTTACATTCCGTCACTTTCAGCTACCGCCAGTGAACAAATAGTTACGAGTATACTACCGGTTGGTTGGCTGATCAGTTTAATTTCCTCAACCGAGCTAACTTTTTCTTTTAACCAAAACTCTTACCTGGCTATTTTTTTTTTCCGGCAACACTTGCCAAGACAAATCGTCTGTTTTTTTGGCTGGGGTCACTTCTCCGGATAATAGCCAGCTATTTTCGAGAACAGAAATTTCACATGGATTCAGTATTCTTCCCTATTTTAAAACTCTTTTTTTTTTTGTAGGTACTCACGTTCTGTTCTATCTCCTTCCCTTTTTTTTTTTTTTGTCGCAATACCTTTTTCTTCCTGGGCCGGTTCTTGTAGCTTCGGTTTTTTCTTTTTTGTAATCTTTGGTACAGTTTATTTTATTTACTCTGACTGCCCAAATAAAATTCTTTCCCTTTTTTTTTTTTCTCGTTAATTTAACTTTTAAACCGTTTGTCCTTATTTCTGTGCACTTACTAATTGGCCTGACGTTCCCGCTATCTGCGTTTTATATCTCTGCTCCTTATGTACTTTTTTTTTTTTTTTTTGTACATATTTACTTTCTGATGGAAACCGCCAAAAAAAAGACTTCATCCATCCAAGGAGCTGATCATTCCGTTCTTATCTATTTCTCTTATTCTCACCTAAATTTTGACTAATGAATTTCCCTTTGCTCTCGTATCTATCTTTCCCGGCAAAATTATATTCTCTCTTAATTATTGCTACGACCTTGACAGAATCAGAACGACCTTGCGTTCGCGCTACCTATTTTTTTTTTTTTTTTTTTTTTTTCTATTCGTTTACGTGTATCCGTATTTAGTGTTTCCCTATTATGCTAGAGGTGACCGTCCTACCTTTCGGTGGCTATTCATTTCCGTATCGGAGTGCAGGCATTTTTTCTATTTCCTTTTTCCTTTATTAGCTACTATTTCTGTTTCATCTATATGAACCCTTTTAAAAATAACTTCTGACTCTCATATCATCTTACTTCTCTCAGTCCCCTAGTGACGACTAGCACGATTACAAAATATAACCACCTTCCAACACTACTTTTCTTTTTCATCTAACTTGGGGGTTACACGATCAAGTTTTGCCTTTCAAGTTTTAATACATTCACACTTTTTTACTAATACACTCACAATTTTGAAAATTGATGCAAACTTGATGGCAATTCTTGCTTTCCATAGAGAGCATCAATTTACAATCAAGAAAACAGCTGACAACAATTTTTTTTCGTTCTGTCTGCAAATATTTTTTTGTTTTGTTTGAAAGTTGCAATTTAAAGTGATAAAAATTAAACAAATTCGAGCTTAAAAATAGAAATAAAAATGTTTACGTGCAAAACCAACAAATATAATGATGTGCTGCGGTTTATAGAGCTATACAGAAGCCACGAAGTTCTGTGGAATATGAATGTGGCGTCTTATCGATTTCTTTCTGTCCTCTGGCTTTTTCTTCTTTTATTTTTTTTTTATTTCTGATAGTACTTTTAATGAAGCAGCCATTTTTAATTTTCTTCTTGACGGCATCTTGAAAACGAATTGCTTTGAAATTGCGTGCAGCCTACGTCGCAGCTATCAATTTTATTGAATTTTGACAAGCAGTATGTGAAAAAAACTTGATAGCAAAACTTGATCGTGTAACTGCAGTGTAATTTCACCTCGTTCTAGGCAGCTGTCATTCTACCCAAACACGAGTGAGTATACACATGATACAACTTTTCTTTTTTTTCTTCAATATTAATAAATTTTATTTATTTTACTTTCAGGTATATGATTCCATTTCTGCTCGGTTGGCGCGAGTTGGTAATTATGGTATCGTTCCCTATTTCCTATACCCAGTTTACTTTTTCTCTTTTTCTTTCTTTGCAGCTAACCTCTGGCCATGGATACATAAGCTGTCCTTTCACTAGGGACTCGAGCAGGGGGTAGTGTCCCCACAGGCCGCAAGCTCCTCCCTTTTTAACTGCATTATTAAATGAGGGACTCGAGACACAGAGCATAGCTCTATACTATCAGTCTCCTCCCGATGTGCTTTATGCCACTGCCGCCACGCAAAAATTTTTCTACCCCCCCCTCTGTATCGACCCTGCCCGCAACAAACGTTAAGCTTTACTACTTTCCTATTAATAGTTGTAGACTTTTGTAGCAACAAAAACTTTTGAATAATGTTGGGAATTTAAATTTTAAATTAAAATTAAAAACTTAAAAAGTACTGTACACATAAACATTTATATATGCATTAAGTAGCACAAGAAGGTAGCATTTTTGTTACAATCAAAGTTGAAAGAAACCATATATAAATTATTTATGTCCTAATATTCAAATGTGATAATTTCATAATAATTTGAAAGCAAATATATATATTTTATTTAAATATTGGCTCTGAAGGAGCTATAAAATGTTTTAAAATACTTGTATGAACAGCAAGCAAATACAAAATATTGGAAAACGTAAAATATGACATAAATGTATTTCAGCTTTTTTTTTAATAAATCAATTATATTGTTTCAAATACACTTGTCTGAATTTTTACGTATTTATTTAATAATATTATTTACGATTTCACATTTAATGCAATGAGAAATATAATTGTAAATACAAACATCAAAGTATTAAATCACGTGAAATATGATTTCTGTGTTTCGTCAAATAATTTTACTTTTTCATTTAATATTGGCGGAGAATCGTTTGTGAAATAGTCATACATATAAATTTAGATGTATAAAAGAAACACTAGATATGAAGTACTTTTTAAAGTTCAATAGTTCTGAGATATTAGCTAAATATTAGAAATTAAAAATTTATTAGATATTTCAAACTTGTGTCTTAAGAACTTGCTCAATATTTTTAGTTTTTCTTTAGGATTCCTTCATGCGAAGGAATCCCATGTCCCATAAACAAAAATCAAAACTATCGAAAACTGACTGACATTATTAACAAGAGCAACGCACGGTTTTCCGATTCTCATTACTGTTTCCTATTTCTTACTTTTGCTTCTCAAGCAGTTTTGCAGTAAGAATTTCCACAGCACGAAACATCATGTTTGTTTTTTTTTTTTTTCTTTCATCACAACCGGACTCTTGCTGATGCACGAACATTCATAAATTCCCACACACATACACGTATCAATATGTATAACTATGCACTTGTTTGCAGTTAGACATCTACAAAACAAATTTGATTTTTCTGTTGTTGCCACACGTATGGGTTTCAATTACATTGTTGTTTTGTTGCAAATGCCAAGCACGCATTGTTTGCAGTACAGTTATTTTGCCCCATGGACATAAACAAACGTGTCAGCTGTTTTTCTTGCAGGAAGAAAAAAACATTTCCAGGAATCGAATGAGCTTGGCCTTTCAATAAACCACCAAAAACTTGACTTTAACCGGAGAGACTTTCAGAAAAAACTGCGTAAAGCTTTCGAGCAAAGAATGTTTAACAAAAACGTATCTTTAAAAGTTCCTAAGATATTCAAATAATGCAGACTTAATTGCAATAAAGGAAATACATACAAAATACATGCTTCAAATGCCTTAAGATCTCTCACTTGCTGAATGTATGTATATGTCTAATCTCTCAAGTCATTTTCAATTCACGACTTTTAAGCAGAGTTAAGAATTTGTTCGTCTCCAATATTAAAACGCAAACAAAAGCAGTACGATTAAAACTTGTAAGAATATAAGTGAATATTTTCGTATATTCTAAACATTTTAATTACAAATAAATAAAAATGAATAAAAAGTTAATTCAAGTGTAAAACAAATTTAAGGCAAAACTGTGTTCTTTGTGCAATAGCTGTGATTTGAAATTTTTAAATATCAATCGATAAATAATAATATTTTGTAAACGCATACACATACAAATTTGTGTAGTATAAATATTCATATGATATGCTTGTTTGCATGTGAATGTAGATAAAAATAATTCTTTTAATATTTTATTTTGCTTAATTTCAGAACAAAAAGCAATTGTGTTAAATTTAAATTTCTCATGCCACTACTGTTTTATCAATCGAATAAATGTGATGCTATTTTAAAGGGTTTAATATCAAATGACCTTTAAAATAAATAAAAAATGCATAAAAATTGAAATTTGAATACTCAGGCATGTTTGTGATTGAAAAGAAAAAGTTGTTTCATTATTAATTTGTCAGGTAAAAGCATCTTTTTGTTTAAAAATAAAATTCATATGAATACGAAAATATTTTTGACATTAAATATCGTTCAACTACCGGGATTGAAATAAAAAGTAAAAAACAATTTTATCTCATGAGTTTTAGCATTGTTATGTATGCTGTCAATATTGCAATATTTTTTTTTAGTATCAGAATGCCACCACTCCAATAAGTACTTAGGCCTCTGAAAGCAGTTTGAGATTTTCATTGGTCCCTTAAACGTCGACCGCTGATTTGGCTCAGTAGTTCGTGCCATTTGCCAACTCTATCATTAAAAACTGTATCTCTAACAATTGCTAATTTTTATTAAATTTATATCCAAAAAAAAACGCATCTTATTTCCCAAGGAAATTGCAATCATTAACCTCGTCCAATTGTTCTATGCGTCATAAATATTTCCTAACACTGTCTTCAGATTGATCAACTCTTGACTTTGTCGGCGAGGAGTGAAAAACAAAAGCTAATCTCTAGCCAGCTGCTTGTACTGTGTAACTCGTTTCAACTCACTTGAATTTGCATGTGAGTGCATGGAATTGAAAAGATTTTCAAACATCTCCTATGCAGGACATTGATTCAAACTGGTCGCTCAAGCAACTTCAAAAGAGAATTGACAAAGTTGATTTGTGTGAACTGGAAGTAACACAATATCTGGTCAAACAGCACTCATGCGCCACCTAAACGATAAATATTGACGAAAAGCTTCATAGCTGTTGCTGCGTCACGTTTCGTAAAATCAACTCCAACCACATGTATGTTTTCCACACACCTTACCCTTTTGGTCAGCAAGGCCCCTAACTACAAACGCAACGCTCCTCAAGAAGGCTCCAATAATACACATTATTTTTATGAAATTAGTCGCACACGCATTTTTGCAACTTCAAAACAAAGCAAAATTCAAAGCATAGTCAGCACATAGTCAGCACATGACCTTCATGTCTCTAGTCCTTAGTAAGTGCTCCATGCAAAACGTTTTAAGTTTTCTTTTTAATAGACCCAGAGTGGCTGCAGAGGGGACGCGAATGTATGATACAATTAATGTGTTACGAGTAAAATACGCACCTGTAAAAATTTATTACTCTATGTTATTGATTGGAAAAACAAAAGGCAATGCAAGAGATGTTTATGGAATCCGTATTTTATTTATAATGCACAGGGTACTGGCTTGCAATATTTCTATTACATCAGAAAGTTTTCAAAGCATATTTAGAATTTATCTGTAATCCTTTAGATAGTTTTCGTAGAATGTTTTTGAGTTTTTAGAAACTAACTATTATTTTTATAATATAATTGAGTAATATGACATTTTCAACATAATAAATTTTTACAAATGCGTATTTTACTCGTAATGCACATTTCAAAGTACTGAGAAACCAAGATATTTTATACAAAAAATATTTTTGTATTCATATGAATTTTATTTTCATCAATTGAACATGTTTTCAAATCATATCTATCCGCAGAATATTTTGAAATTTCTACAAACAGTTTTTGTTAATGGATTCTCCCTAAATTCAGCTCAAACTACAAGCAAACATGCATCGTGTTCATCTTATTTTAGACAAAGGTTTTAAATACAAATCAGTCTACATGACCGAACAACCGATTTTCATTAACGTTTTAAAAGATATTTTTTGAATTTCTGCATTTTTATAAATTTGCATGTTCCAGGTCGAATCGGTCTAATCAATTTAAGAATTTTCAGAATCATATCGTTACTGCAGTCATGCTCTAGGATCATGAGTAGGGATTAGTTTTCCAATTCATAAAACCAGGGTTGGGGTAAACATAGCAAATCCAACTAATATTTCACAGGCCTCAACATGTTCTTTGTTTCTGGGAGTATTATTTGATTTTACTCTGCAAATGTTGGAAACGTTTCGGTTGTGTATTATTTTTTTAAGGTACATTCAACTACAGCTTTCAGTGGAAGCAACGCTCTTGGATGAAATTCACGCAATGGGTGGGGGGTGGACCACTTATTACAAAGCGATACGATTCTGATTGCAGAACAGCGTTATTATAACAATGGATAGAACTGTTCTGATGAATTTCATCTCAGTAGTTTTTCTTCTCCACCAATTACAGTGTAATATTTACACTTTAATTCGCAAAAAAATATCGATACACATGACTCAAACAAATAGTGTTTTTTTTTAAATCCAAAAAAATGGCTCAGAATATTCGGAGGAAGCTATTAGGGTCGTAATGAAATGGCTTATATCTAAACCTGCGAGCTAAACACACTTTATGTCTTCCGTTATAATTTTCTTCCTAAAACCGTTCGGTATTAAGCAGCCAAATTACTTCCGCACAAACACAATCACATGGAAATGGAGAATGGCAAACCAGCATTTAGCTTTAACTGTTAAACATGAGTCAAGTCTGTTACCAAATATTTATTTTATCGGTTTGTAGTCGCGGCGTTCGTTTGTATGGACGAGTGCGCGCGTGTGTGTGTGTGTGTGTGTGTCTAATAATCTTGTCGCATTACTTGCGGCAATGAAATGGAAAAAAAGTTACCCCCCACAGCACGAGAAACGAAACAATTGGTTCCATGTCTTTTATTTGGTTTTAATATCTTTTTTACACTGCTGGATTGTGAATTGCGTGCGCGATTGCAGTTGAGTGTGATTGGGCAAATAAAACGTAAGAAAAGAATTTGAACTGAACAATAAACTAATGAGCATTAAGTAACTTTATTGAAAAGGTTCCAGTTAAATCCAACAAACACTTGTAAAAATGTATAATTCATTTGTTGTCATGTGGCAAAATGTGTTTTATGGGGGGGTTAAGGAGAGGAAACAGTTTTGTTTTAACTTCCAGGATATCAAATAATTTCCTTTGATTAAATCTAAAAGCATTTTTACCCAAATAAGTTTGCTTTATGCAAAAATTACAAGAAAATAATAACAAATGACTCTTCTCATAGCGTAAGGCAATTAACTATTTCTATAAATTTTACACAAAAATAAAAATGCTGTGCGAAAGAAAATGCTTCCGACTGGAGGACTCAGTAGACTTGAGAGTCATTGTTTTCTTTTTATAATTAACTTAAAGAACATTGTCAGCGTGGAGTGGCAAAGTTTTACAAGTCTCAAAACATCATAAATGTAATCACAAAAGTTTTCGTTTTTTTTTTATTTATTTATTTATTCAATGTCATAAAATCAAACACGATTTTATTTATTTGTTTGTGGGCACGAGTTTGTGATTAAGTTGTGTTAAAGAAAGAAATTAATGCGTATAACTTAAGTGACAATTATCACGTGGCACGTATTAAATAAACGCTTTTTATGGTCTATGGCGACGCTCCAGGAATTTATGGTCGGCCAGTGATATAAACAGAAGCAAATACAATTTTTCCCATTTAATTTTGTTTGCGTTTCTGCGGTGGGGAAAGAATTTAAAAGTATTTGTTATTAAATACAACTAACTGCAAAAGCAAACAAATACGAATCGCTTGTTCTACATACTTTTAATTTATTTACTTTTGCTTTTGATTTATCAAGAAAATGTCAAGCATGTCATACAAAAGTTATCTGTTGTCTGGCTTATTGTGAATACATCTCAGATTTTATTGCAAACAGAAGCACAATTATTAATTTATAACGAGCTAAAATTTGATAAATGTATTCTTTGTCCTCATCTCCTTCTTCGTCCACTTTATTTATAACGTCAGTAACAAATTGTTGAGAAACATGGAGATAAAAGTGTTTCAACTGAACTTCGACGTGGTGCTTAACTGTCCAAGAACTTTATTGATTAAGCATTTTACCATTAGATGTATCTAATATTCTTGCAGACTTAACTTTTACATGTTTAATGCCCATCAAATATTGTAATATGAAATAAAATCAAAGGGTATATTATATTCATAGCCGATCCAACGTTCGAAAGAAAAACAAATGAATAATTAATCTATAACGTACAGAAAAACTAAAAAAGAAGCTCTATTGGGATGTGTCTGTTTCTTACAGTTTGTTGTAGTTTGGTTTCCAAAATTTTTGTTTTCCATATTTCCAACTGAAAAGCGCTTCGTTCTTTAGTATTTTTCACAAGTGCCTTGTGTGTGTGTGTGTGTGTGTTTGTTTTCCTTGCATTATTAAAACTCCATGTATTTAAACATAAAAATATTACCAGAAAATATATATCCAAGTGGAATGTTGAACTGATAACACTGTGCTGAAATTCGAAGCTTCTGTGCAGCAAAGGTTTACACCCACCTGGGTAAACCCAATCCAAGTACGATTAATCAAGTAGTACCACCCCCCCCCCCCCCCGCCCCTTTTTAAGTTACGCTCACTCAAAACCATAATTTATATTTCTTTTGCTCATCAAAACTTATATTGAAAAATAATTATATCGATTAATTACACATTTTCGAATCCTTGGTCTTCAAAGTTTTATTTTGAAATTTTGTTTCTAAAGTCAGATCACGTTTATGAGATGTTACTTATACTTGATCATACCGATCTACAAGGAAATTTCAGTGCTCTATGAAGCTGACTAAGGGCAACCCATGTCAAACAGGTTAATGTTCAGAAATACAAAATAACTAATTATCTAACAAATATGGAGACGCATAACATTAATAGATCGGATAGAATACCATTCGGGGGTCGTCAGGGTATGCTGGGAGTGACAGCGTGCAAGCAGTTGGTGGTCGTTTGCCAGTGGTAACAATGGCCGGGATAACCGAAGAGGAATTAGATCACACCAATAGCCCAGCAATTGAATATCCACCACAACCTTCAATCCTACGTGCTTTGCCAGGAACGACAGTGGCAACCGCCGACGGTAATGCATGTGTGTAGGGCAAAAATGAGAGAGTTGTTTTGAATTGATATTCTCGCAAAATATCCCATGATAATATCAAATGTGAATTAAGAAGAACAACTGCATTGGATTGTTTGCTTTAAAATTGAATTTGATTTGATTTCCATGAAATTCTTTACAAATATGTTAAGCATTTTAAATCAAACAAAAACATTCGTCGTTCGTTTTCCAAATTCTTTTCATATGTATTTGAGTTTATCATTTAGTATTTTAAAATAAATAATTATTTAAATAAAAAGGTAATTTTTTTTTTAATTTATGCATGCAAATGCTATCAAAAGCTTTAGTGGAAAAGCTTTGAATATGTTTGCATTGAAATGAATCTAAATGCCATGGGTTATGAAAATTTCAGTTTCTCCAAATCTGTATGTGTGTACGTGCACACACACACCCACACACACACACATACTTCTTTGCATATATTTTTTTCGCTAAATGGGCAAAAACAAATATTTTATCTAACACTGCAGCATAAATGTGCAAAACGGAATTTTCCGTGGCAGTGAGAGTTGATAAACTGCAGATGGTTAAACTACATGGACAATTTCATACTCTTTGGCAGACTTAAAAGATAAACTCTGTTATATTTTATGCAGATTATAGATGTGAATACAAATCGACTCTACATTACGAGATACGCGTATGAAATTTTAATTTAACAAAAAATATGTGTATGTATGTATGTATACTAAGTGTAATATCTGTGTTACAAAATAATAAATTGTTAATTGGAAAACCGCTTGATGTTTCAAAACAAACACTAAGGCCAAGGCCACGCAGCGAATGGCGGCAGGTAGAAGTGGACATTTGTATATGTTCGCATGTATTTTGTTTAGTATTGAGATGAAATTATTTATTTTTCAAATGACATAAAAAGTATGTATCCTGTTCAGTCAACTGCGTTCCATATAAGAATATGCTGCTCATATTTCATTGTTTTACCGTTCGCGCTCCTACAGTTAATTTATTAGGCAACTTTCTGATTTTCTTAAGTCATTTCCGGCCCACAAAAAGAACTGTATACATCGTACGATTCTTTGACGGCCAAAACCAAAAAAAAATTTACCAAACACTTTTTATTTTAATTTTTTGCAACACAAGTAGCGCATCGTTTGCGTTAAATTAATGACACCAGTAAGGCTTAATGAATTTTAATGTGCCGTTTCCTTCAGACCCTGTGTTCAGTTTAATTGAAGTTGGCCTTTAAATGTTTTATGTTGACGCTTCTACTTAAAAGTCAATCTGCTGCAGTTTCCTTGTCCAACTTTTTTTTGTGTGGCATCAGATTAAAAAGGTCAGAACATAAATTAGGAAAATTAAATCAATTTCTAAGATTAAAAAAGAAACTATAATAAATAAAATATAAATTTTGTAAATCTACCGATTTGAAGGTCACAGAATTTAAAATCGAGCACAAATTAAATTCGTTATTTAAATGTAAGGACAGAAAGAAAACAGAGAAATAATCGTATACTAAGTTTGTTTGCATTTGTCCTTTTATGCATTTGTGCTTTTCTTCGGCAAAACTTTTTTGAAAATTTATAAAACCACAAAAAGCAAAATCACCTTGGCATTTATTTTCAAGAATATATATGTATTCTGTTACGCCTTTTGTATCACAACTTTTGCCTGCATTATTTTTCCATTTCCCAAAAGCCCAAACAGGTATTCGACTGCCAAATAAAATAGATTTTAATACGTGTATGCATACAAATCTATGGCCTGAAGTTATAACTGCTTAAGTCGTTTTAAAATAAAAATTCATGACTGTGGCGAATGGCCCGGAATTTATCAGCTCGCTTAGCGGCAAAAAAAAAGCTATAAATAAAAAAAGCCCTCGACTTATAATTGAGAAAACATTAGGAATTGACTTGAGGCATTTTTGCTTGTGATCACTGAAAAATTAAGACAATAATATTATATTGCAGTTTATATATGGAATATATGAAGGGGCACCGTGTACACACATGGAAGGTGCAGCAGTCAAAATTGCATGAATAATTTTTTTTTTTTGTTTTTTCAACCATTTGACTTGGTATACCAAATAATGTACATTTGGCTGTGAAAAACGATTTTTCGACAGCTTTTGACATGGGGAAAAAAGTCTAGCTGCAACATATCAAGAAGTTATTCTAGAGGCAGACGAATTTCAACTTTTTGTATATTCGATGTGATATTGAAGAGAAAAAACATTTGGCTCCTCCTTCCACGAGCATATTGGAAGTGACATTTTCTTCAATTTTTATTTACTCGCTACCACAGTAATCACAGTCCCAGGGTGTCCATAGAGGAGTCAAATGCATAGCCAATTCCAAATTGATAGAAAGTAATAAAATTTGTGGACAAAATGGATGTTGATGAGAAGCGTTGCTGCCTCGAAACAGTTAGTTTCTCTCCAGCTATAATCATAATTTTACATGTCACTATTCATCATTCTTTCTTGATTATTATTATTTACTATTGATGCCAATTACAGCAGTCATTTGAATTAGTAGCCTGTCTACAAATACACTCTAATTCGTAATACATGGGACTCATGAACACAAAATCGAATACTGAAAATTAATTTATGTTGGGTCTTAAAAATTTTTCGCAAGGCGAAATTTTTTATTAGCCTGAGCATTGGCAGGTGATTCTGTTTGGGGACAATAAAACGAAACGAATGCCAATGAATTGTTACTTTTGAGGCAACGAGAAAAAATTTGTGACTCGGACACAAAAGCAAATGAAGCAAAAAAGAAGGTGCTAAAATGCATATAGTAACCTGTGATGCTTTCCACTTAGCTATGATCTTAGAAAAAGCACTGGTCAAATTCAATCCAAAACGAAATTTGTGCGTATGTTTTAATATCTGCCTCCCCTTCTACACCTCGCTTGACTCTATATTCATAATTCAGCGGCGGGCAGGGATGTTTTCTGTAAAGTTTTTGCATTTGATTTGACACTGAATTCAAAAATTTGAGAGCGAATGAAGTTGCTTCATATTGAAGCTACATGCGATGCGAAGCACGAAAAATTCCTGTCTTCTCTAATTTTTATCGCAAGTTTATCTGCATTTCCATTTGAATGTGGCTTTTTTTTGCGACAATTCATGTTGGCTTATCAAAAACAAAAGTCAAATCGCAGCACATAGTCGAGTCGTGTAATTCCTTAATATAATTGAGAGAGCGAAGCGGGTGATTCAACTTGTAATGGAAACATACCTTTAGAAAAATTAAATAAAACGAGAAATATTTTAGCATTTGAAATTAGGTGATTGCAAACAAAATCAAAGACAAAATCAATTACGAAAGTGAACATTTTAATAAATAATTAAATAAGACTAATTATTAAACACATCCACTCTCTATTACTGTACAAATATCATTTTAATATTCTAATATTTTATATACAAACACGTGTCAATGTGTTTGTATATAAAATTGCACGTTTCAGAAAGTAAGGAGCCCCAGTGGGAAATGGCTGAGTTTTTTGTTCACTTAATAATTTACGTAGCAAAAGAACACTTTCTTTTCTTTCATTATTTTATTTCATTGTTCCTTTATTCAATTTTGCCAAAAATTAAAGGACTTTTCTTGGCAGTTGTAAGATTCTTAGATTATTTCTTTAGGTGAAGTAATTATAAATGGTTTTGAATTAGTTTTAGTGTTTAATAGCAAATTGCCTTTAATATTGTTTTCTCTAAAAATTTGGTTTAAAATAAAAACTCTTTTTTGTGTACGCTACAATTTTTGTTTTGTCGGCTCATTTTTCTAATGGGACTCAACCGAATTGAATAATTGATTTTTCCTTCAACAAATAAGAAGTTTTTAAATAAAATTATATACAAATAAAAGAGAATAAATTTGAAATTGCAACATGCTGTTGCAAATACTCGTACATACTTACATATGTGTGGGGAGTACTGAAGTGTAAAACCTCCAATTTATTTTTAAGCGGTTTATGGGTTTTTATGTTAATTGAAAAATGTTTGCATGTTAATCAATTACACACAATTATAAATATTTTATTGCGGTCACACCACAATTCAAAAACACAATTTGCCCAGCAATTCTGGCGATTGATTACTTTCTCGAACTTCAGAATAAAAGCTTTAGTTTTCTTCGAACCTATTTCTAGTATAACTAGCCAGCAATTGCAAGCTTAAACTTTCTACAAGTTTAAGCCGCCGGCAACCACGTTTAGATTATTGCGGCATTTCTTTTAAAACGAACAGAATTATTAGTCCTGTTTGAATTTGCTGGACAACCGAGACTCTGCTTCACACCATTTGAGCATATACATACATACATATAAACCGTTATTAGCAAACAATAGAATTTTATTTGTTTATTTGTATTTATTCAAATGCTACTAATTTTATAGCTTAAGTAAAAAGATGCTGTTGAATGCACGGCCAATTGAAATGTACGTAAGATAATTACTTGGCTTCTTTTTTTTTTTTTGTATAATAACATCTACATAATTAATGACAATTTTAAACTTATTGTGTAATAACTTTCAAAACAGTATGTGCGAGAGCAACAAAAAGAAATTAATAATTAATTACTAAGAATATTTTTGTAATTCTATCAGCAACACAAACTTGTATAATGTCACTTGTAAACACTTGCACACACGCATCACAGTTCTCACGAGTACATACACAACGAAAAAAAATACTAGTAAAATTATGCTTTCAATGGAATTGAAAGGGTTGCTACATTCAATCAATAAAACCAAACTTGACAGTCCATGAACAGTCAGCGTATGTTCATGGAACACGACGATTCGCTTAAAAACGCGAAGATGCATTAACGATTTTCTGATTTTCGTATCCCAAGCTTTTCGCAACAATCGATATTTATTTCGGTTGGTGTATCGTGCAAAAAAAACGGTAGAGAAAAGTAAAGTACATAAATTCAGCGGAAAAAAACTAAAAGCCAACATGAATTCGCTTCAATATTTTCCCCCAATTGTCAGAAGATTTATTGCCGTTTGCCGTCTTGAGTTGAAAAATTTAAAAGTAGAAAATCATGGAGAAATGTTGAGGTAAATTGGGATGCGGTCACCTACAATGGATTCGCTCTAATAGAAATGAAAACAAAATAGAAATGTATGTATGCATTTTTATATTGTTTTAAATGAAATAAATAAATAAAAAATATAAATATCCCAATAGGAACGCACGATCAAATAGAAGTGCGTTAAATACATAACTTATTCCTCGTCCAGGTTTGCTCTTCTTCGGACGCTCTCCATGAACATGCTATCAGTCTATGTTAAACGATTTCGGTATTAGCAATGCATTAACAAGAAAATGTGTACATTATATATCTAAATATTTTATATATATCGGAAATAAGCAAAGTTTAAAATTTCTCAAAGTCGCCGATTAATGGGGAAACCTGTTATGAAATGTTAATAAGGATCTGGGAATGGATTGACAATCGATACGTATGATTGAGAGTCCGTCGTTCAAGCAATATGCAATGGAAGTGCACATACGTGAGATGGCGTTCGGTGGCGAGTTTCACGTTCGCTGGAACTGGAAAAATATTTGAACATGGTTGCACCGGATTTTTAGGAGCAGCTTTAGTTCAACCCCCCTCCAATATGTTTTAACTTTCAAGAAAAAACAAACATTTACCGAAATTGTTTGCTGTTACTTTTAACTTGTTTAACTAAAACAGAAGTATTTTTCTACAAATAATAAAAACATGTCCATCCATAATTTTGTTTTAAGCTAATCTGCCTGCATTTTCCAATACCTGGAAAGTTGGGCTGATTTTGGTGTGGAAATACATACGTTTTTTTTTTCAGTGTCTTTTTGTTACCGTACTTCTTTTAATTTGGTTAGAGATCAATTTAAATTCAATTTCCTTTCTTTATGATATCAACATACAAAGTACTTCATATATTATTAAAGAAAATAATCCACAAATATCATGCAAACTAAATTTTTTATTTAAATCCATTTAAACTTTTTTTTTCTTTAATAAACAATTGCCATACATGAAGTCAGAGCCATTCAAAAATAAAATTATTCGTTCGTACTCTTAAATAAAATGTCTTAGAAGAAGCAACAAAGATTTGGTTATGAAATAAATTTAAAATTTACACACTGAGAAAATAAATGGCATGTATGGAAAATTGATAAAACTAATATTTGTGTTGCATAAAGAAAAACGTAATAAAATTTAATACCAAATCAAAACAAGCAGACATACTGTGAATCTCATATAAAAACTTCACAAGAATGTATACAAAAAAAGTTTTGTCCTGTGAGTTTTAGAAACACAAAATGATTTCATAGAAGAGTTACAAATAACTTTGTTGTCAACAGTTGCAACAATCTTGTGGTTAAAACATTTTACTGGTTTTCCAAAATAAATAATCGAGAAAAAACAACCAACCAGGATGAGTTGAAAAATACAAGTGAACATTGAATTTATTTTGTATGCAGGATACACGTGTTAGTTTCATGTGCTGAAACGCTCTCCAACACACATAAACAAACATGATGGCCTGAGCTTCCATGGAGCAGGTTTAAGGGTTTCAAGTTTGACTTCTGAACAGTATTATGGATGGACATGACCATGGGCTGCATCAGCATCAGCATTTTAAGTAAGTAATAAAATGCAATTACATACCAACACCAGCCATCATGATCACTTCCGCATGCTGCAAACGAAGGAAAAGTTGTAAAGTTAATTGAAAAACTTTTCTCAAGCAAACATTAAAACGCCAAATTTGCTTCATACTCGTACATGTGCTGACAGCCAGGCTTAAAAAATCATTCCAATACCAATTATAATATTATGTACTTCTGCACAAAAAAACTGAATTTATATTCTAAATTTCTTGCACACAAATTGTCTAATTTCTTAACATTACTTTCAAGTTCATTGACCTTGGACTCTATTGCAAAACACATCAGCATGGTGAAAATAAAAGCCAAGTTCTTTGAAGAGATTGAAACGAAAACACAATTAAAATATTTCGAAGTTTTATTAAATATCAAGAAATAGAAAATCAATCAGTATAACTGCTGGTTTATCGATATCGAACCTGTTCGACCGCTGGCATAAATATGTTTAGAACAAAAATAAAATTTTGAAATTTTTAAATTTGATCCTTAAGGACTCAGGAAGAACGCCGACATTGATCACTAACATCGAATGTGTCATTGTTACACACAGGTGAAGAATTTATAAATAAAAACTTTAAACATTTTTAAGATATTCTTCCGTTTAGTTGTCTTAAAAATTTGTTTGTTTCCCAAATATAGAAGAAATACGCCATGGCAAACACAATTTCTGTTTTTATTCATTTCATTTCTATCAGCAATAAAATTGTTTGCATTTGCGGTTGCTGGTGGAATGTTTTTTTCTTTTTCCATGTTGCCTTAAAGCCGCACATGAAATTTGTGGTTGGTGATTGTTGATGCCACAGCCGAGGATTATACAATAAAAGTAAAACGGAGTAAAATGGGAAGATACCGGAAATGGAAAACATACAAAAACAATAGTAACGAAATTATTTTCTTTGTGTTGGAAAGCAGAAAGAATTTAATTTTCTTGCACACTGCTGCCTTAAGCGAATTAGCAAGTGACAATTTTTTTATATAATTTGAGCAAAACCAGAAGTAGCGGTAAAAAACTCGTCAATGTTTTCTATTACTTCCCTAAAAATTATCCAATATATCTACTTAAGCACCATAAGATTATAGTTTATTCTATAACACAGGTGATCTGAGTTGTCCCAGTCAATTTATCTGTATCGAGTTTGCACCACATAAATATTTCATGGATGGTGTAGATATTAATAAATTGGGAGCACTTAATGTTCGTGAAATGAAAATTCAGTGCGATGTTCACTGAACTGAACATAATATTGACGTCGCAAAAGAAGCATTGAAAGGTTTCTGGAAACGGTGTAAGACTTACTTCGTTCTGCCCGATCTCCTTGAAATCTATATCACCTATAGCCAAGCGAAAATGTAATACAACTGCCATGATTGGGCCGGTGCCTCAAAATCTATTTTGGGGTTACTCGATCGAGTGCAGGAGAGAGAGAGAGAGAGAGGAATGCTGCGCACGTATTTCCTTCCAGTTACAATGAAGGAAGAGCCAAATATACACAAACGCTACTCCCTCATTTTCCCTCCCCATAACCTATTTTCCTAGTTCGGGTGCAATGAACTGCATATGTAGAGGTCATCCCCAGATGACCTCTAACCAATAACAAAAATAGGTAAACAAATACGCGTAAACTAAACCAATTATGTACCAACCTGCTAAATTAGAATTGATTCTGAGTTCATTCACACTTACATGACAGCACTTACATATTTAGTAGACTTTTTGTATTATATTATTTTACGTATCTCAAATTCTTATCTATTGCAGTGAAACAAGAAGTTTGCAAAATATTTTCAAGTTTGTTTTTTTTTCACCTAAACTCTGGACTCAACGCCAGATGAATTACAAAACTAGGACCCAATATTTATATTTTTTAATTGAATTTTTTTCAGTCATACCCCTGTTGCAATTTGAGTATTTAATTTAATTTTTTCTTTGAAACTGTTGAACGTAATAGACAAGAAACCATAACGCTTCTCCTGGCATTTCGGTGACATAATCATGATCTAAATTAACAGGTATTTTTTTTTTTTAATAAATTTTACACAACAACTCAACTGCTTTCAACTTTTCACATTTCACATGAAAAGTTTAACATTCTAAGGGCTCTGTAATTTTTGCCGATTTTTACGTATTTGACTAAAATAAAACTAATCTATCCCCCAAATCATAAAACACAAGCCGTTGAATTAAAAATGTGCACCTCTTCTGAAAAAGCAAAAGAAAATACGGAAATTACATGGATGTTTGTACATGTATCCACAAGTTTTGCAGCACTTTTGAGAGAATAGTTTTTAATATTCAACAACGATTGTAAAACAATTTAAACAGCAAACTTTTACGAAGCACTTCGCCATGTATGCAACTAATGGTAAAACTCACTCACACACGCACACAGTGACTCACTCGCAGCCTCACTTGTATTAATGTGATATAAACCAACAACTGTAATGATGTGCATGAGTTAATCCGAAATTCAATGGTAGAAAGGATGTGAAAGTACAATCACATGGAAATTTATATTTCATCCGGTTCATGAACTTACAATTCAACAACAACATCAACAACTTCAAACTACAGCAACAACAAGAGTATGGAGCAAACTTTTTAGCTGGGGAGGAAATAAATTATTTTTAGGCACCAATAAAAAATTTCAACAAGAAAAAAACCTTAAAAATGCAAAACAATTTGCATTAAATATTTCGAACGCTAAATCTATATATCTAATTTTGTCCCCTTATTGCAAAACATTTATCTATCCCCCTGCACATCTCCAAAAATATACAAAATCTTTTCTAAAACACCTTGCTAGAAAGTCGTAGTCTCTTCTGGTGGCACTAAATTTTTCCATGTGAAAATTAAATTGCTAAACTTAATATACAGTTGTATGTACAGACATGTCAGCATACATGTGAAGTAAAATGAAAGCACAGTAATGAAATAGAAAACTTGCCGAATTAAATGAACCATAACGAAACATGCATATGTTGCACTTCTTTTCATCTTTTACTTTTCTTTAAGTACTTAAATGTCTTTGATTGTTTTTCACAATTGCTTCTTGAGTGATTTCCCTTATTAATGCAGTTGTTCTTCCTGCAGGTTTGTTTAACCACACGCAGCCACACACGTTCAACTTCTTCCGGCAGTTATTACAAAATGTCAGAGTTTATTATTCTTATTTTATAAAAATTTAATGCATAAAAAATTGCAAGTTTATTTTTACATGCAAATTGGTTTTATTCTATTTCATTCTGCTTTCATATATGCCAAGCAAGTGGTAGGAATAAGCAAGCAATGTGCTACATTTGGCTGCACCGCACTTTAAATGCCCTTCACAATACATACATGAACGTATGTGGAGGATTTTCCATTATGATTTCATCATTACTGAAACTATTTTAGTTCGCTTATCGGTCGCATTCCCCTAAAGAGCCATCAACATTTGTCTGCATCTACAATGAAAATTCTAAATTTTTTATTACCATAGAACCTGCAGACAACCAAAATTATTTCATTTGGCGAATTCCTTTTAAGCTCGGTGTTGCCATATATCTGTGTTACATACATATCAATCCATATCGAACATTTTCGTACTTTGCCCTCTATTAGCTGGCATTGCGAAATCAATTTATCAAGCGCTTTTATTCAAGAAGAGTTGTCTACACACACAAAAGTTTACTAAGGGGCGGGAAAAGCGAAGGCTTAAGATACCCAAAAGCTTATGCAACTGTGCCAACTGCCACGCATGAGCACTATACCAGCAACAGAGCATTTACAGCACTTGGACGAAAAACGCTTGTGTCTCCTCTTTCAATTGAATGATTAAATTCTTCAACATCCGCAAAAATAAAACTGCAACAGTAATCAGATTCAAAGATGTATAGATGCATGCTGTTTCAAAAAAGTTCTAGTAATCACTGTCGAAAACATAATGATGTAGTGAAAGCTGCAAAGAAATTAAACTTAAGTAAAACAGCGGAGAGGAACAAGTGTCAGACACTTAAAAATTATTTTCTTCAAAAGACAAATAACACAATTTCAACAACGCAAACGTAAAGTAAAACAATTAAAAGTTAAAATAATTGAATCAAATGTTTACTATAAAAACGAGCAAAAACAGACAATAATAACAAACAACACCAGGGACGTACCTCAGTGAAATACACACACACACATACCTGCGCACAAATTGACAAAAATAACTGCAACTAAATAGAAAATAAGAAATTTCAAATTTTTAAACCATTTTGCACAATTTGGTGACGTTGTCGCGCAGCAACCGTCCACTAATAAGTAACACTGCCAAAAACATAAAGACGAAGCGTTTTAGTTTATTTTTTAATACCGCTTTAATGTCAAACTTCTTCTTTTTTAGCCAACTTTCACTTTAACTGTTTTGAAGAGTGAATTTTATGTTGTCATCTTCATGTTGGCAGCTTGACAAATATTCTTGACATTTGTACACATTCAGCAAAAGGTCTTGCCTTTGAAATCCACATCATTTGTATGCTCAGCTTCAGCGCCATCATTATCAAGTTATTTATCACAATTGTGCCTCGTGTGCACTCCCTCTGATTTAGTTGGAGTTTCCATTTCACTAGTGTCATTATTTAAATGGCAGATGGTTTTCTGGATAAGCTAAACAGCAGACAATATTCCTTCTTATACATGGAAACATTTAGATAGAGAAACAAATATTTGATAATTCTAAATTTACTTGCAACCAAATAAGAGTGCTGCATGTGGTTGGACAGAATTTTAAACACTCTTCACAACCGTTGCATCGAAATACATTTGAGCTTTTTCGTCCGTTACATTTTCCAGACCTGTAAAAATTTTTTATGTATGCACTATATTTTCGATATTTTAATATTCTTTTTACCAGAATTATCGTGTTGCCCCAAAAGTTGCTTTAGTTCGCTTACAAAATTATGTACCATCCCTGCTTTACATGAATCCACATCGCAAATTTTATTTAGTTTTCTTTCTTGTTGCCAGAATATTGGATTATTTAGACTTCCAAAAATTACTTTGACTAGCCTACGGGTAGCATGCTTATATACATATAGGATAAAAGGGGAGCATATCCTAATCGGACAGCAAGGCCGCCATAAACGCGCTTGCAGGTGTTTACACAACATCTGGGTTGTTTCGTGAGTGCCGGGTATCTCTAAATGAGATATTCAGAAATTCAGACCTCAAGCTTCTCACAACGTTGTGTCTAGCGAGATCAGGTGGCCGTTTACAACAGCAGTATATGGATGAACTTGTTGGTAGCTAGTGCGACAGCTGTTCAGAACTAATCAGGACAGGTCGTCGAATGAGATCACCTGTCGAATATCGGAGCTCACATGGCCCAGCTTTAATTACAACAGATTCTTGGCTTTGTTGGATTCCCCAAGACAAAAGCTACTCACCCTGGTGGCTATTCTGATAGGACACTGTCACATGGGAGTACATGCGAGTTCCATGCAATGGCATCTGTAGAAGCTGCAGAGATGAAGTGGAGGAGGATATTGTCCAACACCCACTCTACCGATGTTTCGTTCTTTTTAAAGAGAGAACAAATTATTTGGGCAGACCGACACTACATGGGCTGGCGGATGTGTCTAACAGCCAAGTGAGCCCGTCTCATGACTGACAGCACGTGAATCATAACATAACATGTTACTCATATGGAAATTTTTGTACTAATAACTTTGCTCAGACATAAATTTAGTGTTGTGACAACAACTGAAACAACGATAAGGCATGATAGAACAAGGTGTTTCATGAAATAAGTAAATTGTGCATCTTGTTTCGTTTGTTTTTAGTGTGCTTGTATCTGCAGCAAAGTTCAAGGGGCCGCAACAAAATTATCTTCTTTTATATGGCATAAACATAAAAGACTGCACACAATTCGGTCCACCATACAAGAGAAAAATAAACTTGGCATGATTGAAGTATTGCGCCCCAAGGTTATCGTTGTATCTATACGAGAACTGCTTATTTGTCTTTCCTAATTGTTATTTGTGTGTATTTAAACAACAACGAAACTTAAAGACAAGCTTTATAAAAATTTAACTACAAAAAGCAATAAAAATATATTTTATCCTGGCACATTGCACTTACAACGTCACTAAGCATCACAGATTTCACTGTCATATTCACAAACTTTATAACCAACTCATTACATCACACTTCCTTTTTGCCCATTTTCCAGATGACTACAATGAAATTGAAATCTAATAGACATTTATTCGTCAATGAACTTTAAAAAGGAACACAAAAATAAAATTAAAAACACGAAAGAAAAGAACAGATTGAATGAAGAACACTGAACAATTTATAAACGCACAGTTTCCTTCTACAATCTCTACTAAGCGAACCTGCCACAACTATTGAACGACAAACAAATGTCAGCAGAGAAGAAAAGATTTTAAGAAATGCTGTCGATATCATATGACAACGACAGCCAAATAAAATAAATAGAAAAAGTCCTAAGAGGCAAGAGCAAAGAAATACTTCTATATCACGTAAGCCATTGAGAAGATCTACGCGACACAAATTTCAATTGCAGTCACTGTAATGTTTTTATTTAAGGGATTTATACTATTGTTTTGCATACATACATACATATGTTCATCGGCATACAATAGAAGTATTTAAATATTTGTGAAATACTAAAAAATGTATTGTAAACTAAATGCTAGGCATGTATTTAATTTGAAATAAATTTTTTAATAATAATTTTATTGCTGCATGCAAACAAACGTTCAGCTCCAAATTACTGACAATTTGCTTGTGAACATTTCATTCGACTGGCCAACTTCATAAACACATGCGAATAGTCAGTCAGTCTTGCGAGTACGTTGTGCTAGTTTTTATTTATAATTTTTAATTCTGTATTTGGTTTACAATGGTGGTGAAATTATTTACAACCCAGCAGAGCCACAATTTCTTCCTGTCAGACAATAATTCTTGGTTTTATGAACTCTGGAGCAAAAGCAAATCAAATGGCCTCTTCGCCGACACCAAAAGTAGAGGACAAAAGCACAAGGTAATTTTGAAAACCTCTGTAATTCAATTCAAGCCCAGCTAATTTCTTCACATAAATAAAGTTAAAAAACAAACAAACAAAAAAACAATAAGAGACGGCTCCTAGAAAATAGGCCTTATGTTTATAGTACACTCAGAATATTTTTGCAGTAACTGACCGTAGTTTATTGTAGAAGTAATCAGTGCAGTTATTTTTAAATGACAAAACGTTTAAAAAAGATCGAAATTTTCATTTTAATTGAGTTAAGTATAGTTACTTAAAAAACTAACTACAGATAAATACGGATTAATAATGACAGTAGTAGCTTATGTTACACATATGTACATACATATGTACATGAAGGAATCAAGCTGTTAATACGTATACACATATGTATTTATAATTTGGTATCTACATACGTACTCTTTACTTAACTTGATAGTTGTTGAATTTGTCCGGATTGTTGCGATGGCTGAGTCGGCATGGCAGCTCTGCTTTCAAGTCGAGATGCTGCATGTTCGAATCTCAGCAGAGGTTTTGCAGTACAAAAATTAAATTAGCGAATTGAAAAAGGAGATAATACAGATAGAAAACTATGATAAAATAAAATGACCACTTAAGAAAAAATTACAAAATTTTTACAAGTTGATTACAAGTTGAATTATTTGACAGTTGGAATAAAGGAAAAAACATTATTTCTACCGATTGGGCTCCGTAGATTTTTTAACATTTAAATTCAAATGAAGTAATAAGGATGCACAAAAATCAAAATTTTTATTTTTTTAATCAAGCAATGTCAATGTGTTTGATTTCAAAATAAATTGAATCTCTTTCTTATTAAATATTTAATATTTGTTTCATCTTTTTAATTATTTGAAAAACTATTTTATAAAGCTTGAGATCGTTTTAATATAAAAATTTTATTAACAATATTATTCAATGTTTCGATAACAGTTTGTTATCATCTTCAGGATAATATTTGTAATTTAATTACATAATGTTATCGAAATATTGAATAATATTGTTAATAAAATTTTTGTATTAAAACGATCTCAAGCTGTATAAAATAGTTTTTCAAATTGAATCTCTTTCTCTCACAGTTTTGTTTACTCATACATGTATGTATATAAGTCTTGTCTTATGACCTGCGACTTTAAAATTATCGAAATCAGCAAGAGGCCCCTGTTTCTCTCTTCGAAATTGCTGGGGCCGCAGTACTCCTTTAATGCCCTTAGTTCGCCTGGACTAGCTTGATTGTCTGTGTTTTCACAATCCAACATACACAAATGTGTAACTTTTGATATATGACCAAAAATTTAAGCCTCAGCATTCTTCAAGCAATTAAGACCTTCCACATATAGTTACATATGTATGTATAATATTTAATTACTAAATTAGGGCGCTGCAGAGAAGCTAAAGATTGCATTTCAACATGAGAAGAAATAAAATGTATGTATACCAAAGCCAGAACACAGCTCATTAAAACATGAAATAAATCATATGAACACAAATAGTAAAATAATATAAAGAAAACAAATATTTGTTCGCCGGACTCCCCTACGACAAATAATCTGGCAGACTGAAGCCGATTTCAATTGCTATTAAGATGTGGCTGTAAATAAATATACAGGTATGTAGTGATTCGGTTTGCTTTAAATATAAACAAAAGCATACAAATGTACATAAACGAACCAATGTTGAAAACGGCTCGTTTAAGTTCCACACTTCATGGCTTGTTGTGCAGTGCTTGCTTGCTTGCTTTTCACATATTAACAACATAATGCTCAAGAACTTGTCATAAAACTTTCAGATTGCATGCGGCACTTTCAATAATTTAGTAAATTTCAGCAGTCACGCGGCACAATGCGTTGATCCCACGTGAGGATGAGGCAGAAACACAAGGAAATAATTTGGTTAAGAAGAATGTGAAGTTTTGTAAGAATAGGCCACGCCTACTAGCCATATACAGCAAAAGTTTATCTTTGAATGTTCTCCATATAAAAATATAGAGCCGTAAATAGGTCATGGCCCATATGCATTTTTCCAATATTTTATCTACAAAGCTGTAATTGACTTTCTACAACGTTTAAGTTTTTATCACCCTTTCACACTGCCACATTTTTAATAACTGGAAATTCAAAAACCTCAATAACACCAGTGCTGGGAACAAATTAAAAGTATTTAACGTCGAAGCAGGTTCATGAAAATAATAATTATGAAGTTATATCCATTTATTTTTAGCTTTTTTCCTTTCACTATTATTTTATTAAACATGCCTGCCCTCAATTGCTCAATTACTGCTTGTGATTGATATTAATTGAAGATGTAAAGTAAAATGTGGGCTGGGGCGCAGCCGTCAACCTTCTCATTGTTCTGCGTCTTTAAATAACGAAAAAATTCAAAACAGTAAATGAAATAGAACTAAAATTTCTATAATGAAAAAAAAAACACAAACAAAAAGATGCTTTAAAGGAATAATGAAAAATAAATTTTATTACATTTTTGGCAAAAAAGCCAACCATTCAACATTCATTTTTATCATCAATTAGAATAATTAATTTGAACATTTTGGAGGACTTTCAGCAAACAAACAAAAACTCTGCTCAAAGAAAAATGTTGAATGTAAAACCCCAAAAAACAGTTTTTAAAGCGTGAAAGAAATTTAATTGAATTGAATTCTAACACAGGCATATACAAAACACCAAGCAAGTATGAAGCGCAATGAGATTTTAAAGGAATAGGGTAGTTCAGTGCTGGGAAACCTGTTTCGGTTGTCAAATCTTAAAATAAATCAATAGATTGTAGGCATAAAAAACATTGTTTTCAATTTCAAGTAGACTAATGGCAAAGAAAATATAGATTATATTGACATATGAAAAATATGAACTCATTTCTATTAAACACATTAAGCACAGCCGGCTACCAACTACAATTGGTCTCAAATATATCATATCTTAAGAATTATGTTGACGACATCAGAAGCTGTATTCTGTAATTTGTATTGCGGCAGTCGTAACGCTAAAACGTTATTTTATCGAATTAGTTGTTCAGTAACGTTTTTAAGGATATTTGCTGTCGCCTAAAACCAGATGTTCCTTTTGATGCCTATTATCGATGTTCTATCGACAAACATTTATTTGTTATTTATTTAATGGGTAAAATATATTTTGTCCAAAATAAACAAAAGACAATAATGAAAACATAATTAATTTTAAGAAGGGAATAATACTTAAAAATATCGCCGTTAAATGAACGTTAAAGTTTCATAACAGAACCACGCAATTGTTATTGCAAGCGATGAAATACATATGTGGACAAAAGTAACGATTATCGGATTGTTGAAAGTTACAGAATCGCTCTACAGATCCATACGACCACCCGTGCAGCTGCGGGCAACTCACATTCATGTGACAAAAATGTATGTAGCATTAATATTTACAATATACATATCGACAGAAAAGGCATAATGTGATGAATATAAGCATATATCTAATATCTTAACTGCAGTTACTTTATTGCTGCCACTTAAGACACCAAGATAAATTACTGTGGAAAGCAGATCGTAATTAAACGCCTTGCTTTTACCCTGACCTGAGTAAACTAAGTGAAACCGCCGCCATTTATCCATAATATTAAAGATAATAAATTGTGACCAAATACCAAGAAAACAATAGAAATTGTAACCAACTTCACTACACATGGGCATTCAAAATTAAATTCTCTATTCCGTCATATATTTCTTGATTCTGAGAAATTTTATCGTGTAGACAACACTTTGCATGCCAGCTTAGTCTACTAAAACTTAGTACGCATTGCTTATTATAGTTAGTAAAAATAGTATTATAGTAAAATATTAAGTAGTCCATAAAAAATAATTTCAGTAGCACTCGACAACAGTCTGTTGCTGTTTTCCTTTTTGGTTTTTGGTCAGAGTAACTGATCACCCTAGTAAGCACCAAGCCACTATGTAATAGATACGTGTGTACATACATACGTGCGTATGTTTTAAAACCATGAAGGAGTAAACTAATGAATTTTTTTAAAGCAAGACGAGAATCATCATTATTTGTTCTATACTTACATTCATTCAATCTTCATGAGAGTGGGTAAGTCTATTTGGAGTAGAATGGCTGATGTCAAAATTATTATTTTTTTTTTTTTTTATTAAGTAAAAATCACACAAGCGAAAGCTTAACAAACTCTTAAAGAGCTGGCAGATACATACCTATGTACATACAAATATATGCATATACATACATATGCTTTTTATTAAGCGAAATTAAATGTATTTCACCTTGCGACTCAAGCAAGCAGAGAAGCTTAACGTAATCCGACCGTGTTAGAAAAGAGACAGGCACTAAATACCATCGTTTACGGCTCTAGAATTATTTCAAATAGATATGTAGAAGGATATAATCATCTAGCTCAAATAATATTCTGTACATGTGCTTGTGTGTTCACCAATGTTTTTGAGTAAATGAATCTGAGATGTGGCGCTTTTTTTACGCTGCAATAAAAATGTTGCTTTATTTTGCTTTAACGATGCGAGTGTACGCCAACTGATCTCATAATCATAATCATCTTATACATACACCTACAGGTATACACACAAACACACATGACCAAATGCTGGAGCTTTCTTGTTTATTAGTATTATTTATGTTGATGTTTGTATACAGAATTTATAATTTAGCAAAGATAATAAGCATAATACTAAATGTGTAAACGCTCTAACGAGCGCTGCAACATAATGAAGCAGCCAGCAACAGTACTAGAAAAAAAGCGGGCCAAGAGTGCAAGAGACGTTTAAAAAACAGACTGGCAAGTCATGCATCTTGGATACCACCAGGCTGATGTAAAGCTGCCAACTTTGTCCTAAATAAACCCACATGTTGTTTGTTGCAACAACCGAACTGCCTGCCATCCACCATATAAAGCTGGCGGAGTTTATCGCTTTCTAAGCTTGTAAATAAATAAAATGTGGTGCTTGGAACATGAGCTATTTTTTAGCATACCATACGATATAAAACACCAGCAAATGTAAGCGGCTTTATGTGACCAGCACCATTTTTGGAGAAGATTTTATTAAGTCAAGATTTTTTAAGGCATAATTTTTGTTTCAGTAGTCGACTCTCCTGTTTTTTAATTCGTCTCTTTTCACTGCTTGTCCAATTCACTGAAGTAAGGGAAACGCAGCACCGCAATCTCCTTTTTTAATTGCGAATAATAGTATGCAGTAACTCGTTCATGCCTCTTAAGTAGCTGCATCTGAGAA
This sequence comes from Sturmia bella, assembly GCA_963662145.1. Lineage (NCBI taxonomy): Eukaryota > Metazoa > Arthropoda > Insecta > Diptera > Tachinidae > Sturmia > Sturmia bella. The sequence goes on along the minus strand of OY759171.1, from coordinate 68,970,652 downwards.
GACAAGCCCAACATTGCATCCATTCGTCTTACTGCTTGCTTCTAAATCGTTATATGCGTTTGCTGGTTAGCTGGGGAATATACCATGGTTGTTTCACGTCCGCTACAATGGCACCGTGCAACGTGTACTATATCTCGGGCAGGGCTGGGCAATATTTGAAATACGTACATATTTAAAATACAAATACGTATTTTGTATTTATATTTCAAATACGTCTCACGAATGTATTTGTAATTTGTACTTCAAATACTTGTGCTCTCAAAATACATTTTTCAAAATACATTTTTAATTTATGTTAGAAAATATGCACTAAAAATTATTCCGCAAAACTTTGTTATTGTTTTATTTCCAAAAAATGGCCATAAGTACTACAGTTTGATTACCAAACGCAAAGTACCTGTGTAAAGTGAATGCAACTGAATGCATACACATTGAGAAAGTCGCCAAGCTTTCAGAAAGTTAAACCAATGAACAAATAAAACGTGGAGAAAAAGTATTTGTATTTTGTATTTTAAATACACATCTTTAATATATTTTGTATTTTGTATTTGAAATACACCAAAGCATGTACATATTTTGCCCAGCACTGATCTCTAAAGTGCTGTTTGTGTATCGTATAATGTCCTGGAAAGGGGCTAAAACTTTTTCACATTTATAGATTTGTAGTTGGTAGCATTATCTTTCGTAATCATATATAAAATTGAATGCTTAACTAAAGTGTTAAAGCAAAACAGCAACGATGTCTCCTCCCCCAAAAATAAAAATATAAACAGTTTGAATGACGGTATAATTCTCTGTCACCTCGTTTCTCAAATATGCTGTGTTGGATTTAAACAAATATTGCTGTTACGTTTTTGTTAACAAGGTGTTTTGTTTTGATCATAAAAGACAATAAAATAAATTAAATAAGCTTTCTTTTTTTAATTTGTGTCACAAAGTGTGATTAAAAGGAGTTTAATTTCCAAAAATCTCCAAAAAAAAAAAAAAAAAAGTAAAGGATACACATTTAAAACACCTTTCAAATCATATCAAACAAATGGTAGAAAAAAGGTAAACAATGCCTTCAGAACTCAAAGGAAGTGCCGCCTTTTATGCAGAATATAAAATTAAGTAAATGCCGAACAAACTTTAAGAAAACCCTGATTTCAATGTAAAACAACTTGTGTGAAAAAAACCATAATTTTAGAAGAATTTTCTGATAACTTAGAGTTTACGATTTTAGATAATTCACACAAGATTTAATAAAAATATATCTTCTGGGACATTTTGGTGCTCATTGCGAACTATGTGCGTCTTTTATTAAGAAGTAGAGCAATCTTATTAACAAACTTCGCTACGGAGATTTCACATAACTATGAAGTTGTGTTAGTAGAATATTGTAGCATATGTATATGTATATATATCTCAATTTCGCCTTAAGTCGGACTGGGCTATTATCGCTTGCAAGCACAGTTATAACAATGTAACTAAGTGAAAAGAAAAGTGATAAAGTTCTCACAATTTGTAAGAAAGTCACTTTTGGTTGAGCTCTAGACATTATAAAACTTATAATGGGCCTACTGAGCTTTTTCAAAGCTTCCAGAAGTAACCACATTGGAGTTCTAATTCAACAAACGTAAAAAGCACTACCAACTAACGTTTGCACATACGCACATATACATATATATATGTGTGTGTGTGTGTGTGTGTGTGTGTGTGTGTGTGTGTGTGTGTGTGTGTGTGCAAATCTAAGCAGTTCCAAATTAGACCTACTAAATTGAACCACGTATAATTTGCTGTTGGAATTGTTTGAAATTTCTAGTGTACGCATACAATACATAACAACGCGTTGAAATTATCGAGCGCAGGAAAGATATTATTCAACTCAAGCTCCAAAGATTTCATCATTAGGAATTTAGTATTTCATTTACATGAATGTTCCTGTGATCGGTCGTCAAAACGGTGGACTACATATAGTGAAAAACTACATCGCAAAACAATATTGTAGGGCGCAAAATTTTCTTGTTGCTTACCAGTGTGAAACGTGTTTTTGAGAGCGATTTCCCTGCTCTACATCAATCTTGTAAGACGCAAATTATTTTCATTTAGATTCTCAATAATACATAATTATTTTTAAGAGCAAAACAAAAGTTAATGAATTTTCATTTCAGCTTATTTAGTCTAATCAGTTTTTACCTCGTTATTTAATTAAAAAGTATTGAAAGGATGAAATTTTAAACTATTCTCTCTATGACATTTTTCTCACATTGTGTCTCCTGTGTTGACGCCTTAAACTTCATTCCATCTGTGTTTAACAGAACATAAAGACAGAAGACAAGTATAAGATTATCGTTTTAAAAAAGGTCCCTTAGCTCTCTTTGGCTCCCTCTAAAACGACCGAGAATGTGCAGATTAATTTTGTTTTTAAGTTTGTTGGTCTGAAAACTGTTACTACAAGTTGTGTAACGGTGGCAAATTGAAGATAATTGACAGTTATTGAAAGAACACACTCACACAGAAACGCAAATGAGATTAAGCGAAGATGGCACAAGCGATGGCAAAAACAAACAAAAGGATTGGAACTGGATGATGAACATTCATTCGAGACTTGTCCCTTCATTGTAACCAAAGAAGCCAAGCATGTGCTCCACTCAAAAACCCCTATTTTAAAAAAAAAAACTTCCAATAGTTTCAAATTGGCTGCCAATAATAAAATGTATGAATATGCATGTTAAAATATATGCGGATGACCCTAAGGAGTAAAGATGAAGGGTAAGGCCTGTTTTAGAACTTGTATATTTTGCAGTATACCTGTCAAATGTTGCACTGCGGAATTCGTAGTTGGTGTGTAAACGCTTCTGTACATTTTTAGAAGCTTTCGCAACGCCAAAGTCTATTTTCAATTTTAAAAATTTAATTGTATTGGCTTCGCTGTTACTTTTTCAACAACCAACTTTGATAGTTTGCTAAAAATAAAAATATCGATGTCATCGATAGCACGGTCGATAGTTTTACAGATCTACGTTCATTCCCCACTTGAAAAGAAAGTAACCCAAATGTAATATAGGTAGCATGCTACTTCTTATGTTTCTGGTTCAACTCTAAATTAGTAAAAGAAAAATTAAATGTTTACTTAAATTTTGATAGTTTTCCCTTAAATCCTGTAAATTGTGCGCTGTTCCTAATTTTAGTTGGAAAATATGCAGTTAAATAATATAAAAAGCTTCTTTGTTATTCAATCCTTTGTTGGCACATAAAGTAAAACAGTCAAAACAGCTTGCAGCCTGCTATCCTCAAATGCGTTGGCAGCAATGGCAGAGGAAATAAATAAGAAAACATCTTCAGCAGAGTGTAAACTCTGGCATCTTAAAATGTACGTTCAGCAATAAATTACCACCTAGAAATGTTACAGCCCTTGCAACTTTGTCTACAATAACAATTTGCCTGTCTGCATACGGCTGAAGCTTTTTTTACATTTTGGCCTACATACACATACGCGCACATACCGTTATGTAACCATAAATCCATTCGTACATTCATCGAAGTGCAACGGGCGTAACACGTCAATTTCTCTGCAGTTCCACTTCAACAAAGTGAGTGAATGTGTCTGTGTGTGTGTATGTGTGTGTTTTAATTTCAATTTAAATTAAAGTTTTGAATAGCATTTACTCAATGGAAACTAATACCAGGCAACATTTTGAAAAGGCAAAACTTTATTTCATTGTTTGGTTAAAAATACATTTTTTACATGCAGCTGTATATTTTTGCATGCATACTTCTCGTCTTTGCACTAGATTTTATGAGAGTAGACTGAAAATGTCCTTGTTAGCGGGAAATCTTCAGACACAGTCGAACACTTTGGCCGTTAGAAGAGTCTAAAGTTCTACGTCAGCTCGTCCTCCACATAGACAAATCGCTAGTGGACCTTAAACAACTACAGGACTAATTTATCACAGGAAGCGGCCTCTTAACAGTGGTAATATTAAACTGATAGTGAGCTAAATACAAGTTGGCTCTCGTATAACTAAGAAAATGTTGAACTAGATGGTTGAATGATATTTAAGAGTCAAGATACATATAAATTATATTTACATATTTAGTTAGAAGGTAGCAGCAGAATTATAATTTAAAAACTTTTTATTATTGCCACAATTTTCTTTAGCGACTGGCTTCTTCTTCTTCTTCTAAGTCTTTTTTACGCTGGTACACTTAATGTTGTGTGAGCTGTTTAAAGCTACTTGAAGTATGAGCCAATAAAATTAACTGGCAAAATAGACCATTCTTCTAACCAAATATACATGGATATGTACGTAAAGTGATTGCACGGCAAGAAATGCATCTTCCACAAACTTATCTACAGTAGTAGTTCTTATTCTTATTCTTAAAATATTGAGACTCTCATAAGTTATAGAGTACTGGCAAGACATATCTCTCGAAATAGTCAGAAATATAAGTAATTAAAAGAACAAAACGTTTTACTAAAAATTGCACACTTTCTCTTGATACTCTAATTTTAGGGAATTTAAGGTTTTTTTTTTCTTAATTTTTAGTTTTAAATTTTTGTATAAAATGAAATAAATTTTGCCTAGTACGAGACTGACTCGCACAGCAAGGGCTCAAAGGATATTCCTTGTATGGGGTACCATTTAGTTTTTCACTTTTTATTGTTGTATTTGCTGTTGTAGAGGCCAGGCAACTACACAACCCATGGAGATTTCAACTCTTTAGCTTTTACCGCTTGGGAGGACACCGAAGTTTCAGCCAAAGGGTTCTGTTTTCACCCTCAAAAGTAAGAATATGCTCAAAAGTAAGAATATGCTAAATGTCAAAATTTCTTTCACAAACTTCATAAATACGCGACCAACGAAATACTGGACCTTATTGAGTGTGCCCTACATCTCTTTTATATAAATTTTAATTTATAGACCTCCCGAAAGGCTTAGTGTAGTATAGGCATGCATATATGCATACATATGTATGTATGTATACCTACATTGTATATATGTACATACATACATATGTACGTAAAGAAGAGAAATGTTTATCCTACTTTTTAAGTCAAAACTTAATTTGCATTAATTAGGTAAATTGCCATTGACATGACTTTAAGTTTTCAAATAACATTTTTTCTTCGATCGAGCTCAGTACCAGAATCAGTTTTAAATTTTAATCACAAGCAACCTGTCGTTTTAAAGCAAAATTGTTTTCCATGGTTTTTGGTTTTGTGTTGAAGTGTCAGGTATTGCACGTGATTTGCCTGCCTTTAAACCAAAAAGAGGAACATAAAAACTTTTTAATATTTTTAAACGAAAAGAAAACAACGACACTTGACATATCAGGCCAAGCCTCGCTGAGTTTTAATATAATCAACACAACTTAATTCAAGTATACTCGTATATGTACATACATACATATGTACATGTAAATACATATAAGCTGATTGAACAAATAATTGTATAAAACGTACTCTGTGACTGCATCTTAAGCTACCATACTGTGTAGCAATAAACTAATTGGCTAGTCAACATACTGCGATGCTAAGATTAAGTTCGATCGTCGATATATCTTTTTAATTAATTCAAATATTTTTTCGCTATAAGAGCCAACTGAAATGTATTTACTTTGGGTCTGAAAATAGACTTTATTCATTGTTTTCTGTCTTCTTTTCTTTGCCTTCTTTAAAAATATTAATCACCACAATTTGAGCATAAAAATTTTTTTCCAAATTCAGAGGAAGTAAAAATCTAAGTAGTAAAAATAAAAGCCAAATGATTTCAAATCTCATATAAAATGTATTTCATGGTTATTCAATAATAATAAATAATCAATATGTATGTATGTATGTAGCTATAATATGTGAAAAAATGTTTGGCTCACGCTCTTGCTGCTGCATGCAAAATAAAAACAGAAGGCATGATTGCAGTACGTGTACAAAATTAAAATATTATAAACCTTTATTTCATCTTTATTTTCAATTAGGCATTTCTCCGAAAATAACCCAAATTTCGAAGACATTACTTATTCATAAACCCACAATGATACGTAAATAATACATGCATACTTATGTATGTATGTATATTCATGCTCTTATATACAGCATGCACAAGAATGTCTTTATACATATACATACATACATACATACATACATACATACATACATACATACATACATACATACATACATACATACATACATACATACATACATACATACATACATACATACATACATACATACATACATACATACATACATACATACATACATACATACATACATACATACATACATACATACATACATACATACATACATACATACATACATACATACATACATACATACATACATACATACATACATACATACATACATACATACATACATACATACATACATACATACATACATACATACATACATACATACATACATACATACATACATACATACATACATACATATATGAATAGTAGAGGGTTTCAAGCCGAAAATCTTCCTGACACTTGAAAAAAACAATCTGAATCACTTTGGGTTTCGCAAATTACTTCAGAATTCTAATAAGCACACTAAGCACTATTTTCAGTTTGAAAATATTGTACGAATTGAGGAACAGAATGCATTAAACTCTATACTCAATATCATTTCTCTCACTTCTACTACCCGCTATCATCAACAAACTCAGAATTTCTGAGAGAAAACTTTCTTAGTGCGAACCGACACTATGGTATGAGGCTTCCATGGTTGATTTACTAAGTCTAATTGATAGTCGATTAAAAATATAGAAAAGTAGCAATGAAAAATTCAACGGAATCTGGAAGAAAATTCGCTCTTGTTATAAGAATGCGACATCGAATAGACCTTTGAATTTTTTGAAAAGTACCAAATTTGCCAGTGGTTCCATTATCGTCTGAATATGAAACACACTAATAACTATATTATTATGGCGTCCATTAGTGTCTGTATGTATGTAAACACTGCACACATCTGATTCTGTCTACAGAGTTTGTTTTAACTGCATTTATAGAGACATACACATACTTTTACAAACATATTAACAAGTTTGTTCAGTTGACAATTTTGTAAAATGGTATTCTGGCATTAAATCTGCAAACAAAATAATATCAAAATTGCATATATTGAAGGAAAATAGTAAAACTAAAATCTTTACTTCAGAGATTTGCATTGCAAAGTAGTTGCTCGTTCATACCGGTCGTCTAGTGGGCTGTACAGAAAATTGTTTAACATTTCTTTATTTTTGCAAAAAGACTTTTTTTTTGTGTGCACAAAAAAAAAGTTAAATATGTGCATAGAAATGTATGTATATGCATGTGTATTAAGAAAGCATGCAAAATGTAAAAATTTATTTCCGGCCTGCATTCACTGTTTCCTCCCTCCCCCTCTCTCGTTGTACGAGTATCACCGAACGTACAATTTCAGCCATCTTTATGTTAGCTGAAATAGATTCTCTCATTCCATTCCATTCAAATGCCAACCAAGTGTCAATTAGTATTAATTAAGGCCATTTTGGGTATGAAATCTATATTCGCATATTGAAGCAAAGCATTTGTCAGTCTGCGTGCTGCATGCTTGACTGTCACACCACTTTACAGCTTTGCATTTCTGGCTTTTCCTAATAAATTCTTGAAAAGGTGTTTCACTGTATCGTCACATTTTGTGTGTTTTTAAAGAAAGAACAAAATGCATTACTATTTCAAACATCTTTTATGTCCTTCTATAGCCTTAAAGCAAAAATTAGAACTAGATCACACACGACAATTTTAGTTGGGCAATTCTTGAGATTGAGGGAAAGTTCAGAGAGGGGAATAAGAAAGCAAGAATAATTGATCTACCACTTGTGGTTCTTTTCGCTGGCTAATTTTTGACATTTCTCTTTATTCTCTGTTTCGGTTTGGGAGTATACGATTTGTGTCCCTCAAAATATATTTGAAATATTGATTCGGCTATTAGTACGAGTACATACATGATATTTCTGCCAAAAATACCGATCGATTATTTTCTGTGAGGACAATTACAGAATATTAAATTTTATCAATCGCAGTCGTTGTTTTGCTTAAAACCACTAACATAGTCTGCTTCATAAAAAAATAAATGCAGCTAATAAATATAAATAATGCTTGATTTAAATCGTATTAAATGGGGCACAACAGGCACTAAAACAACACCAATTTTAGTGCCCAGAAGGTATCAACCCACTGGAATCTATAAGTTGTAATACATAAATTTACAAAAAGAGCACTTTCGTGCCAGACTCAATGAGAAATGGAAATGTATTAGTAAAATAAGACAGAGACTGGGAGCAAGATGTACATCTAATCCACTTACATTTATTGGCATTTTCGTTCTAACAGTTTCACTAAGTAGTCGAGATGTTGATAACGTTAAATAAATAATTTGAAGAATTATCTCTAACATAAAAACGAACCAAAAATCGCTGCCACAGCGGCTAAAACATACAAACTGAACAAAGGCCAACTACGAATCTTACATACATATGTAAATGTTAATGTCAGGGATGAAAAATGAAAATGAAATTCCACACTAATGGCCTTTTAGAAATGTACTTTTTCGTCCCCAATAGCACTAAAATCTTTAATCAACGAAGAGCACACTCTATCAAGCTCTGTTCTTTATTTGAAGTGCAGTAATACAAAAACTAGTTCCCAATAGTTATGTAAAATGAGGTATGTTCCCCAATATTTTGGACTAGGTCCGACTAATGGGAGTAAAACGAAAATTATTCTCTAAATTTGCCATAATGGAGCATTTTGAAACTAAAAACTATTTCACTAATTTTATACGCTTGAAACTCATTACAAAATAAATACACTAATCTCCAACAGCATTTTTTTCATATTACGAAACGGCAGAAATATCCAAAAATGTGCTGACAACTTCAAGTTTATTGGAAAAGTCGTCCCTGTTGCTTGTAGTTTTCAAGTAAAAACTTTTACTTTCAGTTTAAAAAATTTCACGTTATTTTTTCAGTTTTGCATGTAGTAAGCAAAACAGATGATTTCTTATTTGCTGTGGAAACTTAGCCAAAGAAAAAGTTCCTACCAATTTGTGCAGGAAATGAAAAAATGCCTCTCTCTCTCTCTCATTCGCTCTCGTATTTGCACAAAATTTGTTACATGCAACGCCTTTGCACAACTTCGGACTAGCTTAGACTGTTTCGAGCTGCATCTGGAAGATATATACATAAGTAGATTCCCTAGCAGGAAAATTACTGAATTCTGTCATTTTTTGATTGAAATTAGCTTAGTGTTTAATTTTATAGTTAAAGATGTTCTTTCACTAACAATGCCAACGAGCGAGAACTAAAAATATGTATATTTTATTTTTCATTTTCGAATTCTTCGACCAACCGGGTCTTTGTGCCGGTTAACCGGCTTTTGAATTGCAGTTATAAAAACACTCAAGGCGGATCAATTCGCTTTAACATTTTCTCTCGAGTTGTCATACGTTTTGTTTGTGTTTGTTGAAATTTTTTCAAAACATGGAATGTATGTATGTAGGTATGTTTCTATGTATTTGTAGAATTTTGTTGTTTAAAAAATTTCTTTATACAAAATAATAGAAAATAAAAACAATTAAAGATTCCTGACGATGCTAACAAATTGTTAGCGAAACATCGAAAAATTAATAAAGAAAAATAAAAGACCTTAAGCTTTAAAAAATAGTTTTATTAATTTTAACAATAAAGGTCAAAAATTATAGATAAAATAATATAGTTACTTAAAACAACTAATGACTGGCAGTGCTGCATTTAAAATCGTAAAACCGTTTCGTTTAGTACTGCCAGATCAATTGACATCTTCTAACAGTAAAAGACAGTTGGCAAAACTATAAATAAATTCGTGAGACCTGGCAATAATTTGCTCTCTCATCAAACGTACATTGCAGAGTTCCCAGTATTTGTTAGACGTTATCCCCCTTTTGAAATTGTTTATCCCAAAAATAGCTATTTTCGCGCACCAAAAAAATCCCCTTATTAGTGAAAAATTAAAAGTTGTTCATTCTTTGAGTTATTTGAAGTTTGTAGCCCTTAAATTTTTTCCTGTGAGTTTTTTAAAGAAGTCTTGAAAGAAATACAACACGACAAGTTTTTGAGTTATTTACATCTTGATTTGCATTTTTAGTTTTGAGAGAGATTACTCTAAAACGATTCAACCGCTTCGAATAAATATTCGGGGAAAACCGAGCTACCATATGAAAGACCTGTGTAAACGAGGCGCGTTAATTTTACAATTAGGCAACACAGGGGCAGATGATTATATTTTGCTGTGTTCTTAAAGTCACATGCATGTGTGTATGTTTACGATGCACACTCTAGATTAGAACATTTCTGACTTAAATAAAATGAAGTGTTTGTTTAACTAAATATTTAATATAATGCAGCTCAATTTTGATTAAACCATTTAACTGTTTGGTTGCACAGTTCAATTGGTTCGTCGCAAAAATTAACCCAGTCCAAGCTGAAATTGTTCCAAAGTAAGTTTACTCCCTCCCTTCTTCTCTCACACTCTCTCTCTCTCTCTCTCTCTCTCTCTCTCTCTCTCTCTCTAAAAAAGAGAAACGTAAAATTACATAAAAACAAAGCACAAAATTAAAAATTTTGCCAAACCTAATGCGACTTTAGTGCGCACATTGGAGAATGCAACTACACAATATTTTCGAATACTTTTTTTATTTGATCTTCAACTACATTACTGTGAAATCTAAGAACCATTTTTGTACCATTTAACCTTAAATATGCGCATATGGGATCGATAGAGATGTCAGTACATGTTTTCATGTTTCCTATTCAAGTCTTCTTTTTCTTTTGGCTAAGCTGAATTTTGCCAAATTGTTTTAGCTTGTTGTGCTTAGCTAATGTTGCAATTATTTTTGACGGCCAATTTGTACCTGGGTGATTAGCCCTATCAGCTACAGATCTTGGAAGCATAATGTAAGAATCTGTTTTGCAGCTCAAAAGACAAAAAGATATTTTTAATGTTCCACTAAATTGATATACTTAAGCATTGTCCGTTGATTTTGTCTTTTATAGTTTTGTATTACTTCAGAGCTTACAAATATGTATATTCAAACTTTGTGTGTACCTGTGACATGATAATTATCTAAACGAATGAAAGACCTGCTGAAAATTTGTGTCAGTTTTTAATGGGCAGACACATAAATAAGGGACTCAGTGTGGAATGACAACGCTTACAAACAAATTAAGGAACATGAGCTCGGAAATCATTAGCTAAAGGACATCATCTATGTATGTACATATCTCGCAAAACATGTAAAAGATATTGGTGCTTATTCGAGAAAACTTGCTAGTGAAGTGAATCTGTACATGTAAAACAAGAACAAAATGTCAAGAGTGCAAACAAATTGTTTTTATGTTTCGTACAAAATTTACCGTTTACTGGTGAAAGAGATGCGCGTGGCCAACTACCTCGATAATTTTATTCTTGCGATGTAGGGAAAACACAAACAATTCTTCATATTTTGTTTTTGTTTGCCAAGGAAAGTTGCACCTCTTCGGCGCGTTTTTCAGAATAGCCACCATTGTATGTATGTATATGTACTTCTATCTTGGAAAGTTCATCATTACTAGGCCCCTTAGCTATTTATGAAGAAGAGTTTGCACAGCTGCGAGTTTTGCAATGCCTGCGATCGCAACATTAAGCTTCCTTAATGGTATTACTCAGCTTACATTTAGTAACTTACCACATTTATAATAATTAAATTGTGGACAAAATGCAGGAGTAGCAAGTGGTACTACGATCCGTTTCATGACTGTGAAAAAAACATAAAAGCACTTTTCGGAATTTTGTAAAATTTCATTAAAAACCAATGCACGACTTTAAATTGCAATGAGTTTCATTATTTTAAGGAAATATTTCACTATTTTCCTTCATATCAACAAAATGCAAAACACTAAGAGCACTATAACAATCACCATGGCCCGACAAGATAAAAACTATGAAAGTGCTTAAGAGAATTTTGTAAAACTTCATTAAAACACAACCCACGAGATAAAGATAGTATTTATTGCAATACTTTATGATAATATTTCACTATTTTCTTCTATATTAACAAAACTTCCACGAAATTCCCGAAGCATCCAGCTGACGCGATTAAATGCAACTAACCTAAACTATTATTTCTTTTTGACAGGTTATTGAAGAAGATGGCGGAAGAGGTAACTGTCAAAGGAAACTTAAGGTTGAATGAAATGGTTTAAGAATTTGCTTAGCACTAAAATTTAAAACGCGAGCAACATAGAACTGATGCGGTGGGAACAATAGTAAGGACTTCAACAGCATATAATAAAAAAAAGTCTCCACTGTTCTGGTTTAAGAAGTAGATAATTGAAAATTTCATATACAAGGCCACAGATGCGTTGTAATTTTTTCATTCTTGCACTCAATTACTGCGTATACATACATACATATGCATTTGTACTAATCACAAACTGCATTTGTATTTATGTAAGTTAATGATTTTAAATGAAAGTTTTAATTCATTTGTGTCTATCACGTTTGAATTAGATTAATCAAATGAGATACATATGTATGTATGTATGTATGTATGTATGTATGTATGTATAGGTATCTTTCTGCACGTTTTTAACTCGATTGCCTCTGGCTTTTCCTTTCTACACAGGAGAGTATTATTAGAAAAGGAATTCAGTTTGGTGAAATCAAACTTGTAGGAGATCGGAAAATAATGTCGTTTAACACGTAGTTGCTTCAAACAATTTGCAAAGTACATGTTATAAAATTTTTAGATTGATTTTATTAATATGGCCGCAGTTATTGAAGTATAATCTTATGGCAGCCCTTTCATTGTAGATATTCAACTTCTTAGTACAACTCTGTATTAACTTACTTCCTCTTGTACGTATTTCTGGGAAAATTTAAAGTTACAACATACATTCATGATACAACTAATAAATTAACCGTTTCCCTACAATAAGAACAACTTCAAGAAAAACAACATGCAAAAAACACCACTGCTACAAACTTTACAGCATTTACAGAAGAGAGATGAACAGAGGTTACGCTGATTTGCTACCTCGTTTTGGCTACCTTTCATCTCTGTATTCTCCTGACAATTTTAACGGTTCAGCTAATGAGGCTACTTTATTAGTTGTACCATGCATACATTTAGCTACAACTCTGTAATAAATCACTTCCTGTAGTACACGCTTCCAGAACAATCTAAAGTAGTCACATACATATGTACACATCTATTTATACATACTAATATTGAAGGAAATAAAACATGTGCATAGGTATTTTATTAAAAACAGGCAGAATTTTTTTCAATAATACTACATATTTTATTAATTTCTCTTTTTGTCAATGTATTCTTAAGTATTTGATCATTGATTTGAGCTTAGCAAATGTTTGCCAATAAAGGAGAGTACTACCTACATACATACATGTGTACATATTTATGATGATGAGATATGATGAAATTCCGTTGAAGCTATTTTACATTCTTTACATTAAGAAAACAATTTTTTAATCAAAACTTTCCATGTCGGTGTTGAAGAAAAGTAGTAATTCCACATGTATATACGTACATATGTATTTCCTAACATGTGTATTTTTATAAATGTGCATATATTCACATACATATGTATGTACATGTGTAGTACATATTATGTACATATACACACATGCAAGTAATTCAAATTTTCTGCCTCAAATCCCTGCAGGCAACACATATACATACATACATATGTACATACCTTGTATATGTATTTATAAAGTGGATTTTCTAAACAAAAATTTTTGCATTACAAACAAAGTAGTTAGCTGTCGCTAACTACAAACTCTACAACAATGTGTTATGAACCAAACCGTTTATACCCAGTTTTAGATAAAACATGTCTGACAAATTTGCAGGCACATTCGTATGTTCATATATATGTATGTATGTATGTACATATGTATGTTTGTAAATACTTAGTGGGAAATGTATTTCTTTTAGTTTTTTTAGAAAGTATTATCAACCTCTCAACGACGCTTAATAAAAATAATAAATTTATTAAGGAATCCTTAGCGATACGTATGTATGTGTGTGTATATGTATATGTATGTATGCCTTCACATACATACATGCGTATTGAAACTGTAGTCTTTGAGCAATAGGCATTACAGAATTAATTATCCTATCATTCATTGGAATTCATGCCAATTATAGAAGCTCTTGCGAGAAGAATACACATACATACATATGTATGTATATTATTTTCGTTTAAAACTCGTATGTGTGGTAAATGCTAAACTTTAAACTAATTTTTTGCAAAACAAAGGTTCGATAAGTGGCATGTACATAAATTGTCGAGTTTCTTGCACAGAAAAATTAAAGTTTTTAGCTGCTTAGTTTTAATATTTTAAATTCTGGATCAATCTCAAAGTAAATTGTTTATGATTTAATATTACATATGTACATATATACCTACCGTTAGAATAGGGATAAATAATAAGACTTGGTGTTTTTATCACAAAAAGTACTGTAGTTTTATTGTTGCTACATATGTATTTATAATTTCAAATCAGCAAGCAGTAAATTGTCTAAGAGAGGAAACGTATGATTTGATTTTAATAAAACAATTTATTTTCTTTATTCAAATTGCTGTTTATCTTAATGAAATTTCGTAAAGAAATGTACATGAGTGAAAGAAGGAGAAAATAAGCTAAAAATAAAAACAATTAAAAACGAGTAAATTCGTCTCCGCAACGGTGTTGAGAAATAACTTTATAATACTTGGTGCAGGATAAAAATAATTAAAATAAAAAACAATTTAATATCAAGAAAATAAAGTCTTAGAAACTTGAAAACCATCACAGCGTTAATATTCCAAAATTTTCTTAAACATACATACACGCATAAGTTGAATAATGACGAAATGGAAAGACAAGGTGAAGATTCGAAATGATGAAGATGTGTGTTTAGATACCAATTCAGAAGTTGTCTGTGCTTTTAGAAAAAAGTTCCCGACTCTTACTACGGTTTAAATGAATATAAAGGCAAATGCACATCGAATGCAAGAGCATCAGTTGTTGAAAACTCGATTAGATAAATGTAATAATTGCACTTCCTTTTCAAACCTTGGCAAATTTACTAGCAATAAAATCTTGTTTCAGTTGCATATATTCGCTGATGCGGAAAATGGCATAATCCTTTAAAAGAAACAGGATATAAGAAAGAGGGGTATGAGAATGTTTTTGATTAAAATAGTCTTTGCTTACCCAATAGCCAAATTCAATATTTGAGGTCACATTGACCACAGACCATAAGCTCCAAAAGAGATGCGAAAACATCTTAAACAGTTTTACTTCATTCTCCACATCTTGTATTTCTTTCTGGCTTGGTTCCCAACCATCTTCACAGTCCATTAGTTTTTTTAAATAACATCTTATGAACAGTTGCCTTTGTTCGGCGTTGGGATAATCTTGTTTGCGATGGTAGTAAAAGGGAAATGTAGGATTACTGTAATCAATTGTCCATTCTAGGAAATGATTAGCCAAATCAAATGCTCTATAATTATAAGCGCAGTATTCGAAATCGATTATCTTTAGATCGGTTTCCTCAGATTCACTGGGACAGAGCACTGAATCCCTGGAGCAGTCGAAGTCTAATATGCTGAAGCTTTTGCTAATGGCAAATAAAAAATATTGAGATGAAGATTTTGTTAATTTAATGTTAAGTGATTGCAATTTGTAAATGATTTACCGATAGCGTTTAATGCACACCAACACAAACACGATATTTAAAACTGAACAAAACCGGTATCAATGCACTTGTACATACATACATACATACATATGTATGTATGTATATGTAAATTAAAAAATACAGTTCGACAAATTACACTTGTTTTAATCAAAACGCCAATTCGGGTTAAGAGTGAGAGAAAACTACATATATCAAAGAATTTGTAATATCAGTTAATAAATTTTTTGTGTTAAATAAAAATTTGTTCGGTTTATTTTATATAATCATTTTCTAGAGCTGGAGGTCTTTTTTATTATAACATCAAAAAACATGCATATGTATATACTCTTACAATAAAAAAGACCTGCAGCTCAAGAAAATAATTATGTACATACATAAAATATAAAAAACAAATAATAAATTTGTTTGGTTTATTTATGAAATGTCTGCTGATTGAGTTTTTAATTCAATTAATCAAAAAGTTTATTCAGTGAATGAATTTTTATTTTTTCTGTGTTGAACTGTGACACTGCAAGCCGACAGTGCCGATAAGAGTGTGGCGGTAACGCTACTGCAGCTGATTCAACTTCTCTTATCTATTTCCGATATTTTAAACTTTCGTTTCTGAATTTCAAAGTGCCCAATTAAATATCAAGGGGTATATAAAGAAATAAACACAAAAAATAGTTGGAATGAACTTTAATATAAATTACCCTACAAATTTGAGTTAAAACTCATTTCAAATCAATTTTAGTTTTTATAATTAATTGAGGAATTATGTTTTCGTTTAGTTTACTTGTACACATGTATTAATTTTACACTTCATCCAAAAAGTTCAACACGGTGCATATTTATATTGTCTTATGTTTCCACTCTCGTCATTTACATGTTTAACTCAACTCAAGCCGGGCTTAATACTCATTGTTAATAAGGAAGACTTTCACGTATCACTAAAATATGTAAAATACGAGCCGAAAGGCAGTGCAAAGTAAACTAACCAGAATTTCAAAAATATTAACTGCTAAATAAATTCCAAGCTGTGGCCGTAGCAACTCCCTGATTCCAAGTAGACTACGATTACGAATAAGTGATGTAATGAAATTATTTTACTTTAAACTTTAAGTTTTCCAATAACCAAAAGTAGTAGCCCGAACTGATTCGTGGTTATCAAAAAACATATATATTTACCTGTTTTGAATATTTCCATCTTCACTGCTAGTGTCCATTAAGGAATCGTCGAAACTTGCTCTAAACAAAATGAAAATCACAAATTTTCATTTGTCTGAACTCACGTTTTAGAATATTAAAACAACAATTACTTACTCATATGCAGTGTCAGTATTTTTTAGCAGTATATTACCCTCTTGCAAGTCATTGTGGCAGAATGTCACTGGATAATGACCCTGATCAATTATCGATTTCATCCAACTGAACTCTTGAACATAATCAATTTTGCGAATAAATTCGGCATGTACTTGATTTTCTTTCCAATCGTCACGATTCAAAATTGCAGGCAAACTGCGTTGCCAACGGTTCATACAATTCCAAACCCAGTCGGGTTCCTTAGACATGGGTATGTTAAGGCTGTGAATTTCGCCCATTTTCTCGGCTATTTTCACAGAAATCTTCGGATCTGCCAATTGTGCCGTCACCAAAGCTTTCGCAGGTATATACTGTTCAATACGGCCGCCTGGAAAAATTCCATGAAGTTTTGGTCCAAAATGACGTTCACTTAGAAGAGCAAAAACTACAGATTCGGTGATCATTGCTTCAAGGGCGTCTTCCCCATGGGATTGGCCGTAAATACGTAACAGTACCTGGAGAAAGAAGAACAGAATATTTTTATATAAAGAAACAAATTTTCAAATAAAGTACTCAAGGAGAGCATGAGGAGCATTTCGTAAACGATGTTCTGATATTTATTTTCATCTTAAATATGATTTTAATGCTTGTTATAAGAGCCAAATAATATTTATTGTTTTAGGTCTAGGCAGAGATTCGTTTTCTATCTTTTTCGAACGTCTAGTCGCCAGTACTTCATTGTTTTCTGTATTAAAAGTTTATTGGAAAATGTTATGCTCTCCTTAATTACATGCATATACAACACAATAAGTAGTAAGTTTTCAAACATTTTTTAAGTTTTTCCGAGTCTACTGACGAGTTGAGTAGCATCAACGAAATGTCGGCGGCATATAGACTGCTTAAAAAGACAACAAACAATCAAAAATATCTATTTAGACCTAAAATAATGTTCACCTTGCAAGAGCAAAGCAGTCTTTCAATGAAGATTTCATTATGTCTTTGTTAGTAAAAGCAACATACCTCTTCAGGTTCGTTTTGTTTTGTAGCCAATGATGAAGCAGACGATGAACTATCGTATCGTTTTCGTTTGTTGCCGTTCAAATCGCTGACTGTTGCCAGCAATTCATCATAATGGGGCTCATTTCTATTTTCGTCATCAACAGTTGTTTGCACATTTGCAGTTGCGGCGCGTTCTAAGGAGGTGTCCAATACTTGTTGAGACTGAGAGTCTACGCTTTCGTTAACGTTTTCCAACTTTGGTAAGCTTACATAATACAAAAAGTTTGATAGTCCCCCACTGCATTTGGATTAAAAGAATTAATTAAATTTTACGGGTATACACACACACACATGTAAATGGTAATGCACTTGTGTGACTAAGCCACATGCCATGATGTCATTCATTATCTCACCTTATTCTTTTAACAATCAATTGATCTGCTGACACCGACTTCCAACGACCATTCAAATAATCGCGACATATACGAAAGGCAGCTTGACGTATTTCCTCAAACGTTGCCTAGGAAATCGAAAAAGAATAATTGAAAACTGCTATAAATAACAAATAAATTTTGATCCTTTAATGTTTCTGCCACTACTTGAGGTCCAAAATATTGCCACACCCTTTCGTGAGAAATTGGATTGCGACCAACTCTTCTAGACCAACTTTCTTCCATTTTATCCTTTAACTTTCAATTTTTCATAGATCGCATAACCAATACACATAATTTTTGTTTAACAATTGACGTTTTCGTTAGCATGACAAAAGTTCAGCACATTAAGCAAACAGTTGTCGAGGAAAAACGAAACTAAAAAAATAAGACACTATTTATTGTTTGCAAACTTTATGCATTTGCTTTTCCAAGAGCGCATTACGTATTCACATAAACATTTTTACATACCCAACAAGAGAGAACAGTTTTACGGCCAACAATTGTGATACATACACACATATACACACATATACATATGTATGTATGAGAATTCAGTTTTTGTTTTTAGTATAATGTGGTTTTTGCAATACCTATTAACAAAGTAGTATCAACCTCGAATTAGGCACACGATTAAAATGACGGCTGGCTGACTGAGCAACTGACTGCCTGCCTGACCGACCGTTAGACCAAGTGCACCACAAAGTAAAATCAGTTCTCAAATCAAATTTATTTTCACAACTGCTGGTAAAAGGAACTTTTATTTCTTGAACTTATTTCGATTTTATTTTGTAGTTTTGTCAATAGCCTGCCGGCTTCAAATACTTGCATACGTATGTACATTTTCTCTGCTTTTTGTTTTGCAAAAACAAATAGCGCATGCTCTTGGAATGCAAAATAATATATGTATATACATGTATATTTTTAAAAATGTATAACACTCGCATCAAAAGAAATGCACTCCTAGATTTCCGATAATGTGTAATGCACACAAGTTTTTGAGACAGTGCATTCATGCCTATTGCCTAAACACCCTACACTCACGCATAAAAAGAGTAACTTTAGAGATTTTCTTTCAATGTGGCATATAGAGTGTAAGCAGGAAAATTTTTAGCTAAAACGCCTGTTTTTCGTATGCTACCTGCAAATCTAATGCTAATCTAATACAACAAGAACAGATAATGCATTAAATTTGTTGCAGATGCCATTCCAACTGCAATGGAACGAATACATATTTCCAGTCGCAATTTTAATTGATTGTTATTAATCAAGTGCCCAATTTTTTAGTCGCATATTAAACTTTTTTCATTGTGAACAGAAATGAATTGGCAATTGGAAAATCAATTACATTTGCCCATTAATAATTAAAATAATAGTATTCTACAAAATGTTATTATTCGAATGAAAACTTTGCATGTAAGTAATAGTTAGAGGAGTCTCGTTAATACTCACTGAGTGGCGCAAGAGACACAGAATGGTACATGCTTGAACGTTAGGTGAACTAATTGTGTTTCTTGACCTATTGAGTACAATAGAACAAAAATAGTTACGGTGAAACAGATCACCCTGGATTAAGCCCCGTTGAATTACTTTACTTCACATGTATTAATTAAAAATACTTATGTATATTAATGAAGTCATAAGTTTTTAATCATCTCAATTAGGATCTTATTTCTTACAGAAAGCAAGAATAGCCAAATTTGAAACTTTTTCAGCTAGTGTACCACAAGCAGTGCAATTTATTTTCGATTAAATTTATTTTACGCTTTGTTAAGGGCAATAAAAGTTTATTTGTAAACAATAAACATTCGTATTTCTGCTTTCGTCACTCTGAAGAAATCGAATTTTTGTTTGACGAGACCGGATTATAAAGCATTTGACTTGGAGTACACTGTATTTTTGTTTTTGCTTTTGTAGAAAACAAAAACAACTTTATCGTCTGAAGCAAACAATTTGCAGTCCTTAATATACTGAGGCGGCACTCTTCGTTTGCGTAGCAGAAAGCAAAATGGAATGAAAACAATTTGCGATAAGGTTTTTTTTCTTTACATTACAGAAATTATTACTCAAGCAATAAATAAATATGTATGCGCAATATATCGCAGACGCACTTCAAAGATCGTACAAATCGCAATTTTTAATTTTCGATTTCTTGTGTCAATACAATTCAAAACTCTCTTGATAAGAAAGATCTCAGCAGACGCCCCTATAAGCAACGAAAACGGTTTGCTCAAACGCGAAATTGTCTTATGTTTATCGAACCGTTTGTACAGTTCAGTTGGCCCCAAGTCTTTCCTCACAATATACGAGTATTGTCGGAAAATGCTGAATAAAAAGTCAAAAACATTTTCATTTTGTATGGCTTGATGTCAAGCAAACATTCCAGAGTTCGAGGCCGAGCATTTTGGTACTAAAAGGTGCAACGGGCAAACAAATACTGTTTCCTTTGCCTGGTTGGGAGCCGTTTTTGAGTTTTAAGTAAAATCACAAGTTTTGAGCTGTGCCACCATTGAGTGGTACAGTGGGTGAACGATATGCATAAATGTATATGTATGTATGTATGTATATACAAATATATTTATAGTAAGTACATGTCATAAAAATTAAACTACGTTATTAACAAAAATTATCGATAAGATAACCGATCAATTCCATACTTACATATGTATCTGTTTATAACTTATTTGAAAACTATATACACATGCATACACACCACTGTATGTATGTATGTATAATATATAAATCGCCCCACCCTAATGTATATACAATGTATATAGTATCTACATGCTTCCAAGTTCTCAAGAAAGATTAAGATCATTTCATACGTTTTAGTTGCGTATGCTATACAAACTGACTGATAAGCGAACGTCCGTTCATGAACTTTTTCTCGAAGCATTTCTCTAGCTTCAGTACTCGTATGTACATAAATACATACATATGTACATGGTTGGAGGTAAATTACATCAAGTAAACATTTTTTAAATTTTACAGGAGGCCCCAAACATTTATGTACTCATTTAGATGTTAAACATATCACTAATATTCGCAATTACTTTATTTAATTATTTTTTTGCAACAAGGGCCGTGTGTGAAACGGTAGCAAGATCTATACAGGGTGAAAAAACTTTTGTGTGGTAGGGGGGCATTTCATGTTGCTACTGGGATGACCTTGTTGAGAGCATAAAATTTTGACATTGGTGAATGAGACGCAACATTTCCAATTTTTAGATAGCTAATTCTTATTTAGGAAAAATACTCGGCAAACAGGTAAAACCTGGCGAGCTTCCGTTTCCGATTTTCTGTTGTCGTACATACTTTGCTCCCAGTGTCTCTGAATGACAAAATTTAGTTATGCGAAAGCTTTGCTACCACTTCGCACACTTTCTTTCTGTACGAAAACGTCGGGGTATCGAAAATGTTGCACTCTGCAAAAGAATGTTTAACTGTTTGAAATTCGTTGTAAAGCAGAACTTTATATGTATATCACTTTAGCTTCATTGAGGTTGGTAAAAAATATTCTTGGAACGCACACATTTCCACTTCTTCTACGAAATAAAACATAAGAGTAATTTAAAAGGTCGAATCGATCTAGTACTGCATTTAGGGACTCTATAATGTACATACATATTATATTGGAGTTGAAAAATTAAATTTGCCTTAAAGTCACCTTCAAAATGAATGTTATGTGATACATACACACATACATATATCTAGAAAATAATGCAATTAAAATCATTTAGATAAGCAATCATTTAGAAAAGCGATATCATACTGCGTAAACTCTAAAAACTATGGCTAAATAATCGTTATAAAAACAGTGGAGCTCAGTTTTGTGAATTTATGAAAAAAAAAGTTCAACTACGACATACCAAAAAAAAAAAAAATCAATTTTCGAGGCGTCCGATTTCCAATTTTGAGAGTCCCCCTAAGGAGGCGTGGTACGGGGTCGGCGATAGAAGAAATTGTAAGTGGTTGGTCATATATTTGACTCCTCTACGGGCACCCTGGCGCAAGTTGGTGAGTTGGTGGGAACATTTCATTTTCAGGTGCCCAAATTTGATCCTCTGGGACTAATTAGCACCAGGATGCCGGTAGAGGAGCTAAACGTATCACCAACCCCAAATATTTTTTTCTCAATATTTTTTTTCCAAGACATTGATCTCATACCACGCCTTCTTAGCTGAGCGCTCCCTGGCAAAAATGCAAAAACAAACATTTTAGACCACGCCTCGAAAATTATTTTTTTACATAGATATGTACATATATCGTAGTTGAATGTTTTTTCTTAAAAATATGATTTTTTGAATGTTCTAGTGTCTTTACAAGTAGCCCCAAAGTCTTTAAACCATGTATTTATGTACATCTGACATTTTTTTTAATACATATGTATGTACATATATCTAGGTAACTACTAATAGTGTCGTTGTAAATCTATTACAGTGCTTTCAAATAAAATTGATATTACATATGTACTATTTATAGGTACATACATACATACATATATGTATACATATGTATGTATATATATTTTATTTCATCTTTTTATGTATTGATTATCGACATTGGATAACAATTCACTTAATAATAAAAAATAAGATATTTAGCTGGAAAAAACAATAAAAATTACTATTTTTATGTCAGCATTATTACATTATTTTTTTAATAATGGCTCCATATTACCGAGGTTGCACTGTATCTAGAACGCAAATAAATATTTATAAAAAAGTTTACATTCATATGCAAAAATAATATAAAATCTTACCGTCTGTAGAGCTAATGACATATTTTATTTATTTTAAAAACAATGCTCTTTCTCTTTATTTTAATATAGAACAAGTATTTAATTGAATAATAAATGGCTTAAGGGAGTCAGGTTTAACGGAGAACAGTTTTTCAATATTGCTTTTTTATTATCTTTAATTTTGAGCGAAAACTAACACTTGTTTCAAACGGAAAAATACAAAATCACTTATTTTACGCACTTCAACTTTTAATAAATAAAAAGTTCTTTATGTAAATTTGTTTGCTCTGGAATAATTATTTTAATCACTACACTTTAAATTGAGAAATTTTACAGTATGTATGTACTTTAGTTTATTTCCTTTATAATTTTCAACAGATTGGGTGCATGCAGTTGTCCGCGTTGTTGTTGAGTAAATGAAACTGATATTGCTTTCAAAAGAAATAATCCATAGAACACAAAGCATGCATACATACGTACATACCTAAATACTTAAGTACATATGTACATTGTACGAAAGAGACAAGTCCGAACAGCTACACATACGTATTTACAAACTGGTTTCGTTCATTTAGTCTCCTACTAACAAAATTGTTTGTTATCAATGTCAGGAGAAGATTACAAATAACAAAATTTTCCGCTCACAAATACGTGAAAGTTACCTGCATACATATGCATTCATGAAACATGAATGTAGCGATGTTCGTATTCGGACTCGTTATCGTATATATACATATATGTACATACATATGTACGTACTAAATGTGGTTATTTGTACATATTTTAATTTTGACGCTGGGTCTGTATCTACATTATATAAATGTTTCAGGAAAACGTTTTGGGTCGGCTTTAGTTTAATGGTACCAATTGCCGTAAAGTAAAAAAGTGTGCCGCCAGATGCATACAGATTTTGTGCGCGAAGCCGGTGGTGGTTATACCATAGAGGAGAAAATCCCTTAGCCCGGCCAAAAGCGGGTTGTCAAGAACCCGTTCTGCATCCCTATGAAATAACTTATGAACTGAAATTGAAAAATATACCATTTGGGATGTTCAAAACCGTTTATGAATCCGCGATTTTACGTCTGGCAGCATTTTTTACCCATATTTTCACACTTTCCTCAGTAAACATCGACTGCCTATAATTGTTATTTAAAAAAAAAAATCTGAATTGAATGTTCGTGTTCGTACTCGAGCTTGATAGCCGACATTCGTTACATCTCTAGTGCGAACATACATATTTATACACATACGCTCATACATTTAAATGTACATGTGTATATATGTACATACGTAAAATCTATGACTCAAATATTGAAATTTTTCTCAAATTCAATCGATTCCTTGTTCTCTTCTACAACAAAAGTTCTGCACCACTGCCAACTGTTTGAAAAAGAAAACAATACTCTTAAAATATGTCAAAACGGCAGTGTGTGTATGAAAAAGATCTAGAAGGCATTGAACATGAGAAATTGTGCTTATTCCGATTCTCTAAATGTTCGAGAGTTTGTAAAAGACTAAAAAAAAACTAGGAAATATCCTCTCGTCGTGATCAGTTCGAGAAGAGTAATGGGTAACTGGGTAAAACAAAAAAAAAAGCTTTTGCTTTATGAATTTTTTTTTTTTTTTTTTTTGCATATTTGTTAATGTTAAGGATGTGCACATGCAGATATACATACATATTTATAGCTATGTAGGTATATCGTTACATGAATTCATAAACGTTTAAATCCTTATTCATAAAAATTATAACAGGTTTATAATGCTGTTATTTGACAAATTTGTATGGAAAACTTGTCAAATAACAGTTTCATAAACCTAAAATATTTATTATGAATAAGATCCTTAGTATGTAAACGTTCAAACTTTGTTAACGATGGATTACATTTTTGTTTATTTTTAATCATTTGTATTTCCATGTGTCCAGGTAATGAATATATGCAAGAATATCATATGACGATATCTAAGATTGTGTTATAGAAAGTAGTCTACGTTAAACATGGTTTTACTTTTATAGAGAACTTTAAATAAACAAACCACAAGGTTGACAAACGGTACCGCCGCTGATTCGAAAACCGTTTCGATCATAAAATAAAAGTATCCTACATAATTCATATTATTTAATGTTGTTATATAATTGTTTAGTAAAATTTTATGGTAATGAATTCTCAATTTTAAAAGTATTCATTCATATTTTTAATTTGTTTTAGTTTTGACGTGGCGCTATTTATACAAATAATTAATATGACTATGGTTGCTATAAATCCATCTTGACCTGACCGTTTTTCAAAAAAAAATATATATGTATGTATATTTTTTTTATCAAGTCTATTTTTATGAGTGCTCTTCTAAGTTTCGGCAAAAAAGACCCTGGCATGAATAAGTAATTTTCAGTTTCTTACATTCTGAATTCTACCATCAGGAGAGATGATTTAAAAGAAAGAATTCACAGTAGCTTTCTGAACGAGATCGAACGAATCACTCAAATGAAACATCTTGCCCAATACTAACAAATTTCAGCTATAAGTACATATGTACTTATTAAATGGGTAAACCACAAAGATTTTAAACTTGCTTACTTTTAAGGGTCGTCAAACCACACCGAGTCTATTGCAACCAACAAAAACAAAGCGAGACATTTTTATCACATTTGTAGAATACATATGTACCTGTAGGAATTGGTCCCTGACGATTGTCACTTAAGCGACAAGCAAATGTTGTTGTTTTGAGAATTATGTACCATAATTATAAAATAAAATTAACGTCCTACATTTTCGAAGCCGAAACCGCCGTTTAAAATAGTAATTACAGCACCCAAAGCTGCATATTTTTAGGCTTCAGTATTATAGAAAACCGGCCGAGCAAATTAAAAATGAAATATGTACGTGCAGCAAGTCTATGGATTTATCTCTTCTTTCAACGGCGTACGTTTTTATCAACCAAATGACGAAATTTTAACAATTTAACAGGAAATGAAACACTGAAAAAAGCCCTTTTCAATACACAAGTTTGCATTGGTTAGGCTCTTGCAAATGGGCATCTTCACAACCAAAATAAAATACTCCCATGTCGTTTTTTTTTCAATCGAATGTATTTAATTGAATGTTTGTTATTTAAATATACTTTTCATTTTTACAACTTTTTAGCCTTTTACTTCTTGTCTGGTAGGTAGTGTGTGGTGTAGTTGTTGAACTGATGATGTGTTTCATAGCTATTGAAAAAATGTACAAAGGAATCGGAAAAGTCAACCATACCTTTAACAATGCATTAATGATATTTAATACAAAAAAACTAATTTAATTCTTAAAAATTACACGTCACAGCATAAGACAACCAACATCTTACTGAATATGAATGATGGCATACGTGAAATTTTCTCAAACTAAAAAATAAAATTTTCAAAATTTAAAAAAGTTTTGGGAAACTAAATCTAAATCCAATATCGATGCTTATTTAATGCATGATATATGTCAAAAGAAACACATGCGAGCATCATAGAACCCGTTTCAGCAGCAATAAACTTGCATCAAAATATAATTAAAAAATGCTTTAAATGCAAAAAAGAATCATAATTGTTTAGGTGGATGCTGTGCGTCAGCTTGCTATTGTTTATAATATTGATGTTGATTGATTGTTTGATGTTGTTTGTTCCTTTTTCTCTTTTTTTTGCAAATATGTAGGTAGTTTACAGGTTTTTTATTTGCTTTTGTATTTTTGTAGAATTTTTTAGTTTTCCTTTTTTATACGTTTATGTAAGTAAATTATTAGAATTAGGTTTTGTTTGTTGTGTTATTTTTAATATATTATATTATATATAGTAGAGGGGGGTAGGTTTGTTGTTTAAGAGATTAAGCCGCTACTTCAGATGCCTCCGCACCATTTTGGACTTCTTTTGAGGTTTCTTCCAATTTGGCCTTCTTTTCAGATGTCACTTCAGCATCATCTATTTTGGTTTCACCTTCACCAACTTTCCTCTTAACAGCTTCAGCGGGGGCAGAATCTAGAAATAGAATAAAAAAATGGAATTAGAACGCATTTTTTCTTTTATACACATAAGCACCTACATATATAAAATCCATACAAAAATAAAAATATTAATTTACCTGTAGAGTCACCATTAGCTTCAGCAGATTCCTCTACGCCGTTTTCTTCAGTTGTGGCTGGCGTAGATTCTTTAGCAGCAGCTTCAGTGGCAGCAGGAGTTTCAGCTTCAACGGCAACACCATCGACTTCGGGGGCAGCGGCTTCGCTATTTCCGTTTGCTTCGCTGGGTTTTTTCTCTTCAGCAGCTGAAGAATCACCATTTTCTGTGGTGGTGGGTTCTTCAACAGCAGGAGTATCAGCAGATACCTCTTTCTTGCCAGCATCAACTTCCTCAGCTGTTACTTTCTCAACAACCGGAGTTTCTCTTTAAAAAAAAAAAAATTGACTTTGATATGAAAATACTGACATATGTATGTATGTATGTAGTATGTATATGCAAAAACGAATTATTCTAGATAACAGAACGATAAATATTTATGTACCTATGCAGGAAGTAATTAGACTTTTAAAATTGATAGCAAAAAAAAATTTTTTTTTCCAAAAACCCCTATATCTGTTTCCATTATATATTTGAACAGATCATTGAAAATCGGTTCACACTGGATCTTGGCCACATACAGGTACATACATATATATACATACATACCTAGATCTACACCGGCAAAATTACGAAAAAGGAAGTTAGTACTTAGGTAAATTTGTAGAAGGTAGTTCTGAAGAACAATACTGCTTACCGATTGATTCAAACACTGATCAGTTTGATCAAACATGTTATATCTCTTTTCCCATTTATACTAATTTGCAGTTATCTATGTTATGCAATTGACTTCATTTTCGTCACAAGAGGATACCTACACAGAAATATCTCCAAAACTAAAGCTGATAAGATAAATTGCTTATGTACATATTCATAGGTTTCGAGGTGGACGAAATATAGAAATCCAAAATATCAAAAATTCATAAAAACGAATTTGCAAGTTGCGAATGCCGGGCTTTTATAAATTAATATCGCTTGGCACCCTTGCATTTTATTCGAGTTTGCATGTAGATCGATTGAAATAATGGGCACATCACATACCCATACGTATTCAAAGCAATTTATGAACACACATACATATTTATGTACGTACACATACATATGTACATATCAATAGGTATATCCTATAGTAAATATCAGATAAATCATAGGTATTAGCTGCAAACTCAAATCGAGATAAGATGGCAACCAAAACTGTTAACAGCGATAGAAAAGGCATAAAGACAAATTATAAAGTGCAGCCAAAACTCACTTTTCTAATAACGAGAAATGAAGAAAACATCTGCTAATTTCAATTTTCTACACAGCACCACATTTGTGATCTATACACCACTACAAAAGAACGCACATGTGCTAAAGCAAAAACAATTTATGCACAGAAAAAAAGATGACTAAAGTACTCATACAATAACAGAAAAGCACATTGCGGAAAAGGTGTAAAACACAAACGCTGATAATTGCAAACACAAGACAAAAAGTACATGTTCGAAAAAATGTGTGGTACTTTCAGACAAACCATGATACAATTAACAAGGTAGCCTCGTCAGCTAAACCGTTAATCAACTGACTACTTTAGGTTGTCAAGAGAATGCGGAGATGAAAGGCAGCCAAAACGAGATAGCTAATCCGCGTAAGCTCAGTGCATCTCTCTTCTGTAAATGTAGAAGTGGAGTCTTTTTGACAGTTTGCACAAGTTGTACAAAAACAAAATGCATGTTATTTTTATTGAAGTTGTTCTTATTGTAGCGAAAAGGCTACCTTGTTAATTGTATCATGAGACAAACAAAAATAAATATTCGTTGTGTTGAATCTAGCAAAAAAAAAAAAAAAAAAATAAAGTAAAGAATGAAACGAAGAAAATAAATACAACAAAGTTTTACCGCGTAAAGAGAACGATAGCAAGATAAAACACAAGACCGATTTGGCACATAACGGATACTACCTACTTGTGACAAATCTAATAAAATGTGGTAGTTCTAATCAAAGATCGTACATACTGGTAAAGTATACGAAAAATTAAACGTATGAGATAATTTAGCACGTTGTTGTACAGATGTACACACATACATATAAATGAAGGGGCACAAAATTTCATAAGCGTTTTATTGTTTCTCAGACGAGAATAAGTATCTGTACGTATGTATAACGTTTACCTACATACACATACATACATACTTAGCTTTTCCCATCGGTGACAGAATTATCGACTGACAAGCGCAGTTTAAAAGAATTATTCCAATTCGGCCAAATGTATTTCCCTCATTAATATACCGATATAAGACACCTTTTCAGTATTAAGATTTGTTAATGCATCTTCACGATTTTTTTGTGATTTCAGACGACTAGATACATACTAACTCGAAAAGTTAGTTTCCTAAAAAATGCGCCAAATTATATGACCCAAAATTTTTCCAACTTCAGAATTCCCTTTCCCAAGCAAAACTCCAACACAAATGGTTTTTAACAAAATTCTCTACAACAGTTTTTTTTATGGCTGTTGATACAATACAGAGTACACGTACAACCACCATTAATACAGTGCTTGGCGTCTTTCTCATTTTATCACATTTTTATTCGTTGAATTAAAAAAAAAAAAATTATAACACAAGTGTGTTAAAAAATGCCGCTTTATTGCTTTATATACTAGCTTGGCACACTACATATATGTGTATATACATAAAACGAAAAAGAGGAAATACATCAAGAAACAACGAGGGAAAGAACTGGCAAAGGAAACAAAAACATACTTCTAAATTTTAAATAAGTCTTTTACGTTAACTTGAATAGCGTGTAAAAAAGACAACAATAGTTAACTAGACGCCGTAAATTTTTTCGCAAATGCCGCTGTTTTGTGATACAGACAAAATTTAAATTTTCCTAGCTTTTTTTCAAATACAGCAGACCAAAATTTTCAAATGAATTTTTAACAAGTTTACCCATTATCAAATAAAAAAAAGATACGTTTTTTAAGAACTTAATGTAAGAGATATGTTTACTCACTTGTTTTCTACAGCAACATCGGCCATTTTGTTTAATTTTTTTTTAACTGGTTTACAAGTTTGAGAAGGTAAAATTGTATTTTATTGTTATTATTAACAAAACACAACTGTTATTTACAATAAACGTTCTTTTTTAAAAACAAATTATTTCAGCACAACAGAAATGAGTACTTGAAAGATTTATTTAAATATTGAACTGAACTTCTCTCAAATGCCGTACCGACCACTGCACACGTCTACACTGCTTAGCTGATTTACGCCGAATGATGGCCGAATTCATGTTCGAATTAATTGGCGTCGTTGAGTTTTTAAACAACATTGCGAAATGTCCAAAAAGCAGCAAAATCCATTTGGAAAAAAGAGATATGTATAGTATATGATTTCCAAATTGTGTAGGTATTTGTACAGGTAAAAGCGGTAGAGACATGGAATATTGAAATGGCAGTGCCATCTACATATCAGGGGGAAAACTAACATCTCTCAAAGCGTTGATGTCGTTATTGCCAGATAAATCCACAAACAATTGACCAGAAAAAAATAATTCCAATAAAAAGATGCCGCGTGAAGTTTCATTTGTTATTGTGCAGAAATTATTATGTTTTTATTACTTTCTTTCCGCTGACATCTAAATTTATTTCTTCAAAATTTTCAACAGTTTTTCATAACATTCGCTAACTTTTCATTTTATACATTGAATAGGCCTCGACTCGTTTAATTCGAGAGCTCTCAACTAAGCCAATTTCAACACACAAAACTGCTGGCACGGCACTATTAGAAGTTGGCATTGTGACTATATCACCAACAGAACAATTTTTGGATATGTCTCATCTCATTATAGAATTCGTATAAAAATCGTTTAATTACTACAATGAACACTTTTTTTAAATTTTTATTTCCTGCACTGAAAGGAAACCCTTCATTCAGACAATGAATTATTCGGCTAATGGAACTTGTCACTAAAAGTGAGCTATTGAAGGTTTCATTAAGTTAATGAAGAATGTTTCATTGCATACCTAAAAGATTTTCATCTTTTAGAAGTAATTTTGAAAAACTTGAGAAATTTCTCATTTCAAAATATCCAGCCCCATTCCGCAAGTAGAGTTAGTTATAGCCAAGAGCTAAGAGAAATGTGCTATATTAATCGGTTGATATTGTATGATATATTTGTAAGCCTGATATACATACATATGTATCGCCGATATGTCGGCAACGAAATGGCACCACTCCCATCTTTATATCGCTATTTCTTTGAAAAATAATATTTAAAAAAAATATACATTATGGCTCCTTCCTACAATGAACATGTTTAAGAAATTAATACCTATTTGCGTAATTTTCGATATGTTTTTACTAATTATGTAATACTCTATTTAATATAATACCCTATATCACTTCTATAATAACATACCTACTTACATCACTTATAAAAAATTAAGGTTAAATTTTAGCATTATAAAATTAAAGTAAGAACGCATTCTGCGATAAATGGGGGTTAACAAATTTGGAAAATTCGCCAGATAGGTAGTCAAATCATTATATTTTCTCCCATGTTCAGAATATAATTTAAATAAGTGTACCCTGCCCAGTGTACCCACCACGGGTATACTGGGCATCCTTGATTTAAGAAACTTATCCAGTGATGAAATCGCTTGAGTAGTTTCGCTATAGAAGTTGTCCAAGCTGTGAAAAAGGATATGACATTTATTCCCATGATTTGATAGTTGTCATTTTTGGGCTTATCCTTTAAAGAGAATGAGAAACAAAAGCTCTTTTATGTTACTACTCTTCTTCCTTTATTTTGTTTTCTTTAAGCTTTTTCTTATACTTAGCTGTGCAAAAGTTTTCAGTCTTCATCTGGTTCTAGCGTAGAAAATTATGGAATAGACATCAAATCAATTTAGATCGGACAACGAAAAGTAGAGGAATTAAAAATTTGTGATTAAATTTAACTAAAAATATTTTAAAAAAGGCAAACAACAAAAATAGTTTCTGTATGAAACAAATAAACCGAAAACGTTAACAATCTTAATAAGTACTATGTATGTATGTATGTGTATATACATTTCTATACTATAAAAGGATAAAACGAGTCTGCAAGCATACTTATACACACATGAAAATTAAACATTTTGTCTTTTCATTGGAGTTGTGGAATAATGCAGATTTGTCAAAAAATAACTATGTAGGTATAAAGAAATGCAGACATACAATTCACTTGAACCCATAAAAAAGCTGTTAAATTTTTATACCTACCTAATAGGTATTAGTTTTATGCATTGTGAATAGTTAGTAACTTGCAAGTCCTATGTTCAAATCTAAATCAAATACATGTGTATTCATACCCAGCAATCCCGTCAACTACCTAAATACATATGTATGTATGCATGTACGGACAAAATAATCTCTACAAATACATACACATATGGTATGTATGCATGTACATACACATACATACATACATATGTACCAGGTGATACAAAAGGATTTTTGGGAATTTTTGTGTGTATGCATTTCGTGTGCACAATTCCTTTTATTGCCAACGAATCCAAACAACACCACTTACAATTTATACTACACAGCAACGCATCAGTTATGTACAAACACATACATATGTATGTATGTAGTGTATACCTATTATGTACCTCGTACCCATGTACATTTAAGTAACTATGAACATGCATATTTATGATAACTTTACTCCCCATTATCCTTTTTATGCATACATACATACATACATAGTTATTTATGTTGATGTTATTGAATATTTCGGTTCTTTTGCTGTTCAGGTCCTTGAACAACATTAAATAAACATACAAATGCATACATACAACATGTGTACGTGTGGTTTTGTGCCAAAGTCAAAGCTTTCTTTCATTCTTCGGAAGTTTGTGTTCATAACAATTTGCAACAAACAGAGTAATATTTAAATAAAAATAAAAACAATGAGGTAAGAATCTTTGTATCATTACAGCAAAGTTCAAAACGCAGTGAGCGCGAACAAGAAAGATGAAATTTATAAACTAAAAGAGAAAAAAGTTGAATCTTGAGTAATGTCCCGCGTGTTTGAAACGAAAGCTTTGGGAAGCAATACGCATACATACATACATACATACAAACAGCGCGCCTATAAAATATAACAAATAAACATCAGTTAGTTGTGAAGCCGTTTTTCGTGTTAACACACATTGAACGTGTATTAAATAAATAAACAAATAATCAAGTATGTAATTTCGGACATCAGAAAAATGAGGCAAATTTGATTAGAAAAGGTTGTGATTAAATTTCTTTCCATCCTTGAAGATGTAAAAGATAACATTGTTCTTAAGCAAAAATAGTAAACAAAAAAAGTGTTTACTAAATTCCTTCCTAATTAATATTTATAAAAAAAAAATAAAACCAATATGTCTGAAACAAAGTTAAACAACTGCAATAACATTGAAAATGGCGTTTCGTCGCTAAAATCAATCAACAAACGAAAAGATGAAATCAATGAGTCCTTGGAGGGACCCACCGTTACGTTACCCGACTCCGTTTTAAATAATTTATTTACAACATTTTATGTCAATCAAAGACGTGCAGCTCTTAACTGGTTCCTTCTCGCATATATCTGCTTTAGTATATTTATATATGGAATGCCTTCCGAACAGGACTCAAGTAAGTAATTAAGTGTTTGTCGTCAGCCCACTTTATGATATGAAACACTGGTTTTTCTTATTTTATCCTTAATTTTTAAGGAGTAGTGAATTCATTGGGTAGTTAGTTAAGATTATTTTATCAAACTATGCTCATACATACACATAAGTGTTTGTATTTGGCAAATGCAAACTAAATTTTAAATTTAGCGCTGTTCGTTTGTGATACTACAAGTATGCTGATAGTTGAAATAAATTATGTATGTAAACTTAGGCCGGGCCGGGCCGGTTTGTATGGGCAAATATTTGTCGATATTGTGCCATCGATTTTCTGATAGCTTTTGGCAAAAAAAGTTCCAATATGACATAGCCAATAAAAAAAATTTTTTGATAGGAGCTCCTGCCTACGAAGCCGTGGTACGGGGTCGGTGTGTTCGAAAAAAATATTGGGGGTTGATCTATTGGTCTGCTTGGTGTGATGGGGGAAAACAAAAATTTTAATTTGGGGGGCCTCGAAAATAATTTGTTTTATACTTATGCCGTAGTAAACAACACATGTTTGTGCTTATAACTCGACCCGCCCTAGTATACATCTGTATTTGCATAGGTATGTACTTGTTTATTTGATGTGACAGAAAAATTCAACTCTAATTTCTTCAGTGATTTCGTGAGTGCTGATAAACAATACTCGTATAGTCAAAAAAGATAAACAAGCCATTAGTGAGTTTGCTAAAGTTTACTTTAAGGAAGTAAATACTTGATGAGTGTTAAAACAATCCCTTTTTACAGCCCTGATAAAATAATGATCACTATAACTTTGAATTGTAGATTGAATTAGGAGTTTTTGTAATTTTTTCGTTTAATGAACTAAATATCTTGAAAAGGCGAAAATTTCACCTCCTGTTTTGGTGGCGGCTTTTAAATTGACGTTAAATGTTTAGGGTTAGGAATTCTAAGGTCTTCTTTAATATTTCCTATTAAATCCAATTGAAATTTATCATTTGCAGAACCTCTTATTTTGTTTTCTATCTACATATGTAGCTGTCACCAGTTCGTTGATGCTATTCAACTCGAGAAAAGTAGAACGTGTAGCAATATGAAAATATTGTTTTCGACTCTGGAAATTGGTTTCAATATTTTTTGAACTATCATTGTGTTGCTAAAGTGAATTTCAAGTGCAGCTCAAATCAAAGTTTTTTTTTGTCTACTGACAAGTTGAGTAGCATCAACGAAATGACGGCGGGGCTCATAAGCGGCTGCAAAGCTAAACAGAAAATAATAGAATGGGTCTTTCTCAGACCTAAACTAATAAGTTTTACGATGACGTTTTCAAAATGTAAGCTTATCTAAAATTCATCTATACATTTCAGCTTTATACATTATATTTAATGCTGTTGCAGTCGGTAGCTGGATACTTATGTTTGCGGCGAGTCAATATGAACAACGCAATTTGAAAAGACCATTTCATATAGCAATACTCATAAGCGGTACACCAATAGTTATTTGGGCGTGCTTCGTGGTTCATTTTGTAACATATTCACTTTTACAACAGGTACCAATATCGGCAAGGTTTGTTCTTAATTTCTTCATTCAGCTGGTGTTTTTCGAGCTTAATGCGTTTATTTTTATATTTAAATTTTTAATTAGGGAACTTTTGGGATGGGCCATTCTCTTTAACTTTTTGGTACCTGTTAGTTTACCAGTTCCTTTGTACTATACTGGATACTTTTTGTGTTTAATAACATTTTTTGGTTACTATGGTCTCATCTATTTTTCATCACGCGATGATCCAATGTTCAATGAAATGGTAAAATGAAATTTTCTTTGCGAAATCGATGAGGACGTTGTACTGGAATTCAAATAATTTTTATTAATTTCAAGTTAATGGCAAATATGGTTCTAGTTGCGGCAGGCTTAATTATTGGCTTGTTGTATTATGACATGAATGCAGCGAAACAGCGAAGAGCTTTTCTGGAGGCTAAAAAGAGTTTAGAGGTTAAAATGATAATTGAGGAACAATCAGCTGAGCAAGAACGTTTGCTTTTGTCTGTCTTGCCGAAACATGTGGCCGAAAAAATGAGGCAAGATCTCGGATCAACTAGTTCGGAACCATTTAAAAAAATCTATATGAGCCGCCATGAAAATGTCAGGTATTTCTCTTTGTTGATTTATAAACACACGTACATGTCTACCTACATATGTCCTTTGTTTTATTAAAAAATATACATACATACATAAATATATACATATATATTTAAGCATTTTGTATGCCGATATAGTTGGATTTACAGCGATCTCATCCACGTACAGTGCCCAGGACTTGGTAAAGATGCTCAATGAACTATTTGCCCGTTTCGATAGATTAGCAGAGGTAAATTGATTCCTGTTATAAGAGCTTTCTTTGCCTTGTTATTATATTATTTATGTGGAAGTTAATTATGAACTTATACATTTGTTACATTCCTTTATTTTCCGTAAAAACTGTTATTTTTAAATTCACATTTATGTTGGTTTAATTTTGTACACACCTTTTGCTACATACACATACACACAGTGAACTCGCAGAAACGTGGATATCCAGTAACATGAAGAATTTTATTTCGACAGTGATTTGATGGCTTTCAATTAGTTAGTATTTCATAAAAAGTACCTGAAAAGACTTTTAAAATCTAAATGTATGCAGAAAATTTATTATTTTTGCTATTATTTATTGAGAGAAATTCTTAATTGCTCTCATTTTACCGGACTCTGTGCAAAAACAGGAAATGAAAAAAGGTCTCTCTTCTCATTTGCTCTCTTATTTGCATGAAAATGGCTACGTGTTAGTTTGGATTGGTTCAGGCTGCATTTGTAACAGACCTTATATTTCTCTACAAGTCATTAAAACGCCTAATTCAAACTTAAAGATTTTATTGCGAAAACTGTAAGTGACTTCGGTATATTTTTATTAAGAGATCAGAAGAAAATTTAAATTGCATTATCTTGCATTTAAATGACGATCTGCGTAGTGCATATACAAAAATATGCATTATAGGTGAAATATGCAGATTCCAATCTCTTGACTCGCAAAAATATTTAGCTCATGTCAATCACAGGCTCAGGACAAAACACATGCATTATAGTCCGGGCGTTATTCTATATATTTTAACTATATTATGGTGAAAAAATAAATAAGGCTTTAGTGATACGGCAAGTAACAAGAGTAATTGTTAGGTAGAGAGAGAGAGAGAGAGAGAGAGACGAAAGGCATAGGTAAGCGTTTAAGAATTATGTTAAGAATGCCGTTGTTATTTTCAATTATAGAACTGTAAAATTTTTCTGGAACAGGACTTTTCGAAATCGTAGAACGATCACCATGTACATACATATGTTTATTTATCTCTTTATGTACATATTTATGTATTTCCTATAGGCCATATTCATAATAATTATTGTAAGTTTATTAAACTCTTATTTGACATATTTCTACGGAATATTTATCAAATAAACGTGTAATAAACCTTCAATAGATTTTATGAATATGGGTGTATATGTTTTTCTTTTTTTTTCTGTTCAGTTTTCTCATTCTGTATTATTGTACACAGGCAACACTGAAAAAGGCCATAATTGAATGACTAGCAGTTACCAGCACTTAGTTAACACTTTTTCACTTAACTTCTTTCTCTCCCTTGTCTCTTCCTCCGGTTATGTTCTTCCTTTCCTATCACTATTATTGTGCTTACTCTGTGTGTGGTTGCTGCCTGCCGTAGAAGTATCAACAGCTTCGAATAAAAATCCTGGGTGATTGCTATTATTGCATTAGCGGAGCACCAGACGAAAAGCCAGATCATGCTGTGCTTTGTGTACACATGGGTTTGTCGATGGTTAAGGCTATAAAGTAAGTCTACAGCAGACGGCGTTTGTAATAATGTTTTAATTATACATACATATGTATGTATGTATGTATGTGATGTACATGCATACATATGTAGTGTGATAGATAGTGGCAATGACGACGATAAATTTAAAATGATTTTTGTGCAAGAGCTGGTGGATATGCACAAAGGGCGGGCATTTTTCGTTATAAATAAACGAATAATTCCTATTTTATGGCCATACATTTGCATGTGTATATACATATGTATATTAAAGTTACCTTTGTGATTTTCTTTGCCAACAGATACGTGCAGCAGAAGGCCAACTCTCCTGTTGACATGCGAGTGGGTATACATACAGGTGCTGTTTTAGCCGGAATATTGGGACAACGACAGTGGCAATTTGATGTATATTCAAAGGATGTTGAGCTAGCTAATAAAATGGAATCAAGCGGAAAAGCTGGGTGAGGTTTTTGTCTTATTGGCTAATTAAAGACAAATATTAAACAACAAAACTAAAGCACTGATGAACAGCGCTATTCACGAAATCTAAAAAGGCTTACTACTAGTTTACAAAAAAAAAAATTTTTATGTTTGTTTAATATTCTTTGGTTTGTTAAATTAAGCTTGAGGTCACTTTACTTTTAATAAATACATACATATGTATGTATATATTTTCTCCTGAAGAAGATACAGAAAGGCGTATCGAAATTTTGAAGAATTTAACAATTTAAAAAATAAAGAAAAAATATATATATTTATTAAAAGCAAACAGAATTGAACAAAAATTTAGTGTACAGCAATTTTTTCCCATGATATTTTCCAGGCGTGTTCATATATCGGACAAAACATTAGCATATCTCAATGGTGAATTTGAAGTGGAACCAGCATATGGAGAGAAACGAGAAGAAGCCTTGCGTATTGCTGGTCTTAAAACTTATTTCATAAAAAAAGTGCTGAAACCTGTAAGTGCTATAAAAACAAAAACGCTAACTTTATATCTGTAGACACAACTTTGAAAGAGCTGTGAAAAAATAAATTCAGAACAGTCAGTAGATGATCACCCATTAACACTCTATCAAATGAGAACTGTTCAGAAATGAAAACATTGTGTATTGAACGCTCGTAAATTAGACTAAAATTTCTGAAACTGGTTTCCTGAAGTATTTTAAAGATATTATTTCTACTTGCTACTACAAATGCTATTACAAATTAAACAGCGATATATGTATACCCCACTAGACACAACGCTAACTCTAATTCGTAATGATATCAGTACCATTGTATGTTTTCGCACACTATATTAAAGCTTTTTCCCAAATTCGCTTTGCTGTGATGGTCACTTACTACCCAGCAAAGCGGTGAACACTGAAAAATATGAGAATATGATGTACCAAAACTATTCTCACCTTTCTACTGGGTGCAACCGATATAATTAGGAAAGTTAATATAAATTGAAATATATTTAATGTTTTCTGAACCTTGTTAACACACATTCATCCATATGTATGTATGAATATTCTGTGCAACGGAAAAACTATTATTCTACTTGTGTCTGGTATCATATGGGCTAAAAGATGTACATATGTTCGTTGCTTTCCTACTGTGTACACTATGTACTTGCATATACAATTTATTACGTCCTAGCAAGTTTACCCAATCTTGCACTGTTATAATTTTTTACATGTATATTTGAAAGACAGTTATCCTGCACACTGAGCATTTCAATTTAATATTATTCTGTTGAGATACTTTCTTTATTACGAGTAATTGGAGTTTTCAATATACATACATATTTGCCCACATTTATTTCACTCTCCTTCGGACAGCTTCTTCAGGGCAGGCAGTCTATCCGAAGGAGAAAATTACAGCAAAATAGAAGAATAAAAAGCTCTAATAATCAAATCATTAAATCATTAAAGAAGAAGAGTGGCTCGAATAAATTGAATAATTAATATTTTAACTTAGTTTGCCTCTCCAAATGCAAAGAAAATCAACGAAACACAGAACGGCAACAACGACAATAATGACGATACTCTTGATGAAGAACTATTGGCTGAAAGTCAAGACGATAAAGTAAAAGACCCGCAAACAGAGACTGAAATCTGTGATAAAGCAACCTTGTTTAAAGAAGAGCTACGAAATGTTTTACGCGATCGAGATCATTATGCGTAAGTTTACTGCTTAACTACTGAATGGATAGCTAACATGGAACCAGTTATTGTTGTTTTTTCAATGCAGGCACATTGACCAGGATACCGATTGCATACTGAAATTTAAGCAGAAAGAGCTTGAAGAAGACTACTTAGCTTATCGGGAACCGTACTCTTCATTACCACTTGTATCTGCTTTAATAGTACAAACTGTCGATATAATTTATTCGTTTTTAATATTACCAAGGTGAGTACTTGATGCGCTCCTTTTAAAGTGGAAAGAACTTCTATTTGGTATCATATTTTCAGATCGCCGCTGCATTTTATTAACATAGCAGCTCCCTTAATTCCAATTTTTATGTTAGTGTTTATAAGTGTCGCTGAAAGCTTTCCCACATATTTGCCCGATTTCTTTGTCAGCATCAGCAAGCGTTACAATGATTTTACTCGTGTACGCGAATTCACTGCTATAATCATAGTGCTCACCATGGGTTACAGTAATATTATTGATGAGGTGCGTTAGTATTCGAATGAAGACTTATTTGATATTATTTGCGTTGGCAACTCTTAACAAAACTATAATATATTTTAGTTTTTCTTTGTGGCTTACATAAAGTCAGAGCATGTGGTTAGCGAAAGTGTTTTTAACAAAACACAAAGCGAAGAAGACTTTTTGGTGGCTGAGCCGATGATTGATGCAACGCCTGAGCCCTTAGATAACGTCATGTATCCCTCCTATCTGAGCAACTTCTGTGTTTTAATACTTATTGCCACAACTGTTATATCCCAACTTACGCATTTCGTCAAAATAATGCTACTAATTCTAATAACAGGTAAAAATACAAAAGAAGATATCTGCATTACATGTGACAGACACACATACTTTTGTTTATGTTTATTTTTTCAAATTTGATCCCTTTACAGGTAATCACTGGTATTTTAATGTCTATGTCCTTGGTGATTTGTATACATTGGAGGATGATTTGGCCTTCAATCCGTAAGTAAAATTTGTTTTATTTTGAATATTTCACACAGCTATTTGCTGCATCCTGCTAAACACGCATGCTATCGTTGCATGTATGGACTTGGACTTGGTACACAGCCTTATTTGTGTGCATATTTTGCCAAGCAAAACAATGATATTTGCATTTGCTTTTGACTGCCCAGAGAAGATGCATAAATGTGTATTTATGTATAACTTTTCAGAAATTCACGCGAATGCTTCAGTGCTGATTTAACAATTTTTTTTTTTTTTTTTTGGCAATTGCTCTTTTCGGTGATAACTCATACACTTCTAATAACACTGTGCTTGAATTTGGAACTTTTTTTTGCCGACAAACGGGGCACCCAGTGACTAAACCTAATTCGGGTACGCTGAATTCAGTGGTGCTATCCGTTTTTCTAGGTTAGCTCCCGTTTTCGAGATTTACCGTTATTTTAAAAATGGAGGAGATTGCACTACATGTATTGAACTAACTAAAAAAAATTTTCGTTTATTGAACTTTAGTAAAAAACCGAAATTCCGCAGTAAAATAACCTTTAATTTGATATATAATTTATTAAAAAAATTATTTTTTGCAAATTCTTGAAATTTTGTGATCTTTAAAACTGCATAAAAAATTGAAAAATTAAGCTATGCCAACAAATTTTCCCGTGTATATAAAAAATTATGTTTGAAACAAAACGAGCTTTAAATGACCAAAATCTGTGGGCAACTTTTGATTTTATTCACAAAAGATGAAAAATTGCAATTTCAACCTGTTACCAGACGAAGCCTCAAAAATTGAAAAAAATATTTTCTTGTTAATTAAAGTACATTTCTGCATGTTCATATAAAAAGTTTTTTGTAATTATCTAACATTGAGATGTGTTAAAAAAGTGTTATGAAACCTTTTTGCATAATTTGTACTATTATGCATAATTTTGCATAATAGTACAAATTATGCATAATTTTGCATAATAGTACAAATTATGCAAAAAGGTTTCATAACACTTTTTTAACACATCTCAATGTTAGATAATTACAAAAAACTTTTTATATGAACATGCAGAAATGTACTTTAATTAACAAGAAAATATTTTTTTCAATTTTTGAGGCTTCGTCTGGTAACAGGTTGAAATTGCAATTTTTCATCTTTTGTGAATAAAATCAAAAGTTGCCCACAGATTTTGGTCATTTAAAGCTCGTTTTGTTTCAAACATAATTTTTTATATACACGGGAAAATTTGTTGGCATAGCTTAATTTTTCAATTTTTTATGCAGTTTTAAAGATCACAAAATTTCAAGAATTTGCAAAAAATAATTTTTTTAATAAATTATATATCAAATTAAAGGTTATTTTACTGCGGAATTTCGGTTTTTTACTAAAGTTCAATAAACGAAAATTTTTTTTAGTTAGTTCAATACATGTAGTGCAACCTCCTCCATTTTTAAAATAACGGTAAATCTCGAAAACGCGAGCTAACCTAGAAAAACGGATAGCACCACTGAATTCAGCGTACCCGAATTAGGTTTAGTCACTGGGTGTCCCATTTGTCGGTTTTTTCAACTAGCACAGTGTAATGAGTCTTTATATGTTACAAGGAAAAAGACCCAAAACAGCTAGGAAAAAATATTTTAAATATCATAGTTCTGTTGTTGCAAAAGGTGGCTCAAAACAACAGGGGTCCGGTTCGCATTCAAAGAATTTGTTTGCTGATTCGACGAAACCCGTTGTTGAGAGCAGGAAGAACATTTTTTTTCTGTGCCCGCTTTTATATGTAGCATTTTGAAAATCTTTCAGAATAATGCCAACAAGTCATATAATGACTGCAGCTTTAATTTTCATAACAATTTCTTTGGCGTTTTGGTCACGACATGTAAGTAGAGACAAATGAGAGGTAACGTAATAGACGGTAATTGCTACACTTCATAACGTGTTTCCTTTAGATGGATCGTGAAGATCGTGTGATATTTAAGTGGAAACTTTTAGTAACTGAGCAAAAAGAAAGAGCAGACGATATGCGTAAGCGAAACGAAGCATTAGTTTACAATGTTTTACCAGTGCACGTAGCTGAACATTTTATGAAGAACACGAAACGTTCACACGATGATTTATATTCGCAAAGTTACGCGGAAGTTGGAGTTTTATTTGCCAGTATGCCGAATTTTTCAGGTAAAGAAAAGAAAAATCATAAATTCTATTCTTTAACTATGATAAATGTACTTTTGCACAGACTTTTATTCGGAGGAAACTGTTAATAATCAAGGCTTAGAGTGCTTGAGGTTTTTAAATGAAGTTATATCTGATTTTGATGCTGTAAGTTTTAGAAAATTATGTAGATTTTACTGCAAAAGCGTAACGAAATTTTCATTATTATGTCTCAGCTGCTAGAACTTCCACAGTATCAGGATATCATAAAAATTAAGACAATCGGTTCGACGTATATGGCAGCCAGTGGCATTAATTTGAATCGTGATATAAAATCTGGTGATCCCATTACCAAAAGATGGGCTCATTTGGCCCTACTGGTACAGTTTGCTCTAGAATTAAAGAAAACTTTGCAAGATATAAATGAACAATCCTTTAATCACTTTGTTTTAAAAATGGGAGTCAACCATGGACCGATTACTGCAGGAGTAATAGGTGCACGAAAGCCGCACTATGATATATGGGGAAATACCGTTAATGTGGCATCTAGAATGGAAAGTACTGGAAAAGCGGGAGCAATACAAGTATTATCTGTCCAAGTATTATCTGTTCAACTTTTTAACACACGTTTTTCAGGTTACGGAAGAAACGTGCAATATATTGCAAGAATTTGGATATTCATTTTTGCAAAGAGGCTTAGTCAGCGTTAAAGGCAAGGGCCAGTTAATGACCTATTATTTAAGAGTAAGTAAAACATAAACTTTATGTCACGCTCAATCACTGTAGACTTGTGTTTATTTATTAATTCTTTTAGGGTAAGTTTAATAAGAAAACATCTGAACTTGAAGTAGAAACAAATAATAATGTTAATGGCATCGCCGCAACTGTTTACAATGCAGACGATATACCAATACAGCAGGGCAGGGTTGGTAATATAACAAATCCTGTATTTGAGACTGAAATCCATTTCAAACTCGATGATGCGGAGGCTGACATCAAGACACCCTTATTAAATCTCAAAACAAATGCCAACTCAAAGTCTACCAGTCCAATTAAAGACTGCGCAAATGCAGAAATGAGCTCTGAAGAAGATGCTTTAATAGCTACCGAATTAGCCAACTAAAATCTCTGACTAGTTTCAATTTTTAACTCATTACATTGCTGACACATGTACACGCATATATACATACATACATACATATATACATACATACATACATAATGAAGTTCTCGTTGAAAGCAGTTATCGTTCAAAGAAAACTCAAAAAGTATTATCCATATTTACATAAATATGCAGTAGATAGTAGTTGTAAGCATTCATTTCATTTCTACTTTGCTTGTTTGTAGGAAAATTCTAACAGTATTGAATATAGTTTTCTATATTTGAAAAATTCCAATTTCATTGTTATTTAGTTTTATTACAACTTGATTTAAGTTATGTATTCACTTGTTGTTTAAAGAACAAACAAAAACAAAACCAAAACAAACTTTTAACTATGTACCTAAAGTAATTAATAACTCATACCTATTTACTAATTCTGTACATTATCCATATATGTAAGTAGTGACTTTATAGGCATAAATACAAGTACCAATTTGTAGAATACGCATACATACATACATATAATATAGAAATTATTAGGTTGAATAACCATAAACTCTCACTCTCTAAAAATCCTTTGTCCATAAAAAGAAAAACACTCAATCCCACCTAAAACCACGACCATTTCATTCGATAATAAAAATATCACACAGCGAAAATTTACGAAATATTTTAAATATTTGAGATCTTAAGTAAAAACGAAAGCTTATTAATTTAGCTATTTGTATGCATATCAAGGCATAAATACATACATATTTAAGTATTAGTTATAAATATCAAGCAACATTCATACATACATATGCATATAAATACCACA
This sequence comes from Sturmia bella, assembly GCA_963662145.1. NCBI lineage: Eukaryota > Metazoa > Arthropoda > Insecta > Diptera > Tachinidae > Sturmia > Sturmia bella. The sequence continues at coordinate 68,925,686 of OY759171.1, read as the reverse complement.
TACCATGATACAATTAACAAGGTAGCCTCGTCAGCTAAACCGTTAATCAACTGACTACTTTAGGTTGTCAAGAGATTGCAGAGATGAAAGGCAGCCGAAACGAGATAGCTAATCCGCGTAAGCTCAGTGCATCTCTCTTCTGTAAATGTAGAAGTGGAGTCTTTTTGACAGTTTGGATAAGTTGTACAAAAACAAAATGCATGTTATTTTTATTGAAGTTGTTCTTATTGTAGCGAAAATGCTACCTTGTTAGTTGTATCATGCCACATACTCTCTTTCTCAACGAATTAATCTTAAAAAATAATCCAAATATATATGTACATGTACACATGTATGTACATACATATGTATGTATCTGATACATATGTACATAAACTGTATTATTAGTCGACTCAAGCGGTAATGGCTTGTGAACATACATACATATAAAATGTGCAAAAGACGTTACAAATCAAAAGTATGAAGAAATCTTAATTTTTCTTCAAACTGAGAAAAGTTAATTTTTGGAACGAAGTTCCTTAACGCGGCTTGCTGGTAGTGGAAATTAGTAGAAATCGTCACGAAAACGTGTGAACTGTTTATATGTATTGGTGTACTGTCGAAAAGCAATTGTGTATGATTGGCAGTGTCTCCACTGACAGCAGCGGAGAGACATACAAATAAATATTAATTAGTTGGAAAACGTTCCAAAAATTTAAGGATTCATAAAATTTCAAAATTTTAAAAACAACACAAAATAAAACATACAGATTTTACCTTGTATTACATTCAAAGATGAAAAAAAAACGTGAGGAACTTCGTTCCTAACGGGGGTCCCCCGACCGCATTTCTTTTTTTTACATACATACACATGTACATATGTATTTTTTTCTACATACTAAGAAACATTTCATACACTCTACTCGTACTTACATACATATGTATGTCAAATTTCTTTCTGAGTTAATTTTATATGTATGTACATGAATACACATATGATCTCACTTGCACGAAATTTACCCAGAAACTACGTGAAAGCTATACCCATGTATATGTAGATTCTTCACACGATATAGTCCCATATAGCAGGAAAATCGTTTGAGCAAAAGACAATCATCGGATTAGTTTTTGAATGAAAATCGTTCATACCCTCATTTCTGATACAAACTACTTGTAACACGTACAATGTTTAGTATAAAAATTTAAGACTTTTAGCATCAACATACGAATACGAGTACATGCATATGACGCCTAAAACAGTTACCAAATAGAATTTTTTCAAAACTTTGTGGTTATTTTCAAAAATAAAACAATTATCGGAATAACAATAAGGAAAAGTAAACATAAATGCGAAAACGCAGCTTACGGTTTTAAAACGATATACCTATTTAATGATACTTTTTAAAGCCCGGATAATATCGCTTTGATATTGTACTTTGGTTGATTGGGAATAGCTTGTTTCAGTTCCGGTGCTTTCGCATGGACCTTTTTATGGAGAAGCTGTTGAGTTTTGGCTAAAGCAGTGCCCAGGTAAAAAGAGATATTAGTAAAGTAGATCATATACATACGTATGTGTGAACATATGTATGTATGTATATGCAATAAAGTTGGCAGGAAAGCATGAGCGCAAAACTTAATTGTAATTCATACCTTAATTGTATGTACATAAGTAGGTATGTAATTCATTGTTGCTCATACTTGTGTAAGAAGGTTTAAGGTTAAATTTTTAAGAAAAAAATAAATGTAAATTAACTGTAGTTTTTATTCAAAATACATACATACATATGTAGATCTGATAGTCTGTAATTTAACGAAGGTAGAAAATTAGCTCAAATGTGAAACAAATAAAATATAATAAAAAAGTAAGCGAATGCGTATTATAAAATAATTCTCTATTTTACTTTTATTATGCCTATAAATATGCATGCACATATGTAGATATGTATGTATATGAAATATTTTAGTCATTCAATATGCAGTTTAGCACAAAAAAAATAAATCAGGTATTTATTTACACGTTGTTAATGGTAAGTGGAAAAACAATGTGCATACTCACTCCCCTTATCACACTAATCTGCCCACGGTGCTCGTAAAGTAAACAGTGTGGCCACCCTAAAATATTTTTTTTCGAACACACCGACCCCGCACCACAACATCCTTGGATCAAAAAGCTATCGAAAACTCGATGGCAAAAAATGAGAGCAAAACTTCAAATCGTAGCAAAGAAGTTTGAATGATGGACCAGATTAATTACTCAGCCTCCATTCATCTACTCGGCACTAGAAGTTGTTCTTATTGCATCGTCAGCTTACTCTAAATTTTCTGGGCGAAAAATATTGGATTGTCAATTTTTTTTTCAATTATTTGTGTATAGAATAAAATAGCACCAACCTTTTTGTAAGCAAAGAGAAAAAAATTTTACATGTAAGAGCTGTTTGATGCAAGAAGCAAAAAAAAATTACCTGTGCTACCAAGTTCACCTTGAATGAATTCGCCTTGCGTTTTTAGTGTGAATACATTTTTGGTTGTCAAAATCTAGATTTGCCCATGGTACAACTAATAAGGTAGAGTCATCCGCTGAACCTTTAATCATCTGACTACTTTAGATTGTCAAGAGAATACAGAAATGAAAGGCAGCCAAAACGAAACAACAAATCAATGTAAGCTCTGTTATCTCTCTTCTATAAATGCAGAAGTGGTGTGTTTTGACAGTTTACAGAAGTTGTACAAAAACAAAATGCATTCTTTTTTTATTGAAGTTGTTCTTAGTGTAGTGAAAAGGTTACCTTATTAGTTGTGTTATGATGCACCGACAACAACATTTTTCATATGCAATTTTTTTTAAAAAACACTATAATTGTGCAAAAAGCACTGAGTTGACATCACTTCTTTTTAGTACACACTCGTCGAATTGTCTCTGATTTTATTTTATTTTTTTTTTGACAGCACAATGACAAACAATTTGATAATGAAAATTTTCGACCAAAATTTGGAATAAGAAGAAAATAATTTCAAAGTTTTTCATAAGACTCAATTAAACATTAATTTTAATATTTACATTAAGAGTAAGTGGATAGTCTTTGGGAAATTCAGGAAAATTATTGTGATATTACCGTTTATAAATTATTAAATAACTGTGACGCGAACTTCCGTCTCAGGGTTACAAGAAGATAAGGGCATCATATTTGACTTTATTTTATAACTTCTAGGCTTGGTAAATTAAAGTCTGCAATTGTTTGAATTTCAGTCAAAGATGTCCCTGAAGCCTAAAAAAGTAAATTTTAATGAAATTTGGACTGATTTAAAAAATACAGCGGAGGCAGTAATAAAACTGGATAAAGTAGAAAGAAATGTTTGGAACACCAGTTTTACGTGAGTAACTGCTGGATAACAGCATTGAACATTGAGGAAATGAAATGTTTGCTATTGTAGGAATGTATATACTTTATGTGTTGCCCATCCCGAGCCATTTGCAGATCTTTTGTACGAAGAAACAAAGCAGTTTCTCAAGCAACATGTAGAAAATATGCTGCATACAAGAGTTAATCCACCGGGCGCAGATTCGAATGAGGGAGACCAGCCGGACCTTTTAAAGCGGTATTACGACGCGTGGTCGGAGTACAGCAAGGGTATTGTGGACTTACATTGCCTATATACTTACTTGAATATTCAGCACATAAAGAAACAAAAAATATCTGATGCTGATGTAGTCTATGGTAACTTAACCACAGAATCTTACGAACAAATGGAGATTGGAGAACTAGGTCTTGATATATGGCGTACAAAAATGATTGAATCACTTAGTTTTGATTTAGTTAAACACATTCTTGATGGTATAAAGCAAGATCGCATAGGTAATCCTGGTCTGGATGATGAACGTGTTAAAATAATTAGTGGCGTTATGCACAGCTTTGTTGAAGTTCAAGCCTACAACAAAGCAGGGTCCTTAAAAATTTATCAATGGTTATTTGAATGTCCCCTACTTTTAGCCAGCGGCGAATACTATTCAGCGGAAGCATTATCATTGTTAGCTAGGTGTACAGTAAGTCAATACATTGAAGAGGTCATCAAGATTTTGGAAGATGAGAATAAAAGAGCCCAAAAGTTTTTGCATTCAAGGTAAGAGGAAGTCACATCCCAGCTAAGGAAAAATTACTCACTACGTTTTTTGTTACACAAAATGAAGAAATATATTTTTAATTGGCTAACCCTTCTCATACCATTTTTCAGTTCTTTACCTAAACTTCTTAAACAGTGCGAAGAAAAATTTATTAACGAGCGCTTAGATTTTTTGTATTCGGAATGCAAGCAAATGGTATCCCAAGAAAATCGAAAAGATTTGCGCAATATGTATATCATTCTGAAACCTATACCGGATCATTTGAAAGGCACACTTATACAAACATTTCTGGACCATATTAAAAATGAGGGCCTTGAAACAATTTCAACTTTGAAAGGTGAAAATATACACATACAATTCGTTGAAGACATGTTAAAGGTGCATCAAAAGTATACTTTGTTAATTGCGGACGTATTTGAGAACGATCCATTATTTTTAAGCGCTCTGGATAAAGCGTGTGCAAGTGTTATAAATCGCAGACCAAGTGATAAACTGCCCTGCCGTAGTGCTGAATATGTGGCGAAGTACTGTGATACTCTGCTGAAAAAATCGAAAACCTCTGAAGCTGAAGTCGAGCAAAAGCTAACTAACAATATCACTATATTCAAATATATCGAAGACAAAGATGTATATCAAAAATTTTACAGCCGCTTATTGGCTAAGCGTTTGATACATGAGCAATCACAAAGTATGGATGCCGAAGAGGCCATGATTAATCGCTTAAAGGTTTGAAATAAAGCACTCTTAAAAATAATAAGATTTTTATATTTTCCAACTTTAGCAAGCATGTGGCTATGAATTCACCAATAAACTACATCGCATGTTTACAGACATTTCCTTATCTGCGGACTTAAATAATAAGTTTAATAATTACTTAAAGCAAGAAAATATAGATTTAGGTAAAATAAAAAAATAATTGGAATCTTTTGCTTATATTATACTCATATGCTATGTTTTAGGCATCAATCTATCAATCAAAGTCCTACAAGCAGGAGCTTGGCCTTTAGGCCCAACACAGGTTGTTATACCATTCGCAGTTCCGCAAGAGTTTGAGAAAGCTATAAGAATGGTTGTGAACTCTAAAATTATATTTAAAAATCTCTTTTGCAATAATTTTATTTCTTTTTCGTTAATTATTAGTTTGAAACATTCTATCACAATTCATTTAGCGGCCGTAAACTTACCTGGTTACATCACATGTGTCACGGTGAACTGAAACTTGGTTATTTGAAAAAAACTTACATTGTCACACTGCAAACCTATCAAATGGCCATGCTGTTGTTATTCGAATCCTGTGATTCAATGACCTGCAAGGAAATACAAACTACTCTACAACTGAACGTCGAAACTTTCCAGAAGCATATGCAGTCGCTACTGGAATCAAAAATTCTTAATGCTAGCAGTGAGAATCTGGACGACGACACAAAAATTGAACTGAATTTCGATTACACAAACAAACGTACCAAATTTAAAATTACATCCGCGCTGCAAAAAGAAACACCACAAGAGGTAAAAACAAGCACACCCCGACTAACTTTGTTGAAGATAAACAAATTTCTCTTTTCATAGGTTGAACATACGATAAATGCTGTAGACGAAGACCGTAAATTATACTTGCAGGCGGCCATAGTGCGTATTATGAAATCTCGAAAAGTTCTTAAACACAATGCTCTAATACAAGAGGTTAATTTTGTTTTAGTGAAAATGTCACAAGAAAAAATACACTTTTTAATTTGTTTTTATTCAATTTCACTTAGATCTTATCTCAACCGAATGTTAGCTTTACACCTAGCATCACTATCATTAAGAAATGTATTGAGTCGTTGATTGACAAGCAGTATATAGAGCGAACTCCCAACTCTGGCGATGAATACAGTTATGTGGCATAATCAAGCAGCTCTCTGCCACCCTAGTACACGCCCATCATGATGATATCTTTCCTGTACATTTTTATTTAAATTAACAATTTTTAACAGCTCTTAAGTACATACTCACATCTAGCTTAGTTATCATTGTTTTACAGATGTTTCATAATTTTAAGACCATAAGTCTTTTGCTGCTGCTCTTCTCTTTTCTGACTTTCAGCAAAACTAGAAGAAATGATTAAGTAAAATAACAGTACATACATACTTTAATTTTAATTGGAATTCAAATGGTTATTAATAGTTTAAAAAGTTTTTGCATTGTTTATTTGCTGATGTTTTAACCCAAAATTGTCAATAAAACGAACCAGAATCTATGAGAATTGTGTTTTTATGTTATTTTCGTGATTTATTTTCCATAATTATTTTGTTTTTCATGCTTTAAATAATCAATCCTTCGTGGTTATAACTCGTTTATAAAAATGGTTTTAGTAAAAATTAAAATACACTTTCATAAATAAAAAGCGTCCAAGTCAATTGTTGTTGGGTTTAAATTTTAGTTTTTCATATATAAATATTTAATACTTTAGTTGTGTTAAAATTAAATATGAGAGAGATTACGTACATATGTTCATACATATTAAATATGTATTTGAAACGATGACGTTAAGTAAATATATGCATATTTTTTGTAAAATTAATTTTTAATAAAAAGTTAAACTTAACTTTACTTACATATGTATGTCTTGCAATTTTTTTCTAAGGTGGCACTAGTTTTTAATGCTTAGTATTTTAAATTGTTTAATTAATTAAAACAACTAGTTCTTATTTGATTTCTTGGGGGATACATTAGAAGAGAGTGAGCATTGTGTTAAAAGTGAATACTGTTTGTTAAATAAATTCCTTTTTTTCTTAAATCTATCAATTAATATGTGTAAAAGTTTTTTTTTTATAATAGTGATTTAAAGTTTTTGTTGCTTATGAAAAAGTATTCTTTTCCCAATAACTATTATTTTTGTGTGTTCTTCATGATAGTGCTGTTTTAGATAAAAATACAAACAATACAAACTAGTCAAAATGTCTGTTGACTTTACTCAACAATAAAACACTTGTCACTAATCCAGATCTCTCTTAAGATAAATTAGTTTTTTTATCATCTTAAATTTTTCTTAATTTATGACGACATTGCAGCACGCTAGAATTTGTGCTAATATTTATTTTAATTAAAACTCAACATCTCGTATTCTTTTCAACAACATGTTATTAATTCACATTAAAAAAATATGATTGACCATTCATGTTTTTGCAATCTATACGCATGACACTCAATTCTTGTTTATTTTGAATTAAAAGCATGTGCTCAGAAACTATTTTCAGTATATTGTTTCCGTATGTATGTATGTATTATAGTTTTGTCCTCTTTCTCATTATTATGAATTTTTATAAAAAGTTCTGGGAGGAAAATATGTACATATGTATGTTTAGAAGAAATATGGTTTAAACTGATTCAAGTTGGCAATAAAAAAATAAAGAACCATCAGTGGAAACCTAAAAACGGGGCTAAAATGTATAAATGATAAGAAAACAAAACTCCCACCAAACAAAAGTTAGACATCTCTTTAGCATAGATAAACAAAACCGTATAAACAGAAATCTGACAAGGTTCTGCATGAAATTGCTGTTTACCAATTAATTGAAAAAAAAAAACAAACAAATACGCAATAAATTTGATGTGAATAAGCTTTAGGTGTTCAATTTTCCATGGGAAATGTAAATGATTTTCCTTCATTTTATATTTTTCTTTTCATGGGGACAGTGTGATTTTTAAACATCAAGTAGTATTCGTTTAGATTAAGTTGAAGGCATGTTAACAACAAAATCTTACTCTGAATTAAACGCTTCTTAATAAAGAATTTCCTTTTTAAGGAGGTTTAGGCTTATCTTTAAATTATTTTAGCGGAAATAATGATTAGTCTCGATGTGAAATATCGTTTTAACGAGACCAACAAGTATGTACATATGTACTATACATACATAAATATGCACTAATAAGTTGCTTTCTTTATTTTTAGCCAATTTTGAATGCATTATATTGCTTTATATGTATATTGCATAGAAAAAAAATCTATGAAAACTTAATTAACCAGTTTTGCAGTTGAGCAGTCTAACTTAGTCGACAAAAAGACATTTTATTTATCTTATTTTTCCTATTTAACTTGTGGTAATATTGTTAACATTTCAAATATTTTGTTTTGGTTTATTATTATTATTATTATATATAAATGCATTTTTATTATCATCGTCTCTTACTGAGGTATGCTCACTTAATGTTTATGTTGAATGTATTTTCTTCTGTGAAAATCTTTTGTTTTTTTTTCTTTTATGTATTTGGTTTCAATAATTTGCATTGTTTGTTTTATCAACGACTAGTTTTTCTTAAAGCAATTTCAGCATTGTAAGTACATATTTAAGATACGGGCTTACAATTTATGGATACTATTTTGTTTTTTTTTTACTTAAGTAAAAGTTGTCGCTTAATTTTTTTCGTGACTATAAACGAATATGAAAAAAGCAAAAGATTGATACCTGAAGTTTTCGCATGAACACGTTAACCGTCACTTTTTTATGCAAAAAGCATGCCATCGTACTTTAATTTTAACAATCAATCTTACTTTTTGTACGTTAAAATATTAAAATATTTAAACATTTTTTCAAAATTATCATCTGTTATAAATTATCATCTGTTAGACACAAAATAATAAATTATCATTTGTCTTACAATCTCAGTTGCCTCTCTAAAAATTAATTCGTATTACACATATTGCACAAAAATATTTTCTACTTAAGTAAAACTAATTTCTCTAAGTTTAAAATTATTTTCAAATATTCCTGTACTTTTTCACTATACTTTCATTTGATCTTATTTATTTGTGGTTGCTCATAAAGACTTTATAATTTAAATTTATAAATCTATATTAAACCAGTATTTAACACAATGTAATCCGATTCCTGTATGGGGTATGTGTGTGTGTTTGGGAGAGAGAGAGAGAGGGACATGAACTGGATGAATTTATCTTTTTTACATCAAGCTAAAATTGTTTTTTTTTCTATTTCTGATTTCCACTTATTGGTTACATTTTTAATTGCGCAACAAAATTAAAATTAAAGAACTTAAAAACAATTCAAATTGTTACAACAGACCAATGGGCATTAGTGGCAATCTGAACGTTGATTTTCTTAAGCCCAATAGATAATGTTCTGCACCTCGCTCTATATGTTATAACAATAAAAGAAAAAAGCTATCCGAAAGGTTCTACTATTTGTTTGGGCAATGTTTTACGACCCTACAGTAGCGCTACTTTAAAAAAGACATACGTAAGAAGTAAATTTGATGTGCGATTCCCTTCTTTGTTATAACAGCAATTAAAATTTTAAATAGCTTGATATAATAATGTATTTGAATTAACAAAAAAACTGAAACTTTATTTTAAAAATACAATGCCTGGTGAGATCGGTCTGTAAGTTTCCAATGAGAACATATAGATAACAGAATGAATTGAAACCGGAATCGGATTAGCAATGCGACAATGTGAATATAAAAATAAAAATTGACAATCGAACATGCATGTTGAAGATGACACCACACTGGACGACGCGATGCGCCACGACACGTTGTTATTTTCATTAATCCTTAAGGTGGAGTTACACAGCACGCGTCGATGTGTTTGATGCGGCTCCCACAAAAGTAGAATCAATGCAATTGTATTTGGCAAGCTGCACAGCGAAACGCATAGAACGCACAGGGGAGTAAAAAGCGTGCTATGTAACTCCAGCGTTATGGAACTTATCTCACTAAGCAGCAGCTGAACTACGCGACGCAACTTAAGTATTACAGACAAATTATATTTTGTCGCTTCGTGTCGCATCTCCCAGTGCAGTTTCACCTTAATATGTGTGTATGTATGTATGTACGAAAGAGCGAACCTTATTGTTGAAAATGCGAAATTGGAAAGTCCCTCTCCCCACAAATGTTCTCTGTAGCAAAAACTACATTGTGCAAAATTTTATCTAGATTGCAATAGAAGAAGGCGTGTAGCATTCGCCTACAAGTTGAAAGAAAATATGAAAATGTTTACAAAATGCACCAATATTTTTTAAATTCCCAATATTTTTTAAACATACCTAAATCGTGTCTCTATGCACTATGTCTGTTCCTTTACAAATACAATTTATGTAAGTCTTCTTCCCAGCGTCTAACCTAGCGCCGTTGTGCCTCCTAGTAGTATTCGTTTCCCGACATTTGCACGGAATATGCCAACCCTCCCATACAAAAGTAGATTTATCAATTTTCCTCCATGTCAAAGATATGACCGACCGACTACTTTATTACCTCAATCATAGTCATTCACTTTCTTAAGGGTGTCCACATAAAAATGTTTTTGGGGGAGCTACGATCCAAATTTTGCAAAAAAAAAAAAAAAATTGGCCCATACAAATAAGGTGCACTCTAATGTACATGCGTTAAAGCTCTTAAGAGTTCTGTTACTTATATATCATTTCGTTATATGCTATGTAAACATACTGCAATAAATATGTATGTAGTTCATGTATTATTACGAGTAATAGCCCAATTTTTGTTAAGCAAGCCTTATCCTAAGACTTAATTTTTGTAGCCAAATAAATCGTGGTTAAAACTAAAGTTTGTGGCCGGCCATCCATTCCAAACAATTACACATGTAACTCTAGTTTAGTTGTTTGGCATTTTTCTTTTCTTAATTTTGTATACACATTGTTAAAAACTATTTCAAGTTTAATTTAATAAATAGTTTGTTGCTTGTTTATGTATGTATGTTAATTTAAGTTAATAGTATGTTGTATGTATATTGAAACTCGTCAACTGTTTTACAGCAAAGCCAGGAATAAGGTATTTAGTACTTTGAATTTCGTAACATTAATTACCTCAAACGATAATGTGCATTCCGTTTCTTTTATTTTTAGAGTGTTCTTGCATAGTGTACGTACGTATGTATGTATCTGATTGTTTATTCTGGGTTAGAATGAGTATTAATTAATTTTTTAAAGTAAATTTGACAAATTGCATTTAATTTCAGTCTTAAAGTTTCCCGCCTTTGTGCATTATAAGAATTGGAAATGAAAGGTTAATTATAATATATAATTTTTTTAGTGGTATTATTAATGTGTGTATGTATGAATGTATGTATATGCGCAGATGTCTATAAATGCAAGTATGTATGTGAACGTTTTAATTAGTTATGTGAAATATGGGAAGGAGGATGTGCTAAGACTTTTTGGAGGGCATTTGGTTAAAAATTTGATACAAAAATCTAATGTTTGCGATAGAGAGATTAATTGTATTTACTGATCTAATGAAAAGTGCTTCGTACGTTTCCATAAAGTTTTGAATATTCCTTTTTTCTTCGGCTTTTCTGTAGTGTTGCTTTGGCCACGTTTTAAGTCTTTTGCATTGACAGAAGCACCTAAATAGACTTGTAATTATTAAACAACAAATAAAATAGTTGAAGAAATATTAACATACTTTTATCAATATCCTGATAATAATGAGCTTCCAATGCATGATCGGCAGTGTATGAAGACTTATTTCTTTTCTCCTTGTGGGGCTCTGCAACGAACAGAAGTAATATAATTATAGTAACTAGAAATTGCAGTTTCGTAATTGTCATTAGCTTACTTTTTTTCGTTATTAACAAACTAGTTACGCGTCGTAAAGCTTCACGTGGAGATTTATTTAAGAATGACGGCGTTAGGTTCGGAGGAAGAGTGAGCGGTTTTCTTGCTTGACCAGTACCCGACATACCAGTATTTCCCTCCCATATTCTCATGGTTGATATACGATCTATATTTTCAGTTGACGCTGGACGCATTGAACGCTGTTTGGGATACCATCCACGTTGAGGAGCACCAGCGAGCCTCAACATTTCATTAGATGCTAAAGCATGATTTATGGAACGCTGGCGGCACATAGCACCACCAAATGTATTCCCGCCCGAAATACCAACAATAGAATTACCCATATTTATATTGTTGGATGTACTGGATCTGGGAGCAGTACGTGATCCACCGGGCGTATTTTCATTTTGACGTCTGAATGGGGTACGTGGAATGTCACATCTGAACAAAAACAAAATTGAGATTCAATTTTTAGAGCAATTTTTAGTCAATATTACCCTCTAGCAAATATTGGAGTTTCTGGTAAACTACAGGATGTCTGTAATCGGTGTTCCTCTCTCGGAGACTGTTTCAAGCTTCGTTTAGTTCCATAAGAAACGTAACGCCTAGTTCCATATCCGCCACCTCCACTTCCTTCGTAAGAAGGACCGTAAGAGCTCGTTGGTGTTGTAACGCCACTTCCATAGCCTCCCATGACTCGAGGCGATTTCCGTTTGTAGTTTGAATCAATTGACCAAGATTTGAGGGTATTTGATGAATGGCCGTGGCGGTGAGGTGGCACGGCTGGTGGCAAGTTTTCAAATGCAGTAGGAGGTGGTGGTGGCGGAGGTAGGGGCAATTCATCGGACATATGACGATGTATTGGTCTCATTTTTTCCCGCTCTTTTGAACGCTGAGGTCTTAGTTCTTCTCGCGATACCGCCTGCGTATGCACTTCCGCTGATGTTTTAACCAACGCTTTGGCAGGCGGTTTCATATCCTCTTCACCAACTGAAGTATCGTCTGATGGCGAGGGAGGCAAAGGCAAGTCGTTGTAGTCCTTAATATATAAAAACAAAAACAAAAACAAAAATTATTTAAGCAAATCAATTGTTAGTTATACTTACAAAAGTATCTGGATTTGAAGAAGGCGGAGATGGTGGCAAGGGACCAAATACATTTTGTGATAGCTTCATTTCTTTGGCACTTTCAGATTTGTGTACCCCAGGACGAAATTCTAAAGGACGTTTTGTAGTAGGTTGGCCAGATGAGTCCGCCATACGGGCAACTACAATTTCACCACGCAAAAGAGCGCTTATATTATTTTCTATTTGTTTCAATGGCGCACAATTGTAACTCAAATCACTTAATTGTTCCTCATCTTCTTCAAGGGTAGGAGCCAAATCTGTATGGGGTGTTGTAGACGTTGAACGAAGCTCTGAAATGCACATTTAGTTTATTTTCATTTTACTAATATTTTTATTGTTTCAAATCACCATTAAAATCGGTGCCTTTAAGGCTTCCTCCATTGGCAGCCTGTTTGTAGACAAACATGTTTGTTGAATCTAAGACACTTGTACCAGAGGAGTTTATATCGATACCTCTTATTTCGTCGTGACAAGGAGTCCTTATAACATTAATGGATTCAGAGCTTGCTCTTACATCTAGAGATTTAAGGCTTCCTTTTTTTTGAGCTAAAAACATAATTTTGGATACGTATGCAAATGTATACACATATGTATGTATGTATGTATGTATGTATATTTAATAAAAGGTGTTACCTTCCAAACTAGATTTGCTAAGAAACTGGGGTGAGATGTCTTTCCTTATTGAATTATTAGACTGAAGCGGTTCTAAATTTAATGATAATCGTTCTCTTGGTGAAGTGAGAGGTTTCCCCATATCCAAGCTGTGCCTGGTCCTTGTATCTTTCATAATATCACATGGTGAAGAATCGTTTCTAATATCGATACGCGAACAGTGCGTTCTTTCCGATTCTGAATCTAGGTCTGGTTCACTTTCACTCAAACCATCTTTAGACGTATTATAATTCGAAAAAATATCAACAGCGCGTGGAGGCCTTTTAGCTGAGCCACGTCGAATAATAAATGTTCCTTTGCCCAACATACTCGATTGTCGAAAAACACAAGAATTTAAGAATTCTAGATTTTCGTCAAAACAATTGAAGTCTTCATTATCATGCCCAACATTTTGAATATGTCTAAAGTTGTCTTTCGATGACCTCTGATGGCTGTCTATAGAGTTGGCCGACGACTTCGGAAATAAAAGAAAAAATCATATCAAGTGTTCAAATTGATTCATATTTTACAAATACATATACAAGCTCCAATTACAAAATTCTGCAGAACATGGACAAAATAAGAACTACCATTTCACTTTTCTTCGTACCAAATTTGTTAAAATTTTGGGTATACATACATACATACATACATACATACGTTTTTCTTTGTTATGAAAACAATTTGTAAGTTTTACCAAAATTTCGGTAACACTCAAAATTTTAGGATACGATTTTATGAGCATGCATTTGAATACATACGAGAGTACACACAAAAACTACAAAACATAATTTATGTATGTATGTAATTGAAGGAAAAGGTAATTGTTTACGTTTTAATACATATGTATGTTTGTTGTGTGGAATTTTCCACGATTCCAAAATAGTGAATGCGTATGTTGGCAAAAAACAATTATACCCCTAGTGTAGATATGTATGTATGTATTCATATGTAGGATCTTGAATCAATTATGACCAACCTTTATGATTTCCTGTTGATGTTGTTTCGTACGCTTTTTGAAATCCTTAAAATGGATTTCCCAAGCTATGCCTCTTGGTGTTAGCAACGTCGACTCCGAAGAGACAGTTATACCAGAGGGATCTTCCCCAGAATCTTCAGATAAATTTTCTTCTGCATCATCTTCATCGTCTGTAGTAGTATTTTTGAAAATATTATCAAGGGCATTGTTCGACGAGAAAGAATGCGTTTTATGATTCTGATTATCAGAAGATGTTCCAGTGCTAGCTGGAGAGCTCGAAGAAGAACAAGACGAAGCGGACGTATTACCTGGATTAAGAATATGGCAAACTTCCTTGTGCTTTTCCACAGAAGCCTGTAAACGTTTAGATCGATTATTCCGAACTCCACTAGGACTATCTTTTGGTCCGGGATAGATTGTAACTGGATGCTCATTGAGCATGGGTTCTAAGTAAAACAAAATTATTATCGCTATTAAATAAAGTACTTTTGGAGCGAGCATTTTCAGCCCTTAAATCACCTGGAAGCTTTGCAACCCTGCCTTTCAACACAGCCTTATGAACAGCACTGATGTCGATCCCAAGCGCATTCCTATCACCATTACAGCTTCCCACCCGTAGTCTTAGGTCCCCAGTCGCATTGGTCATGCGTTGCCCACAGCATGGAAGACTGGAATAGTTCGAGTTGTGACTTGCAATCGTTGCTGTGGCTGTACGAGCTTTAGGCTGTCGTTAACAATTATTCAGTTCTTAATTTTAGTAATGTGCGGTGATATTAACAATTTACTACTTACTAAAGTGGACTGCTCTAAACTACTGGTATCTGCAATATTCGCGTTATTTGTTGGTGTAATAGCTGATAAAGTTTTCGGAACGATTACGTCTTTGCTGCCATTACCATTTGTTTCAAAACGAACTAAGTCAACAGCGTCGAAGCTCTCATTGGGCGTCACTGTTGGAGCACAACTCGAGCTCGTTTGAGACATTTCTTCAGAGTTTCGTTTTTCTTTCATGCTGCAAGAATTAAAAATACACAATTTATACTCGTTTACAATATAACACGTTTACAGTTCCTGGAAATAGGAAGGATGCTAGTCGAACAGAGCATCAGAATAAGGAAGTAAGGACTAGTCTGGTTTCAGATCGAATATGCTAAAGCTTACTCGTATGTAGGAATTGGTTGTATGTCGATTGGCATGATCAACTATTTGTTGCGTTGACTACATTTCAACTCAGACACCGTATGTATGCATTGCCATAAGATGAATGTAATGAGCATAACGTAATAAATTACGAATTGGATTTTAGCACCAATTGTTGGTGTTAGCAACTGAAAATTTTGTCTTCCAAATAAAAGCGGACAAAAAGACTACTAACTACTGGTTGATTTTACCTTATAGCAGAAAATTGAGGTGTTTTGATATTTTTAATACATTGAACGGCTCGGTCTGTTCGAAAGAAATATTGGAGAAATAGTTACATATATTTTTTTATAATTATATTTTTTTTTCATTGCATGGGACCGGAACTACAAAATGATGTTACAATATGCATATACATACATACATACATATGTACATATATACGTACGTATGGGTAATTGATAGAAATGAATTGCCTAAAACTCTTGCAACACATGATAAGCAAACAAACGAACTGACGAATAACTTACTTCTTGCGACTGAGACTCATGTAGCCATCATCTTCTGATTGATTTTCTCCACTGTTGATCAATTGCGGCCTTAGCGACAAATCTTCAAACTCGGAAATTATATCATCCAAAACTTTAATGGGTTCGGGTATATCGTCTATGGGAAATGTTTCAGCATCCAGCATTTCCTCCTCCTCGATTTCCCTATTTTCAATTAAAATTGAAGATACATGTATATGTGTAGACATTTGTGAGACAACAACAACAACAATTAAAATTTAACATACATTTGTATTTTTGTTCTTAATATTTTGTCGAAGTAAGAATCTCCGTATGTCCTTTGAGGCTGCAGATGATATTGTAATTGATTACTTTCTTTTTTTAGGATTCAAAGATGATTCATTTGCGGCAAGATATTGGTAGTTTTTGAAGAATTACTTATTGTGCCGGATATTGCTATCATTTCCGCTATTTAACTTCATTTTTTTTCAAAAGCATTTCTGACTTAGAAAATTTTTGTTAACATTAGTACATACATATTTATGTATGTGCACTTCGACTTTCTTTGCTTTAATTCAAAGAAAACTCAAATATTTGTCGTCGTTCTTTGCGTGAAAGATAAGGCTTCGTTAAATAATTTGTCAAGTTATTTATATGTATATTAAATTTCAAGTTTAACTTTCCTTGTGTCGCTTAATTTTGTTCGTTTGTTTTTGAAGTCATTGCAAACATTGGGAAGCACTTCGACGACAACTGGCCGCTTTGAAGTTACGAAGTCTGGCATCGATTTTTCATACTTCCTTACAAATGTACGCACATACATTTGAATGTTGATACATATGCACATATGCTCATTTTCATATGTATTCTATTGTAGAGTGGTATCTAATGGATGAATTTTTCCACCATCGGATGTTTCAATATGTGCATATGTAAGCCCATTTACATTGGGCAAGTAGTATATATGTAAAAGTAGTATATGTAGCAACTTGTTCTAACGTACGGATAGTAAATACTTACACACTACATATGTATGCACATACATACATATGTACATATGAACATATGCATGTAATCTTTATTGCTTAAAAATGTAGCCAAATACGCTTTTATTTAAAAAATTCTGAATTATTATTTCGTATCAATATACTGCAACTTTAATTCTCTTCTTTTTTATGTTCTTAGATTTTAATGTTTTCCGTGAAATCGGCTCTCAACCACATTTGTTCACATTTAATTTGAATTATGTATTTCTATTTATTATCATGAGCTTTCGGTTTCGGTTTCAATTATGTTCACTCACTTTGCACCATTTGATGATGATATTTTTTCACTTTTAATTTTCCAGACTTTTTTTAGGTTGTTTGGAAAGAATGAAAAATGTATAAATACACAATTGTAAAAACATATGTACACCAATACTTACATACATACATATGTATGTATGTATGTATGTATGTATTACGTAGTCTTTTTTATTTTCAAAGCAATCAAAACTTAAAAGCCCACATTGGGGTTTTGTATTGCTTTACTATTTCTTAATTTTTTTTAGTTTTCTTTTTGTTGAACTCACGCACAGACAGTTGTGTATGTACATACATACATACATACATACGTATGTACATTTGTATTTATGCACTTGGTGTAGTTGTCACATTTGCCGTTAAAAACATATTCCGCTTATTTTTCGTTGCCAAACTTACTTAGATGTAGGTATTATTATACTGAAGTAGTATGTTTCAAAGTGGAATCAGAATGCAAAATAAGAGTCACCTTTTTGCAAGCAACCAAGCGACATTAGTCGATAGAAACATTAGCACCATACAATAAGTACTCATCAACTGACAATGTGTGAGCGAAGTTATGAAGTGTTAGCACTTAAATGCAGAGATTTTACATCAGTTTTTATTATATTTTGATTCATTTTCATTCCGTATGAAGTAACAGTTCTCCCTTTGGGACTCTAGGGAAAGCCAAAACTTCACAAACGCAAACACAGAGGAAAATCAAAAAAAGTCACATACATACACAAATTGCTTATGTATATTTTGTGAAAATAGTGCGATGTAGTAACTGTAAAAATACCTTACTTGTCAGACAGCCAGGCATACACTCAAACAGTTAATCAATAATACAAGCTTCCACCACCTCCACCCTTAATTTTGTGGAGAGAGTTGGTTGTTAATTACGAGGCTTCCTGCTGTGTATCTTTTTCCATGAAATAAAACTCACTTTCAATAGAAAAATGGCATTTTCTGCATTTTTAAAAAAGTTCCTAAAATATTAAGTAAATTTAATCGATTGGCGAAACCGTTGTCTGAATGTAGATTAATAGTATTACGTTTATTCTTCCAAAATCAATTAAATTTAACTCCTGTTAATACTGTGGCTAATTTTAAATATTTTTTCAAAAATGACCTTGCTTTATGTGCAACTTTAGTTCAAAGTTGCTCTGTGATTTCAATTTTTTAATTTAACATAGGTGTTCGCTTTGTATATACATATGTATGCACATATGTGATTTCAATTTTATCGACTTAAGATTATATAATGCAGGCCTAATTTTTAGTTCGAGCTATTTTAGTCCTGGAATCAGATCTTGATCGATTATAAAGTATGTAAATAAGTTCGACAAACTTGAACTTTTTTATGTTGAAGGTAAATGTAGCATTTCATTGAATTAATATTTATTTATTTAGGTATATTTCTTAATTTTTCCTTTTTACACTCTGACGGGATTCGAACCGTTGCCTCACTCAGCCATCATAATAATTAGAACGAATGGAATAAGAAGCAGTTTAAGTGGAGAGCAGATTTTATATTGGGTCATTATTTTTTCACAACCTTACATGATTTCGAAGTGTATACCTTAAAATATGTATGTGGAAGTAATTTTGAGTAAGTACGCTTCCAGAACGACGGACTAAATTTTATTTTGATCTGTTGAATCAATATTCAAAAAAAAAAAAAAAATCAAAAATAAAAGAAAACAGAAATAATAGGAGTAAAAACGCAATTAAAAAATAAAAATATAAATGTTTATTTTGATTCTTGAAATCAGGTTGAATTAAATTGAAAGTCCCATGGCTCATAGGACCCCCACCGAAAAACTTGAAATCAACTTAGTTGTCTACATTCTTAATTTGTTTTTTTGTTCCTGTGTATACGATCACATTCATTTAATTTCTTGTGTAGGGGTAAGAGAAAGCAATTTATAAATACAAGACATGTTCAAATTCAACATAATTCACAGATGTTTGTGTATGTTTGATCGTTTTATTTTCTTGTTGCAAATCACTTTACAGGCATGTATAAATGAACAAACTTAGAGATAGACAAATGAACGAACGTAGCAGTATCGATACTAAACGATTTTGTTTGCTGCATTTACACGCGTGCGCACTAATTAGCTCCAATTCCAACAGCTCAGTACGAATCTCAGTTAATCATTTTGTTCGAAAATACATACATATGTATTAGCATTTACATATTAACGTTATCAAACTGATAGCTAGGTATTTATTAATGAAGCAAACTTGAAAAATGAGATCAAAATATAATAATTATGTTGTACATCTACATATGTATGTATGTAGGTGCGTGATACCGCTCTCTACTTAGCCACTACAAACACATTCATATCAAACCTGCAAGCAGATGTCAAACAAACGAATAAACTGTTTGAAGGCAATTTGCTGACAGGAGTGTGGGAATGAGGAGGATTGCTTCTGATGTCCATACATGCATAAGTATGTATGTATGTATGTATGTATGTATGTTTATACAGACATACATGTTTATTTATATACATATGTATATGTATATATATTAGGGCGGTCAACTTGGCAATCGATATTGTGCCATAGACTTTTCAATAGTTGTTGTCATGAGGAAAAACCAGTTCCACTGGGTACGACATAGTATAAAAAAATCATTCTATGTATTTTTGCATTGGAGCCCCACTAAGGAGACGTGGTACCGGAACGGAGTATTCGAAAAAAATATTGGAGAGGAAAAATTGTTGGGGACTGGTTATACGTTTGACTCCTCTACGGGCGGGCACCCTGGGACAAGTTAATGTTATGGGGGAAAATTGCATTTTCTAAGGAAGAGATATTCATATGTACATATGTATGTAGCTGGTTGATGTTGTCCGATGACATGTCGAGAAAGAAAAACTAAGGAGGGTTGATCATACATGTGACATAGTGGGGCTAGTTACGGCTCTGGGAAGAAGATACAGTATTATTTTTGTATGAGAGCCCCTAATGAATACATGATTTAGTTTGAAAAGAAGAATTATGTAAGTATATGAACAAAAAATTAATAGTGGCCAGTCAGTTATGGTGCATTTTGTGAATTTTTTTTAGATTTTCCTTCAACTTGGGGGAGGATGTGACACTCCTGTTTTGCTACGGAGAATATCTTTGTGTGCAATTTCGTATTTTCAATAATAAGACGCAGTCTAATGTACGTGTAGATACATACATACATATGTACGTTTTTATATGTATGTATGTATGTATATGCACATATGTATGTAGGTATGTGCGTAATATTTATTTTCAACCCCTCTCCAGTAAAATACAACAAAAATGAAATGTAAATACACAAAAATAATTTGCGAATTGCGCAAAGCGGTTGGTTAAGAACAAAAGCAAAATGTTGTATTTGTTTTTTTTTTTTGCTTTTTCAGTTTTGTCAGACACATGACACACAGTCACTCATTCATTGTCTCTCATTGAGTCCCACAAAGTGCAAGATACACCAAATGCTTTTATTATAATTTTAATAATAGTACGTACATACATACGTATGAATGTATTTAATCATACATATACATATGTACACATGCATATGAACAGCTGCGGCAAAAATAATAGCAGCAATTAACCGTTTTGATGGATTAATTGATAGAGTGCCTAATAGATCCCGAGCAAAGAATTTCGTAGTTTTGTGTTGGTTTGAAAAATTGTTTTCAGAAAGTCAGTCTTCTCATAGAAACCTTGAAACCCGGACGAAATAATAGCACTGCAGGTGTTAAGTCGAAAACTCTAGCTCTGAGAAATTAAAAAAATATATTTATCTATACATTTGTGCGGCTTATCGCCAAAGCATGAATGATTGAATTTACTAGTACCAGACGAAAGTTGCTCTTTCGAGCAAACAAAATCCGATCAAAAAATCAAAACGCGCTCTTTTTTGTTTAAAGAAAAGAAATTGATAAAACAAAATCATATTTCCTTCTTAATTTCCTAGTGAAATGATAATGTCTGCTAATACTCCTCAGCCTAATCTTTTGTAGCAATTGCGGCCGATCGAACTTGCGAGATTCTGACGTCTTTCCGCTGTGATTAACCTCCATATTTCGTTTATAAATTTCTAAAAACCCAAGCTCATTTCATAAATTATTACTTATTAAATTACATTAATGTTAAATCATAAGCAATAGCTTATAAAATTGAGCTTTACTCTGATTAAGAATTTAAAAAATAAAAATGTATTGCAGCTAAGTTCGAATAATTAAAAATGAAATTAATTTTCAAAATCCTTCCTTCAGAACTGGTTGGTTTTAGCGGAGATATTTCTGTATTTAGGTCTACTCACTAATTGTTAATGGGGTTCAACTCTTTGATGTGCTAACATTACAATGGTTGAGTTATTTATAAAACACTTTTTTAACACTTTTGGTGTGTTTAGGATCATTGCACTGCGCAGGCGACGGAATTATTTTTCAGAAACTATATGTCAACTTGTGTAGCATTTGTATATACAAGCAGATTTACTTAACTTAGCTTTATGATCCAATTACACCATTTATAACACTATTAACGAAAATAGCATGGAAAAATACAAACCAGTTTAACAGTAACCCTTCGAATTGTTGTGAAAAATGTTATGATTTTTTACCTTGTACCATCCTCAGTTCGATACAATCAGTCTATATTTCCTAAAACAGTTACTCAAGCGTTCTAGAAATGATAAGTGGGCATACCTACAGCAATTTATGATAGTGATCTTAGAATTACTTAAAAAAGATTATAATTTAAATATACATACATACATAATTTTTTATTGCTCGAGTAGTACATACTTAGTATGAGAGTATCGTAAATGGAGGAAAAATGTTATGAACCCATTTTTTTTGTTCGTGTTTTAATAGAATAAGGAAAGCACTTGTTGCACCACTTTTTTTATTTTATTTAAAAAAAAAAATTTAAATCTACGACATATCTCATCTTAAAAGCATAAAAATATTGAAATGCCGGATGCTGTAAGAAAACTGATAGCAATTTCAATAGAAACTTCTAATCATATGTACATTCGACGACCACGAACAAGATAAAGTTGATGTTAGTGATGAGTGAATTTGATTACATTCAACTCGCTGATGAAAGTGAAGAAAATTAAATAAATATGTGCATAAGTATGCACAATATTATAAAACGTAAATTTAATAACTCAGTAGTAGTCATTAAATTTATAATAAAACTATTTCACAATTGAAGAAACTAGAGCAGAAATTAGGTGACTTGAACTCACCACACACATAGGTGTTTGGTAAATTGCAAACGCCAGACTTTCGGCGAGATCGAATCGCATGAAGGTAAAAAAGAAAAGAAAGTGAACAAAAGCTCCGAAACGCTTTGCAACCAAAATATAATAATTCATCTTATACAAAATACATAAGTACTGCTGCTACTGTTTTCACCGGCACTATACATGAACATGTTTCTCAAATGTAGGTTGGTTGTATATTGTTTTCGTTCGCTTTTTGGTGGGACTGTGATATTTTATTGAATGAAATCAAACGAAACGGTTTATTTGTACATGCAATTTAAGTGCACGAAGATACGTTCATATACATACATATGTATGTATGTATGTATCAGTGAACTGCAACAAGTATAGTAGAGCAGTCTTATTCGCCTTATTCAAGTCAAGCCTACGCCATTCTTGTTCACCTCCGAGTTGTGTGCAAGATGAAAAAAAATGGATTAAAACTATGGATCGCCAAAGCCGTTGTACTATGTGTCTTGTCTATGAATTTGTACATTATGTACTCACGTCTGTTACAGTTAGGTAAATAACTGTAACAGGCATAAACAAATGTGTTCGTCTAATCTCGCTCGAGCTGATGCATTTGTTTTATCAGTTATATGCTTCATATGCAAATATGGAAAACTGTTATAATAATTTTAATCAAAAATGTTCTTACTTACATACAGAAGTACGAGTATCGCTTAAGCCTTGTTTTCATGCCTCTCTCCCAGATACGGCCAAACAACTCTAAATGTTTATTTATTCAAATAAGATTTATGAAAATTTGTTATTAACTTCTGTTATTATATAATGTTCATATATTTGTTCATTTATTATTTTTATTTTTGTATTAAATATTATAGAGCATCATAATTTATTTTTTTGCTATTTAAGAAAAATCCAAACATTTCTTAAGTTCACCGGGATTGTGTGATTTATTTAGGTTTTTATAGCTTAATTTTGTTTAATATACTTTCTTACGTTTTGTTTGCTTTTACATAATTTTTTATGTTTTTACATTGATAAACCAAAACGGCTTAAATTTGTTCTTTAATTTTCATTTTAATTCACACTATTTTATTTGCTTTTTATGTTAAGTATGTACATACGAATGCCTATATAATTTATATTTCATATATGTATATGTTTTTAATAGATTATATGATATATGAGTTATTTTTTTTTAGTAAGTTATACTATAATTATTATTAGCATTTTTTGTTTAGAAATTAATTTATAATATTTAAAGGCTTAACAGAGTGCAAAGTTAAGGAATATGCAGGAGAGGGGAGTTTAATCGTTTTTAAAACAATGTAATAAATATCAACAAAAATGTATGTTATATGTTATAAGTATATTTAAAAAGAGAATGGTGAAACGGAAATATAATACAAAAATTATGTTAAAGGCCGAGCAAGTAGTATTGATTATGAAGTAAGTAATAAATAAAAGAAAATATATAGCCATAAGTCGTCAGTCAATAAACTTGTAACTGACAACTTTATTCAAACGAAAATAAGTATAAATCTCAGTTAATAACTGTTACATATGTATATAACTTATTAAATATTAATAACAAAACAACAAAAAGAATATGTGTATACGCTTTTTTTGCAAGTAAAACTTGCAGATATATAATAAAATCTTTTAAGGAAGAACTGCCCTCATTGTAATATTTAGAGAAAACTAAAGTGATATGGATTTTATAATCAAAAGCAATGCCTCATCAATTTCACTTTATATAAGTCTATGGTAAAACAGATAAATGAATGAGTCAGTCACAAAAAACGGTCCTGGTATACCAAAATGGCAAAATAATTCGTCGGTGGTATCCCCTAGTTTTTAAAATTCAAAAAAATTTAACAATTTGAGTTATTCACTTAATTTTAAGTATTAGAAAAAATATATGTAGGACACATCATATACAACCATTAGACTAAAGTTCTTAAGCGATACAATAACAGATACTATATAATAATTGAATAAAAGTAAATTTATGCATTTTGAAAGTAAACATGATGAGGATTTTTTCAATGTCGCAAATTTTATACATATGTATTTAAATAAACTGTTTAAACTACAGCAGAGCCGGTAATAGTCTATATTCGTCTACGAATACAATTTCGTTCCTAAAAAGTATTCTTAATTTTCGTATCAGTGCAAATACTGTCTTGGCATTCGTCTTTATTTGTTCTTCTTCAAATTTAAAAGTGAACTTATTTATGATCATTATAAATTAAGAAATTTTTAAAGGAAACAGAGGGCAAATAAATTCAATGCAGCACTGACTTTGATTTTAGTTTGAAATTTACGATTTAACATCATTGTGATATTTCAAGACTTCAATTAGCCAATTTATTTTAGATTGAAGATTATTCACTAACAAAAATCCGAAAGCAAAGTATCTACCAAACTTTTAGTTGTTGCATTCGAGCTAAAATTATACCAAGCAGCGAATGTATACAATGTCTATGTATGTACGTATGTATGTTGAAAAAGAGGCCCAAGCTAGGTTTAAAACTGTTTCATTCTGATATTATAGTACGATCGGTATACATTATCTGCCTATTTCTCTAAATGCGATCGAAGTTTTCTTTCGCACATTTGTATTGGAAACAACAAAAACAATCAAAAAGTTGTTGTTTCTTTTAATACAAATATGCGAAAGAAAACTTCGTTCGCATATAGAGGAACAGGTAGTAAGGCCGTTATTTTTCTCACGACTAAGACCCAGACATACATATGTCGATTAAATGTTAGAGCTTAATGATCGTGCGTTTTATTATTGTCCCTGCATAATATGCAGGTATGTGTATTAAGTTTGCCATTTTTCCAATCGTTTCCAAATAATAGAAATATGAATTAGATTTTTTTTAAATTTGAGAAACAAAATAAAGTTTAGTTTTTCTTAAAAATATTACATAATGAGCAGTTTGATTACAAGAACATTATTTTTTAATGAACTTCTTTCAATTTATCTAAAGGTAAGATTTTATGTATTTCTACATCTTACAGGGACTATTTCTTATTAAGTCAAACCATATAAACTGTACAACGTAGAAATGTGGATTGGATGAACTTTTTTCAATTGTATATGTGTATCAATATAGCGCATATGTATATACATATTATGTACGTATGTATATATTTAGATATTTCTCTACAATATTTGTATATTAGTTTGCTTTTTTTCTTAATGTACGAAACTACAAATATTTCGCTTAAATTGTTTGTCTTTTACCTTCTTAGTTATCAACGGCGCATAAATGTAGACTTTAGAAATCGAAATAATAACCATGTGTTAAATTTTATAATAATTATTAACTATAAATATGTTGTATGCATGAAATTTTTTGTAGTAAAAATATGCCTCCTTTAAAGCTGTTATTTCATCAAATAGTTTTGTTGATCAATTATAAAAATGTTGCTGGTTTATTTAATACTTGCTGTTTCAAAAGATCATGTCGAAGGAGGTCGAAAGACGGTGACGATCCACAAAGAAGTATTATTTTAGATTGAGCTATTAAGTGTTTGAAAATTTGTTGATTTGCTTGTCTATATGTACTTGAGAAAGGGAAGAGGTTGGGGTAAGTTCTTAAGTTTTAACTGTATTACATACATATGTATGTATGTATGTATATTGAATACAAAAATGTGTTGTATGGCATTATGAATATGCAGACGATTTCCTATCCTGTTAGTGATCTCTCAAGGTAACATGATGCACAGGAAGTTTCCATTCGAGGAGTACTTGTATGGGTATGAAAGGCGAATTTTAAAAGCTTGCTGCTGATGAATATTTGAAGAGAATACTGTCATATTATGCTGTAATTTTATTTTACATGTATGTATGTAGCTGTGTTTTTATTTTGAGTAAATACTAGGGGGGCTCTCATATTTATTTAGAAGCAAGACTTGAATATGATGCGTATGGATGTTAATCGAATTGTTCATGAGAGAGTACGAGTATGTATGTATGTATTTGTTAAGTCTGATTTGTTTAGTTTTCTTTTAAAATTTAATATAAATATGTATATTAATGGCATACTTAACAAAAATAAGTATGCATATTATTTTGTTTATATGTATGTATAACAACAGAGTAGTAATAGTAGTATTGCGGTAAATAATTTTTCACATTTGCGTTACATTTTAAATTTTGGTTAAACATGAACACACGTAGATGACTTTGTAAAGGCTTCCAAGGCTTAGTTGAAATTACATCTTTTAAATAATGTAACGTATTTGTTCTAAGCTATATAGCCTAGGGTTCGCTGGGGGCATATGACTGAAGTTGTTTGTTGGGTGGGGAATAAGATCAAGATTTATTAAGCTGTTCGTTTTCTGGCCTGCGATCTGTTGCGATTTGCAAGAGATTGTTAAATTCAGTATCTAAGATTTGGCGAGCCTTAAATAAATATTTTTTTTTTTATAATAAGCATGAATATTGAAGAAAGGTAATAAACCATTTAAATTACCTGGGCATTCTGTGTTGGTATTTGTAGAGTCAAAGCCATAGCTTGAGCATCAAACCCTTCGTCCAATGCTATTAGAGATCCATGTACTCCAGATTCTAATAAATTATTTGCGTATTCCTGAAACGACAAATTGTGAGTTCAATATGTGCAATCGCATTCTTCTTAAAATGCTATTTTTGCCATGTTTCATACCATCTACTTATTATGTAGGTAGTATGATTAAATTATTCTTTTTATAACTCTAGCTATCCGATCTTGACCTTTTTGGATTTTGGTATTGCAAATAAATAAATTGAAATTTCGTTTATTTTCGAACTATTGCTATTGGCATAAATCAGTCAAAAGTGCGTTAAGTTGAAAACATAGGAAATAATGTTTTGGGTAGAAAAATAAAACATAGTTATTGATGTCGACGGGTTAAGAAACACACAAAAATTAAAACAGCAATAAAAAATCGTCTGTCAAACAATAAGCGTGTTAACGCATTCTTCAACATTGGGAGCCCGCGGGATCCCAATTGACACGAAAACGGAAAGGACCGAATTTTTCTAGAATGAATATTATTAGTTCGCCCGAGAATATGCAAAACTTTAATAAACTCCAGGCACTACGATGATAGAACCGATCCACCTGTATGTAGAAACTGCAACGATGTCCTCACTATATCACATGCGGGAGAAATATAAAGGCTATTAGTAGACATTTCATTTTAGATCATTCTTCATTTATGCAGAATTTGGTATATGCATGTTCATACATTTATACATTTTGTAAAATAACAGAATTTTATTATTTCTTTTTGTTTGGGTGACAAAACGTGCGCCTTTGATCTTGTTACCCACCACCTTTGTTTTATATTCTGTAAATTTAGTTTATAACCCTGCAAGAAATAGCTGATGGAAACTCACACATTAACAACTTAATTAGTAACACATGCAAAGCAATTTTATAGGTTTCAGCGTTGCTATAACAATGATTGTTTTAGTAGTTTGATTTTCCCTTAATAATTTGGTAATTTCATTTGGAACTACGTTTATGCATTAATGTTTTTATGGGTTCATTTGTCCATTTTTTTTTAAATATAGTTTATTATATTCTCTTTGAATTGTTTTTTTGAAAATTTTCGAAAAATTCCTTTTTTATTTATCAATAAAGAAATTAATGGCATTACATGTAACTTTGTGGGCATTTTGCAAAAAAGAATTTTAAATGATCACTTTGCTGAGGTGGTAACGCTGGTTCAAAAAAGAAATCACACGTACACAAATGTTTACATCAGTTTTTTTCATTTTGCCCTTAAGAAAATGATAGAAACGCTGATGTATGAACCCATCAGCAGTGTCGGTCATATGACAGACACTGTTCTTGCAGGGTAAGATATATCACTAATGAATAAATAAAACTTTTCACATATTTTGTTTGATAAGTGGTGAAACTGTCAAAGCGCACAACAACAACGAGCAAACATACATATGTAGGTCTAACTTTAGACAGTTTTACAATGAAAACACTCAAAATCGTATGGAGAGATGCAATTACCTAATAAATCGACCTTGTGTTCATAGCTAACCAATAAACTCACAGACTACATACTGCACATATTTTGACCAGGCTCGCATTCCTGCCAAAATATGTTACACTACAAAGTAACAGGCTACATTTATCATAGAAAAACTAACTATGTGTAGTCCCCATGGACTCTGTTAGCTACTATAATGATTAAATGTGTAAATAAATAGTTCCTCAAAATTCGTCATCACATGATGCTGTCACGAAAATCTTAGAGCGTAATTATTTTCATACAAATTTTTATTTTTTTAGCATTAGATCAGATCCGCTAAATAACAGTAAAAATAATAGTTATGTTTTGACAACGCCAATTATTCAAGCATAAAACTTTCATGACTGACTACTTGTGGCCAGCGTTACCGTTGTGGTTCTAAAGTTAATTTGCTTTTTTTATTTATGTCTATGAAACTTTTTATGACACCATTTTTAATATATCCTTTCAGGTAATATTCAACAAACTCGCGATACCTTCTGCCTCTACGATACTCACTGCCCTTGGATGCCACTAGTGAAAAACTTTAGACTGCAAATATGGACATTTGACTGCAAGAAATAAAACCGAGTTTTGAGAAGTAAATTCAAACATACGTGACAAGCTTACACATATGTAAATTATGCCATGAAAATATCGGACTAAAACAAAGAAAAACTCCATTAAAGAGATTTTTTTTGTTGAGGAAGATCAACCGCTCATGAGAAAGATGCGATTGCAAGCTTTCATTGGACGTCGTTGAACCGACCAACAGCGGTCATCCAAAAGGGTATACATTTGACGGAAATGTATTTTCGTATATATTTAAATTACCTTCAAGCCAATGCTAGATACCCAACGAATAACTCTTTCATTGCTCCATACTAATACATCACATAAGCCATTTTCACACATTTTTCGTCTGTGCTCCAGTTCATTGCGATCATAGTTGAGACGTTTAAGGCATGATATGCCATACTGAAGGCTGGTCCGATGAAAGCTATCAACCATTTTAAGTTGTCCACGCAGATCTTTTTTTGTTAAATGATCTAGCATACGAGCATCTACAAGACACTCCATAAATGTTGTGCGATATTGCGGTAATCCCAAACCAGGCAGCCAATAGTTACCAATCCATTCATGGTTCATGTCACCTTTAAATCAAATAAAATGTAATGTACACGTTATATATATATATATATGATTGAAAGTATGTAATAAAAACAGAATTTGTTAATACATTTTATTTAGAGAAAACGAACTGCATTTGTATTGAAAAAATGTTTTTCCTTACCAAAAGCTAAAGTTGTTCTTGACGTTTGTGGTGCCGAGGGTGATGTTAAGGAAACCATTTCCTGAATGGCAAGACGTAATTTAAGTCTGTGTAATGGATTACTAATGCCTAGAAAATCAATAAAACATAGAAGAATATTTCAATTGACGATGTTCATCGAATACACACCAATTTCTCTTTGGATCTCAGTGTCACTTAAAGCACTCATAATGGCTCCACTTTTTACATTAGCTCTACAAGCTGCAACATACCATGCAGGCATACCAACCCATAACTCTAACCATGCCACTATGGTAGGTCCATTCCACAAAGCGAACGGCGTTCCAGCTTTCATAGCTTCCCCCAGTAAGTCATTTCGATAATCATGGTCTCTGTGAATATGAGAAACAAAAATATACACCTTACAAAAATCGTTCAAAATGTTCTGCAGCTAAGCATTCAATACTTCTTTTGCCTTCCATAATCAACTGAGGATATTTTGGAGCCGGATACACTTGCAATGCGTGGCATCATTCCTCCTGTCATACTCATGGCATCGTAGTTTGATTCGGTTTCACTTAAGCCCATTGACAGATTACCAATGGACATCATACTTGGTGAACCGTCAGGAAGCGTGTCCTTGACTCCTTTAACTTTTTCTTTTTTACTAAAGAATCTACCTAAGCTAGATTTAATGCCTTTTTTCTTTTGCACCACTGATACAACATCACGCCCGACAGCATTCGTCGGTGTTTGTAACATGGACATTGAGCCCATAGTATTAAAATGTCTGCTTAACGATTCCTGGCTCCCATAGCGCGAGCTTAGAGGTGAAAGGCCGTAGCCGGTGTGGGCTATGGTCATGTGACCTGAGTTGTTGGCTAATTGCTGGTTAGGTGATAGCCCCATCGAACGTCTCCGAAGTTCTTCTTGGCTGTGAGCCAGCGCCTGAGCGACACGTTCTAAACGCATTGAGCGCGCAGTTAAAGGCGATGCAGCTCCACCTGAACTGGAGTCTCCAGTATTAGAAGTCATGCCGTGAATATCTTCACGCGAAACATCACTGGATAACACAGGGAGATTGAGCTGAAAACAAATATTTTATTACATTGCAATTACTTTTGTTCTTCCTTACCGTATGATATTTTTGCATAAAATCTCTATTAGGACTATTAGGTGTACTACGACCACTCAAAGGGGGACTCTGACGATCCATAGAACGACCACGTGCTAAAAGATTGACATGCTCTAAGCTGCCGACACGTGACTCTAATTCTTCAGCCCGAGCTTCCGTTGATTGTTTTTCTTCTTGTATTAATCTACCAAAAGTTCTCAATAAAAATAGTCACGCTCAAATAGTGTGCAATAAAATTTACCTTATTTCATTATTTATGGCATCTAATTGTTCCTGCAGCATCATAGCTAAAGTTTGAGCATCTGTGTGCCCTGTTGGCGACATCATGTCAGCATCACCGAAAAGTGCTGCTTGAGCTTCTTCACATTCAGCAGCTGCTACAGCTGCAGAAATTTCATACGCCGCCTGCTGGGCATGAGCCTGTTGAAGTTTTTCCCATTCCTGTTCCGCCATTGAACGATGGAACTTTTCACTTTCTTCTTGCAATCGGGACTTGTTACGCCTTAAAGAGTGCGTCTCGAAGCTTGCATGGGAAGCACTACGTGAAAACGGTTGCGGGCCATCCACTACGCTACTTGGTGATAAGCTGCGTGTTAAGGCTTCTGTCTGCTGGATGTTGTATGCAATCTCTTGTTGCAACAGCTGTCGCTTAAAATTTTCAATCTCTAAGCGTGTTTTTGAAAGCTCTTTCATAATTTCGCTTTTTTCGTGGTGTAGCTCCTCAGCCACTTTACGAGCCTTTTCCAGCTCTTGGGTAAGAGCATTTTTCTCATCTAAAGCATGCATACGTTCCTTCAGGTGCACTTGCAAACGTTCATTGGACTCTGACAATAGTTTGTCGACTGTTGATGACAATCTTATGTTGTGCTCCTCATTCATTTTTAGTCTTTGGTTTAGTCTAACTACCTCAGCATTTTTCTCTTCCAAATTCGCTTCAAGTCTTTGTATCCGATCTTCTGCGGAGCCATGACGCTCCTGAGCCTAAACACAAAAATACCTATTTTAAATATTTCCAATAAAATTTTACCTTTTGTGAAATTTAAATGAAAATCGCAACAAAAGAATGTACTAAAAACTGTGCGTGATATTTTCGATGCAAAATTTTTAAGCGAATTGTGACGAAAAATGGAAAATGATTAAATTAAAATATAGATCGTGCAAATATTTTGTTGATGTTATTGTTTAAAGTTGTTTTGCTTTGGGTAAGTGCGTTCAGAGGAAAAACTAATTTAACAATAAGAAAGAAAAATAAAAAACGAATACATGTAAAATATTTAAAAAATTAGTCGTAATCAGGAAGTTTTCTTGTTGGTATCATTTTATCTATACAAAAAGAACAGTTTCGTAAATAATTTTACACCGAAAAGTAGACAATTAATTTTAAAAAATGTTAAAATTACGCTTCTTTTATTTCCTCTTTGACGCATACGATACACATTCATACCTTGTTTCCTACCTTTGTTAAAGCTTCCATACGTGCTTTAAGTTGTTCCTCCATATCAGGCTGCATTTTCGCTTGTTGTGCCAATTTTTGCTCCGACAATTCTAATTTCTCCTCGATCGCACATATTTTTTCCTCGTGCAACTTTGGAGGTAATTACAATTAAAGAAAAAATACAATATGGAATACAAAAGCATATTTGCAATAATTGTTAGTTCCTTAATACATATAATTTCGTCTTGCAACAAACACAGAGTCAAACCTTTGAATTAAAGTGTTTTATTAAAAAACGACTTTTTATATTCATTTGAAAATGTTTGCCAACAAAAAAATTATTTTGTCAAGTGGGAATTCATATAACGATGAATTTTGAAAAATTCACACATATTACTTAATGCTACTGACATAATTTCATTTAAGATACCATAATTGGATTGATTATTTTGCTCTAGAACTTTGTCTATGTGCTGTTTTAAATACAAAATAAAGTACCTTTAACTGCGCTTCTTTATGTCTTAGCTCTTGTTCCAATTTTTCATTTAAGTCATGCAATGATGTAGATTCACGTTGTGCATTTAAATACCGCTTCTCCAGTGTTGCAATCCGTTCTTCCTTTTAAGATAAAAATAAAGTTCGTAGTAAAGTCAAAACTCATAAAAAATTTCTCTTACCTGATCTTCTTTTTGTGCTACATTTTCCCTTAAGTCCCTTTGTAGTTTCGAACATTGTTCCTGCGATTTCATATAATCCTTTTGAACTTTAGCTAAATTTTCATCTAATTCGTCACACTTATTTTTAAGAGCGGACACCCGGCGTTGCCATTCAGATAGTTCCGAAGTCTGTTTGAAGTATTTATATATTTTTCTACTTTAGTAACTTTTTTTGTGTATTGAATAAAAATAAAAAGGGGAATGTGACTTCATTATAAAAAGGGGTTTTGGCTTCATTAAGCAAAATTTGCCCAAATTCTTAACACTTTTTTTCTTCAAAGAATGTTATAACTTCATATACTTGTGCATTCAAAAATTCTCTATGCCAGATTTGAAATATCAAAGTTAAAAGTCCGTTGGCAATATTTAGCTGCGATTGGAATTTTTTGCCAAGACCGCTTGTTCGAAAAATGTAAGTAAATGAAGCAAAATTTGTGCAATAGAACTACATAATAGTTTCTCATTCCTTCACTGAATCACTCTGCATTAGATGCAAGTTTTTTTTATTAACAAAAAAAAAAAACAAGACAAAAAAACTGTTTTCATTTTACTTCGTTTTGGTCTCTTGCGAATCATGTAGACCCAAAAGTATGTGCCATAAGATTTTTAAAATACGATAATATTCGATTTTCAAACCACGGAATTGTGTAGCTAAATTTTAAATTAAATTGAAAACAAATCTAATAAGGTTATTTTTCATTTAGTGTTATAAAATTTGAGTTAATTTCCACTGATTGTATAATACTTTTCCAATTTTCAATTCAGATTGCAAAAGGAAAGTGTTTTTTCCTTTACAACGGTATTTGATTATAAAGAAAACAATATGTAGTGCAAATCCAATTCACCTGTTTTTCAATAATAGTCTGCAGTTCATGTGTCTTGGCAGCATAATCATTAGCCATATTCATCGATGGTTCAGTACTTTCCCCATTTAGGGTTATTGAATTCTAAATTTAAAAATGCAATTATAATTAGAGTATTTGGGTGTTTTATTTGAATGTGTACCTTCTCGTTTACACCGTTCTCAGTACTATTATCACGCAGAGATTGCATTGCACCTGATTTATACTGTTGAAGCTTTATTGAAAAAAACAAAACTGTATTAAAATATAATTTAGAAATGTAAAATAACTTTACCTCTTCTTTAGTTGTATTTAATTCAGCTTCTAGCGTGTTGTTCCGTTCTAAAGACACTCGCAAGCGTTCTCTTACCTTTTCATCAAGAGCTTTATGATGCTCAAAAAGACTCTTTAGAGCCTTTAACACTTCAACCTCACTGGAGACACCACTTTGGGCTGCCGCCTGTCGTTTAACTACAGTCATACGAAGCGACCGTTCATGCCGAGATACTAAACATTCCAAGTGTTCTAGAAGGAGCTAAATAATGAAAGAAAAAAAGTTTTATTACACTTAAAAACGAAAAGGAGATTTAGTTGGGATTACCCTTGTATTATTTCTCTCCGCTTTTAATTCCCCAATTTCTTCATCGCGCTCTAATAAGGTTTCTCTGGCCTGCGTAAGCTCTTTGGTCAGTGTAGCAAACTCCTTAAAAATTGTTTAAAAAAACAGTGTGTACATGTACATGTTTGATGTAGGCATGCATGGAAATTTTCAAACAATTGTATAGCAAATTTGTTACCACTTACCTGTGGTAAATTTGCATTTATTTGGCGTTGTAAGCTGTCTCTTTCCTTTTCAATTTCGTGAAGTTTTTGTTCTGTTTCGCTAAAACGCTCTTGAGCCTCTCTTAAGCTATCCATTAACTTGTCGCGTTCATCGAGCATTGAAACCATAAGCTGTTCAAAGTTTGCATCTTCGCCACTAAATTGTGACGATCTTTGAGAGATGCTGTCCTCCGAAATTGTTGGCATCACGTCGCACATCATGTTCCACATTTTATGTATACCTCATTCAATAAGAAAACTGTTCGTGGCAAGAAAACGTAAAATAATACACAAACATTTTCTTAATATTTTATTGGAACTTCAAGAATAAGTACTACCTTGGCTTATTCTCAAAACTAAACTTAAAAAAATGCAAACATGGGCGTAGTTGAAGAAAGGAATAGTAAACGCCAACCTAAATTTTTATGATTCGGACAGCGACACAGAAAACTCTCATGTAGTAATCTTTTGCACTTATGTATATTGTCAATTGCTGCAGAAATCATGAAAATACATTTTGCACAACTGATTTAAGATTTTATTTACTTGGAAAATTGAATTTTTAATTATAAAATAATTTGACATATGATGCAGCAACACACACGCACACACAGTAAAAGACCTGACTCCTCTGCTTGTGGCTGTTTTAACTACTTTTTCTTCTCTGCTCTTTTTCATTCTTCAAATGTCTACACTACGATTTGCACATTGACATTTTATATGGGATTGCTCCTACCAAACTTACAAATTCTATTCGCAGATGATAACAATGCATTCAGTAACAATATCAACACATTTTCTATCAATCTTTCAGAGTTTTTTTTTTTTCTTAAAAAACATAAAAACTTTTATCAAATCTTCCTAATGTTGCCCGGTCGCCATATTTTACAAAACTTTTCTGTGACGCAGAGTTGCAATAGTAAGTAGCGATTTTGGTACCAATTAAATAAATAACAAAACTGTAACGCTGTTATTGTTTACGAATGACTCAAAAGAAAATCTGTGTAATGACAACTGATACTCGTAAATACTAGAGATAATGCAGTGTTTACTGGTTGAACTGTCGCATCGATATTAATTTATTCAATTTAAACTATCTGCCTCGTTATGCTTAGAGCTACTTTCGTTTTAAATTTAAATTGTTGTTTAATATACATATGAATTTAAGAATTAGCATGTTAATAATTTTTTCAAAGCTCGTTCTCTAGTCGAATAAGCAGAAATTTAATTTTATTTGAATGCCTTTGTAAATGCTCCTAATGTGTATATATGGGCATGAATACTTTTCTGTTCGGAATCTTAGTTTTTCAACAAAATTCGTTATACTCAACATATTATACCATTCAATTGACAAATTTTTGTTGCTACAAACCTCAGACTCTACATCAAATAATATTTGTCTTATGTGTTTGGTTTCTTAAGCAGAGAGTGATGTTTGTCTTAACATAATTTTGTCAGATGTAAGTTATGTTAAGTTACACTTAATACTTTTTATATGTACAAAATGGTTAGACTAGTATTTTTTCCCGTTTCTTTCAGTCCTCTCAGTGAAAACGTAGAAAACTAGCAAATTTAACAACCTAGCTGCTTTTTTCAGCTCATGTTAACACCACTGACGGCAGGCCATTTGTTTGACATACAACAAAGTTTGGAAAAATCGAAATCAGTATAATTTTTGCAAAATTTTTTTCAGAAAGCCGAAATCTACATAATTATTTAAAATGGGGTAAATACAACTTTATCGTAAAATCCTAACTGCAATATATTATTATTAAAGGTTTTCGGTTGTGTGAAAGAAAGGCTTTGATTGCTTCGGATCAAGGGGGGTAGTTTAGAGCCGAAAAAATTCGATGCTAAATTTAAGTAGAAAAAATATTCAGACCTGGATTTTTAGCTTCCAATTTTCTTTCATTCGAAAATAGTTGTTGATAATAATAAGTTTCACAGAAAAGTTAAAAAGATTGAGACTGAATCACGCCAGAACCCAATCGTGTATTTCCGAATGTCTACCTAAACCGTTTAATGTTTAATTTTAATAGGCAGTGTGAGTGTAGGTAATTTAATACAGAAGTAAATGTAAATATGCGTGGAGTTTGTTCTTTATATGCAATGAATGATATACTAACTTTTGGCAGTTTTGTATACATAATATAAACATGTGTATATACATAGATATATTTTTCTTTTACCAGGGAGCAACCAATATTCACTTGTCAAGCTCATGTCTTCCATATTGATCCGAAGACCAAACGAACATGGATAACAGCTAGTATGAAAGCAGTTAATGTGAGTTTCTTTTATGATTCTTCACGCAATTTGTATCGCATTATAAGTGTCGAAGGAACGAAGGCGGTAATTAATTCAACCATTACGCCTAATATGACATTTACACAGACGTCGCAAAAGTTTGGCCAATGGAGCGATGTGCGGGCGAATACAGTTTATGGTTTAGGATTTTCGTCCGAAGCCGAGCTAACTAAGGTAACTTAATCTCCAAGTTGAGACATATGTATGTATATCAATTTGATTTATTTAACTTTTAGTTTGTTGAAAAGTTTCAAGAGGTTAAAGAAGCAACGAGAAATGCATTGAAGTCAGCCAATGGTAAGGTTCTTGTTGTTTATTTTGTAAAAAGTGTTAAAAAGACACATTGAATATTTAAGGTTCTGCCGCTGTTACACCCACAACGTCAGCTAACACATCACCTATAAGTTCGAGAACAGCTGCTATGCAACAAAATGACAACGCCTCTATGGTTGATCCTCACACTGTGGAACCGCCAAATATGTCAAATACTAATACACAAAACGCTAATCCTGATAGTCCATCGCATAAACTTTTAACAACTGCATCCGATATTAAACAGGAACATGTAACAGCTCCATCCCCAGCGCCTATGGTCAATGTCGGCTCGGGCGGCGGAAGTGGGGGAAGTGTTGTAGGCATGCATACCGGTAGTGGTCCTCCGACCAGTGAACAACAATTAAAATACGAAAATGAGAGACTTAAAATGGCTTTGGCTCAGAGGTTGTAACTACAATATCTTAAGATATTTTAATAAATTTTGTTGTTCTTACAGTTGTTCTAATGCTAAAAAATGGGAGATTGAGTTGGCTACGCTCAAAAATAATAATCTTCGTTTAACCAGTGCTTTGCAGGTTGAGTTGTGAAAATTGTTTATGTACATACTTATCCATATTAAAAGCAAAATCACTTTCTTTAGGAATCTACGGCGAACGTTGACGAATGGAAACGTCAATTGCACACATACAAAGAGGAAAATATACGCCTTAAACGTGAAATTGAGCTAATACGTGCCGGAGCACAAATACCATCATCTGTCACTGGGCCAGTAAGTAGTGAATTAGTGGAAGAATTAAGACGAGAGTTGGCAGTTTTGAAAGCACGCAATGAATCGTTGCAAAATGAGCTTATGAATCAAGAATTAGAACTTAAAACCGCAAATATGTCTCTTAGAGAGAAATGCAATGATCAATCGGTAAATTCAGACAATCACATTTTGAAAAGTTGTTTAAAACTCTCAAATCACATTTTTAGATGACAAAAATGAGTGAATTAAATGTTTTATTTGCTAAACACTTATCGGAACTTGCGGCAGTTCAAAAAGATATGGAAAATGTTATACACCCACCTAAAAGCACTTGAGATACAGAGATTATAAACTATTACAAAAAGGTACGGGCGGTTTATGTTTACTCAAATAATATATATGACTGTTCTTTACAGATTTCTGAAGAAAATGCTGCTTCGTTGAGGAATTTTATACAACCCAGTTTAGGTTTGCCTTGTGCAGTTGATACGGAAAGTACTCTTTCGAATGTCACATCCATACAATCCCAGTTGCATTCATTATATGAAACATGTCATGACCCTTTGAAAGTCTATCAGAGTCTTCTACCAACTTTAAAAAACAGTGATAAAACATCTCACCTACAAAAGGCTCTCGATAAACACACACAATTATTACAAGAGTTGAAATTTGAACAACAGTTTAAGCCTAACACTACATCTCAAACTAATAGTCCTGCAACTTTTGTAGTTTCGCCAGCCAAGAGTACAGCGGCAGGAACAGCTGCGGCAACTGGAGGTGTATCGGGTAAAACAGCTACCATATTAGTATCAAAATCAAAAACCAAAACTGGTTTACCCTTGCTACTCAAAAATTCCATTAATAATTAGGCTATTTTATGAATATGACCATATATTTATTCTTTATGTCCTACATTTCTAAAACAAAGATTTGCCTATCCATACTATGAAACATTTGCTGCAAAAGCTTTGAGTTTTGGGCATTACGGTGGGAGGAGTGGAAAAGTGTAATGTGTTTCCTGTACATACATTTTTGTTGAATATTTCAATCTCATGTCAAAAACGAAGAACAAAGTGCTTTGCTACATTTGAATAAATTTTGTAGCAAATGTTTTATAGTATCGAACGAGCACAAACAGATTCGATAGATTAGGTTATTCAAATTTGAAGCAGTAAATAATTTAAAGAAAAGAATGGAAAACGAGTGCAGGCTACTTTATCTAAAAACTTCGGACACTGTATTTATTACTAAATGCATATAATTTTTTCTTCGAATATTATTTATAATAAACATATAGATATTATATTGGTATATTATTTATTTTAGATATTTAGTGCAATATTTTCTCATTCTATTATACCTTCGCTTTAAATCTTTAAAACAGTATTTCACTCTGATAGTTATCGAATATCGAAAATGGTTATATTTTAAGATTGCCTTTTTTACTTAAAAGTTTACACTATAAAATTTTTTTACGATGTTTAAATAATGTTTGTTATCCAAATGAAAAGAAAGAAAAACGCGCTTGTATCGATATTATTTAGCGAATACAAATTCTGTACAGAAGAAAGAAAAATTTAATTATTGCTAACACTTTTGTATTGTGGGTTCTTTTGCTAGTTTAAACAAATTTTCCATGATGAAACTCGTACAGAAGAAGTTACAACAGGTAATGTTCACACAAATCAAATTTTCTGAATTTTATTTAACTAATTTTTTACTTTCCAAAGTCATAATTTCTAAAAGAACATACCAAACATTTTCATAATCATTTACATTAAAAATAAAACAAAAACTTTATAAGTGTTACCATTAACAAATAAAGAAATTATTAAAATATAATAAACTAAATTATAACAGAAATAGTAGTAATATTTATACGAATATAAAGTGAAAAGTTTAGTATTTCTATACATAGTTTGTCAAAGTGTAGGAGGCAACCCGAAAGATACTACAAATAAAAACAAAAACGAAAAACAAACATTTACACTTGTAGTAATTTTACATAAATGATTAAAACCAAACTGTTAAGTTTTTATTTATACTAAAAAAGAAAGAACAAAAAATAAAGGCGTAAAAGCGAAACTCCTTAATGAACGCAACCATGCCACGGATTTAATGCCAACGTTTGTTCTTTGGGTTATATGAGAGCAGATGCAAATTTTTGTATGCCTCATTTTCAAGGAAAGGGTGATTGATTTCCATTACTGAAGCCGGTGTAACAAAATCCTTTATTAAAATAAATAAATCCCTAATAACCCAATTATTATTATCACTATGCTTTTGTTTCAAAACTTTCATAAAGATAAAAACCACAAGTTATTATTTTTTTTTCTTAAACTTTTAATTCTAATTTATTTAATAATTTAAACGATTTATATAAATATGAAGCTGGTCGACCACATAAATTATATATCAATCAATCACTTATAAAAACCAATTTTTTATTGTACTTCTATTATTTTAATTTTGAAAATAAAAAACATTGAACCATCAACAATTATCATTGTAATCTGCATTTACTGGTTTCAACATTACACGAATAACGACTTACTTAGTTCGTCTGTGGACTCCATCGTCCAAGTGCAATTGTTATGAGGTGCCATAAAGTTGATAAGTTTGTTATGAACAACGTAGCTAAAAGATTTTTCAATCAACTTTTTTTTAATTTCAAATAATTGAAAGATTTGATCTTACCGTAGTTTCCGGCCCTTGCTCGCCCTGTTGTCAACCTTCTTTTTCATTTTTTGCCTAAGCTTTTGCAATTCTAC
The DNA here is from genome assembly GCA_963662145.1 of Sturmia bella. Taxonomy (NCBI): domain Eukaryota; kingdom Metazoa; phylum Arthropoda; class Insecta; order Diptera; family Tachinidae; genus Sturmia; species Sturmia bella. The sequence goes on along the minus strand of OY759171.1, from coordinate 68,884,724 downwards.
AAACTGTTTTGTTACTTCGCTCATGTTAGTTGTTGTATTCGCTTTGTATTCAATTAGCTCTCTTAGTTGTTGGTGGTAAAAGTCACTGTCGTCGTAAATATTTGCATTTGTTTTACTTTCCTGTTGCGTCTCATTTTGTGCTGCTGCAGCTTTGAATTGCTGAGATTTTTCTATTAGAAGTGTTTTATTTATCAAAGCATTTTCAATTTTCTTGATTATATCATATTCCTCATTAAAACTCTTCTTTACGCTTCCTGCACCAGGTTGTAAAAGTTTTGTGCGGTCATCCCATTTTAACAAAACGTCGTTTCGATAAGGAGTAAATTGTTTAAAATTATCTTCCAAGAATTGATTAGCCTGCTTCAGCGATGGTTCTCCCACCTCAGTATCTTTAAATGGCAATGTTCTTTTTAGAACAGGTTTCATTTTATTCTCTACTTCTGGGAACTGTGTAGAAAGATTATTTTTCAATGACAAAAGGTTTTGTAATAACACACATGTGTTTTTGCGTATCGTTGCCTTCACATCTTTGTGCATATTTTTTTCAAGATCCTTTAGTTCATGCGCTGAAGGTAATTGATTTGTTTTATTTAGAATTTTTTGTAAATTAATACGTATTTCTAATAGCCGTTCCCAAATATGCAACTGATTTTGCACACAGAGGCCTTTTTGCATTTCAACTTCATGATTTACTCCACTAATAACTTCGTTCTCTTGCTCATCATCAATTTCGCTATCCTCATCATCGTTATTATCTTCATAATCACCAGAGTCTTCAGATTCGTTTTCACTGCCACTCACGTCCTCATTTTCTGAATTGGAGTACCTGTTTTTATGTTTGTTTTGACCGTTTAAATCGCTACCAAAAGCCGCCAGAGCTGGTTCATCGTCCGAACTATTTGAGTTATCAAAGTCTTTCTCGTCTTCACTTCGGTCGCTTTCCAATTCTCTTCTGCAAACAACTTTCCCTTTATATTTTATATTTTGTTCAGATAACAGTTTCACATTGCGTTTCCTAAATTCCGTGGATTGAGTCGACGGTAACTCGTATTCATCATCATTGTATTCCACTACTTTAGCTGCTGTTGCTTCATCGGCCGAGTCACTACCACTATCACTTTCATTATGGTGCGTAATTATATCAGCAACCTTTTCTGCTATAGTTTTTTGTTGGCTCTTCAGTTTTTTCATCATTTCAATTCAAGCACATTTACCAAAAATTAAGATTCCAGTTTTTTTACATGTAACGACAAAAGGGATAATCACAAAAGATAGTTTTACAACTTTGACAGTACACGTGCTAGAGTGTACCGAGTAGCCAGACCAAAGGATTGTCATTGTGTCAAATTCGGAAAGAATTTTTAAAATGAAACAAGGCGAATTCGTTACCGGGTGAACTTGGCAGCACAATTTGTTGTCAATTTGTTTTTTTTTTAACGATTTTCGCGCCAGTTTAGTCTTGAGAGTTTTAGTTATAAAATGTTGTCTTGTGATTTAATATTGTGCAAAACAAAATCTTAACCTACACATTAAACGTCTTTATTTCACCAGTTTTTCATTGCAGGTAATAAATAATTTGCTTCAATACTTTGTTCCTTCAATAAAATAGCAAATATGTAGCAACTAGCACTCTTCGTCTGATGATAAGTGAAATGGGCTAAGTCACTAGCACAGCAGTACGGAGCCCTTGAAGTGCGAGTCAGTCTCGTACTTGGCTAAAATTATTTAGTATGCTGTCATATGTATGTACGTACATATGCCCATTTATGTTAAATTAGTATGTAGAAAAGAAGTTGTCAGCTCTACGGGGTGAAGCAACTCATGAGCGAAACTTTTCGTTGATGTGCTTGAGATGTCGTTGCCACGTTCTTCATGCTTTAGCATTCTTTTGCACCTGTCTTGCAAGATGTCTGAAAAATGTGTCCAACGGGGTACTATTATTTTTTTTGTCTATAATACTTCTTTGTATTCATGTTTTCGATTTGTTGTGGATATTAATCTGTAGTTTTAGGTCCATTATTTAGAATGCCGTGATATTAATCATTAGTTACAAAATATACGTGCATGCATACATATATACATATGTATGTACTTATGATATATACTATATACATACATATTGTATGTATGTATGTAATTCGCATGCTTGTTTTTTGTTTGCCTCCTCATTCATTTTCAGGTAAAACTGAAAATGAATGATTGTCAGGACATTTGTGACAGTTTTTTCTTTTCTAAACAAATAAATTTCTGTTCGCTCATTAATGCTTGCAAATGTTAGTAATTATGGCACAAATAAGTATGATGTATGTATAATTGTGTGATTGCTTGCACAGAAGTCTGATTGTAAGGTGGAAGTAACAATGACACAGTTCGAACAATTGTTGCTTTCATTTTATTTATGTACATATGTATTTACATACATATGTACATAGACGTGCCGACATACTTACATGCTTAGATTTTGTAAACAAGCGGCGGGAGGGGCTGGACAGCAATTTCTGCCTTGTTTCAAACAGCTCTTAAAAAGAATGCAGAAACGAATGGTTGCTGAATAATTGAAAATTATTGCAAATACGACAAAAAATGACTATTAGAAATCTGATTATTATTTCAGTTCTAATCGATTTTTAGCATAGTAGTTCTAATACAGCTTTAAGAAACACTTTATTTGAAAAAGCAAGAGCACAGGAGGATATTTTACGTGACTATACGCATTGTCCATTGTGTTTAAGGCGACCAAAATTATATACCAACATTAAAAATATTCTAACGTATAGTTTATTTGATCTTTTCTTTTATTTTGATAATAAATTAAATTTTTAAGGCTTAAGATCTTTTTTATAAAAATGTTTGTAACAAAAAACAAATATATTTATTTATTTCGATATTTCGAAAGATTAGCCAGATCAGAAATTTTTGATAGATTAAAATATAAAATAGCGCATAGAAGTTATAATACATTGGATAAATTGTTTAGTAAAACTAAGGATAGAAATAGTAAATGGGATAGTTCGAATGTGGTATATAAAATCCCTTGTCACGGCAATGATCAGGAGAATTGTGACAAAGTATATATAGGAACAACTAGAAATAAATTACGAACTAGAATTGCAGGACATAAATCAGACCAGAGATACAGGGATATTAATACTCAGAAGACAGCATTATCTTCTCATTGTGCTAGATCAAATCATTATCCTCATTTTGAAAATGTTTCAACATTAAAAACAGAAAATAATTATAAGAAACGTTTTATGTTAGAAATGTTAGAATAAATTTTAAAATAGATACAGAGAATGTAGCACAGAATTATAGATATTTAGTCAGTAAGAAATTAAATACATAATGTGAAATGCAATATTATAAGTATAATGTTAACACAGTTTTTTTAAAAAATGTACATAGTTCTATGAGTAACATTTATTCTTTACATTTAATTTAATACACAACATGTTTGAGATATTAATAAAACAAATGTTAGTCGTAGAATTATAATTATTTGGTTTGAATATGTATGAATTTTTCATTAAGATGTAAATATTTTTAAAAATTTTTCTTTGAGTTTAAATTTTTGAATTTTTGAATGTTGAATTTTTATAGCTCAAAACTTTTTTCATTGTTATTTTTAAAATAATACTAAAAAAATATTCCTGAAGAAGCCAACAAATTGTGGGCGAAATATCGAAATAAATAAATATATTTGGTTTTTGTTACAAACATTTTTATAAAAAAGATCTTAAGCCTTAAAAATTTAATTTATTATCAAATTAAAAATATTCGTTCGTTTCGAGGTGACATGTTAATTTTAATGCAAAATTCATTGAATGCAAAACTCGTAACAAATTAGTCTTTCAGACTTCTGTTGATATTCTTTTAATTTAAACAATTATAGCTGCTTTCATGTTTTGAAAGCCACCAAGCAGGATAAAAATGAAATATTGGAAATGTTTTCATTCACGGTTTATTGCTAAAATATTCAAGTTCATTTACTATTTTAGCGAGAGTGCATTTTGAAAGTGAAAAATTAAGTCAAGGAACGTTTTAAAAAAAGGATTCTTTAAACGATTTACATATATTATCAAAAATAATAACATTTTGTTCAATTGCGCTTTTAGTTGTAGCAGCTGTAGCAATTAATATTATTATTTTATTATTAATATTATTTAATTGTTAATATTATTTGCCAGCAAACTTTTCTACACACCAAAAACATGAAGAACATTTATTGCTGATAATAGAATCTGTCACAGTAATGTTGTTTTAAAATACACTTTCGAGGAGATACATAAATGAATGTATCAAAACAACGAAATTTAAGCACACATGCTATTATTACTATTACTTTTTTTTATTCCATTGAATTCAATATTTTCGACTTGTAGTGGACTTTTAATGAGTTACTATGTGTGTACATAATATCGAAATACCTAGTAAGAAAAACAAACGTTTGATTTGGAGAATATTTTTAAGTGTATTGTCAACGAATACACAGTAACAAACTTACTGCCAATACTTCGAAATCGTACAGAAATTTTGTTTCGTGTATTTGTATTGACAATTACATAATTAAATTTTATTACCACTAGTAGAGTTTATACTTACATGTGCATGCTGTTTGTAAATAATATTACCTACTACAATTTAGCCATTGATTGCTCTTTGGACTAGAGAAAATCACCGATTTTTTTTTTTTTTTTTGCTGTCCAGTAAAATTTTGTATGTCCAGATATCACTTTTTGTATATAGTCCATCGCCATTTTACTTTATTGTTATTGTTTCAGATATACTACATACATACATCTGTACATATTTCGTCTTCGAAAAACAGGTAGTTAATTTTTTATTAAAATAATATTAATAATTATGCAACCAGTTAAACCTTACGGCGCTCGCTGCTTAAATAAATGCTATATTTTATGGATTTTGTGTCAGTAGATCAAATTTTGGAAGACATTTAGGGTAGAAGTCGTTTAGTATAAAAGAATTGCTATTTTAAAGAAAACCCACACTGATATTGTGCTATTTTCATTTGTACAGAAAAAAAAAAATTAAGCGATATTTTGCGTTTTAATACTAATTCAGAGCTTCTAGTAGGTATGCACATATCCAGATTGCGTAACAATTTCAAACCGTTGCTAGATTTTATCTATAATACCTGCATGCATTTGACAGCGAAATTGGTAAAAGCAAGAGGCAGTGGTGTTTGTGTACGTTTAATGGAGCAACAAATAATAATGTCTAATGGAAAGAAAAAAATTTATGTATATAACTTGTAATTTGCTTTTTCTCAAATTGCTTTATTTTCAATTATCTATAAACAATATTATGCAAACGTTCTATGATTATTATTATTTTTAATATAACAAGTATTTTCTAAATTACCCATTACAAACTTGTTTTCTAAAGCTGAACCAGCCAGAATTAGATGCTGTTACCTTAGTACCCACTGTAGTGGGTACACTAACCCGCCAACAGCAGTCAACTCAGGCTTTTAACACTGCAAAAGCTGTGGTTATGTTATAACATATAACATTAAATAATCGTAAAAATGCGGAAAGTAACATGAAAATATCTATTTTTATAGACTATATTATTAATTTATCTGCTTAAAGCACGTTCTGCAATGCGGCGTTATGGGACACGATGCAATCATTGTTCGAATACAAAACAACTATCATCTTAAATGCATAACCCGATAGCCAGGTTGTCGCAAGCGAACTTAATATTGTGTTTTTTTCTCTGTGTATTATAAATACATATAAATTGTGTATGTATGTACATATATGTTTGCATTATCAATAGAATTGAGCTAAGCCTAAAGTAGCTTCTTGCTCTCCACAAGGTTCTGACAACCGAACTTTGAGTCTGTCTGATTTTGATGTGAAATGTGTATGTTAAAAGAAACAAATATGTATGTTTTTCAGATGGGGGCGGTGTTCGGGTCATCTGAGATTGTAGATGACAAAAAATCAAATCTGTGTCAAAATCATCGATAGAGCTGGACCGATTGTTTGTGTTTTTCGGCTCTATATGTCTTATCTGCTTTTTAGTTGAAACAAAAAAAAAAAAAAAAAAAAAAAATTAAATAAATAAATAAAATACACTCAGAGCTGTTATATACATACATAGGTATATGCTATGTACATATAGTTAGCAGATAATAGAACGATGTTCCTAGAAGAAATTTTCAATTTGAAATTCATCTCACTAGTCTTTAAAATAAAGTGAAAATCTAAAGACGCAATCTTTAGTCAATTAAAAATTATTAGCAAACGTGAAAATGCTTCATATACAATTAAATCAATTGAAAATAACAAAATAATGCAATTAAATTATTATTTACCTTCATTCGGGCTAAACTTTAACAAAACCTACAAATATACATATGTATGTTAGTCAACAGATTAAAAATTTCCTACAATCATATGTATGCATATAATTAATTTAAATATTAGAACAAGTTTCCAATTAAACTTATGATGTGCAAGTTTGAGTGCAGATGTGCTCAAGTATACAGACACTTTCCGTTTTTTGAACTGTTATCTAGAGGCCACAGGGGCCTTACATTACTCGTACTTATGCAAGACAAGTGCATTGCAGAGCCAATAGAGGAAGGATTCTTACAACTGAGCAGAATCAAAAGCTTGGTTAGAATATTTTCGACAGCATTTGGGAGATTTTTGCGCAATAGTCAGAAAACTATTTCAAATAACCGCATCTTCCAGTGACTGTTTGAACCATCGCTAAACTGATATGCCTTTTTCTCCTTTGCGCATCTCCATTACTGTTACGATTATTATTGTTTGTTGATGTGACGCCAAATCGTAGGCGCATTGGGCCAAGGCATCCCAATTACAAGTAAAAACTTAAATATGGGCGTGAAAAACTGAATCTTCAAATTGTGCATATCAAAAACATTTAATTTTCTTACACACACACGTTCGTTATTAATATGTAATATAAATTTATGTTTACATTCAAAAAGATATGTGTACCTACCTATTTGAATAAAGAAAAATTGTTGCACAAAGAAAAAATATCGCACCCTAAATCACACACAGGCACAACTCGAAGTCAATAAGGACACCGAAAAGTGGATATTACTTTTATATTGGGAGTTCAATGTGACGCATTTAAATATACCTACATACATACATATGTATGTAATTTTCTGCCTCCACTGATCATTTTTTACTTTGAATTGCGTCTTCTTATGATTTAAGGTCCGATATGTACGTTCAAACACACATCCATACATACTATGTATATGTATGTATGTATAGGTATTACTTTTTTAAATAAAAGCAAATCATGCAACCATAAACATTGTTTCAACAGTTCTATATTAAAAGAGTATTTATTTGTGCATTTCCTTCAACAAAAATAACTCAATAAAAGAATCTAAAACGAAACAAACATTTGTACATACATACATACATACATACATACATACATACATATGTATGTGAATCAAAAGTTAATTTAAACAGAAACTTAAACTTAAATAACGGCACATGTACACACATGCATATGTATGTATGCACATGTTATCTGGAACTTAACGAAAGTGCGTGTAAATACACTCGTGTATGTAAAAAAACAAACAAACAAACAAACAAACAAAAATACTGACAAACATCGAACGTATTATACGTTTGCTTAACGGAAAATAAAATAAATAAAAGTTCAAGTAAATACGTACATACATAAACACAAATATACCTGCAAACACAAATACATATGTATATGTACTATGTATGTATGCATATGTATGTACAGTGCATTAGGAGCGTAAATGAATAAAATTTATTAAACTTTTAATAGCAGCGATCAAAAGATTAATAGATTCTGCATTCATTTTTACTAATAAATTAGTTGATATCTTTAGTTTTTTGAATGCGTTTGCAAGTAGAGCATGTATTTTTTTTGTTTGTTTTTATTTTCTTCAGTGTTTGACTAGAGAACTAACACTGCAAAAAAAAAATATTTAAATTTATACACATGCATACATATGTACGTCTGTATGAGTATGTCTGTATGTGTATGAAAAACCAAAACAAATGCACCTTCGACAGAACTAGGTAATTAATGCTCCTCTCTCTCTACGCTCTATTGTTGTGGCTTTTTGACTGCATTATTGTAAAATAAAATACGACTTCTGAATATATTCAAAATGTCAGAGGCGGAAATAAATGAGAAAATTTACGATCATCGTGTTTTAACCGATTGGTCGAATGTGAATAACAACACAAATGGCACAATGCACTATTCCAAGGACATGATATTCAATGATGGTCATCGTTTATCGATAACTGTTTATAGGTAAGTCTCTTGAAGCGTTGATCTCTTGGTACGACCCTTCCGAAATTAGTAGTTTGAAATTTGGTAGCACACACACACACACACACACACACACACACACACACACACACACACACATAAATAACTGTTGTAAAAATAAAATCAACACATTTCTTTATCCAATTTGCTTTGACCTTTTTACTTTTTAATTACAAGATTTCTTAGATTTCGAGCTTCAAGTCCTTATTTATTTATTTTTTTGTCTTCATTATTTCGTTTTCCTGCAGGAGTTCGCCAAAGCAAAATGAAATATTGAAAATAAAAATAATAAACAAGTTGAGGTCGTTGAAACCTAAGAAATATTATAATTAAAATCAACATATTTGGCGATAGAAGAACGTTTTTATATTTTTTCCTTCAGGGACACTAACAGTAGTAACAAAAAATCAAGACAAAATTCCTAAGGAGGTTTATTATTTCATAAGCCTCTACTGTTGCGGTTTAGCAATCCAAGAAGCCAAACATTTAATTATTTTTGCCGTTTATATGTTAACATTTTATGGTGCCAAAAATTTCAGCACATGAACTTGGTTTTTACATTGATAAATTAGTAAATAAACTAATTTTAAGTAGCAGAATCGTAAGAGTATAAAACACGAGTCAGTACTGAGAGTAATGAAAGTAAAATTTAACTGCTGGGCTCTAGATGTCGTTCGTAAACGTCTGCCAACATATTGTAGGTCAAACAACTGTGCAATGTTTGGGAACTTTCTTTGCCAAGTTCATCTAGCACCAACACTAATCACTCCAACATGTCGTGATTAGGTCGGTTTATTTGCTCCTAATCAACGAAACGACATCTTGAGCCAGGCAGATTTGATAAATATGTATGTAGATGCTTTTCAACTATTAGATACTTAATAGAGGATGGATGTATTTTTTTATTTCTTCTTTGTGTAGAATGCCTATTGAGCGCAGAAAATGCAACATGTGCTTAATATTCATCTGCATATATGTACATATGTATGTGTATATATGTAAAACACATTTTCAATCTAAAGTGGACATCTTAATAGTCCTGTCAACCTGTATCTCGCTGTCTACATCAATTTCATTCCTTCCTACATTTAATTTGCAGCTCTAAATAATTTCCTTTTCTATTTGAAATTCTTTTTGCTCAGTTTTCTCTTTGTGATCTCAGCGATCGGCAACTTGACCGTGTTGTTTCTATTAACCAAACGTCGTTTACGTGGTCCGTCGCGGATTGACATCATGTTAATGCATTTGGCGATAGCCGATCTAATGGTGACGTTCCTGTTGATGCCGCTGGAGATTGCGTGGGCCTACACAGTGCAATGGAAATCGACTGACTTTGTTTGCCGCCTTATGAGTTTCTTTAGAGTATTTGGTCTTTACTTATCGAGTTTTGTACTGGTGTGCATATCGATCGACAGGTAAGAAAATTTTACAGTTGAATGAGCCCATAAAGCTCAGTTTAAGCTTAAATGGGAATGTGTGCTTGTGGTTGTGGTTGTGCCGGTGTTGGTGTTGGTGTTGGTGTGTATGTGTATTGATGCTACACTTACATCATACTACATATATATTTATGTACTTTTTATTAAATATTTGCAGATATTATGCTATAATTAAACCTTTAAAGCTCTCATCTAATCGTGGACGCATGATGTTGGTCGTTGCCTGGTGCAGTTCTATATTATGTAGTTTACCACAGGTATGTATATATATATGTATATACATACATATATGTTCATATATATGTATGTAGATGTGTGTTTTGATAGCATACATTTGTTCTCAGTTGACAAGATAGTTGCATGTTTTGGGTCAGTGTTTCTTCACTTGCCTCACAATTAAGCCGCATGTGCAGTCAACATTTATTTCATATCTGTTTCTTAAGCAATATCGATTATATTGTTGCAGGCGTACGTTTTCCATTTGGAAGAGCATCCGAAAGTTAAAGGCTACTACCAGTGTGTTACATTTCATTCGTTTGCCAGTGAGTTTCACAAATTGTTCTACAACATTGCCAATATGTGTGCCATGTATGCCTGCCCATTGATTACTTTTATCTATTGCTATGGGGCAATCTACTTGGAAATTTATCGCAAAAGCAAGCGCATATTCAAGGGAATTGGTAAGTTATTTTATTATTAATTTATTTGAATATTTTAAAATTCCCCAAGTGGTGCTGCAAGCCACCCAAGAGACTCATCTTGTTAATGAGCGATTTATTAATTCATCCCCTCTGTTTTATGCACTACTTGTCAAATCGCAAGTCAAATCACACTGTATTTTTTCTTCTACTTGCAACAAGTGTTTGTACATGTGCGTGCTTTTGGTGAAATTGTTCATGTTGTTTTTATCTTTTCTTTAATTTTCAAGAGCGTTTTCGTCGTTCTAATGATGATGTTTTGAGCCGTGCTAAAAAGAGAACTTTGAAGATGACCATCACAATTGTTATAGTTTTTATTATATGTTGGACTCCGTATTATATCATTTGTATGTGGTACTGGATAGACAAGTCATCTGTGGATGAGGTTAGTTCCCTGATAAGGAAGGGGCTGTTTATTTTCGCTTGCACAAATTCATGTATGAATCCAATTGTTTATGGGGTATTTAATATACGTGGACGTGTAAATCATAATGCGGTAAGTAGCAATTGTAAAGAAGAGCTTAACATATTTAGTTCGACAGTATTTTCAACAATAAAATCGTTTTAATTTTTTCGCTGGTAGTCTACCACGAGCAATCGTCACACATCTCTTTATCAGCGCGGAGATTCCTCGAATCAACTGCCGAAACATTTGCTTAATCTTAACGGCGACAACGCTAAAATTGTCCCCACAACAAATGGCGGCAAAACGAATACCATAACAAATGAAGAAAAACAACAAAAAGCCAATGAAACATCAGCCATGATTTGTACTGAGTAAGAATTGTATAATTTTTAATATCAGAATAACAATTATTTCTGCATCAAGTTGTCAAAAGTTTACAGGTTTCTTTAAAAATCGTTATCACTACATTTTTCAAGAACTTTTAATTACGATTTCCTTTTCGAAATACCAAACACTATACACATTAATTTCAAGTAACACGAATATCTCTCATTTTATAGTTTAACGTTGTTTGTTAATGAAGGTGTTAACAATTATCAGAAACCAACAAACGTTCGTTAATTAAATGAATCATTATAATCTTCATTATATTGTAGTTCAAGACATCATGTAACAACGAACAACACTACCTGTCCACCTGGGTATGGTAACGAATTTCTAAATTTGAAATTTTTTTTTAAACACACAAAAATATTCGCCGTCCGTGTTTTTTATTTGCCAGAAGTAATGCTCGTAAATTGCTTAACTACTTTGTCAGTCAGTTTTTTGATCTTTGCGATGCAAAAACATCGGTATAACACACTTGGAAATCAGATTGAAATTGTCAAAGATATAGCGAAAAATGTCCGACACCTACGTTCGGCATAAAAAACAAAAGTACTTCATATTAGCGAGTGTACGGCACACTTTTTTTTTTGCTTCTAAGGAGATACGCTGAGTCCGGTAGGTGTTTTCTTATCACGAAGATTTTTCGTTTCCGTCTTTCTTTTACACAAGTATGGAAAATTAGATCGAAACCAACACAAAAACCTAACTTTGACTGTAGATCAGTAGCTCGATTATGCACATAGTCCATACGTATATAGTAGAGTCTTGTCGATGTTCGATTTCGGCTTCGTTATCCGTCAATAATGTATTTGTTGAAATTTGTCAAACCCCAATTCTTTTGGATGGACGCAAGTCCATTTAGGAACTCAATGTAATGAAATATCCTGAACTTTGCCTTCGACATTCGTCTAAAGAAGCTGACTTCGGTGGGCCTCTAATATGTACGCACTTACATACGTATGTGGGTGTATTAAAAACAATTAAAACGAAATCGAAACTCGCACCATTTTCAGTATTTTAAAATTTACTGCATGTTCTAAATGCGAACGAAATATTGAAAACAACAATAAAAATTAAAAAAATAGTTTTTGTTTTCAATACAAGTGTGCGAATGAAAACTTCGTTAGAAAAACAGGTAGTTAATTTCGCTTTTCTTTTTCAACAAGAAATTACACATTTTTGTTCAATTGTGCTCAAATGAGCCGCGATGTATATTTGTATTTTGTTTATAATATGAAAAATGACTTCTGATTTTTGTTTTTTCGTTTCTTTTCAGTTGTGCTGACTCTATTGAACTTGCTAATCTTCAAAAATCCTAATACCAAAAACAAAAAGTTCCCATTATTGAAGTGTAATAGCAGCTTAATGATCATTAACGTGTAATAAAGAGATTAAATTAATTACAGCAATTCAAAGCTGATAGCCACCTCTCTCTCATTCCCATACTCTCTATTTTTTGTAGTTTTTTTTAAATATAAATTCGCTATCGATCAAAAAAAAAAAAAAAATTAAATGCACATGAATACATACAAATAATTATTAAAATAGCACAAAATACCCTGCCAGCAAATTGGTAGTCGACTACTAAAATAATTAACTTCACGTTAACTTTTATGGACTAGCTTCAAATTAGCTACAATACAATCGAAACGTAGTGCAGAGTTCACTCAAAATTCAAATACTAACATACACACATACACGGTAAATAACTCTTGAATTAAATTGCCTATTGTCGCATTCGTTTTAAATGTAGCGATGGCTGAATGGGTTAAGGTGGCTGCTCACCAGTATTGAGGCTTAGTGGTTCGAATCCCACCAGAGGCTAACAAAAAAAAAAAACAAAAGTGTGATGAAATTTAATTTAATAAAATATAATAACTATTACCACCGAAAAATGTAAAATCAGCCTTGATTTGTACATTTTTTTCTGTATGTACTGACTTTGAAGTAGCTAACTTTAAGTTAGTTGAAAAGTAATGCAGCGTCGGACAATTGACTACCTCCTAGGACATCGTAATGTTAAAATAGTCAGTCATCTCCATTGAAAATAATCTAAGTGTCAACCACCATCAGTTGTAAAAAAGTTAGCTTGTAATTCATTATTAGTTAACTGAGTTGCCGGCAGGGTACATTAAAATATTGCTACAAAAATTTTACATTTACATACCTGCAAGTGTATGTATGTATGTATGTATGTATGTATGCATGCGTAGTCAAGTGGAGTTGATTGTGGAGTGGTGTGTGTGTGTGTGTGCAACTTTATTAACACATACCTACATACATATATACATAGTTGCATTAATATATAAAGTTTTAAAAATTTAATAGCTAAAATAACTTTCTGCCAAATTTGTTTGTTGCTTTTTTTTTAGCAAATCAATCCGGTCGATAGCATTTAAATTTCAATAAGAAAGTATGTGAGATTTTATGATGTCATGGTTAATTTAATTTATATTTAATTAAGTTCTTCTGTTTTTAGGAGTCTAGCATGTCAACATCATAGTTTTCTTCATATTTAACTGTATGCTTATGTATAATACATAAAGATTTTTTTTTTTGGTGAGTCAATAGCCTGAAGCGTGCTCGTTATAAAAGAAGCGTGCCCGTAATAATTAACACACATATTCTCAGGCTCGTAAGTTTTTCAGCTTGCCAAGTGATTTGAAAACGCGAAAGTTATTTTCAGATATTCTGAGACTCAGGCTTGCGATTTGCAATGTCGCTTTTCATCAGTTGTCTGTTCAAGTCTACGCTGGCGACAGAAAACAATGGATAGGAAAAACTATCGAAACCAAAGAACATTTTTTAAATTTAATATACTTAATAAAAATTGCGAGCAAGGCCAACTAGCTTTGATACCCAGAGAAAGAAAACATATTTAATTTATTTTATTTATCAATTCATTGCTTGTTTAAAGTTTAGTTTATTATCAATTCCTCTGTTCACTGCAGTCTGGCGTTTGCAATTAACAGAGTTCAAGCCACATCGCAAATATTCTGCGAGATGCGAGTGTCAGAACATACCTGTGAAGTGGCCAAATAATGTTGCATACCATTAAAGCAAACATTTCAATTTGTTCGCTCAATAAATAAAATAAAATAGCAATAAATATATCAATATAATATTTCACTGGTCACGCGCAAGCAATAATTTAATGATCCAAATTAATTAATAAGATAATAATATTAACACTACTGTGTTAAGTTCAGACATTAAAGAATTTAAAATTAAAACTTATTAATTTAAATTAAGTCGGCAGCAATTTGTGTGACATGTTATTACTACTCGTTTTACAGTAAAACTTAACATACAATTTTGTGTGGATTTTGATAAAAATCAAAAACTTTTTGACAACTTGTTGTTTGCTGTCAGCTACGTTAAATGCTAACTTCGATACAACTTAGTTGAGCTTATTTGCTTAGTATTTAAAAATGCATTTACACACATAAATGCATACGCAGTACGTTTTGTTTGCCCATCTCTCGTGTCAGCTTGTGCGACTTTTTGAAGATGCATAAAAGCAAACGACTAGTTTTTCTTGTATTAGATTTTAAAACTCCAGCAGTTCATAGTTGTGTATAAAGAAGTAAATATTAAAATCGGAGCAAGTGACGAGCTGAAATTGAGGGAGATTTCGAACAGAGCTGGGATCCCATATGAGAATGGGACACAAAAATAAATGGAACTGCTGCAAACCAAACATTCAAAGTTTCGTACACTGGCATAAGATTAGGAAAAATACAAATTTTTGTGAAAAACAGACAAGTGCCACGCCTACTGCATATACAGGTATGTGTTTAAGCAGAAAGTTTAGTTTTCAATATGTTCTGCACAGCTGCACGCAATAGGAGAGGGAGAGATCTGCGAAAATACAAATAATTAAAAAGAGAAGGCCTTCGGCTCGAAAAATAACTAGAACTGTTAGAGCTCAATCGAATAAATGGAATGGATGTATTCATAAAAATTCAAATGTGTCTGAAACGAATTTAGTTATATTCATTTCACTCCTGGAATATGTCTTCTCTGTTTGTCGCACCTGTTCAAAAACTAACAACAACTCAACGAAGTTATAGCCTTCAAAAACTTTTTAAGCCGCTCCGTTGCAGATTTTTCAGTACGTTGTGTAGTAGCTGCTGCTCGTGGCTTTACAATAATTACTTCTTAGCACTAATATTTTCTCATATTGATTTTTTAATGGCCACGTACTTATTCATAATTTAACTACGGGGCTTTTATTTGATGCTGTTTTGATATACGAAGAAGAAGATTATTCTTCATTATGTCATATTGTGTCACATACCATTTTGCAACTAATCAACAGGCACAACAAGTAGTCAACTGCAACAACAATGATAAATAAATACAAAATTGCAGCTGCACTTACACATCTGATAGATACATTTAAAAACGAAAACAGCAACAACATCAGACAGAGAACAACTCATAAGTAGATGCACGCAACGGGATGGCACAAGACAAGCCACAGCGCCACACATCTACGAAAATGATGATGAAAAATTATCATCGCAACAACTCTGTAGGTGATTTTGTTTATCTTTTTACTGTAGTGTTAATGCTGGTGGCGTGAAATAAAATTGAATTAAAAAAAACTACGTTCACAAAAATATATAGCAGCATTTGGATCGCGATCCATTTTAATTTTCTCCTTCATGTGCCACTCGCAACGCCTAAAACCTTTAAAAGGTAAGTTGAAATGAATTTTTACATTTGCTCGATATAGAAAATTAACTAAACATTCCTCCTAAATTATATATTGGGAATAAAATAGCAGATTTCATCGTTAAATATTGAAAACAATTTAATAATTTTTACATTTATGTATGTACGTATGTATGTGTGTTGGTTCTTGCCGTTAGATTTTGTGTGTTTATTTTCCTGAGGCCTCTACAAAAATCACTTGCTCTTACATGCGATGCGGTTGGCTGTATTTCAAAAATCCATATGATACAGCACGATCTATGTATGTATGTATATGGCCACATTCCGCCCACAAAATGCCAAACATCCTCTCTCGCTCAATATCTACCAAAAATATTTGATCTGAATGTGTTTGAATTGAATGCATTTGAATAATTCTAGATGACATTAAACGCTCACTCATCAGACGCAGTCATTATTCATCATTTTTTGTTTCGTGTATCTTCTTTTTTTGTATTGAACTACGAGTTTGAAAGGTGGCAAAGGTAAAATATTTTCCATTCATTATTATTTTATAGTTTGAATTTTTAAATGTCGTGATTTTATGTGTCTATAAAACTGGATTCCACTTTGTTTGCATTTGATTTGATTAGTTTATTAAGATATTCATTTTTTTGTAACTTCATGTAAATTAAACGGTATATCTATTCTAGTATTCGCTCTAAAGAAAATCATAAAAAATATTCAAACCAACGCCGCGGCGGGCCCTAACATACATATGTACATATGTTTGAAATAAAATGAGGGTGAACGTTTGAATACAAAATTTTCACTTTTATTTTAAATTTAACACGCTTGTATGCATTTATTTTATTTCGTTTATTTTGTTATTTTGAAATAGAAATGAAAACTTAACACACACTACACCATACGAGCGCTGAATATATGCACATACATACATATGTACACAACGACTGTAATACTTTGTAGACACGAGCCGTCAAAGCTAATGGGAATTATGACCAATTTTGAACTTATTTTGTTGACGGTTTCTTTTAGAATTTGTTTATTTATGGCTTGATGATCCATCTCTGAGAATTACACATGTAAAGTTTATTTCTTTGATTTATAGAAATTGAAATTTTAGAATTTTGAGATATGCGGGCTTTAAATTTTTAGTTTTATGAGAAAATTATATGATCTAAAATGTTTTTGAAAAAAATATAATAAAGTCAAATGATTGAAGAATATTTTTAGATTTTTATGGGTCACCCAAAGTGAACTTTTGCTATATCTTGTTCCTTGTGTCTCTTTATTCTAAAACTAAATGTAATTGAGAAGATGCGCTAAACGATTATTTAATCACCGCTGGCTACAATCCAAACCTGTGAAAACGTTTGAAATAACTTTCTGTAGCAATTCGCAAAAAAGAGTAAATCCAACTAAATTAGACGACTCCAATGCTTGACGCCATGTAATTGTCAAATAACTGCTTGCAGCTTTGTGCAAAGAAAAAATAAAAAATTTAAAATTTAGAAGTGAACCTCAGCAATCAAAAATAAAAGCTTTTTGAAAATGAGATATGCATTTTACATTCCAACACAAACTGAAATACTTGTGATGCAGTTCGATAATAATAGTTATACTCGTTGTAGCGCAGTTTAAAATTTGGTGTGAAATTCAAGATGCCACAACGACGACGTTGCACTCCCAATAAGTGACTATCGAGCAACAATATTACAACACATTATTTTATACCAAAATATGAAGGAAAAAACTACTCAAGAAGTTGAGCGGATAATAAATCAAGTTTGGTACTTCACACCGTCCTTTGCCAGCATTTAATATAAAACAACATTCAAAAGATTCTTCGTCATTTCCATAAGTGTTTTAATAAAGCTTGGTACTCTATTTCCTTGCCTTTCATTTCTTTCCATTTTCTTAAATGCCCATTTTATTATTTTGCTTGACTTCAAGTTGCAAAGTCTTTTAATCTACAGAGCTTGAATACTACTGATTGGCGCAGCAAATGCGATTTGCTTACAGACCGACAATAATCCACTATCGTTCATGCCAAGTCCTCACGTAATAAGAATGTATGTACGTACATACATACCTACATACGTACATACATAAATATCTAATTGTCTCTTCGGCGCACTTTTTTCATCCAGCAGTAACAAACATAAGTAGCACTTTAGCTGGATGACATTGCTACCACAAATGACATACGACAGCCTGTCATAGGATCTAGTTTTATTGTTTTTGCATTTGCAACTATTTTTTACAGCCTCTGTATTGAGTATATACAAGCTTGTACATTTTTGCAGTAAAACTATTTATTAAATTCACTTACGTAAAACACAAACATCATTCTCTTGTAAAATCTAGCGCTACAGCTTTAAGACCGAAGTGCCAGTAGTATATGAAGTTGTTGTTTACATTGCTGTTGTTGTCGTCTTTTAGGTGAGTGATCAGGTTTACAACACATAAAAATCCAAGAAACGACAGAGCCGGTGGTTTTGGCAGCCACAGAAGCTTGACGGTCGTGGCTGCAGAAAAAGCACGTGGGCGTTTGAGAAGCAATAATAATAATACAATCAGAGAGATTTCTCCAAAGCATACATACATATGTATGTACAACAGAAACAAAAAAACCAGCACTTTACAGTGCTGCCATGCCTGCTTATTTTATCAGATCTTTTAATGGCTTCTACGGATCGACTATCATACAATTGGGGACGTGTGATTCACAATCCATCGTCGTAACATCATTAATCGTACATCCGATACGTATGAGCGATAATCCATTGTGGGTGCTGTATGCAATTGCAGCACGTATACGCATGTTTTAATTCGTCCTTACTTAACTGGTAAACAATAAAATTAATTTCATATCTATCTATTTTAAAACTTTTAATAATTTTCAGGTATTTAATGGACTGTGCTCTGACGAGATCAGAGATACTGTTTCCAAGATCTGCAATGCACGTAGATCATTTAATGATCATTTGTCCCTAGTAGATTCGCCGGTAAATCGCATAACGCATCACAAATAGAAGTTTGCTTTAGCCGTACAATACGTCTGTGGAATATAGAATAATTCTACACAAATGTTCAAAAGCATTTTTCTTAGTTATGAGAACATATCAAATTTATTTTTCTAAATATTTTATTGTCTAAGAATTAAAAGCCCACATCGTAATTTATTTAATAACTCCTTATTTTTTAACCTTAATTTGAAAATGCCAAATTTATTGGACGCTAAGCATATTTTTTTTTAAGTTTGTCGTCAATGCTTGGGAATCTCAGATTATAATGGAAACAAGTGTCATGTGGCAACACCTTTCATGGTTACACACAAGAAAACTGAACAGTGATCAATACTTGCCGATACAATTTTATAATAATACCGAGTATAAATAAGAGAGCAAAGAGCAAACAAGTTGCTGCTTGTGTTGCTGTTATTGGTTTTTTTCTGAAACGAGAGAATGAAAATTTGTGCAAGGCACAGCAAACAACCACATGTTGAGTGTGTGAGTGGCCGGATCTTGGGCGCTGGAAATGAGTAAAGCGCATCGAGCCTACAAAAGGGAACTTGAGTTGGTAGTTCTGAAAATTAACGCAGCAGGCGTTTTATAGTTTTATAGTGAGCACCTTGTTTCATCATCATTATCATCTTTGTCGTAGGCACAATGAGTAAAACGAAAACAACTTTTATTCTTTTGAATGCTGTGTTTTGACTGACTGGCTGGCTGAACGTTCGCAGTGCTCGCTGTGTTTGCTCTGTTATGATTATTTTTCCAAAATCCCCAGTCAGTCAACATTTGCACCTTGACAAACACAGTCGTGGGTCTTTATATTTCTTTGACAAATACGGGGAATAAAAACAAGACGCGAGTGTTGTGATAAAATTGATTTTTTTGGAGAGTTGTCTTTGTTTTATTGGTAATAAATGTTTTTAATTATTTAAACAATGGAAAACTGAACATATTTCTATACGCATGAAAGCCAACCATTTAGAGTCCAATTTCAACCCAGTGATAAATTCCGCACCAGAAGCTGTGATAAAGCGTTGTGCGTGTGAATGTTTTTGAATTATGTTTGGATACTGGTCTTAACTCATCGGTGTGTCGACAAAATGAACTTTTTTTTTTTTAAGAATGAAATTTGTGAAATCTTGTGCAACAAGAAAAGCAATAAAAATTAAAATTATATTCCATAAGCAAATGGACACACGCACAGCGCAACCTATTTGTTAATGGAATATCGTTTTTATTTTTATTTTACTTTCTTCTTCTGCATGAGATTTCACAAATCACATTTGGCACTTTAAATAGGATCATCATTATTATCGTCTGTATCATCGCCAAGCACCAAGCAAAGAGTGGGCTGGAAGATTTATTTAGCTAGTCGTTTGGTAGGTTGGATGGATTGATACCTAAATAGTCCGTTGGCAGGTTGCTCGATCAACAAGTTTGTGTTGTGTTGTGTTGTTTGAGGTGTTTGTACTAAAAAAGCAAATAAAATCACAGCATCTTTTTTTAGCTTTTGTTATTGTTAGTGTAAATTACGAAATATGTATTAATGATAAATCTCTGTGTGTAAATGCATAAAATGTATGAAATGTGTGTTTGCTCTATAAATAATGTATGGTAATTAAATTAAAACATCACATAAAAAAAGTTTCACATTAAACACATTTCTCGAGAATTTTTTAACACGAAATTTTGTTTTCTTGTTTAACGGTATATTTTTATTTATTTATTCTTTTTTTATGAAAAAATCTCATTGGCTAAATTGTTTCGGACGTTCGTTGTGTTGCGTGTGTTAAATTCATTTAGAGCCATAAAAAGTGAAAAGTTGCAGTATTATGTTTGCACAAAGGCACGCAGAAGTGTAAAGACGAAAAAGGACACTACTCTGTAAGCTGAACCAGATCTGAGAGAATGTACAAAACCAAATATTAACTTGTCATGATAAAAGGTAAGCTCCAAAGATTTTATGTTAAAAATAAGTTGAACTTTTAAGAGGGGGACTAACAAAAAAATCAAAAACACTGTACGATTGCCCGACTCTTCGACTGTCTGTATACAAGCAACATTTTGTTAGTTTTTTTGCCAAACATATTAAAAATGTTTCGTCTTAAATTGTGATGTAACATGATATTTGAGAAAGTTCTCAATATATTGTGTATATCGTTTCTTTGAATCGTTAACGGTACCTTTCTGGGACCCAAGTGAGCCGGTCTCATGAGCGGCAGCCTGCGTAACATTCTCTGAATCGTCAACAGGTTTACGATATTTTCTAATTTAAAATCAGTAAGATTTTGTTCGTAAAATCGAAATGTGAATAATTTTTCTCGTTTTTCTGATGGACGAAAAGGCCATAAAAAGTGAACATCAGTTAACATCAGAGTTAAATTTAAATAGTTTGCTACATAGCGATAATGTCTCTTAGAAAATCCTTCGCTTCCCAAACATCCTTAAAGCAAAAAAAAAAAAATGCATAAAAATTTGTAGGAAATGTGAAAACTAGAATTAAAGAGGTTGGTTGATGAGACCAAATGCCTGACAATGTGCATGACTGCGCCTGAGTCATTTCTGGAAGGACAAAATGCTGGATCTGCATCCAGTAATAGTAAGATCTACATTGCTCATTATCTCCATAACCATGAGAGCGAAAAGGTTTTAGAAATGCTTAGCGCCTTGAATAGTACAAGTACATGAAGTCGAAAAGTGGTCTGATGTTTATTGCTGCAAAATTTTGGCTTCATCGAAAAATGTTAGGATGTGATGGACAACGCTTTTTGTTTTGCTTTTTGACAATGAAAGGGATCGTTTTGTTGTTAATTGCAACAATAACTGCTAGTAAAAAGACTGTTTTATTTAAAAGTACGTGTGTTTTACATTCCGATCTCTGTGGAAATTGAATTCAATTTATGTTCGTGTGATTTTTGTTCTGGTAACTGTATCTTATTTTGAATGCAATTTTTAAAGGAAAGTTATTTCTACTTATTGGCAAACGAACTCATTTTGAATGCACATAAAATAGCTTATTAAGACAATATGTGGGGTTTCTGTAATAATAAAAATGTACTTTAGGATGCATTTTCCTTTGAACTTTTTTATTTAAAAAACTTTAGGTAAAAATTTACTATGCTGTCTAAAAATTATTTAAAAAGTATTTTTTGCTTTCCAAGCAAAACGTTTTGAGAATTTAAAATGGTTTTGAAACTCTGATTAAATATTTTTTCTATGCTCTTGTTTTTCGGACAAGATATTTAAAAAGTCAAAATAATTTTCTCTCGACAAAATGTTTAAATTAAAATTTCGGAGAAAATATTGGTGTATTTTATTCGCTTTCACCAAAAACAATTCTCGTGCCTTTTATTTTGTTGTCTTGGCACCACTCTTCCACATAAAGAAAACATTTTGATGCACTAAAGGAGATATTAAAAATTCTGAAAGTTTCGCACCAGTGTGGAAAGAATAAACATTCAAGTTTTTTCTTTATCTTGCCGACTATCTTACGTTATACACAAAAAAATTTTAGAATGAATACGAAAATGTTTTAAGGTTTCTTGGAGGCTTGCTTACAAATAAGAGCTTTCTTTCTTGCTGAATATGGCTGGGCCATTATTTTATGATTCACTAACTGGTTGGCAAGCAAAACAAACTTCTATTTTGTATTTTACATAAATTTGATGCCCATAATTAAGCCATAAAGACCATGCATTAAAAAAAAAAAAAACACAGATTTATTAAACTAATATACGTAATTACAGGGTTGCGGTCGTTGTTCAACTTTCGTTAAGTAGCTAGTAGATGTTAATGGAGTAAACAATTTGTTAGGAATACTAAATAATAGATTC
Organism: Sturmia bella; assembly: GCA_963662145.1. NCBI lineage: Eukaryota > Metazoa > Arthropoda > Insecta > Diptera > Tachinidae > Sturmia > Sturmia bella. The sequence continues at coordinate 68,861,924 of OY759171.1, read as the reverse complement.
CACTTTGTTTATTAAACGAATCAACATTAACATTTGTATGTATTTAAAAAAGGAAATATTTCAGTGCTTGGAAGATCAAAAATATACCCGTTCGGTGTTTTATTGTTATTTAATACTCATTATTATTTTTTTTTAATTCGTTTGTTAATTTGCTTGTTGGCATACAATGTTAAATAAACAAATAAATAAATTAAGTTAAACAATGTACATACATACATATTAATGAAGTATAAAATGTATAGAAAATTCGAATTTAATTTCAAGTGGGCGTTAAAATAAATTTAAAATAATAGATACCCAATATTTTATAAATGTTTAATTAAAGCGAATGAAAGTACTTATGGAATTTAGAAAAAAGTACTGGAACGAAAAATAGCCAAGGTCTTTTTGTTTTAACCTTGATTATTCCCTCAACTTAAATCACAACGACGTCATTCATAAAAAAAATATTTTATGCTTGTTAAGTTCTTTTTTAACAAACTTCTACTCCGTTTATAAATAAACCACTTAGTTTTCATTATCGACACTGCAAACAATAAACATTTTACGTTTTCCCTGTTAATACGACACACACACACACACACATACATAATTTTCCTCTAAATGTTTAATCTTGCATACCGGAAGTTTATTCTGTTGTCTGAAATGTCAAAAGTGATCGAGCACAAAGAGAAGCGAATTGGATTCTAAGAAAGCGCCATCTATCATTTGTTAAGCTGAGTTCGAAATAGAAAATACATACATATATTTGTTTCTGCGTATGCTTAAATGTGTTGAAGTTTTAATCATGATTGACCGCAAAATGCATTTTTCTTTTGTGCAATAAAATGAAAGATTAAATGAAAAATCTCCTAAAGAATTTATGAAATTCCCCAAAACCAGTGTTACAAAATTTTTTTGGTTAAAAAAGTATTTCGCTCTTGTTGCTGTTGTTTGTATAAAGTTTGTGCGTAGGCGCCAAAATCTTTACAACTTGTATTTGGAGTCAAGTTATTTGATTAACAGCAAACAGAAAATCCAGCAACACCAACTTCACAGTCTATGAGTACGTTGTACATACATACATTAACACCGCTGACACATGTTTCTTTGTTGCTTTGGGCTTTTGATTTTGATTTTGGCCTGGCATCGCATACCTGGAATTGGAAAACATATCAGTCAGTATGTGTATGTACATGTACATTAGGGCGGGTCGATTTACCATTCGACGTGGTACCATCGATTTTTCGATAGCTTTTGGCATGAGGAGCTAAAAAATCCACTACAGCATACCATAAAAGTCATTTTCGAGGCATCTGATTTTCGATTTCTTTTTGTTTGTGTGAGAGCCTCTCTAAGGAGCCGTGGTTCGGCCGAAAAAATTATTCGAAATTGGTCACACATTCGCCTATTCTGCGGGCACCCTTTTTGGGCGCCACCAAATTAAATTTTGCTCCCATCCCACTAACTTGCCCCAAGGTGACCGTAGAGAAGCCGAATGTGTGACCAACCCACAATAATTTTTTCTCTTTAATATTTTTTTCGAACACACCGACCCTGTACCAGACCTCTTTAGGGAGTTCCCATTCAAAGGAAAATTCAAATATAAAAATCGGAAGCATAGATTTTTTTTTCTTATGGCAAAATTGATAGCAGGCAAAATCGATCAAAAAATTGTACATTCATTCCTACATAAATGAAAAAAATTCTTAGCTTAAAATGGTTTACTCTCATTTTATTAAGCAAACACGACAAATGAGAGTAATATTTGCTGAAAACATTTAAAAAAATATTCCTCTTTTGGCTGTTGGCTTGTGTTGAAAACAAACTGATCGTTTGTGTCTACGAAAAGTTTCTTTGAATTTATTACACCCAATCAAAAATTTATGTTTATGAAAAATTTCTACCAAGGTTAGAACTAAGAATACATACATACGTACGAGTACATACCTAGATGTTTTCTTGAGTGTTTTTCAACCCAATAAACGTTTTGTAAGACAGACAATATTTTGCTTTAATATTCTTATTTGTACTAGAACAAAATATTGAAGTTGTTCACAAGCTTTGCATGCACTGAACGAATTGAGGTTTATAATTCCAATGAAAATATTTCGTTAATATTTGCTAATTAATACAGTTCGTTCAAAATATGCAAAACCAAAAACGAAAGGTTCACCGGAAGTCGGTTTCTTCAAAATTAAAGCTAATTCATGGAATTAAAAGGTTTTTATTTTCGTTTAGAAATAATTTAAATTGGGGTGTGTAGGAACCGATATTGCGAAAGTCACAACTACTGTAGGGTCAGCTATAGTAGCAAAAAAAAAAAAGGAACTAGAATAAAGAGGACGAAACAAATACAGCATTTTATTACAATTCCAACGATCAAGAGACCAACAAGCGGTTGGTGAAGTATTGCCAATCAAATTATATAACTCAATTAATGCATAATGCATAAGGATGCAAATAATATATTTAATTATACCCATAACCCAATAATTATTTTATGTAGGTACTTCAGTAGTTTTAAATGCATGGAGAAGGACCAAAAGGTGTTAAATGACCCAACCCTCTTTCATGAGAAAATAACATTAGTCCGAACTATTTTCGTAAGCATTAAACGTGCAGCTTTCTCCGAGTGTGCGGCAAAGCAAAACCGCAGACGAGTTCCTATTTACTTTGGGCCATTTAAACTGGCGCAAATAAATTAAATCTAAATTTACACACATACACAAAACTCGTCTTCCTACACACCTTTTAAAAGTGTATTTTTTGCATTTCTTGAAATCAACCAGCCATATGAGGTAAACGAATAAAATTTGCAAACAAAATCAAAGTACAACTTGACTGGGTTGATATGAGGTTTACACATGTATGTATGTATGTATGTATGTATGTATGTATGTATGTATGTATGTATGTATGTATGTATGTATGTATGTATGTATGTATGTATGTATGTATGTATGTATGTATGTATGTATGTATGTATGTATGTATGTATGTATGTATGTATGTATGTAGCTGGTACTGGTAGATGGATGCTGAAGCAGTTGTTGATTGTGAATGTCTGATCGCGTTTTCTATATCGGCGTCAAAATCCACATAAACAGCTGCTGTAAATGCAACAACAAGAACGCTCACACATTTCCTACGGTTACAAACAGTTAATAAAAATCGAAAAAACATCTGAGGATATCACCAATAACGCCAATTTTAAGTGAACCACAATGACGTGTACTTGAATAAGTTTGTAAAATAAAGTTGATGCTTGTTTGTTGTTACGTTCAATAACAAAAAAAGCTTCTGTAAAGATGACTGCATCCCAGCGTCCAACAGCCGGACAAGCCACTCCATCACCTGAGCTGACAAAACAACGAAAACATTTAACGACAGCCTTTTTTTTTGTCTGCTGTTGAATGATGCGATTGCACGAGTTAACATCTACAACTGTGACTGTGAGCACTATGAATCTATCTAGAGTTGCTTCAAATGACTGACTCTGTCCACGAGATTAATTTTCTTCTTTAGTTAGATTCAGGCTATACTCGTACAACATGCAGCAGCAGATTTGTCTTAGACTGGCTTTTGGCAAAGTTATTTATGGTTGTTTGATATTTTGAGATTGAGTTTGGGTGTTGGACATTTCAATGCAAATTTAAACTAAAACTGACAAAATATTTAAATTTCGAATAATTGAGAAGTTTTGTTTGTTGTGCTCATGTTTGACTTTAAGCGAACGCCTTTCGACTACTACCATACAGTGCAGATGCATTTATGAAATTATTAAAACTACATATCTGCGTACATATCTTTACAATGTAAATAAAAACATTTCTTACGTCCCAAGGTAAACTGATGCATATTTAAAATTTATTTTATTACGACTTAGCACAAAGAATGAATTTTGTTGTTGTTGTAAAATAACGGTGTATTAGCTAAAATTGATATAGTTAAAATGTTCTTTCGAAAGAAATAATTAAATTTTGCTTGATTTGACTTCCTCAAAATTGTGAAAGATTTTTTTGTGATAAGATTGAGTGATCTACATTTATAGAGAAAACAAGAAAAGTAAAGTTGTTGGGGTACACACCATAGCTATTTCACGTCCACTATGACCCTCATCAGCACCCAAATTTCTTTGAACTCAGGTCATAACTAATTGCATACAGCTTTTAAGCAGCAGCGCTTGGCTTGGCCTTCTTTCTACCTGAGCTCTTCATTACTGACTGTCTGTATTTAATCTTATTGACGAACTTTCAATTTTAACACTGTGTTTTTCCTGGTGATTTTTTATATTCTTATATTTTATATTCAAGAATCAAAAATGCTTTTATCATATAAAATAATTGCATAAAGTACTATGAACAGCTAAAATTGATATTAAGAAGATGTTCAAAGAATTGCTTTGGAATTCATGGTAAGATAAAGAATAATATAGTAATTCCTTTATGATATGACAGCCTAAATTTTTTCATTATTATAAAATTAAAATTGTTAATTTATTACGAATAATATCGTTGTATCGCGAATAAAATATCGCCGACACCGGCACATCTGTTCCGAATTACTTAAGTGTCTGTGTTATACTGCAATAAAATTTATGTGTGTGGCAACTCTTTCACATAACCCTGTATCCTTCAATCAATTTATGGGTGTAATAAGTGATGTGCGCCTTTGCAAAAACGCAAAATCATATAGTAAGCATTTGTATATGTATATTCAAAACACATACTCGTATAATACATGGATTTATAAAAAGAAGACAGATCTCAATCATCGCTCTTTTTTTCAGGAGATGATATATGTACACAGACATACTATTCTTCTTTGTACTTTAAAGTTTAAAGTTTAAAGTAACAATAAAAAATCAAAAAACAGCAATCATTCAATTCAATTGATTTCAAATAAAACTAAAACAATTGTCAACGTAAATTTGCCAGAGTAGCAATATCTAACGTGCTTATACCCTTCACCACTGTTCAAATTAGCAATACGTTTTTTTTTTCCTTCCAACAATAATCATATTTTTTATATTTATGATTTTGAAAATATTATTGAAATTATATTTTTATTTTGAACTGAAATTTATATTTGAATTCAAACGGATAGTTTTAAGTTACAACCGTGTTATCTAGAGAGAAAGTGTAACATTATTGTAAACATGTAAGAATAGTTAATATTCGAATTATCTACAGACACTTTTGTCAAATCTAAGCGCCAAAATAAAAAGTTGTAAAAAACTGAACGAAAAGAACTTTCGTGGTAACTACTAAAAGAAATTTCTGGAATTTCTCATAACCCAATTAAGGTAAAAGGTGGCTTCACACAATGAAGCAACTTATTTCCAATAACTAAAAATAATATTTGTTTTTGTTTTTTGACTCAATGCATAAATAATATCATATCACGGAGATATACATATATTATTGCTTATAACTTGAGAAGAACATAGCAGCATTGAGACAGATCTAAGCTAATCTCTCTACTAATAGCTACACTCACTTGTGAGACAGAATGTTGCTATCGAAGTTTGGCCAAACATTCGAGTAAAAATTGTACAATCACTATTGAAAAGTGATTAAATATATGGAATGCTAGTGAATAGGCCCGTTAACATGCATTCGGGCTGGTAGAATGTTTTGAACATTTTTATCGCTGCTCTGAAATTGGAATCTCTTTTATATATTTTCAGTTATATCCACTAAACAGAATCAATTGCAAGGTATTCCATAAAAATTACAGATTAATATTGCGTAGACAAACACTTTATTTGTTATAGACCAATTTCAATTCGTTCTCATGTAGCGAGTGGCCTCTTGCAGTTAATGGCCTGTAATATATCAAACATTTGATTATAATTGCCGTCCTAAAGCATTTCCCGATATTTCTTTGCAGCAAAGTTGTGTGAGTTTAAAAGTTTCCAATTTATTTAAATTGATGTCATTAAACAAATGCTTCAGCGCACATACACACATACACACATTAATATGTATCGGTTTATATAAATAAGTGGAGGGCCCTTGTATAAAGTATTTCAATTTAAATTTTTCTTGGTCTTTTAAGTGAGTCAGTTAATCTTAATACTCTTATGTTTTAGTGGGTCAGAACTTTTTATTCAGTGGGTGGTTGGCTGCTTTGGTGTCATGCTTCTTTACAAAATCTTAATAAAAAGGCAGCTAGTTTGTAGACGGCAATTAGTTATTTCCTTAAGCTTATTTGTAAATCGATTGTAGAGCCTCCCTGAAATCCTTAGATCTCCTGTGGGATGAAAAAAATTACCGGATACCGAAAGCAAAAAGGATTACTGATGTTGGTTTAAGCTTTAAAAGCTTTGACAGCCAAAAATAAAATGAAAATAAAAAAAAGACTGATAAAGATTGCATAAAGAAAATATATTATATTCTAAAATTTGTTATTTCAGCTTTAGGCTGGTTTTGTACTGAAATACAGAGCGTAATTTTCAGGTTTGTTCTGAAAACCACTCGAAATCACATAATTTCCAAAAATAAATTGCATCAATACCCTGGTATCATGCTTTACTTAATTCTGAGTTTAGAAATCATGTTATTTATAAGCACGTGATTTATGTATATAAAATTTGACAAAAGCTTAAACGTTAAAGTTAATATTTGTGTTTGTTTATTGCAATTTTATTTGATAAATGTTGTATAAAAACAGGCTAAATAAGAAACCAGCAGGCATACCGGCCTTATCAGTAAATCACACGATTTTAAATCGCGTGATTCCTAAGCTCCAAATAAGTATTATTTCAATAAGACAAAATTTATATTACAAGTGAAGTCTATATATAGCGTTTTTTCTTAGCATTAAATTCATTGATTCAAAATCAATGCAATTTTAAAAGTATGGTATCCAGAAAAGAGGGCGTATGGAAGCGCTGGAGGTACAAGGGACCTTAACTTATGTGAGAACAAGGAATTTAATGTTTTATATTCATTTGCATTTTCACATTGATCGTAAAAAAAGCAGTCATAGTTTTTCCTGAAGTACAAAGAAAAAGACAGGCATATCATTTAATTCAAGTATCACACAATTGACATGTTGTCAGATTAACTCGAGGCCCTTTTTAAACAAACCCGAATTTAAATTTGAATCTGAATTCAGTACCACAAAACAAATTGACGTTAGAAGAGTTTGATAGAAAAGGTGTCGGTTTAAAAACTCTTTCATTGTTAGGATTTAGGCAAGAAGATTAAACTAAGATACGAGTATGTACATATTCACATATGAATGTATGTATGTTTAAAATTAAAAAACAAAAAAAAAAACGAATATTTATTTGAGACCTAGTAGCCGTATGGAATGTCGGTTATGTATTTTAAGCTTGACTTGAAGTTTACTGTTTCTTTTTGTTTGTTGTTTGTTTAGTTTTTTGTTCTTTTCATTTGAGAATCAGTGACCCAATATGGTTGAGAGATGTTGAAGTGATCCACAGCATCACCGAACGTCATCGTCAGCATTAGCAGCAATAATGTTGATAGGAATCTTAGGCCTGGCATATGTACACATGCATTTTCTTTAGATGGTCGTTCTACTACAATGAAAGAAGAGAAAAATAACAACGATTTAAATAAAAACGACATTCAATTGATGGATGATGTGTGTCGTTTGCTGCTTGATTGTTGTAGTTGCTGCCGATGATGATCAAATAGTTGACTGGATTTATATGGAGTGTTTGGTCTAAACTAATTTTGGCATATACGAGTACCACATTTCTATTAATACCACTTTATATTTACTCGTATGCGATTGTCCATACAATATTATTGTGTAAGTCTGGTGGAGGGATATATATAGTATATAGATATATAGTATATAGATATATAGTATATAGATATATAGTCTTAAAAGGCATCTATTTCTAAATGGGTTGTACATGTAAAAGTTCAGTTTTTATTTGTGCCAACGTCCACATGAGAATTGTTGTTAAATGGGTCCGATTTTACATCTAGAAAAATGAGGATGGTTCTTTGTACTATTTGTTAAGTTTGTGCATCAAGTGCAACATTTCGCAGTTTTGCTTAAATTTGTTCAAAAAGGTTTCCGCGGCTCCGCTTGCACTTTACTGCCGTGTTAAATACAATACTAAAATTATAAATCCATAGGTGAATGTGCGTATTAAAAAAGTAGAAACAGTAATGTTTGTAATGTATGTATGTATATAAAAAACATTTTGTATGAAAAATTGGCTTTAATTGGTATTGATTTTATTGAATAAGCACCTCAAACTCTAATATGTATGTTAACTTTTTTACACAAATTAGTCGAGACAACACTTGGTTTGAATAACATTCGTATACAATAAAACATATGTATGTATATTTAAAAATCCAGTTTTTCCCTGCAACATAACTAAAAACATTCTGAGACTGTTCTCGTGCTCCATCTCGCGAATGCTGTTATGCTGCTAAAGAACACATAATTATTTCATATTGATGCTTGCACAGACTTCTCAAATCATTTTTATTTAGACAATTGATGGTGTAACACTCACAATTTACAAATAAATATTGTGGAAAATATCCAAAGCGTAAATAACTCAAGTGTTATAACAAAATTTTGATCTGCTATTCACATGCTATTTTTTTCAAAAATAAGCATGTGTTATTTAAATTGTATTTATCTTAAATCTTAAACTAAACAACAAGAAACCTTTATTTGCTCTTTTCAGTTTTGGGCAAGATTGTGGAGTTGGAGTTTATTTTTCGTTTGGAAAAGTAATAGTGAAATCAAACAAAAATTTATTTACTGTTGACACATCAATAACACCAAAAAATAATATACGCAACGATTTTTGAATCGTTGTTGATGGTTCAACAACGTGAAGCACAGGAAAAAAATAACACGATATTCAGGGGACACTGGGAAAACAATAACCCACAACAAGCACAACAATAACATTGATAAATAACCGCAAATTCATTATGAATTGGCTGAGTTTAAGTGTATTGACGGGTCTGCTTTGCCTGACCCAAGTGGCGTCACTGTCTTTAGATCCAGGTAAGCACAGCACAGCACAGCAGAGCACAGCAAGATATCATTTAATACATTTGTGATGAATTTTTATTAACTCTGTTTGCATGAATGTGTAAGTGGTGAGCACAAGTATGCGTGAAATTGTTACTTAATAATAAACAATTGATTACACGTAAGATAAAGAGGGCATTCAAATATGTATTTCCTTTATACCTCGTAAGTATACATTAGGGTGGGTCGGCTTAGTGCAATCGATAGTGTGCCATCGATTCTTCGATAGGTTTTGGTATGACGAAAAATATTTTTCTTCGATCGTAAATTTTTTTTGTACTATATGGCAGGCCCTATAAGAAGGCGTGGTACGTCTTCTCACACTATTCAGTCCCAGGAGGCCCGTAGACCTACGGCTAATACATTTTTTCCTCCAGTATTCTTTTCGAATACACCGAGCCAGCACGACGCTTTCATAGAGAGACTCCTACACACACAATTTAAGTTTGGTTGCCTCGAAAATGATGTTTTTTGAAATGCCGTAGTGGAACTTTTTGCTCCTCATGTCAAAAGCTATCGAAAAATCAATCGCACAATGTCGACAAATTTTTGTACTTAAAAATCGACCCACTCTAATATACATGCACACATACATGCATAAATAAATACCAACTATAACTGACAACTCGTTTTCGTCTTCCTTTTATCCATCCCAACAGTGGCTTCAGCAGAACTGGAACAGCACATTAAAAAGGGCGATTGTGTTATATCAATGCGTCATATAAGGTGAGCGCCGGTTTGGCCGGAGTGACTGAATGCGTTATGTTTTGTACATTTTTATTAACTTTTGGTGTTAAAATTAAGTCACACATGATTTAAGATAAATTCAACAGTTCATGCGATAAGGTCTTCAGAAGCCGTTTTGTTTTATTTAAAGTGACATAAATACCAATCAGGAAAATTATTTTGTTATTTCTCTTACGCACAAATCAGCAAGTATTGCTCAATCATTTTGAATAAAAGTTCTTAAATGGTTTTGAAATGTTTTGGTGGTTCTTAAAATATTTTCAATTCCATGTGAAAATTTTATTTTCGGCAGAGATTGTTATCTACACATCCTTGGACTTACCTTGATAAAAGTTATGCTTCTGTATCTGTAGGTGGAGCTAGCTAAATTTATTGAAATTTTACGAGAAATCAAAAATAGCAATGAACATTTTATATCATTGAGATGGCGTTAAGTTTGCTTTCAAATTAATGTCTAACAGAAGTTGAAGTGAATTTCACAATTTTGAAAAAAAGCTCTTGTTTTAAATTTAGAATAATGCAGAAGCATATTCTTTCAGTAGTCAGTAATGCTAAAGCTTTCTTGATAGTTCATTTTTTTAAAATTTTCGTTATGAATACACATCATATTTTGATCGTGAATCATAAATAAAATCGTTTGAATTTCAAATGATGATCTTACATATAATGTCTTTGTTTTCACTAGGCCTCGACGCAAACTACACATTTCTATTGAAGCTTTATTCATGATTGACTTTCCAACTCTGAAGCACAAAATGTCCTTCTTTTTGGATCGTAAACAACAGCGCGTCACTCTGGATATAAGTGCTGCTGGTGAAATCGAATCATTACACTTTGATATACCACACACAAACGAGACGAGTACGATTCGTTCTTTGGCTTTGCACTTTCATAAAAATCAAATTTCGCTATTAGTGGACTGCAAGGAAACCTCTTCGCATGAAGTGGACATGAACCTCACCAAACTGTATACTCAAATGGATGACCCAGTGGTTAAATTGGTGAGTGCAAACATTTTTCTTTTCGGTCACCACAGCTTTAGGGCACGGTATGATTAGGAATCTAAGCAAACTAATTGAGTACTGAAAAAATGTTTGAAAATAAAACCAAGAATACTTTTCATTCATTCAATTATTAGTATATCCTAAGATTTAGTGGCAGTTCCATTAAGAACGATAAGAAATTAATGATGTTTTCGCAAATGAGAATTTCTTATTCAATTTTGAAACTTATCAGCATATCAGCACATACAATTGGGTTAAACTTTTTCATTTTGATTCTTGCATTTTTTGCTATTGTTTTAGTTCCGTGAACGCAAATATCCTTTGCATTTTGACGGCAGTGTGGACAGTGCCTTGCAACGAGCTAATTGCCAAAAAGGTCTCACACGCAGAGGTAATCGGCGCATGTTGAAGAACAAGATTTCAGAAAGAGGTAAGTTGTGTTCATGAGCCTAGACAAAGAAGTAAAATTTCCAGTGTCAGGACAGGAGGTCATTAAATAGCTTCTCAATAGGGAAGCTATTATTATATTCGGCCCACAATTCTAACAGTTTTGCGTAGAAAATATTTTCAACATTTCTGATACAACACTTACACTCAAACGTAATCACGGAATCTTGATTACAACGCTGGAAAACAGGAGTTTACTACCTACAAATAAATTAACTGTATTTTTTTGGTGGCTCCACACGGAATATACTATTTTCTTCCTATATATTAGGGTTTTTAGGCGATTCACTAAAAAAAATATGCATTAAAATCTTATACGCCAGTTGTCAGTAAAACTAGAAAGAATCGCTTTCGACTTCTGCATACATACATATATACAATGTACCTACATATATCTGTTTATAACAAAAATTGAAAAAAAAAAAAATTACTTTATTGAGCCGAAAAGAGCATAATTTTTTTGAATTGTTCCTGTAACAAACATTTTAAAACTTTTTTATTAATATTTTGTTTTTTGGCTTGCAATGCAACATTTACAAAATTCCTTTTTAGAAAAAATTCGATAACATATTTATCACATTCGCTCGGCTTATCTCTTCCTAATGTTGTCTATTACTTGCAGAAAAAAATAAGAAACGCGATGTTCGTAACTGGTATAATAATGAACCTGGCATCAGCTCTGAACAATATCAACAACAAATACCCCTGGATGCCGATCGTAGGGGTGACATACCCATTATGAGTGGCGATTGTGAAGGTAAGAGCAAATAAAAACAATATGAGTGAATAAAAGAATCGTTATGTTAGTGTTACATTTCTTTTTTAAATCAAATACAAAAACAGCTGCCAAAAGGTACAAACATTTTATTGGGGTGCGTTTGCCAAAGACTGTTTGTTCACATTAAATACAAACGAATCAGCATAGAATACGTCTTCTGGCAATCAGTAGAGTAGCATCGCAACTCAAGTTGTATGCGGTGCGAAGACATAATATGTAATCGGAAGTGTTTTGTATAGAGTGTAAGCTTGTAATAAGTAATTTTGTGTTACGTCTCGTCGTGCTTATCGTGCAGCCCCACTTACCCATTTTTCCTCTCTGTAGTCGCTGTTTCGCAATATTGAGTTGAAGAATTAAAGACACTAGGTAGTACACAGACAGGTCAACTGTAGTTGTATCTACATATTTTTCCCTTTTTCCTCCTCCCCATAACATATTTCCATAGAATTGGCGTAATTTAAAGTGTACACTAAGCGAAAAAATGGGCTAAAATCAATATTTTATGCTTGAAATCAATAATTTCTTCGGTTTCAGAAGTTTTTAAGATCGCTTTTGAGGCGAACCAAACCTCTTTAAGGGTTACTAATATAATTTTTTTCATATGTTGTGGCAAAACTTTTTCTCATGCTAAAATCTATTGAAATATCGATGGCACAACATCTGGCACGCTGATCACCCCATAATTTCACTGTCAATACCATTTTATCGTTGTTGTGGTTTTCTATTATTACTTGTATTTAATAATACTTTAAAATTTTATTTATAAATTTATTCTCAATGCGTCTTCTTTCTTACAATTTATGAACAACCTATTTTCAGTGATGCTGAAAAAATCAAAAGTTAAATCTGAATTTTAAGAATATGTTCTTAAAACTGTGATTAAGTTTTTGTTTTAAGAATTCGTTGTTTTCGAAGCTTAAGATAAATTACTTAAATTTCAGGATATGATCTTAAAATCAAAATTGCGTTCTCGCTTTCAAGAATTTATTCTAAAAGTCAAAAATTTATACGTCAATCTTACTTAACAAAACTCAAGGTTAAAAATCTAAGATCTCAGCAATCGGTAAACAAGAATTTTGTTCTTAAATTTAGATAGTCATTTTCGCTTAGCGCATGTAGGGGTCGTAATTGAGTACTGGTCTTAAACAGAATACTCCTAATAGCTCCAACACAATCGCAGATGTTCATCGATTCCGTCAAACCTCAGCATTACCAGGAGCAGCAGCGGTAACCTTGGGAGAATCAGCATTAACAAACAGACTCAATAAACGTTGTAATATATTATATTATATATTCCAAACTGCCACGTACGATTAAAAATGCAGCTCTTCAGATTCCAATAAATAAAATATGTGCATATGATCTTAACCTCGTCACTTTATTTTGTAAAATCACTACATTCGAATATTTAATGTACTTTTGTTAATTGTCTAACACTAGACACTTGCTGTACGAGACTCTGGCACAAGTGATTATACTGTTATACATGGATATGTGCGGACGAAAAAAAAGTTTCAAGTGTAACGTAACAAGTTTGTCAGTTAATGTAAATTAATATCATTACACTGTGATATTTGTATTTGTTTATTGACAACTACGGCAACAATAATAAGTTTTCTTTATTTTATGGTTGGAAGTAAACAATAGATCATTATGGGACTGCCCACACTTAAATTGGCCTTATAGTTGTATGTAGAACTTTTGTTATTGGTTTTTGCAAAGTAATGTACATATCTGGGTATGGTACAGATGTTGTGAATTCTGTCATGTGTCACTACGAGGGAAAAGGTGAATGAATATTTAAAATAAGCTTACAATGTCATACAAAAAACCACTTTGTAATTGCGTCGATTCAAAGTTGGGTAGTAGTTCTTATTTACTTATCTGCTTTATTCCTTTTATTCATGCAGCTTTGATTGTGTTTTTGTTTTCCTTCGCAGACGCCCTCGCAAAATCACTGAGCGACTTAATGGCTTTGGTTAAATTACTACGTGAAGATATCGCCCACCAACGTCAAGAGATTGCCTATTTGCGCATGCTGCTGGAGAATTGTGCCGGTTGCAGGGAGACCAAAGGTGACAACAACATACGCGTCGAACCAACATGCCGTACATCGAATCCTTGTTATCCTGGTACGTAGGAAGTCGTAAAAAGCAATATTCCTTTGTTTTCACTCATTTATAAGCATTTTTCAAACATGTGTGTGTATGTACAGAAAATTTATTGTGATTAATAGCAATAAATACTTGTTTTCCATGAATGGCACGAATGCATGTAAAACATTTTCTCCTGTTTAGCAAGGCAATTATGATAATTAAAATAATTATTGGCGGCATTGTTAAAGTCTCAAGCCCAATTTTGTTCGTACACCGTATTTAATAAATTTATTAAGATTTATTTATATTTTCCATTTAACTGCCTGAGAAGCATTGGCTTTGCCAGCCATAAATGTTCCATTTCGAACTGAGCAACATTTTTAACACAACAATGTGGGAGTTTTTCACAACCAGCCAGCCGCACGCCGTCCGCTGCTGAAGTATTTTCCAGCAACATGTTGTCATTTGTGTTTTTTACGATAAAAATTATACATTTTGACATGGATTTCGTTACGTTTAAAAATTTAAGTAGTATTAAAATCTCTGAACAAACATTTGAGTCGTTTTTGTATGTGTGTTTTCCCAAATGTTTTGGAAAATGATTTATGTTCAATTTTCACCGGTAAACTCAACATAAAAAGGCCAAGATTTATTAATTTTAGATTTAAATTGCTAAAAAAAAATACATAATTGTGATAACGAAGGGAAATGTAGATATACTTTTTATGTTTCAAGTTTATGAGTTTCATTTTATTGATTTGTAAAACAAGAACGTTGAAACAAAAATAGCACAAGCCTTAATTTGAAACGCCGGGCTTATCAAATTTAAATAATTACAATAAATTCAACATCGCCATAGAAGTAAGCGCCCTGCAGAACGTTCGATGTACACACATACATTCATATATTGGATATTTGGATTATCATTCTGTTTTGTCGGCTTGTATGTGCGATATTTATCACTTCGGTATTTAAAATCTGTTGATCTGTCCAAACAAATTTTTTCACTTAGTTTTATAATTTATGCCAAAAATTCTTGAAATGTTTTACTTTTATTTACTTTTTTGAACTGCGTAGCATTAATATTTTTGTTCTCAAATAATTTGCTTCTGAATTTAATAAGATTGTTTGTGAGTTGTCTTTAGAAATACAATTATAAACGATATAGACAGGCTTGTGAACTGAGCCAGTATTGATCACAACTTTGGCTTAACGTTGATTAAAACCGGCTTCGATTTCAGAAGAAATCTTCGTTTTTCTGTGCTATAGCAACAGTATATTAACTTAAGAACGTTTTAGAGTTTTAGTGAATTTTTTTTTTTTTTAATGGATAGTCATCAGTGTTATTTGCAGATCGATTTTAATTATAAAATCTTAAAAACTAGATTTGTATTCGTGTCAATTTAGCATATAAAGGATGTCATTCAAGTTAAAGTGTGCACATAAAATATTGAATCTAATTAACTTCATTAAAAGGTTTGCTGCTCTGCTTACTGTCTGCGATATCCAAATGATGAGATTACTATGGACACTCAGAAACGTTCTTTCTTTGGGGGATGAAAAGGGGTAATATTAAATAGAATAACGAACATAGATGCATTTAGCCAATACGCCGTGAATATGTGAAAAGAAATGTCGCCGAGACCCATACAATAATCAAATAAAATAAATTACAAAACAACAGCTTAATTCACGGTGAAATTAAATATTAATTGCTTTGGGTCTAAAATAGACCTTATTAATACTGAACGCGTCAGTAGAGTAACATCAACGAAAGAGAGAGAGAGAGAGAGAGACAACAATTAATAAGGTCTATTTTTAGATCTAAGATAATACATTTCAATTGGCTTAATGATTAATGAGAACATAAAATATCTGGTTCATATAAGAATCAAAAATAAGAGGTAATAAAATATTAACAACAAAACATCGCTGGTACAGATATATCGCCATGCCTGTAGCACATCAGCATTGGCAGCGACTTAAGCATATGCACGAAAAACAAAAAATAATAATGATCTAGAATTTTTAGATTTGAATTCTGTTATTTGCAATAATTTATATGGAAAATTATCGGAATAACTGCGAAGGCGAAGCTTTTTCAAATTATGAGAAAACTTTCCCCCTCTCAAAAATCGCGAATTGTAGACGAATCTGTGCAAACATGTTAATACTAGAATTTTAATGTCGTTCAATCCAAGAACATGTAAAAGCTGTTTAATTTGCTAAATAAACAATAACAATCGTGTTTGTTTTGTTAATTTTTTTCCTGTTTCGTTTTCATTTAAAGGTGTTGAATGTTATGATTCTGCTGCGGGACCAAGGTGTGGCCGCTGCCCCGCGGGAATGATTGGTGACGGTAAGATTTGCAAACCGGGCATTTCTTGTAACGATCGTCCCTGTTACATGTAAGTAAATAAAATTGCTTTTTATTTTCAAAAATGGTTTAACAGAACTCACGAAGAAAGAGTTTGTGTTCTTCACTTCAATTAATTAAAAATCCATAAGAAACAGTGTCATAACAAAATGAAAGACTTACAAAAGAAAAACGATAATAAATTCAACAACATTATTGGCATTTCATTTGGAGACACAAAAAGAAATAAAACATAAAACACTTTGAAGCCGCTCAGGATGTAAATTAAACAAAAAAAAAGAGACTAAATATAATAAAATTTGTTTAGTTTAAAAGACTGTTTTCTTAAAAGTTTTGATAGCAATTTATTATTTACTCTAATGTTCTAAATGGCTCATAAATTCTTTGAAACGTCAAGTTATTAACAAAAGCCGGCCGACCATCAAGAACTTTAATTTAAGAAAGAACAATCGTGTTAATGTGTGTTCTAGAACTCGACCCGATGAGAAAGGATCAACAGGTGATCTAAATATAATTCAACTCTTTTGACAGTCCACGCAGGCACTTCTTTTAATAGTTATAAATTTTCTTCGATAAGAACGACAACGCTCAATGCAGCATACAGGGAGGGAGACAGTTGTTGTGCTTCTTTTCAATGGCTTTTTAATAGAAAATTTTGTTTTTGCTGTAAATTTTTGTTGTTTTCTTTTCGACCCATAAATAACTTCCAGTCGATACAATGGCATTTGGCTTATTGTTTTGTGAGTTAATAAAATCAAATGATAAAATGAATCTAAAGACGCCTCTGCCTACAACAGGCGGCAGAAAAATATTAAATTTATTTTCATTTTGTAAAGTCACTTCAGAAAAAATTCTATGAAATGAAGAATAAATTAATGAATATAAATCAGGTAAAATACTTGTGTATAACAAACACAAAATTTATGACAAATGTATGTCGTGTTAAAAATTTACGGGGTTTTTTTTTTTTTTTTTGAAAACTTGAGGAGCACATTCAGATTTATTAAATCTAGAAGTATGTTAAACGAGATATTATTAGTTATTGGACATTGCTGAGCCCGTCACTTTATTTACATTCATTTATTGGATTGTTTAAATATTAAATGCACCCTTGAGCTTAATATTAATTTTCGTACTATTGCGGCGCTTAGGCATTGACATCATGTGTCCTGTGTGGCACCCAAACAGGTGTACAACACATTATCGCTTTAGTTTATTCCTTTCATTCTCCTTACCTTCTTCCACTTTTCAAAACTTCGCAAGATGTGGGATTAATCAATCGCAATTGTCTTCAAACTAGTGCAGATTGAGTGAATATGCCACTCGGTGCACTGGTTTTTGTTTTCCCACACAGTGTTTAGCAGGGAATACACGCAAGGAACAGGTTGCCGAGACTCAGATGACTGGTCGGTCCATCCAACGTGAAGAACATAATTTTAATTTTTATATCATACATATTTACAGCATTTCTCATGCGTATAATAAAATGGCGTTCTTAGATGATAAAGTGTTTGGTATCACTTCGTTGGCATGGATAACTACTGCGTAAGCTCCATGCTTCACTAGCTGATGCTGCCACTTAACACTAAAAAGCACTATAACACTGCTCTAATTGTAGATGAAGCTCCGTGTCTCTTCTTTGATCCTATCCATTTCTACACACACCATTTATTGCAGGCATTTATTGTTAGGGTGTCACTTCTCTTAATAAGAAAATGATAACTAAAAGGTTCTATCAACATGATTTGAGCTGTTTTTGAATGTGGAATACTTTAAAGATTTGTGGAATTTCGTTACTGTTGAGGTGACATTAAATTCATTTCATTTGAAAGCATCTTTATGATTATGATTACGTTTAGCGTGGACGCAGGCCTTTAAGAGCGATAATGAAAAATGACATTAACGACTTGTTGTTGATGCAGTGGTATACAACGTCACACGCACATCTTATCCTCGGTCATTCCCATTAATGTTGACAACAATAAAATAAAAAACAAAGTGGGAAAAACGTAACGATTCAGATTTTATGCAAATCAATTCGGTTTTAAAAAGTTAAACAAACAAAAGACAACAAACCAACGAACAAACAACAACCAACAATCAATGATCAAGACAAATAAAGTGGAAACAAGGCGCACCTTGTAGCATTTTGTTTGTGTGACACACAATTTCCTTACGAGAGCAGCATCTACAAGGCACCTACACATGTATTCTTCCACTACTAGACGACGGCTGCCAGCACCAGCATCTGTTGATACAAAATGTCTACCTAAAAGTGCGTATATGCGACAACTACTTGAGTTCGTATGTATGTGTGTGTGTGTGTGTGTGTGTGTGTGTATTTGCCGAAAAGGTGAAAAAGACCCCATATCAATTTCATCCATTCGTATCGCGACAATCTACTTCATAACGATCATTTTAAGAACTATTTTTTCACTCAAACTCATTTTCTGTTATTCATTTTTATTTTCTAAAAGAATGCACTTGTTATTTGGTTTCGTTTACGAGGGGCAGCTTCACGTTACACTTCACGTTTAACATTCATTGTGACCCATCTCTTGACGTTTATGTTCGGTCAAGTTATTATTGTTTTTCTTACCGAAAACATCTTTTTATGTACATATGTACATATGTATATGTATAGTTTATTGCTGGTATGCCTTTTTTATTTCTATTATTAAATTGGTATCTCCATTAATTTCATTGCTTGACTGCCTTTAATGACTTTCTTGCATATTAAGTGAGGAGTTCTCTCATGAGTTTGGCTTGGTTGGAGAGTGGCTTCGTGAGTGTGACAAATTGTAAATTTATACTGAAAAAAAAGGAAGGGAGGTGCAAAAGATTGTGAAATTTAGTTATTGGAGAGTGGGAGTCAGTCATCACAGTATCTGATGGTTAGTGGTGGGTAGTGAGTGCCGTTGTTGAATGCAAAAAAACCAAACAAATCTTATTTCTCACAATTCATGTAAAAGAAATTTAATGCAGCTGTAAACTCAAGTATTTGCGAATTTTAATACGTGTATGCATGCACACATTAATATGTATCTAACCATACACGTGCATGTGTACGTATGATTAGTATATTATGCCCCAGAGATACATACATACGTACATAGATAGATAACAATGCAACATGAAATACATTATAAATTCAGTTAAATTTTCTTTGGTGCACAGGCCTATTTAAGCATCATTTATCCTGAATCCCTTCTTAAATTTCTACAAAAAAAAAAAAATAATAATAATAAGCCCAACTGAACGATTTCATTGTACAAACAGACATACTGAAAGAATAACCAGCAGTGGTGTCCTGAACAAATATTATAAATAAATGTTCGTAATAATAATCAACCGTAGAAAATTTTATATGTATTTGATAAAAGAAAAAATTACTTCTGATTGTGCGCGAACATGAGGCACATAAAACGTTATCGCTCTTGATTGTTTATAATTGCAAATTAAATGTTTGGCGAATACTTTTTTTTCTGTTATTAATGTGCTAATTTTGAAATGTGAAACATTTTAAAATTACAATCGCTTTCGTACTAAACTACAAAATTGGGAAACACTGAATGAAAATAAGAAAAAAACATTCAACTGATAAGATATTTGGTAATTTTTCGATTTTATTTAAACACTCTCAAATTTTTTTTTTGTAGCTTGTGCGACTAATGATAAACTGATATCACAATTGATCTCTGTTGGTCTAGCTGCATTCTCACAGTTATTTTAATTTTGGTTTGCTTTCAAAAATTTACAAAAATTTTAGTAAATTTTTAAAAATTTAATTCTCGTTTAATAATAATAATATTGGAATATTGTATAAAAACATTTCTGTGGCAGTAAAAAAAAAAACAACACTAGCCAGATTTTTTGGAGAACAGTTCATAGTTTTAAAGCATTTTGATTCAGTACTATTCTAATAAAGGCAGTCGTTACCCTTCACTTGTTAACAGAACAGATCATAAATTAAGTTAAATGATATTTCATGTTGACTAAGATACCCAGAAATTAATTTTCTCAATAGCCTCCTGAAAAACTTACTACACATTTGAAACTTTCAAAAAGTTACTCATTTAGATATGGACATTCCAAATTTACTTTTACTTATGTAAGTCGCCTTTAGTACATATTAATTTTTGCACAGATTTAACAACTTAAATCTCTATTCAATTGCCAAGTTTGAAATTGGTATTGATATGTATATAAATGTGTATATGCCTTATAATTGTTTATTGAAGGCTTAAGCAAAAACCCACTCATTTATTTCAGTATGCCTTTTCTTTTTGTTTCACAGCTTTTATGGCAAAATGTTTTCAACTCAAATTGTGAAGCCATTTTAAAACAACTCAATTTAATTTTTTATAATTGAACTTAATTTTTAATAATCACTTTTATAAAAACAAAATCTTAATAGGCAGAAGGCTGGAAGGTGAACCAGCAAACACTTGTTTTATTTTAAGCGATGTAACCCTTCGCTGAAAATCAAGGTATTGAAAGGAGTTTCAATTATCATTGAAATTTAACAATTTTTGTGCGGTCCTTAAAAGTGTCCTACAGAAAGTCGAACAATGAATAAATTTTATGGTGGCTTTTGCCAGTTGTAGAAATTTTAAATTATTCCAGTGCTCATTTATGATTTTTCCCAGCATCAATTTCTGTATTTCGGAATTTTAAGCCAAACGCCATTTGAAATAGCGAATTCGCTTTCTGTGGCATTCTTACCTCTTTTTTCCCATTGACATTTTTTTTTTCGTTTTCTAAAAACTCTTTTGTTTTCTTTGTGGTCTTGGGAAATTGGCATTTCATGTTGACTCTTGTGGACTGCATGAGTGAAGATATTTCATTTGCATTTAACAAGTAGCAAACAATAACAGCAAATCTTAAGAAAATCTTAAAAAAGACAAACAATTTTAGAGCCTTTGAGGAATTCAAGCCTAAAAAAGCAAATAAACATTTATGTTTTTTTTATATTCGCAGTTAAGAGACAGAGACGTTCAGTACTCGCATTTGTTTTCTTCTTTACATAGAATGGCACACAGAACTTTTTTCTATAGCACTTAATTTGACCAGCATAGAGTAACTGATATACTCCTTGCTTTTATTATCCTTACGCTCATAATTCATAATTCCAATTTGCCGTTTGGGTTGGGTTTTTTCCTCTTGTGCTATTTTGTTATTTTTAAATGCACAGAAAGAAGGAAGGCATACACTGGAGTCGTTTGGTTTAGCCCAAAGGCTTCAAGATGTTTCTTCTTCAAACTGGTAAGCATGTGAACTACCCACACAACAACATTTTTGCATAAATACATATGCAAGCTTGCACTTACATATTAATATGGTTAAAAGCAATTGCTGGAATGAGAACGTCTTTTTCTCTTGAACGATTGAATGAATGTGTCTTGTTAAATAATGTGTGAACAAGAATGTAAAATGCGTAAAATAATGGCAAAAAAAGTCCGCCATAAAATTGAATAAGTCCGGAAGAAGGAACATTTTTAATATCCACTTTGTACTACAATTGCTTGGCCGTAACTACGCTGGAAACCTGTTCAAATATTGTCCAAACCTTAATTTGAGTCAATATAAAAATAAGAAATATGTAAAATAAAACCTTTAGCTCTTAAAAATATTCACCCCTATTGCATGTTTCGTAGTTTAAAAACAGCAGTTGCTGCTGTTGCTGTCGAATTTGAAATCACACTTTCTTGCACTTGTGACTGTCAAATACGCGAACTTTTATTTCCATTTAATGGCCTTCTTGTAAATTTTGAAAAGTGTCGTATTTTTTGCAAGTCCCAGCTCTACTTTTCAAACACGCCTGACTTACGCCGCAAAACCGCCAAACACAATAACCAAGATTGAGTGCCTACGATATTTTATTTTCAACAAATTATGAAAATAATTTCTTTAGTATTATTCTATTTGTTGCAAGAGGCTTATTTTTAATTCTTTTATATTTTTATCGTTACTTCTTCGAGACAATACAATTACTTTCACGCAAATTTTGTTGAAAGCTGAGTGGGAAAAACAAAGAAAAAGTGGATGTTCTAGTGAAAAGGTGTGGGTGTATTGCGGCTCTCAGGTATTTATTCACTTCCTTTGCAAGTACATTTCTTATTGACCCACGATTGAAGTAACATACCGATTCTTGTTAAGTTATACAGGCTGCCAACTGACAAACAAGTCCATTAGAACCCCGCAGAGTTAGAAACACGCAGAGCTCTTGGTAACAATACAACGTGCCCCACCGGAACATTTGATCACAGCAATTTGCCTTATTTACAGCAACGATTGTCACGTGTGAGACGCTTTTCATATTTTCAGCCAGACATTTTTTAAAAAACTTTTAAAAACAGTTCTTTAAAAATTGTTAAAAAAATATGTTGTAACAGAACGACTTTGCATTGTGGTGTTAACTCTTTTCTTTTTATTAAAAATGAGTTTTTACGCTTCTTTTTGGCACTAAGCAAGGATGTCAATGCCTTATTTTGTTTGGTTTTATTTCTTATACATACATATTCCTTTTGAAAAGGTTTGGTTCTATCAAACACAAAGAGCTCCATACAATTTTGGCCATACGAGTATGTACAACGCCCCAGGCATTTTATCGTTTAAGAAAGAGGGCATGCGTAGAAGCTTAACAAAATACGAGTATTAATTTAAATTCAAGCAGTCAAACAGCCACAGCAGAGACTCATAACAGCAATTATGTTTGATGGCATAGACCCGCTTTAAGTGAAGTAGGAAAGTTGTTAAACAAAAACCAGCAACTACATGGGGCTGAGCAAATACTTACTTGTGTGTGTGTGTGTGTGCGTGTGTGTGTGGATGGAAGCAACGTTTTGTGGTTGAAGAAATTGCGTAGGCGAACTCGTTCACGACAGTTGGCTCAGAGATGACTGGATGCAATACTTGGATTTGGAATGGTAGATGTTGTTTAAACAAATGTTATAACGCAAAACTTTGTTTTGTTTTGTTTTTTTTTTACGGCTGACGGTCGGTCGGTCCATTAGAAAAAAGTTGCTAAAAACCAAAAGTAAAAGAAAGCAATGTCAGCTACAAAGATTCTCTGCTAACTATTTTTGAACACCAATCATCAGATGATGCTCTGCAAACAAAAATTGATCACACATATAGTACACACATGCATGTATGTATATGTACATATGTATGTATGTATTTATGTATTTTAAATCCTCGTTCTTGTGGACAAACAATTTGTAGGTTTTTTACTTTCGGTCACAGAGTGTGGGAAAGTTGTGTGTTTGTGTGTTTTCCTCCTTTCATGGGAGGCGAACTGTTAACGATCTTTGATGTGATAAGTTTTTTTCTTTCTCATATAACAGTTTTCCACTTTTTGTTTGGCATAGCTTAAAATGAAACGATCACTGTTTGTGATAATCTGTGTTTTTGTGTTTTGCCTCAAACCAAATTGACATGCTTATTGAAGCGTAACAAATTCAAAACACACATCAGAGTCATCGCAGTTGGAAACAGCTTATACGA
Organism: Sturmia bella; assembly: GCA_963662145.1. Classification (NCBI taxonomy): domain Eukaryota; kingdom Metazoa; phylum Arthropoda; class Insecta; order Diptera; family Tachinidae; genus Sturmia; species Sturmia bella. Next base: position 68,837,939 of record OY759171.1, on the reverse strand, counting down.
GTATCGTAATACATACATCCGTATGTGCAAATGGATGTATGTATTTCTTTGTCTTTTTTTTTTTTTGATGTAGGATTCAGTAAAACACCTGTTGAGTTTCAAGGGCAAAATTAATAGTTTTCTCGATATCACTACAAGAAAAAAATGGGCTAAGCCGTTTTAGCAAGTGTCGAGCAGGATCATGATGCGGCTAGGTTATAAAAATTTGCCAGCACTGGTTTTGGCATGTTTCAGTGTTTGCTTAAAATTTCACAAATTATTTTTTGGAAGAGGGTTTTTCTTCGGAGAATGTTAAATGTTTATAAGGTATTCGTACTTATAGTGTTCCTTCCGCCTGAGTTCTCTCTCTCTCTCTCTCTCTCTCTCTCTAGGACGACGAAGCTGTAATAGATATATATTTTTTTCAGTACGTGGATTAAAAACTATTGACCACGTTACCGGTTAATTAATCGCTTTACATTTTCTGGAAACACGTCAGAAGAAAATGGTTCAAAAACACACATCTGCATATACAATTATTGTATGTATGTATGTGTACATACACAGAAAAAAATAGTTTGTAAATACAAACACCGTTTTTGTAAATACAAACAAAAATTTGCTTAAAACAGCACCTACAACGGTTTTTGTAAATACAAACATGAAAGGTTTGTAATGTTGTTAAAAAGAAACTGAATTTTATTTAACAAAACTTTTTGACATTTTTAATAATTTTTTTGTCAGACACCGGAAATATTTTTAGCAATTTTTGTTGTTAAAATATTTTTTTTTTGTAACTAACTTCGTTGTCAATAAGGAATGTTAATTTTCTTCTTATGATTGATAAAATTCATTGTTGATCATTATTAAAAAAGCAACAATGCATGATTGTTATATTAACTAAATTTTTTGTTTTATTTTAATAAAAAATTTGACAAAAAGTTTTGTCATTCACAATTTGAAATGTGACAAAACTAATTGTTACTTTCCATTTACATACATACATATATATGTACATACATAGACATATATTCCCTTATTGGAAAAAAAGTCGTTTGTGTAGTATTTTAATGTTTTTATTTAGACAGAAAATAAATCAAATACAATATTTTCATAAATTTAATAAAATTTTTAAATTTGTTTTTTGTCTCCTTTTAAAAGAAGAAAATAGTAGTTATTATTTATATTTTTGAGGAAGTCGTTAAATTGAAAAATCAATAAATTTTAAAAACTTTTCATATAATTATTTATTTGAAAAATAAAGAATACATAAAACAAACCCAATTATTTCTTTGCTTTAAGAGCCAATTGAAATGTATTAATTCAGGTCCAAAAATGAACCTTTTCAGAAAATATTTGCTGCATTTCTCAGCCGTCTATATGCCGACGACATTTTGTTGGTGCTAATCAACTCATCAGTAGACTTGAAAAATTCTTAAAAGTTTGTTTGAAACTTAACCACTTATTCCGTAATTCCCATGAACAAAATGAGAATCAGAAATGTTCAAACAAACCTTTAACACAGCAAAGAAAAGTAGAAGTGTTGCAAAACAAAAAAAGAAATGTTTGCTGTTAAAGGTTTGTTTGAACATTTCTAAATCTCATTCTGTAATTTAAGCTATGAAATTAATACTGAAAACTTCAATTTATCGACAGTTAATGAAATTATGCTATGGGAAAAATCTTATCAGATGAGTTGACCATATTTTTAATAAGTAAAAACTATTTTATTTATTGAACAAATAGTAAAAAGGAATATTTTTACAAAACAAAATAAATTTTGGATACTGTGCATTAAAAAAATATATAAATCAACTTTTCATGATTGCTTTACACATTTTCAAAATTTACCGTTTGAACTAGACATTAACAACAACATCAAGCATAATTGTATGCTGTTTGGTGGCATACGAATATGTGTACAAGAAAATGCCTAATATTTTCAACAACATATTTTGTTGAAATGTTTAATTAAAGCAAAAATATGTTGTTTCAAATATTAACAATGTTCATTGTTGAACTGACTATAAATTCAGCAAAAAGTTTAATTGTAAAAGTTTGTCAATATTATTTTTATAACATTAAAAGAATTTTTAATCATATTGAAAAATTTTTTGTTGAAACTTCTGAAAATTCTGGTCAACAATTCAGTTAATTAAAAAAAATGTGAAAAATCTGACAAAATGTGCTGTTAAGTGATTTTATTAAAAAAAAAGAATTCAATTTGTCATATTAAAGAAAATCGTTGTCATATTTAATATTTTGTTTGTTGTATTTGTTTTTTAAATTAACAACTAGCTTTGTCACTCCGAATTTGGTGTTATTTTTTTCTGTGTACAGATTTGTATACATATTAATATTGTAGGTATATTGTCATAGATGTTGATGGCGGTTGGCTGCAATTCGGGTTTAGGCCTTTAATCTTTGATACTCTTTGATAAATGGCCTTAAGGTAGTTTTTACTCATCTTCTCCCTTTTAATTTGTCAGATGGCTGACTGCCCACACTCTTCTTTTTTACACACTCAATCACTCATGCATTTGAACTGAAAATATATCTGTTATTAAATCCTACAGATGCATAAGCGAAGTACGTATTTGTGTTAAAAACATTTTCTTGTAATTGTTACTTCATTTCAGAGTGGATATGACGAGGTTTACATGTGTAAGTACATTAGAGTGCGCCTTATTTGTATAGGCAATTTGTTTTCCGCACAACAAAAAACTACGTTGGGGGTTGGGCATACGTTTGACTCCACTAGGGACACAGTGGGCCTGTCTGATACTATAGGGAAAAATATTTATGAAAATAATATTTATGTATGGGACCCCCCAATGAATAAAGATGCGAGTTTGGTAAGTTTGGAACAAACAAGGCGGTCCCACTGGAGCTGATTTTACGACAGTTATTTGACATTTTGTGAATTTTTTCACATCTTCCTTCAACTTGTGGGCGCATGCAGCACGCTTTCTACTAATATAACCTGCCTAAAATTGTTCACAATGCATTGTTTTGCTACGGAGAATAGTTTTGGGAGGATCGCCGATGCAATGACGTATTTTTAAAAATGAAGCGCTCGCTAATGCACGTATGCATGTATAAAGAAACAACAAAGAGAACGAAGTTAACAGAAGATCATGTCCAAATGTAAATAAATTTTCTTTCGTAGGTACTTCAGAAAACTTCAACAAAACATTAATTTGAACCTCTATTTTGACTTCTTTGTGCCGAACTTTTGATTTAAAATATGAACTGAAAACCGCTTGTCGATTGGGTTTGTTTCTGTCTTTTTTATTTTTTTGTTTTTCGTGGTTGTCAGTCAGATGTTAAAATATTTTATTTTTCGAGTGAATTTTGAAAGTTCCTCAGTTGTTACTCACACGTTGCCATACGTACATACACATGTATGTATGTGTGTTTATTTACGGTTCTTTCAAACTTATTTTTACAGGGGCGTGCAGTGCCATGATACAGTGAGTGGTGCTCAATGTGACTCCTGTCCCTTGGGTTACGACGGTGATGGACGTAGCTGTACCAAACGCAATCCCTGCTTAGATGGTCCATGTCCTTCAGGTCAGTATGTGCAGTGTTAAAATAATTATACGGTATCCATATATAATAAGTACCATGCATATAATAATTAGCAACACAAAATCATAATTTCGCTAAAAAATAAGACTAAAACCGTAAAGTTGTATGGCCTTAAAATGAAGTCGAAAATGTGGAAGAAAGTTGACTTGTTGACTGCTACTCATTTCTCATAGTTAAGGGCAAGAAACAGGATTTAGAGGTTAGGTATGTGCATAAGTACGCATTAGCACAGAGTACTTTATGGCATTAGGCCGAATCGATTTGCATGTCGGTATTGTGTCCATGATTTTGCGATAGCTTTTGTATGAGGTAAAAAAATTCCACTACGACATGTCCAAGAAATCATTTTCGTGGCGTTCGATTATCATTTTTTTTTGTGTATGAGAGCCCCTTAAGAGGGCGTAGCACGGGGTCGGAGTGTTCGAAAAAAAATATGGGGTAGAAAGAATTGTCTCCAGAAAATAGGAAAATGAATGAATGTATTGTTAGAAGTGAGTAGAGTATGTAAAACTAGTGATTGGATATGAAAAGGATACAATATCGTTTTCTCATTCGATCTATTGACGTTGTATTGTTTATTTTGGATGAGAACTTTAAATTTTCTACGTGCTGATAAGCAAAGTATCTGAAAACGCTTCACTCTGAATGCAAGTTTTGCAACTGAGGGATTTGTTTCTGTAGCCAAATAGTTTGTATTACAGTAACGCAACTCTACAAAATAAGCTCCTTTATAATCAACAAGATCACAACCATGTCCCGTTTAAGTGACGTTTGACTACGCCCTTAAATTGTCAGCAAGTGATGCCCGGCCACATTTAAATACAGGGTAGAGGTGCAAAAGCATTTTTTTTTTTTTTGTCGTAATTCAATTATTATCGCAAGGCGGTCTGTTTTGTTTTTTAATTCGATGATTTATAGATTGAAAAATGTTTTGGCTTTAACCCTTTTCTTAATGTTTTCCTGTTGTAAATTTTATAGGAAGCATTATAGTGCCAACCCATAATGTTCAGCATTATCAAAGGCAATATACGGCGCGCAAATATTCCGTAATGACATCGTAAACAGTTCAACTAAAATTTGCTGCTTAAGAAAAACTATAATAAATATTATTTAACTTTTATTTACGAACATTTTCGTATTTGCAACTAACCTCAAGTTTTAATTTTAATTCTAATAACTCACACTGAACTCAAATTTCGTCCACATCAGGGGAACCGAAAACCAAAAGAAAAACAAAACGTTAAAGTAAAAAATCGACCCCTTGTAAATTCACAATTAAGTATTATCGCATCCAAAACAAATTAAAGCAAACAAAATGTTTCAATTTAATAATATCAAGTATAATAAATATTTAGTTTTAATAAATAAATAAGTTTTGTTCACAAATGCTCAATAAATGTTTAAGTTGTACGAGACAAAAAGTTAAAGAGAAAAAAAAAAACAAAATTAAAAATGCGTATTAACTTTGTGTCCACCGCACCAGAAAGTGGAATTTATTTATAAATATTTTGTGTAAAACTATTGAATTAAAATACATAATTGTAAACTTAAGTTATTACTTTTTCAAAATTGATTTCTTTTGTACGATAAGCATTTCATTTAATAAAAGTTTTTTCTTCTTCTTAATTTCGAACTGTGTTTTATTGAAGATCACGAGAAAGAATATTCGGTAAATGACGAATTTTTATTAATTATTACCTTAATTAATTCTATTTTTAATTTATGACATTTTGGTGTTGAGTACTCATTTTTTTTTTTAGTTTTTATTGTGTTTGGTTGTTTATCTTGTTTTGTTTTACTTTTTTGTATTTATACGTATTTTCCATTTTCTGGTTTTTAACTTGTACACGTATGTATATTAGAAGCATGTGATCTAACAAACAAACAAATAAATAATTTATTTATTATTAATCTTATGATAATGGTTAAATCTGCTTTCATGGTTAAATCCACGGAGTGCGCAACCATCCCATACTGGCTTGGGTGTATGTACATATGTATGTCGCAAGACATGGGCAAACAAACCCCTCCAACCAACCTATGCTAAAATAATTCATTATTTATAACACAAGTGAACATACATATATTTATGGTTGTGTCGCTTTTCAAGTCAAGTTGGCGGGCGTAATGCGAATCGTCACTCCATTTTATCATGTCAGCTCTAGTTCTGGTACTCGTGATCCAGTTTTGGTGGGTTTGTTGCTTATATTGTTTTTTTTTGTTTTACATTGCTTTTACTATCGAGTATATTGGATCACGAATGCCGGAATCCGGCCCCTGAACAATTATGTTTCTAAGTACTTAGTTTAGAGATGCAAGCACAATTCTATCTACTACTCTTCCATATCGACATGGACATGAATAAATTTCAAATTAACGCCCTTTATACTAGCAATTCACTGGCTCCATTGACTGCTTTGAAGTTCTTATGCAGAAAAATTAATTTTTCCTTGACAGGAGTTGAATGCGTACAAATAGGCGTTCCACCGTTTTTCCAATGTGTTTCCTGCACACGCAGTCAACGTATCAACGGCACTTTATGCGTAGACATAGACGAGTGTGAGCTTTATCAGCCCTGTGATGCAAAGTCTACTTGTGTCAACCAAAATCCAGGGTTTAGATGCGAGCCCTGCCCCTTGGGCTTTAGTGGCATGCACGCGCACGGTAAAATATTTTCCGTGAAAGCGAAATTTGTCTTAGTTTAAATACATGTACTATTTTTCATTTTATGGAAGGTTATTACGCCGAATACTGGACCATGAACTATCAAAAGCAAACCTGTTACGATATTGATGAGTGCACCAACGGAATGGGTCGATGTGGGCCGAATTCGCTGTGCGTTAATACAATGGTAAACCTGCAAAAAGACTTGTTTTTCGGGTAAATAAATGTATTTTTTTTTCCTGCTTTGACACTGACAGGGCTCCTACCAATGCAAATGCCGCGATGGCTTCATTTCGAATGGCACTGCAAACTGCTTCCCCATTGCTGACATGTGTCCAGATGGTACCGTCTGCCACAGCAACGCCAACTGCTTTTTGTCCGATAACTATAAATATATTTGTAAATGCAAAGTGGGCTGGGCAGGCAACGGTTTGATGTGCGGTCACGATCGTGATCTAGATAGTTGGCCTGACATGCAGTTACCGTGCACTGAGCTGCACTGTAATCGAGATAATTGCATTGATTTGCCGAATTCGGGACAGGAAGATGCCGACAACGATGGCATTGGTGATGGCTGTGATGATGACGCTGACGGCGATTTAATTCCAAATGACAAAGATAACTGCCCGTTTGTGTATAATGCTGATCAGTTGGACTCCGATCATGATGGCGTTGGCGATGCCTGCGACAATTGTCCATTTGTGCCGAATCGTAAGCAATTAGACACAGATGATGACACTCTCGGCAACGATTGCGATGATGACATCGATAACGATACAATAATAAATCAGTACGACAATTGTGTGTTGGTACCTAATCCAAATCAATTGGATATCGATGGTGATGGTATAGGCGATGCATGCGATAATTGTCCCAGTATTTCTAATCCTTCGCAAGAGGATCGAGATAATGATTTACTGGGTGATGCTTGTGACAGCGAGATTGATGGCGACAATGATGGCATACAAGACAGTGAGGATAACTGTCCCATGGTCAGCAATGCGGACCAATTGGATACCGATAACGATGGAAAGTATGATAACGGATTATATTTTGTTACATATTTAGAAATAACAGCTACTTATTTCTACTCAAATGAAATATTTAAAAACTATTTTAGATTTATGAGCTTAAATAATATAAAATGTTTTGTTTTTAAGGGGAGACGCTTGCGATGACGACATGGATGGTGATGGTGTACCCAATTATAGGGACAATTGTCCCTTGGTCAAAAATCCTAATCAAATGGATCTTAACAGTAATTATACTTTGAAAAAAAAAATTGTTTAAATAATAGGAAATTTTGAGAACGTTTCAACAAAATTTCGATACAGAAAACAGTTTAATCGTATTGCTGCTACAGACAGTAGTTTTGTTAGTAACTTTGTTGTATAAAAGTTGCTAAAAAGACAAAAACTAAAAAACAATAGAATCAAACATATGTATGTTCGTAAATATTGTCAAGTCCGCTGACGAGTTGGGTGGTACCAATTTACAATATCGGCGGCATATGAACGGCTGAAATAAAGACAGATTTTTTTTTTTTTGGATTTTAAATTTTACCCTAAAAATTATAATAATTAAAGTATTTATTTTCGCTATATTTTATTTTTCTTTTTTCAATTTTGTTTATTTACTTATTTGCAATTTTTTTACTTTTAAGAAAATGGCAAAGGCGATTTGTGTGAACACGATGAAGATGACGATGGTACTCCCAATATCATAGATAATTGCCCAAACAATTCCATGATATATTCGACTGACTTTCGCACAATAAGATCGGTGATATTGGATCCTGAGGGAGAAGCCCAATTGGATCCGAATTGGGAAGTGCATGCCAATGGTTCGGAAATTTTACAAACTCTGAACAGCGACCCCGGCTTAGTGGTTGGTCATGACGCCTTCGGTGGTGTTGACTTTGAGGGTACTTTTTACGTCAATGACGATACCGACGATGATTATGTTGGTTTCATCTTCAGTTATCAGAGCAATCGTAAATTTTATATTGTGATGTGGAAAAAGAACACACAAACTTATTGGCATTCCACTCCCTTCCGGGCATCCGGCGAACCAGGCATACAAATTAAACTCGTCGATAGCATAACGGGCCCCGGTTCCATGCTGCGTAACAGCTTGTGGCACACTGGTGATACAAAAGATCAAGTGAGGTTGTTGTGGAAAGATCCCATGGGTATGGGTTGGAAGGAAAAGACCTCCTACAGATGGTCTCTTATACATCGACCTGCCATTGGTCTTATACGTCTGAGAATGTTTGAAGGTGATAAACTTATTTTGGATTCACACAATGTGTTCGATTCCACTCTAAAGGGTGGCCGCTTGGGAGCATTCTGTTTCTCACAGCAAATGATCATTTGGTCGGATTTGATCTACAAATGTAACAGTAAGTTTGAGGTTTTTATGTTTCACTCGGAGACAGTATCATGTTTGTTTGATTTTTCAGCCCGTGTTCCTGTTTTAGTTTACAACGATTTGCCTGGCCATCTCAAACAAAAAGTTGAAATCGATAGATAATTCTAATTGCATTCAAATTGACACTCACGCTACGAGTTTAGCTCTGAGTTCGTTTCCTGGAAAATAAATCAACAAAATATGATTTTAAATATCTAAAGAAGCATTTCTGCGTACTTATTAAGTTTGATGATTAAAGTTGCCATAGTTTTGTTAATTGTAATAAATAAACATTATTTACGTTTCAATATTTGAAGTGTTTTAAATTTTATTTGAGATAGTATATACTTATTCAAAATATTAGCATCGATTACATATTTCACACAAAATTCAAATTTTCTTAATTTCCATTTCAAACACATAGAATTTTCTTGATGGGTCTGGTCTATATGAATCTATATGATGTATATTACATTTTAAGAAAGTTCGGTAGGTATTCACAATTGTATGTTACTGGACTGGACTGTGGGGTCGTGTGTTACTTTATCGTTTTATTCCGTTTATTTCACAATTTCCAAATTTTCACAATTTCCAAATGATAAATGTTTTTCCAAAGATTCCGTTTAACGTTGCAGAAAACTGGATTTTTTTTATTTCCGAATTTCACCAAACAGTATGCGGAAGGAACGGAATGAAGTGTTTGTTGTTTATTGCAACTACTGTGCATAAATAAATTTGATTTAGCTTGTATATTTTGTTTCAGGGTGCTCAGCAGCAAATTTCGTTATTAAAGTAGCTATAATAAATACCCTTTAAAATATTACGAAAGAAAATCAAATAAATGCAAGTAGTCTTAGCCCTGAATGTACGCTACCTATTAAATTAAAAAATTTAATGTAATTGTCGTATAGCTGCTTGCTTATAACTGCATATTTTCAGTAACAAGTTAATTTTGGTTTTTGTTATTAAAATTGTAAGAAACTGAATTAGATTAATTAGCAGAATATAAAATAGCAACCAACGATTAGCAAAAGACCGCCCCCGCCCACCCCCTAAAAAAATGTGAAAAGCAGCCAATTTTTAGGAAAAATTGGTTGGTGATAACAGGCCAACAGCAAATCAGGAAGGGAGTAACTTACTCACCACCAAACACAAGCATTTAAATATTGGTTCAAATGTATAGCATACTTTGAGGATTAATGTAATTCTACAAAGTGCTGCCAGACTTTCAACTGCTCATGAGTGTTGGGAAACGGGAACTCCTGCCAGGGAATCTGCGAGAATGAATGCTTCAGGTATCCCGAGACCATAGGTAATATAATGTGTAAAAAAAAGTTTGCAGAAGATCGAATTTATTATTTTAAAAATTAAAAAATTCAAATTTCACTAGGAACTTAAAACAACCCAGTATATTGTTTTAGTTGTGTTACAATTATAAAAATATTAACATGGTAAAAATGATTCAATATTTCTTTAATGCAAAAACGTAGTAAAGAAAACATTGCATGATTTTCGATTATCAAGCCCACAACAATTTCACAAACAGTGCTTAAGAACTTAGAACATCTAATAAATGAACAGGGGCTATCATAGTATTAAATTTATTTAAAAAGTAGCCAAATATTGCGCCATAGATGCGTCAGGCAAATAAGTCGAATTTGATAAATAGGAATCTATTTGATCTCTCCGTGAAGCATTCACCACATCTTCTTCATTTTACAACAGCCGTATTTTGCCTGCTATTCATGATTTTTTTATACACTTATCAGGCACTTCAATTTCAGTTCGAGTTTCTTACACTGTAAATGTATATATTGTTTCTAATACTACAAGCTTCTGGCAACTTCTTGTTATTTAAAAAAAATTTTACTCACTTGGCAATGTGCGTAAATGAACCGGTTTCAATTAGTTTATTTTTTTGTAAACTTTATTTTGAGAACGTAAACTACACAGCTAGAAAAAAAATTTAATAACATTTTTGTTTTATTTATGGCTTTGCTTATTGAGGGATTTATACAAAAATATTATTCAACGTTTATTAAACTCCTGCCTGACAAATTTCTATGCAATATTTGTGAAGCAAGCGCTTAATTTGAACATATTTTTGCATAATTTTGCCCTAAGTATACAAATGTTAATACTTATTATACAATATTATGTTGTATATAACATTATAATTTATTTAAATTCGTAATTAAAAAAATGTTTAAAGAAATGCTTATAAGTTCTCAACTGATGGATTGAATAAATTTAAATAAAATTAAAATCTATTTATGTTAGATAAATATGCACGACACTTTAACAAATGAAAAATTCTTGTTTATTTATGAATTAAATAATTTCCTGTAAATTTCTAACTGAAGCAATTATGAAATTCCTCAGAAAATTAAAATAAATGGTTTGGTTAAATTTGTATTTATTGTCATTTCAGTTTTCATTTAATATTATACTTAATCTATTAAGTATTTACAAATTTTATTTTATTAAACTCAAATCGTCTCTAGATTTTCGCTAAATTTATTTAAACTTTAAAAATTCCAACAGCTTTAATTAATTTGAACTTTGTATCTCCCATTCGTTTTTCATTTTCTTATTATTTTTTTTTTTTTTATTAATTTTTATTAATTTTTTGTAGTGAGGTGATGTTTTATTTTTAACAATTAGTTGATGGCTTTTATCTATTTTGTCTTTTCATATTGCTAATTGTTTCGCTAAAACATGTTGAGGTGTTTCACTTGGCAATTTTTTCTCATAAATTTATTTTACTTTTATAAATACATGTGTGTATGCCAACGGCTATATTTTCTAAAATGATTCACTTATTTACATTGTAAATATTTGAGGCTAAATAAATATCATTTCAATAATTTGGATCTTGTTTTATGAATGTTTTTAACATTTTAAATGGCTTTGGTGGAAGCTAAAGTTAAGTTTTTAAGGAAATTGTGTGAACTATTGTACTTTTTGAAATAAATAAATAAAATTCTTAATCTGTTTTTAAGAGAAGACAAGAAACGTGCTTGTGGAATGGAGCGAACACATTTGTCTGTACAAAAATAAATAGCTTAACTAAGCAGCACGTCAGGTTTCCGCTTTTATGTTTACAGTGACAAATAAAAAGTTTTGCTACTCTGAGTTTTTACTATGACTTGGTTTGACAATATCTGCCTATTTATTCCTTATCATGGCCGTTTGCTCCTAATTCCAGCAGTTCGTGTGGCTCAGCATTTATCTTTACGAAGAAAAAAGGCGAGAAGAAAGAAATAGTTACAACTTGCTCACACAAAAGGTTGTTACGAAAACTTACTCTGTCGACATTTTCCAAATCTTTTTTGGACAATTGATTTACTAGAATGGTACCCAAAGCGTCACACATGACATTGATAGTGGTACGAAAACGATCTCTGTAGGGGATTAGAAAGTGAGATTAAAAATCGACTAGATTATTTTTGAAAAATCTTACAGGAGCCAATCAACAGCTATAATCAGTGATACATCTTTAGGTTCCAGACCAACTGTGTCCAGAACCATGACCATCGTAACAAGACCGGCTTGTGGTATGCCGGCTGCACCAATGGAAGCGGCCGTGGCTGTGATACTTACAGCTACTATGGTGCCGAAGGAATAGCTCATCTCTCTGTACTGGGCAATGAAGAGGGCTGCTACAGCTTCATACAAGGCAGTACCATCCATATTAATTGTGGCTCCCACTGGTATAACAAAACGTGTCACACGTGGATCAATGCCCATGTGATCCAAACATTTGATAGTCAAGGGCATGGTGGCTGAACTGGAACCTGTGCCGAATGCAGTGGCCAACACCTGACTAAGTTTCGCAATGAAAGGGTATGGCAATCTGCGTGTACCCAAAAAGAATATAACAGCAATGGTACCTTTTAAAAATGTTAAAGTTTCATTAAAATGTCCCATCAACTTTCCTTCCTTCCATCAATGTCTTACCAAACCCATGCAAAAACAGGCCAATCATGACAGTTATAAAATACCATCCCAGCGATTGTATGGTGTCTGCAATCGAGTCCATTTCAATAATTTTGGCAGCAATCAAAAAGCCCACACCTAAAGGTGAGATCCTGAAGAAAAGTGAACATTTGTTTGTTATAACAGTTTGCTTCTGTGCATGTTCTGAAGTGTATTCCATTCTGCTTACCAAATAACCCATGATGTTATGGTCATCATGGCCTCACTCAATGTTGTAAAGAAATCTTGCAGCAGCTGACCCTTTTCACGCATTCTACCAATAGTGGTTCCCAAAATTACGCTGAACATAACAAGACCAAGAACGTTGGAGCCCTCACGTTGGGTGGCCTTAAAGCCCCATTGTTCCATGGGTACTGAAATGTAGTATACAAATGAATTAGTCAGCTCTAGTCAGATAAAATGTAGGACCGATGGATCCTCATTCATATTTGGTTTTCAATATTTCTTTTTTTTCACTGTTCCTAATGCAACTAATTAACTTTTTATTTTTATTGTGCAATCTTCGATCGAAAGGGGAGAGTGAGAGAGAGAGAGAGAAACTTGTAATGAGAAAGAGGTTTTCATAGACGATCAATGAAATTTTTCCATTTCTTTTTCTTTCCAGCAAATATTAATGCCAAATAATTAAAATGAAATCAAAAAAAAAATAAGTGAACAAATACTTACAAGGTGGCACGATACTGGTGTTTTCGAAGATTTCTGTACGATGCTGAAATGAAACAAAAACAAAAACAAAAAAGGGCGAAATAAATGCAAAATTATTAGTTAATTAAGTATTGCTATGATACATGACAGCCACTGATGCTTCATCCATTCCACACACGTTTGGCAAACTGAGAATAATTCATTCGTTTTCCAAACGACACCAAACATTTGTGGGGCAATTACATTTACATTGTTTCCATTATGCTTCATTACAAGCTCTGAAAAAGTTGTGATTTAATTTTGAATAGAAAAACGTACTCAGACATAAAAGGAAAAACATCAAAATAGATGTACATATGTAAATGTCAACGACGCATTGAGTTCTGTGCATTGTAGAGTTCCACTTTTTGCGTTTAATCTGTCAGCTTAGAACCAAGAGATGAAATGAAATGAAATAAAATTAAAATATGTTGCCCCCGCATGGAGATGGCTGTGGTGACAGCAAATTATTACAAATGATACTTTGCCAGTTTGGTTTTGCTAGTCGTACTGCGATTGATAAGCACATGTATGTATGTACATACATAAATGCATACGAGTACATACTTAAGTACGTGTACATAATTTACTCCCAACAGTATAAAATAAGTAGTCGTTGTGATTTTTTAATTGAATATAAAAAACAGACCCCTTTAATATTTGATTTTTACGCATTTGAGACCCCCGTCTCAACAACTCCCTCCTTTTCTCCAGTAAGTGACAATCAGTGTGCCACAACGATTATATCACCGTGATGCTGTATCATCATCGTTCGCTTCTCTGCTTTGATCGGGGAGACAGTTTTGAATATGCAGCCTGATTCTGATCTTTTTAAGATATTTTATTTTATTAATTTTTTTTTTTTGTTGCATAAAAGTTCACAAATTGAATGATTACAGTTGTTGGTGGTTGCTTTTTATTTTGGGAATTAAACGATACCAGTATTCTGGATTGTTTTAAAATTAAATTTGTAGACAGAGGATGGATATGATTAAGTAGCCGAAAATTTTTTTGCCAAAAATATGTTCAAGCCGTTATATATTTCCCTAGTATACATACCTGGAACATGGTTGACTGAATGATGTTGTCGGTGAACATGTTTCTGTAAAGAAATTATTTAAAATTATATTAAAACTACATACATACATATGTGGATGTTTCCTTGTATGCACTGACACTAACAGAATATCGGGCAGGCATCGAACCTGCGACCTCGGGATTGAGGGTAGAGTGTTCTCCAGCTCATCCGTCGAGGTACTCATACATATAAATTTAAAGTTTTTAGCAAAATATTTTTACATAAAAATATTTTCATACAAAATATTTTTGTCTCAAATGTCTTGCTAAATAGATTCGCATACACACCTCACTAAATCCATTAATGTATCGGGTGTCAGCACTTTGGATGCCTTATCCACTGATTCCATGCGAGTTTCAACAATTTTGGCGCCTTGTCCAGGCCGAATAGTGGTTACTAAGCATATACCCAGTATTACCGCTGATATTGTGGTTATAAAATAGTAAACGATGGCTCTGAAAATTGTGATTGTAAATAATATATTTTATAAAGAACTGAAACTCTATTTGGAACTGTTTGGTTCTCACCTGGTAGCAATTTTGCTGGACATGCTCAAGTCCAGACCGCCAATGGCACTGGTAATTGATGAGACCAACAATGGCACGATAAGACATTTTAGCATCCTACAAAAGAAATTTGAAATATTTAACAAAATTATGTTTGCAGAGTAATTCAATTATTATTTGCTATAAAAGCCAATCGAAATGTATTATTCGAGGGCTGAAAGGCAGAAAACAGTTAATACGTACTTAGAAGGAAGAACTCCGGTTCAGAAAAGGCTACATTATAACTTTAAGTGCCAAGTATTACTTTAGGTATAAGAATAGACCTTGTTTATTGTTTTCTGTCCTTTTCAGCCGTCTATAAGCCACCGACATTTCGTTGATGCTGCTGACAGGTTGAGTAGCATGAACGAAATATCGGCCAAAAAGACGGAAAACAATTAATAAGGTCTTGTTGAATATAATATTTTTTGATGACATGTCTTACTATCTGTGGACATTATTACTGACAAAATAGTGACATAAGGTTCATGGACAATATGACCCATTTTCGACAGCAAGCATGAGTGTAGCCAGAACTCGACATGCCATAAAAGAAATATCCCTTCAGGCCGATAAAAGGCCGTTCACTTCGAATACTGTAGAAGCGAAGATAGAATTTAACATGTTTTGCTGCCGGGACGAAAGATGCTTCTCTTGGTAGCTTGTAATCTACACAGTATACTAAGTAATGTGGGTTCAAGTTTCAGAGTTTGCTCTGAACCTCTTACATACTTTCATCCTACGAAGTTTTTATTCTTAGTTTCGCTTTTCCCAAAAAGTACATACTTTTTGTTTCGTGAAAACATGTTTTCATATTTCGTTATTATTTTGAATATACATATGTATATGTATAATTTCGTTTGACGTCGATTTGAATTTGAGACAGACAATTTTTGTGGGGTTTTTCTGAAATGTACGAACCGATCTGGTCAGAGCCTGTACAAGTCAAAAACTGTTATATTTTCTGATCGAGTTTTCTTTGCTGCTTTTCCCTGCAGCTTTGCGTTTTGATTCTGCAGCCGTCAATTCCCTGACTGCTTGGGGAGTTTCTAATTAATGCGTTGCATCTACGTCCGATTATTTGCAGAGCATGTTATTCTCTGGTAGCCCGCTTAAAAAGAATTTTTCTATATAACGCAGAATAAAAAACGATGAACGAGGCTAGTACAAAAAGAAATAATACATATTAACTTCAAATAGATTTTAAGCAAAATTTTCCATGTAAAATTTTCTTAATAAACATTTCAAACACGTGTTGTTTTTGTTTTTTGAATACGTACAAAAGTTTGTAAGCAACTTTGTTTTTTACAACTAAAAATTACTAACAAAATAGATTTTAAAAAGTTTGATAACAACTGCGGTAGTGACTTTTTATCTAAAGAAATATTTTACAATCTTAATGAGTATAATCCGTATATTTGATAACGTGATAACGTTTTACAAAAGCCCCGTAAATGCCACTTAAAAATAAGTATGTACATGTCTGCCTATATATTCATACACACTCTCGACAAATTTGTAAATATTTATGCTTGTATGCTAAAAAATTTAATAACAGCATATTAAAAATTTTGTATGGAAATTTCCATACAAAATTTTTAATATGCTGTTATTAAATTTTTTAGCATACAAGCATTATTTTAGTTGCGATTTTTTTTTTCTAATTTGTTGTTCGTTATATTCATAATGTAGGCGGGAAATACACGTAAGCTGCCCCAATGTGTTGAAATTTCTTTTTCAAGTTATGTAAATATGTAGGTATGTTAAAAAATTATATTAGGAAGGATTAAGCGCAAATAAAAGGTACACAGACCATTTTTTTTTTGTTACAACAGTATAGAAAAGCGTATTTAAAAAAAATGTTAATTCACGCGCCACCTGCAGAACAAATTTTCATGATTATATTTATTTCAATACTTGAGTCCGATTCCCATACAAGTTCGCTTAGATTTCCTTGATGGACGATTACAGCGCTTGTTGGCTGGCTTGCATTATCTTAATTTTTTTTGAATAATAGAATTTTATTTTAAAATAAATATGCACACTATACAACAGGTCTGTTCACTTACCGCAAAAATATTTCACCAGGAAACGATATGTACATGATTTCACGAGGTGTCCACTCGCCAGTACTGTTCTTAATTATGAAACCAACAACACCGCCCACAAAAACACCAATGACCGTCGCCATGGTCAGAAGATTCTCCTCCATGAAGGCTTTAAATTTATCTTCCTTTTTCGGCCGCGTCATTTTCTCTTAAGTTATTTTATATGTTTTGTTAAAATATTATTTTTTTTAAGACGGGATGGACTTGAGTCCACTGCGCAACTAAATCACGGTTTCTAGAATTTTCCGGACACACCGTACATTCACTGTTCAATTCAATTTGCTTTAAACACAGGATTACAATTCTTCAGTTATGAGCTTTCGTTTAAAGAACTGATCAAATCATTATTTAATTCACTTGAGCGTTTAATTTTTTTTTTTGTAAAATTTGTAAACTATTAAACGTCCTTTTTGCTTTTTAGTTTGGCATAATATGTTTGCATTGTGTTTTCTTAAATATTTTTATTTAATTTAGTAAATATGGAGCTCTTGTCGCGACTACGTTTAAAATAAAACTGAAATTTATTCCATTCAGACCCTACAACATCAACCTCATCAAACGAATCAAACACATTCTTTCAGCAATTTTATCACTTCACAGCCATCAAGGGGTAGAAGAGCAGCGCTAAGCTGATGTTAAAAAACAATAACAATAATGATGTAAACATAAAAAAGCATGTGTTTTGTTCGCTGGATTTGAAAATCAAGTTTTCTGCAGCTGCTACCCTCAAACATGCTTGATGCTCTCTCTCTCTCTCTCTCTCTCTCTCTGAAATACATCTTAACACAACGTTAATCAAAGCTTTTTGCTCTAAATACTCTCACAGCTTGTGTTACAACAGCTCATCTTTTACAACCATTAACGGCAGGCAGTCTAAAAAATAGATCACGTTCAAGTTTACCTACACACACACAAACAACACATGTATGTATATATGCATACGTAGCTACGTATGTTTGTAACAAAAAAGCCGGAAGCGCACAAAGCGCACACGCTCCCTTTTCTCCAACATTTCGAGCACGAAGATGGTAAAACAAACTTCTGTGTCACATTGCAACAAACGATTTTTGTTGTTTGATTAACACGAGATTAACACAACCCAACAAAAACAACAACTTTTTAAATTAGTTGCCCCAATTAGTTGCAAGTGTTTGGGGATGTGCGTGCATGTATGCCTTGTATGCTGTCGCTCAAGGGCTTGAATGGACAGCACTTATTGTATTACAGCCAATCGGAATGTCCTTGCATTAGAGCAGCGGGTGAAAAGAATCTCAAGCAGGGCACAATCATTTTTCAACATCTCTGAGTTGTTAGATCAGCTTTTGCGACACTACATTTACCAAAAACAGACGTTTCCCAACAAAATTTGAACCCATATTAAAATAAATTGACTTTTGCCAGAAAGTCTGTCTTCCAACGCAATTATCCCACAATCAGTTTCTTAACAATAATTACTTGTTAAGTATCAATTAACGACTTCTAGTTTAAGCCCAGCAAACAAATTTGTGTTGCATTTAAAATAATTTATACCTTAAGGTTTCAAGGGTTGCTTAAACATTGTAGTTTTTCATTTCAGAAAAAAAAAAGCTTTATAATATTAAAAAAAGTTAAAAAAAAGAAGAGCTATCTTGCCCTGAAGAATTCAGTATCTCTGTCAGTTTTAAGCAACTATTTTCAAAGTTTTAATTTATGAAGGGACTAAATTGCAGCTCTTGAACTTTTCACGACATTTTGTTGACTAAGTATTTAAGTAGATCTACTCTAAATTTTATTCAAATCTGCTGAGCCCATCCGGTCGTTTACCCCGCAATTGTAAAATCTGCAAGGTTTAGTCGTCTTTCGTAAAAATTTACTTGCTTTACTTGATACGCTCAAAATTTTTATCTTTCTAGTTATTCCGGCATGTTTTCCAACGTTTAACTTATCGGAGATTGGATAATAAAGTCCAAAAATGAAAAGGAACGACATTCGAAAAATATCATCAAAATATTCAAATGAACAGCATTTTTTAGGAAATGTCAAACAATGTAGTTTGTGAAACTTATACGTATTCAAGTGAACTTTATTTCACATATTTTATTTGTTTATTTTTCTGCAATGGCAGACTAGAATCATGGAGTAATCGTTTCATTCCAAGTGAAAATGGAAATAGTCAATTAATTGAAGATATTTAATACACTTTGAATGGATTGACCTTAAAAAGCTGTTTGCTTCAAATTGTGCGATATATTCACGCGGTGAACACGATACCAACTCAAGTAATTGAAATTAATCCAGCACATTAGCGATATGTCACTGAGCAACTTTTAAAGTATCATTTTGCATGCAACATTTTTACAAACATAAATATAAAATAAATAAAACATAAACAAGGATTGCATTTATAGGGACGGACCATCGTGTCCAGCCCGTTAAATGAAACTTATAAACAAATTTTAAAATAATTTAAAGTTGTGTGATACGAGCAGGTTTCTGCCAGATGTCTGTCACCTTCTCATTTACCCGATGTCAATGCCTGATAAATTTATATCAGGTTTTTGCCTTCATATAGAATTTGATATTTATCATGATATAAATTCATCAAGTATAGACACCGCAACAAAACAAATTTTTTTTCTCTAGAATGAGTTTGAACCATTATAGAGCCACCGGGTCCGAGCAACGAGCAAACTTCGAGCAAAAACGAGAATATTGTTAATGTTGCTTAAGAAATTTTTAGTCAAATTGTTTTGAAAAACTTATATTTGTACTATCAAAATATGGCACGTCTTCAGGAACTATTCCTTTTATGAAACAAGTCATGCCAAACATTTCTTGTAACTCGTGTTCTTTTTTTAATTTCTGAGACAGTTTTTATTTTGCTCTAATGAATGTGACTTGAAATATATTTAAGCAATAAAACAGAAAACAAACTGGATTGTACCGGTTTAGTAATTTAGGCTGTAATCGTTCTCAGTTCTTCAGTTGTTTCATTTCAGACCTTCAGTTTATTTAAATGTACTGTATGGTGTAAAATATCTATAGATCAATTGCCGCTGGAAACTGTTACACCAATTTGATTGAGCAAAAACAGAAATTAACGAAAATATCAAAAACATCACCATGATGATCATGATCATCATTGTCGTGCTGATTAATGTTACATTCGCCCACTTAACGAACTACAACTGAAATGGAGGGGGGGAAGGGAGAAAGAAGAAGAAATGTTAGAAAATTGTTCAATTAATTTGCATGTAGTACCACTTTATACGAGTATTGTATGCAGTGTTGTAATCGGCATGTCAAAGGCACACCCCCATTCATTTTTAAGGCCTCCAGTTTGGAGCACTTCACGCAAATCGTTTAATTAACAAATAGTTTGAAAACAGCATTTTTCATATTTCGCAACCTTCTAATAAGCAGTTTACTTTGCTTAGCACAGTTTTGTGTATGTTTTTTTTTTGTTTTTTCTTAATTTAAATAATAGCTTGATCACATATTAATTAGAATAAAGTTTTTACTGCATGTACTGCTTAAAGGTTTAAATGGAATATGTACAATTATTTAGCCACATTTATTTGTTTTTATTCATCTTAATTATTTCATGCACTCAGGAATTTGTTGCAGTGAAAACAATTAATTAATTTTCCAAACTTGAAAAAAAAAATTAATGCCCCTTAATACGTATAAATACATATGTACAAACTCGAATCGACACTTTGATTCCATCACGTAGTGAAGCAAGAAGAGGCGACATATGTATAACAATAAATTGTTTATTGTATATGTATATTTCTTTTTCACCAGCGTCAAAAACTGATCTTGTCAACGAAAACTTTTTCTCCGTTCATGAATTTGTTCATTTGAAAAAAATGCATGTTCGAAAAATTTTGTTTCTATCTTAAAGGATTTTTTGACGAGAATTTGTTCGTCATTTCAAGACATTAAAAAATATTTTTGTATTGGACCCCACTAAAGTGATGTGGGGTTGGCATGTGCCGAAAAAGTGTTGGAGAAAAAAAATTTAAAAGAGGTCCTGCATTTGATTTCACCAGAGAAATCTTGGGAATAGTTGGATTCGATGGAAGAAGATTTTTGGATACATTGTGCTATGGTAGTACGCATACGACTTCTCTAGCGGTGTCCAAGGGTTGAAGGGGATAATTGTTATTGTCTTGAAGAAGGAGTCGAAGAAGAGCGAAATATTGACAAAAAGTATTCGAATAAAATGCAAAAAATATATACACATGTATACTAAAAAAGACCTTCAGCTCAAGAAAATACTATTAAATAAGAAAGGGATCGAATAAAACCAAATATTAAATATTATTTTTGTATTGAAGACCTTTTAGGAACTGACGACGACATGAGACAAGTATGTATGTATGCTCACGATTGGTATTGGCGTCGGAGCCTGTTACACACTTTACCCCTGTAGAACCAAGTCAAGGTGAATGGTGAAGTTTTCTGTGAATTTTTAACTCTTTGTTCCCAACTTCAAACTCAGTGAGCTCTCCGATGAAGTTGTAGCTTCTATTGTTGCTGGGGCAGTACGTTTTTCATCTATGACATATTGAATTCTGGCTTTGCTTGCAACAATCTTCCAAATCGGGTGGAACGATTTTCGCTCTGCAAACTTCAGACCGGTTTCCAAATAATTTCATAATAATGAAACATTTAAAAAATAAAAAGTTAATGTGATGCAGCGATCTGCAAGTACATATCAGCATTAGTTAGTCAGAGTGAATTAGCTGATGATCAACCTGAATATGTGTATATACTTATAACGAAAACATTTTACTTGGTATAGTTTATAGCCACTTTCAGATTTGTTTTGGTAATTTAAAAAAAAAAGTTTAGTGAATTCAACCATATAATAAATTACAATACATTATACATGGACTATTTTTTCTTTTCTATTTATTTCTTTAAAATAACTGACCATAAATAAATTCTTTGCTCAAAATAGCACAACATTCGTTATTGAAATGTTCAATCTTTTGCTTTAATATTTCCCATATTATAGTACATATAGATATTGCAGGCTTCATTTTTCTTTTTTTGCATTGGTAGATTGATGATTGATTCGAGAAGGCTACATGTCACTTTTAAAATTGCCGTCTCGTGCCATTTTGTTCTTTAGCTCTTCAAACGAAACAAATTGCAAGTATTTTATAAAGTAACAATAAACCGGAAGAAATTTATTTGTTATCGATTTAGTTTGAAATATTACTATGACTGATATTGAGTAAAGGGAGCAATTAAAGCAAAGCTGTGGTCTGAGCTGGGGTACAACTAGCTCTTCTCATAAGCAATCATATTGGTCATAACCTTATTTTTACTTTCTGTCTACATATGTATGTTCAATCACATCTAATATATACAACAAAATGTTTCTTTTGTGTAAGTAGTGCAGTATGAGGTACCCTTCAAAATTAAATTTTCTTCATTAAAATTATAAGAAATCTTGAACTTTAACACAAGTTATAATATTATTATTAATTTGTTTATCAGTATTTTTTTTTTTTTTTTTTTTACAAAACGGGTGTAAATTCATTAAACACTGATAACGAGGGTAAATTAAACACAATTTTCTTGAGTTCAACTTGACCCAAAAGTTCATTTTGCTTATAAGATCTTAGAGCTTGTTCGATATCGATAGATATTTCACAGAGTCGAAATGTTATTTTTTGCTCTTAAAAGAACACTGTTTTTTCATGAATCATCCCTGGTTGAAAACCACATTGAACCAGTTAAAAGAAAATATTTGCAAGGTAATAGACAATTTATAATTTGCTTACATTAATAATTCAAACAACAATTTGATCAGAATAGGTGTGCTTTTTCATTTAAATACATATGTATGTATGTATGTATGTAACATGACAAAACACTTTGTCAGTATGTCTATTTGAAATTGCGCTTAAAATTCATTTATCAAAATTGAAATAATGTTTATTGCTATTCTACTTGTGTTCAATCGTGTTCCAAAGTGTTGTTCAAACACGCATTTCCATACTTCCATTTAAGAGCATGTAACAAACAAGTACGTCGTAGTCTGATAATGTTCCTTAAAAGAAAATATTGTCATGTGTTTTACAGTTTTTGTTGAGGCATTATTTCAATTATTACAACGATAACTAGACTGGTTTCCCTAAACTTTGGCAAATGAATAAGTTCATAAGTTCTCTCCGTTAAGCCAATAGAGTCAGAAGCTTTGAGTTGGCTCACGCATGAAGTATCGTTATATCGATAAGGAATGGGCTGCATTCCTAGTTTTATATGAATTATTACGTTCCAATGTTAAAAATTTTGAAATTAATATTCTTGACCTTTATTCGAGGAAAAAAAAATATCGAAATGAACTTTAACATTCGCATAACGACCACTTAATTCCCATTTTCGCATTATCAAAATTATAATTAGATTATGTGTCGCCCGGCATCGCTCGCTCGCTCAGCAGCAAAATTCAAAACTGTGTTGTTGCTTTCAGTGTGGCATCGATCGCGGTCCTGGCACCATATTTATTGATTAAAGGCAAAGTGAAATGTTCTGCAACCCAAGTATCACGGTAAAGCACAAGTACACAAACAAAATTTGCGACAATGGCTTTGAATGTTTGTGTAGGAGTGTCGGCGTTTTGAAAGATCCCATCGCAATTTAATTTTTGGCCAGCTTAAAGTTTCCCTCTTTTGGTTGTTTGTGTAGTGTATCGGCATATCGGGAAACCATATATTTCTCGGGGTACGTTCATCAGCTTTGTGAAAACTATTGAGGCAAAGACTTTTGTTCATAAGCAAAACCTGCTAATTCCTAATAATACCCCTGAAATAAGGGGAGTACAGCTATGAACTGTTCCACAATGCCCGCTCTTAGGAAGAACGAGCTAAGTGTATATTTTTATAAAAAGGTGCCGGGTAGCAGCTTTCGCAAACGGTTTGAATGAAAAGTCAACGTAATCTATTTTATATCCTTGTGAGTTTTTTCATTAGTATACTATAATAATAAATTAATTAGTATGATAATAAAGAAAGTTTCATTTCACCAAGTTATTAAATCATCCAAGCTGCGAAATATGCTGCACAAAAATAATTAAATAAATTTGCCAGTAATTATGGTTTCATTTTAGCCATTGAAAAAGAAAAACATTTTCGTTTCAATAACAGATATTTTTTTTTTTTTTTTTACCATACAGATAATCTATTCTACAAGGACAATTCTTGACAATCAATAGAGAGTAATGAAGCAGTGTGTGAATAGTGAAAACGAAAATAATAAGGTTTAATCCAAAATGAAAAAAAAAAACGAAGAATAGACAATATAATGAGGCAATTGATGGAGATGCTTAACACAAATCCTTAAAAGCAAGCGTGCGCTAAATCGCTAAAAGGAATGACAAACAACTGGTTTAATTTAATCCTGCATGTTATTAGAAAATGTAGGTGTGTGTTAGTGTGTGTTCATTTTTAAGACAACTTAAGAAAACATCTGCGTACATACGTGTGTACAAAGTCTATAGTTTTAATAAGTACAAGGTAGATAATTGTTGGAAATCAAAACAAAACCTTATCACGCATGAAATATGTATAATGTTTGGTCTATTTAAGAAAACATTCGTCACAAAAACGCAACAGAAACCATAACAGGTTTGGGCGAAATAAAAAACACACAGTACAACAATGTGTATGTGCCCGCCCCTCAACTGTACAGACGTAAATATTTTAATCTAATAATTTTGAACACGTATCAACGTATCGCTGTCTTTATACGTCTAATTAAAATAATTGAGATTAAATTTTTGTCTGTTGCAATTTCATCGCCTTGTCAAAACAAATGTGTGTGAATGCACGTGTAGAAAGTGTGTGTTCAAACATTGCTTCATTCATTTCGCCAACACAACCGCTGCTGATAAAGACCCGATCAAACTATTTATTATACTGTGTATTAATACTTGTAAAAAAATCAAATAATATGCTCAAGTCTGATAGTCCGAATGCAATCCGTCATACATACGAAAAATAATGCGATAAACATTTGACATCCCATACGACTTTGTTGTTTTTTGAAACTTTTCAAAACCAATTTATTTGATTACCAAGTAGCCGCATAACTACAACAAACAGAACACCAACAAACATTTCATTTATAATATTGGTAGAAATACTTCATCATATGATTATAGACGGAAACTTGTTGTCTTCATCATCAAATTTAACTCTATATATAATACCACTTTTGACACCGAATAGGCGTTTTTTGTCAGTGTATTCTTTCAGAAATACACAAATGCATAGATAATCAACGAATTATACTTTAATGATTCGTCTTTAGCGATTGCTGGATTAAAGCAACTTTTTTTCTATTTCGGATTCCCTGAACTTCAAATGAAAACTTTAAATGTTTTTAGGCGTAACTAAAGCAAATAAATCTAAGGAAATGTAATTGTGTGCATATAAATGAATAATATTGCAAAGATTTCTTATTTGCAAAACAAAGTTAAAAAAACTTGAGCTTTTTATTTATAAAAATTATTTTTTTTTTTTTTTGTTTAACAATACTAAACGTTGTTTCATGTAACTTGTTGTTTGTTTTTGGTATGTTTTACTATTAGATAAATCATTAATAATGACAACAACTTGTTATTAATTGCTGATTCTAGTGCTGGTTAATAAAATGCAATAAAAACAAACATTTTTATTCAAGGAAAAAAGTTTTCACAGATTTTATTTTAGAAAACAACGCGACTGCTTGCGGCAATTGTTCTAATGAATAGAAAATAAGACTGACACGCTTGATGCAAGCCATATATTTTAAATTTTATTACTGATATAAGCTGATAATTTGCTTTGTATCAATAAGAAATAACTGCTAATATATAGGTACGTTTCGACAGATACTGTAGAAGTGTTTAAGAAAAATCAATTTCTTTTGTTATTGAGGCTAATCAAAATTGTAACGACTGGTGCAAAAATGAATAGCATTTATGCGAATACTTGAAACCAATTTTTAAAATTTTTAAAGGAATCTTTTTACTGAAAGCACAATTCTCAATTTCTATACTATAAACTTTGTTTAGTATCTCATTAAATATATTTGAAGGTTAAAAAAACTAATTTAACCTCGTTGTATACAACACAATTTTAAGGAAACCAGGGGTCAAATCGTCGCATACGTGATCGAACGAATTTTGTTGCCCGGGCCTTGTGGTTGTTGTTCATTTTGTTTTTGCTTTATGTTATTTTTACTCGATAGTTCATTCGACATCGAATGCAACGATTTGGCCCCAGATTGAAAATTCCGATTTTTGTATTGTTTCTCTTTTCAATAACTGTATGTATGTATATTAATTAACATTCACAATCTTGTGCAATTGGTATTGCATAATTGCACTTAGCAAAGGCTTAACATATTTGTGTTCAACACCACTAAAATGCACTTGAAATGTACTGTTATATTTATAAGCAAGACATAAAAAATATACTATTTGTTTGCTCTGTGTATACAACACTTTATTGCAATTCGACAAGCAATCTGAGAGAGTGGGAGTGAGGGTAGATTTCGTGCTGAGAAATGAATTGATTGTGAACGGTGCTAATATAATAACGATGAAAAATGTCCATAGTTCTGATGCAAGCGAAATAAGATTAAACCAATTCTTTTTGGCAAGTCAAAGTAATTAAGTGCATACCCACATAAATATGTATTTACAGATGCTTATTTCTTCTTTCCCCTGTTTTATTTAATAATTTTTGCTCTTCAGCAATATTAAAATTGGCGACTATTCGTTTTAAAAATAAATTCGTCAGTTTGACAGTTTGTGCCGAAATGACAGAAACACAATTTGGATGCGCAAATCACAAAAAGAAAATGAAAAAGAAAACATCAATTACAAAATTGAAAAGTGCAGAAGCTCTTTTCATTATCACTTTCGTGCATTTTGTTTTGCTTTTGTTTACAAGAGCAGAAAAAAAATATTTTGTATGAACTGATCGACGTATGTATGTATGTACATGTGTACGTAGATACATTAGAATAATGAATTTAAGCTGAAAAATCAATTGTAATTTATTTACTGCGTTTTCCATTTACTTAAATTTGTAAATTAAAAAAAAATAAACCCTACTTATAAAATGTAAAACATGAAAATAAAACATAACACTTGAGTCGATACACGCTAAAATTCATAATTTACTAAAAGCAAAACAATTATAAAAAGAACTAAATCACTTTTAGTTTATGTGTTTATATATCCTCAGAATTGAGAAAAAATGTTGGTAAAATTGTGTTGATCAACATTTTTAAGGGAGATAAAAAAGTAAAATTGAAGACTTATTCAATAGAAAAACACAGTGATTGGGTTTAAATATAGACACTCAGTAACGAAGAGCTCAGGTAGTAACTAGAATCGCTGAGCGCTGCTGCTTAAAAACAGCATGCAATTAGTTATGTCCTGGGCTCGATCTTTAAAACTGTTGATCAATACAATTTTACCACGAAACAAAGTTTTCTCAACAGCTTCTTACAAAGTGGCCATTCAAACAGAGAAAAAGTACTAGTGAAGTGAATCTATGCATAGAAAACAAGAACTAATTTCCAGGAGTACAAACAAAATGTTTTTGTGTTTCATACAAAATTTACCGTTGACAGAGACACACGTGTTCAACCATTGGTACCTCGTTAATTTTATTTTTGCAATGTATGGAAAACACAAACAATTCGTCACATTTGGTTTGCCAAAGAAAGTTTCACCACTTCGGCACGTGTTTCCAAATAGCCACTATTGTGTATTTCGTGTTTGTCTAATATGTTGTCAATTTACGCATGTACACTTGTGACTTGTAACACATTGCAAATAACAGGTTCAAGTGGGTGGAATAGACTTCATTGCTTACAAGTTCCAATCCCATATTATTGTCAAAGTGAAAATCTTTTTAAATAGTTTTTAATCATTTTTAAATATTTTACAATACAATGAATTAGATTTTGTAAAAACTGATCTGCACAAAAACAAAAAGTGCACCTCAATGCTTGACATGAAAAGGGGCTGGCAACACAAACCAGGTGCAACGATAAACATTTGGACGAATACGAATTTGATTTCACTTTCTTTAACATATTTTGGTATTTTAATGAAAAAATAAATAAATAATCTCCTTAAATATCAACCACCCGAAACGATTTTATAACCTCCTGCTTGATTTTACCGCCTAAATTGTTTTTACTTTTAACAAACTGGAGTAGGATTGAGTAAATTAGTAACACTTAGGAAATAATACTTTGAAAGATAATTTTTTTAACCACAAACCGCAACAAAATTTTCAACTTTTTACTGTTCTTAATATTGAATTATTGTCAATTAAACTTTTTTTGCTTTTACTAAATAATAGAAATGGAAACTTTTATTTATTCAATTTCACCAACATTATTCAAATCTCCCCCGAGCACCGATGTTTTTATTTAATAAGTATTCACTTAAAATTAACTCAAGCAAAAATTTATAAAGAAGAAAAAAAAACAAAAATAATATTTAATAGATAAGACAAATTACACCGACAGTCACCCAAGTAGTTTGCAAATTTCAAAATCTGTTTTTTTATTTTTCGTTTGATGTATTATTAATGTACGTATTTTTATTTCAGCTTGATAACCGACAAGCAACTTGGCCCTTCAGATTTTCATTTAGAACTGAACTAACAAACAAAACGTTTTACTTGAACATCAGCGGAAATTTCAGCTTCACACACTGAATAAATTTTGTTCCAACACAAGCTCCCCAAGCAATCGGTGGTAGTTTGCTTGGGGAGCAGTGAAATAGCAACAGAAAAACAAACTTCAGCAGTCAGGGGAGGACTGTTCCGTTTAAAAAAAATAAGTTTGCCAACAACAATAGCAACAAATCTATTGATGCTGCATATCAGCGGAAAAATATCGTCTCATTGGTGATGAGCTTTGAGAACAAACATTTCAATATTATTGTATACTGATACTCTTTGCACAAAGTTTCTCATTTGCGTTTGCAGTTGTCTTAATAAAAAGTAGCTTTTGCTAGAACATTATGCGCACGCAAAACAGGCCAACATTTGCCCACTTAAGCTCTTTATCATCAATTTAATTTTAAGTGATAATTTTGAGAATTATATATGTATGTTAATCGAATTAAAGAAAAATTAAAATAAATTTCTGGCAAAAACTATTTGGGAGGCAGAACGAAGTGCAAGTGTACATTAGATTTTGTAATTTTTAAGCAATATCTCGCCAACTACAATACAAATGCTTAATAAACAAAAACAAAAAAAAAAAGAACAAGAGGAATGTTTCCTAATTTTTTTGCGGTGAACTTAATTCGCCGTACAACAACAACATGCATAATAAACTCATTTTTTTTTAGCATAAACGATACATTTCTGGTTGTCAAAATCTGATTTCGTTTTGGGCTGCTCACTTGGACAAGAGAAGAAAAATGTCCTTTTAGCATAATGCTCTAATATTGTTGATTCGGTTCTAGTAAAACAGTTTGAAGAAATATTTTAATTAAAATCAGGTATCACTTTGAATACAAATAATTAAAAAAAAGCCAACATTTTTAATTTTTTGCTAAAAATGGCGCAAACATTTTTGTAGACAAAGGGAACATTGAGTGCTAAAGAACAAGAAGCTAAAATAATCACCTGGCAGGATCTGAGGAAAAAGAGATCACCTGTGATAAATATAAATATTGAATATTTTTTAATTTAATTTTTTTTTTTAATTTTAGAAAACTCAACTTTTATGAAAAATTTGCTTTGAAAAAGTAAAAAAAGAATTGACAAAATATCGGCACAAATATAATAAATTTTTGTTTTATTTAGGGCTGGATTAGCCAGTATTTATTAACTCATACTCGAACTAAAATACTAACCAAAAATCTAGTACGTTACTGGATTTTGATAAATATTGGTGAGTGCTCTGTTACACAATTCGTTTTGATTTTTTTTAAAAATTAGATAAATAAGTACCTGTAAAGAAGTTATACAAAACCATGCAATTGG
This sequence comes from Sturmia bella, assembly GCA_963662145.1. Classification (NCBI taxonomy): domain Eukaryota; kingdom Metazoa; phylum Arthropoda; class Insecta; order Diptera; family Tachinidae; genus Sturmia; species Sturmia bella. Next base: position 68,807,875 of record OY759171.1, on the reverse strand, counting down.
ATGAAGTGAATGGCAAGGGATGAGTTAATGTTACTAAACGCATGTATCTAATTATTAAACAGGCAATTACAGTTTTAGAATAAATTAAATTAAACGCATACAAATTACATAGTTTGCAGAATAGAACTGCACCTTCTTGTTCACAAAACAAATATTCTCTGCAACAATGAAGATCGACAGATCCGGTCTATTTAAAAGCATTGTGAATAACTTGATGGTTTATTATGTATTTGTTTTTGTAATCGGTAAATTGTTAGTTTTCATATGCAGCAAGCAGTGTTGTTAATTTTAAGCAATCTACTGTTAAGGCCACCTGTTGATGCTTTGAGCAGATCTATCACAACAATAAATTACACAAATCTAAATAAATAAAATAATATAATTTTAGATATTGTTTTATCACACCTACCGAAAAATATAGCATCTATTTTTGCAATTTACATATACATATGTGACTCTCACTGTTACAATTTCATAGTCATCAAAGGTGATGAAACAAATCGTAAGTGAGTTTTACCCGCTGGTGGGAATCAAAATGTTGTCTTCAACGTATTCAGAAAAAAGTTCACTGCTTCATTCTTAAATGATATTTGCGGCATGTTATTATGCTGATTGAAAAAATAAAGCAGGGGCTGCAAAATGTTGATTGTTCTTGCAATTTCTATAAAACGGGGCAAATGGTATCGAGATTGCTTAGCAGAGTGTATGTAAAGGCAACTGTTTAAGCCCCGGAAACAGATTATAATTTAAAAATAAAACAGAAATATTATGAAATGGTTGGACATTTTTACTGTTTAATATAAAAAGTTTAATTTTACAGAATAATGCTAAAGCTCTTGTCATTTTGCGAAAATAATTGCAATGAAAAGAAAACTTTTTTGGTTACAATTACTTATTAGCACAGATGCAGTTCTTACAATGTATAATTGAACAATGAATTCTCGTGATCAATAAACAAGTTTCCGGAGCTTATTCCGAATGTATTTTAATTAAAACTTATCATATGAAATTTTCCTCCTCACATCTGTTTCAAATTTAAATTACGATTATTCGTTTTTGAATGCACACAACAAATAATTAATCTTTTCTGATTTTATTATATGGAAGCTAAAATTTCATTTTATGCTGCCATACTACAAAGTACGTTGTGACTGTGAGGAAATTTAATTGGTTTCCGGCTGGACTACAACACTTCGTTTTAGTGATTGGTGTCTGTGCTTGATACAGTGCTGCCTAGTTTTGTTTTATTTTAAAACGCAAGTAATTTGTTGGCTCTCTTTTTTTTATTTTTTGCTGATAAGGGAAGTGTATGTAACTATTTATATCAGAATATTTCAATCCAGTAATTCAGTGGTTCCAACAAACTCCGCATGTACAAGAAAAATTCCAATATTTTTTATTCTTTGCCTATTTTATATATAAGCCGATTTCAAAAGGCATATTAGATAGTACACATCTCACATCTTCTTCCTTTACAGCTAAGCGAGTCAGGATGGACGATATTCTTGTAAAACGAACTTTGTGTTTTTTACATTTTACATATTTTTGCATATTAAAACCAATTTTAAATACCTTCTTGGTTTGTTGTTGTTTCCAATGTTTTTGTGTAAGCGAAGGAAGTCGAGTGACATCGCGGGCCTGACACTAATACAAATAAGACAAATGCTTTTTTTTCGGGGAAGATAAAAACACATAAAATAACTAGGGCCTTAATTTTATGGGCTGAAAAGCTTATAAGAGTATTAAATATAGTGTAAACCCCCTAATACATACTTTGAAGTCACCGTTGCCAGGCTGTTGAACTCACACTATACTTGTGCATCGACTACTCGCTACTGTAAATGCAAGCCAGCATTTAAAGGACCATTGAAATCTGCTTGCTGCAAAGTGTGTCTAAGGTCTTGTTGTTAATGTCAATTTTTAAACATTCGTTTAGTGTCGAAATGTTCACACAATTTCTGTTTTATTTTTGCTGCTTGACAAATCATTTTTATTTACAATTAATTTAAAGTACTCAGTGTTGGTTGTTGAGTTTCTTAGATTTTGTTCAAGTGTTACTAATTGCGGTTCAGAAAAGAATTGCCTCAAAAATGATGCACAAATTGCTTTTCTGCTTTTCAAAATATCCAAACATCTTTTGTCAAACATCGAAAGTGACTACATTTCTTTTGTTTTTGCTAATGTTGTTTAAAAATAGTAAAAAATGGTGACCTTACTGTTATGAAACGCTGATGATTTACTTTTGGCATGCCTGTCACTGAAGGGGGCACATCAAATATTTCAAATGTGACTTTATGTCAATGTCAATTTTTAATCATTAAATAGCCATTGTGCAGTGAATTGTAAAACAATAAAAAATGTATTTAAAAGAAAAAACAATGAAGAATTTTAAACGCCAGGACATTTCATTATGCTTAAGATTTACCACAGAAAATAAAATTGCGCCTCAAACGAAGAGAAAAATTAGGAACTATACTCGCATTGAAAAAAATGCTTTTAATCATAAAAAATATTTGTTTTTATAAATACATACATATGTAATTTTGCACATATGGAAAGTCTCACTAACTTTTTCTCTAAAGGTAAAAAAAAGAAGAAAAAAACTATCTAAAAAAATTAGGTTCGAAGTCTATTTATTACAGATCTAAATTTGCAGTCATTATCAACGCTTTTAAATTATTTTATTACTAATTTTTATTATAGTTATAGCGTTACCATTTCACTAATTAATTTATCATTTCAGCAAACAGAAAAGTGAAAATTTGCAAAAATATGCAAATTTTCGTAAGCCGACAATAGATATTGCAAAATTTCAAAACACAACGATGCCAAGGGACGGACCGTTTACTTAGATCAGCAACCCCGATCTAGAAAATTATCTCGCGAATATTGAATTACCAAATAAATGCTACAACGACAATAAACCATAAAAGAACAAAGAATTCGAACGTAATTTGCATAATACGATAATAAACAAACGACTTACAACAAAATAAACAAACAAAAGCCTGCAAAGTCAAAAACGCACAAATAGAAAAATCCCTCTCATTAGCATATGTATATTCAAATTATTATTGAAAGCAAACAGTATCAAGCAATAAAAATGAAATGCAAATTTTCAATCCCTTTTGATATCTATCCACTCTGACAATTAAATGAGATGTGCGTTGAGCAAGAAAAGAGTTTTGAGAGCGAATTTATTTTTGTTTTTACAAAATTGTTTGGCCCACGTTGCATTGATGGTAATAGACAGGAAGCGCACGTTTGTTGTTGTTCATTTGTGATTTATTGCAGCCCAACTCACTTATGTACATATGTATGTGTGTTTATTACTCTCACACACATTCTACGGAATTTAAATTCTATTCTATTAAGAGAAATCAAATCGCTGTTTATAACTAAATGCACACGTACATACAAACAAGCACTCTTTGTTTTGATGAAACCTATGTAAATAAACTCTTTGAACGCGTAAAGATAGGAGGGCATTCAGTCAGTCAGTCAGTCAGATTGCCCTTTTTGCCAGACAAGATCCTTAAGCGTGTATGAAACGTGTATGAACATTATTTATGCAAATACTTTTTAATCTAAAATAGTTTTATGCCACTAAATACTTTACACAGTTTTGCTCAAGGCCTTGAAGGTTTTTAATTACCAGGGATGGGAGGTTAACATGCCATATGAAAGCAAATATGTTCTTTGGGCTACTAGTCAGATGTCACTGGCTCGTCCGAGTAAATTTATATACATATGTGGAAATGAATGCTAATAGGCTAATCTAAATTGGCGGGTCAAGTATATGTTTCCTGACTAAACCACCCATTGTGTTTGGAAATGGGTGGTTTACTTACTGCCTGGCTCACGATATCGCGTCGCGTCGCGTCGCGTCGCGTCGCGTCTCTCGTTATTATAAATACATTCATACAAACAACAAAATTTTATATCGTGAGCTACGCAGTTAATTTTTACTGATGGACCATGAATGCAAAACTCTTAAAATGGAAGTGCATATCAAGCTGTAAAGTTTTCATTTCCACAAAATGAAAGATATGTATATGTACTTCAATTACTGCAAATTTTACATCTCTGGCATTACGAAGTGAAAAGGACAATCAGGGAGATTTCAAATAAATACTCTTGTGCAGTTACACAATTATAAATGAAAGAGGCGTTTTATCATGGCTAATTAAAGTTTATCGAATATGTGAAGGGTCACAAGGACACACCAATAATGTTCATATTATTAAGAAACCCTTGAGTAATTAACTATTAATCCTTTAAAATCCTATTTATTATAAATTTTATAATCCGTTTATGCAAACAGCACCTTAAACCCTTTTTTCATTTTTTGAGAACAATTGTAGCTTCTACTTGTTGTTTATTTCGATCACTGCTTAATTAAAAAAAATTGTTTGCAATAACTAATCCGCTCAACAAACCACTCAAACAAATTGCGATAAAAACGTTCATAAAAAATGTGTATATTTTTAGCATATGGATACATATTAAAGCAAAAAATATATAGAAATTTTTGTATGTATGTATATGCGTTACGATAGAGTAAATCACGGACTATTTATGTTCTATTCTTCTGTATTATGCCCTGCTTCATCTTCCTCATTGTTAACGAAGCCATCCTCGTCATGAGTTGATTCCAGAACTAATTCAATTCGTAAAACCGGATTGTTATGATGACCGTCCCCACCAGCTTGAATATCGATAGAATCTAAAATACTTTCTTCGTAGTCTTCGTTTACGGTATCTGTACTATTTGCATTCTCTGTTGAGGATATGGAATCAAAATCTATTAGTTCAATCTGTAACACAGGATCGTCATGATTGAATTCTAAATCAACGAAATCGGTTAAATTTTCGTTAAGAAATTCAGTGGACTCGGCAGCCATAGAATTCGAGTTTTCAAAATTAACTAAGTTTGTGACGAGCGAACCTCCTGCAACGTGCTCTTGTTTTGGAAAATCATTTTCTGAAGTTAGTTCCAAACCATCTCCTATATTGTCTTGCATTTCCTGATGACAATTGACAGTTGCATCTGATGCTGAACGGCAGTCGAGCTTTTCCTCTTGATTTTCTAGTAATTGACAATCTTGCGCCAGAGAACCTGAAGCATCATTGCTTAAGTCATTAGGATACTTGAAATGTTTTGGGGTTGTGGACCTTGAGATTGTAGAAGAGATTCTTCCATTGACGTCTTGTTCAGTGGCTTCCACATTTTCAACATTAGTTGTACTTGCTTCATGCATGTTGCGTGAGTCGGAAATTGTACCTATAGCTTCTACTACTTCTGTATTCTCAGTAGATAAGGGTAATACACACCACGTATTTTCAGTATTCGTACCCATCTCTTGGTTCTCTACTCTTTCGACTGAACTAACAAAAGGGAGAATCTCATGATAAATTTCTCCGCCAAGTGTGTTATAGCGTCTGAAACTATTTCGAAGATTACGACGTTGTACATTTTGACGTCCGCGGCTTAATCCTAAGTCGTTGATACTTCTGCGACTATAAAAGATTTCATTAGTAATTCCATTGCGAATGTCACTGAGTCTGTAGGGAAGGTAACGCGTTCGTTGACGCATTAGCGACATTAAGTTGACAAATTCCTCTTCCGTTTGCCGACGATGCTTTCTATGATTTCTATTTCTATTCCGATTAGAATTCATATTTCTATATGGGCAGCTTTTGCAAAATTTATTAGTTATTTTTTAACAAAACCGAAAAGATATTATGCGAAATTTGAAACTTGTTTCTCAATTTTAAAAAGTCAGTTTATCCAAAGTCTACTGAATATACTACTGAATATACTTTCGAGTTCATCATAACCAAAAATGTCAAAAATTTCAATACAAATATCCAAGGGTTCCCAATTTCTTTAATACCCTGAAAACGATTTGGATCGAATAACACAAACGTATCGTAAGATGTTCAACTGTTCAATAATTTTGTACTGTATGTTTTAACGATACATACATATCTATCTCGCTTGGAGATATTGCATGTGATGAAAAAATAAAATACATACATATATACTTTGATCAATTCAGTTCAGAACTTCCTAAAAGTTCTGAAATGATACGAGCTAAGCAATAGCTAAGCAATATTGCACTAGCAATTACAGCATGTTTTTGATTTATTTTCTGTTTAATTTATAGTTTATTTGCAGGTCTTTAGAAAATAATTATGTATGTATATACGAGTATAAATTGATTTGCATTTACATATAATAAACGTTTATTGACTAAGGATTCAATTCAATCTTTGGCTTAATATCTACATAAAGAAGGCTTAAAAACGAGCAAGACCAAAAGCGTTTTTCGCTGTAATAATAGCTTACATACATACGTAAACAAAGTCTTATGATTCTATTAGTAAGTTTAGTATCTAGAAAAATATGTGCGTGTATGCATGCACTTATAAAATATTTGACAGGCGAGCGAAAAGCATGAGACATGTAAACACAACATAAACATTTAAAATCAATCGAAAAAGAAGTCGAAACTTTTTAGAGTGACTAGACTAGAACAACGCTTGATTAATTGTAAAGTAATAAAGAAGGCTTCATTTGCAATTAGAACAAACTTTCATTAAAAAATACAGTTAATTCTAGTACTTGAGGAACAACAACAAAATAACAATTTTTTATAGGGCAACTCTTCAGTTGGGAGATGAGTGAGAGTGCAGTACACGAAGTAGAATTTTATTGAAAAACTCCCGCTGAGACTGTTAAAACATGATTTTGCATTGTCGGCAGTGATGTCACGGTTGAATAGAGTGATGTTGTGGAAGAATCCATTTGTATGTTCCACTCACCATTGTTGTTACTCGAATTGTTGTAATAAAATTCAGGGCCTGCTTCGGAAGTAAATGTAGATAAGGTTTGATATTGCTGTTGTTGCTGCTGCTGCTGGGGCTGGGACTGGGACTGGGGCTGAGCTTGATTGAGCATGTTATCGCTGAAGACAGTCTGGTAGTTATCAGTAGCTCCATACAAAGCCGTAGTTGTTGTGAGTTCGTTATTGAATGCTGCAGCATAGACATCGACTGTTGCAGGCGATGCGGTGGTAGAGGCAGAGTTAGAGTAATATGTTGGACTTTGTTGCTGCTGCTGTACGTCATCATCGTTCAAGGGCACCGCTGACTGAACTTCAAATGCATTCAGGGTTGAAGAAAGTAGACTTGGAAAATAGTAGTCATCGGAATTGTAACCAGAGCTGCTCGTTAGACTGGAGGTGTCGTCACAGCTTTCATACATCCATTTGTGATTATCTTGCACGGCGTAGTCATGATTTAAGGTCTGTGTAGTGGATTGATCATAAATGGTAGATGCGTGCTGACACAAAGCTGAGTCTTCGACTTTTAAGCTATTGGGCAAATAATTCTGAGTATAATTGTATTCGTAATTTGCGGTTTGTGATGAGGAGAGACATTGTTGACCTTCAGGAGTTTCATAATGAATGCCGTAAGACATTTGTTCCAAGGCCGCATTGTGGCTGCTGTTATAGTTATATTCTGTTGAGTGAGATGGGTAGTTTCCTAAATTCATGTCGTTGACCCATTGCGAATTGTTGCTAGAACTTTCCATAGTTCTGTTATCAATGATGTAATTATTTGCTTCACAGGGATTGGTGATATATTTCGAGGTTTTCTTCTTAGCACTTTGTGTTATCGAGGAGATTTTTCGGGCGTCCACTTTGTTACTTTGCCTCTTTACACCTTTTAAGCTGCTTAACTTTTCATTCAATGCAGCATCTCTTGCCAAGATAACAGCTAAACTGCGGGCTCGTCGGCCACTGCCAAATAAACGTCTGGCTTCCGAAGATCCCTTGGCCTCTGGCCGGGGATGATCATGGGTGCCTTTGGCTTGAAAGAATATGGCATTGCCAGAACGCCGCCAAAAATGTGTAACAGGATAACCGCAGTGGCCCCGACAAGCTTGAATTTCCAAACGACCAGTGCAATTTCTAAAATTTAAGAAATTGCGATTGAGAGTTTTGAAATTTTCACAAGAAGCAAAAAAGAAAAATTTCACTTACCTATTTGGACACTGTTTTCCTTGCTGCTTGCGACGGGCTTTGTCGCATATCGCTGGTCTTAGATGTACCTTATTGCCGTTTGGCAATTTACAGTTGGCTGAACACAGCAAAACGCCAAGACAGCTTTTTTTCAAAATATTTATATTGTGATTGTTGGTGTTTCTCATGGCCCAACCGGAGGAGTGTTTCTTTGCATCTTCGCTGCCGGCCGAGTAAACCAATCTGCAATGACCATTAGCCCAATCATGGAACTCGTCAAATTCATTGACCACCGGTATAATGGTATCATTAATATCCCAATCGATTTGCACGCGTGATCTGGTAGCCGGAGGACTGGTAGCGCCGCAAGGCACAGTTAAAGGTGCATTAATAACCATGTCTTTTAATTAAATTATTTATGTTTAACTGATTTTGTTTTCCAACACTTAGAAATAGCTGTTCACTTAAAAGTTTTCTATTTTCTTATTTGCTTTTTAGTTAACAGTCTTTTTTATGCAACTTTTGCTTATTTCTTTTTATTCTTTTCTTTGATATTTTCAACCGAACTCAAACTGTAAGCGACTGTTCGAAACGACTGCGCAATGACGACTGACTTCTGGCTGCAATGCCACAAGCCTAAGTTCCTTACAACCGAATCATTCTAAGGTGGCTAAATACATTGAGGGTTGTTTAATTTTGTTTCTTCGCGAGCAACAACAAATGGTAAACATTTGCCAGGTTACACTAACACAACGGCGTCTGCCCTTTTCTGATTGGCTACTTCAGACTGGATAAACAATTATCCATTATCCGAAAACTTTAACAATGAGCAGAGTTATCCACGCGTTGCATTCTTGTCGCAGAGCACTTAAAAATAATGCAGTGTTTAAGCAATTCATATGAATTGTTGTTGTTTATATATAAGAATGAGTAGGAGATGAGTGGACTTGGTATATGTATATATATATGTGTGTGTGTGTGTGTAAGTATGTACTTAAGTGTGTGCATGTGCACACATTTTCTAAATTTGCATTTACATATTTATTTCGAGAGTTAGTTATGTACATATGTATTTTGGGTAGAATGGTTAAATGTATATGTATATGTATATATTCTATTTAATCTTGTGGGTTTCTCATTCACACTAATGCAAGTGGCTACAATTACCACATTTTAATTGTCCAGTGTCCAGGAGCCATGCTCAAATACCAACAAGCAAATGTGAACGCAAGCTCTTTATTTCAGACACACATTCTCGTTCCCAAATTATCTTCACGTACATTTCCATGCATATTCCGAAAAGGTGTTTTCTTTTAGTAAAATGCATTTAAAGTTTCAACATCTAATATGAAATAGTTGTTACACAAAACTGGGTAAACTTTTTTGTAGCGGTTGTGGTGGTACGTCGATTCATGCAAAAATATCTACACAGAGAACGTTAATTAGTTTATAGGGCTTCTAAAGCTCAGAGCAGAGATCGCAAGGCAAATTGACCCAAGATAATATGAATAGATTCATATTATGCATATGTAGACGAGTTTGGCAATGGTGTCGCCGAACGTAACGGTAAATTAAAAAAAAAAAAAGAAACAACAACTAAAAATACTTTTATTTTAAATTTTAGCGCAAATGAAGATACATATGTCGTAGTGGAACGTTTTCTTTTCTTTTTTTTTCTTTAAATAAGTATTTATTTACTTCCAGTATATTTTATAAATAAATTCACAACATATAAAACTAGGCTCCGGGAATCAAGTTCACATGAAAACAGCTATGGAGGAGAGTTAGGAAACCAATGTAATTTATGCTACATACTAACATCTATTTTCTAATTTCACGATAGCATCTGTTCAAAATTTAGTAATCGTTACCCAGCTCAATTGTACTGGAAGCAATGTCACGTTATGTCGCATATCACAAAAACTCGCAAATTTTCAATCAAGCCAAATACATTTGACCAGAAATTTCGCAGTTATATACATTACAAAACAGTACTAAATTTCATTTAATGTCCCACTTTTATGTGTGGCCACGGAAACTACTTCCATATTTTGTTTAGTTGGAACCGCAAAATTGTTTTTAGTTTCTTTGATCCAAAATTCTGCCTGCTGTCAATTTTAATAACTGCAGACACCTTTATTTGATTCAAATGTATGACCAACTCCCAGTAAGTTAATCTCGACGCCTCCTTAACGAAGCTCCAATACAAAATAAAAATAAAAAATATTGAAAATAGGAAGCCTCGAAGATTATTATTTTTTAGGTATCGTAGTGCTTTTTTCTCTTTTTTTCCTCATGCCAAATGCGATCGTTAAATCGGTGGCGTAATATCGATTGCTAAATCGACCCATCCTAATACATATGCGTCTTATCTGCTGTTATTTGAACATCACCGCATCACATACTTATGTATATCACATACTTTAAAGACTATAAAATAAAATAAAACATCTAAACACCATCGTCTGGTATAAGAAAGTGCAGTTGTGCAAACTGATAAACTACTTGTTTATCTTAGTGTATATTTTATATCGAAACTAGAAGATTTTACCAACTATTCGCTCCGAATTCTTCACTAGACCGGCACCTGAATACTTTTCTCCAAACGTATGCTACCCAAATCAATACTTTCTCCAAAATTTCTTCAAAACCATTTTAGTGTCAATCAATATGCCATTATATTAACTGTAGCTACGCCATATTTTCATTTTTTAAATAAACAAATATTTCTCACGAACTTGAATATGACATCAAATCTAAAAACTTAAAACATGATCAGATAAAATTTTGCCAAAAGCAAGATCATCCAAGATATGGCACGTAACAACCCCTTCAAGGCCGTTTATTTCTTTAACGGAAGAAACCAAGGTGTTAAAGAAATGAAAAGAAACGCTAAAACAGCATTTAAAATTAATGTAAGTCATGCAATCAAAAGATCTTCAAAAGCTGATAATGAAACTGACGTCAGCGATCAGGTCGGAAAATATGCAAGCAATCAAATGTTAACAGTCGAGAAAACGACAAAACGGGAACGATGTCAAAAACTATAATTTACAAAACTCTTTAATTAAAGGTGCTGAAAAAAGGAATGCACAATTTACTCTGTTCAAAAGACGGAATTCTTTTAAGGGTGGTAAAAGTTCACAGAAAACTGCGAACAAATGATTTTTTAAGTGTTATGGCTGATAACCAAGAATAAAAAGGATTCAACGCAATCAACTCTTTTATTTGTTTCAAACAAAAAACAAAATGGATTGTTAAAATATTATTAGTTTCACAGTTGTATAAAAGAGATTGAGACTAAAAGAAAACAGCACAGAGAAAAAAGGTAAAAGTAGGTGTGGCAGTTCAATTATGCTGCACAATTAAAGTTTGACGTCAACAATTAGCAAACGAAGGTGTTAGTAGTTGTTTATTCAAGTTGGGGAAGATTTTAGGTCTGTCAGCAAATACATTTCAACAAAAATTAGATGACGCAAATCATCATGAGAACTTCATTCTTCTCATCCTCAAGAATATGGTTGGCGTATGGTACGTACATATGTATGTTCACATGTAGACACATTCCGAAAAGGAAATTTAAATTTCGAACAAAAATGTCATCGTAAATTTGAAGAGTTTGTTAAGAATCTGTCTACCATTGATACAAAAGCAACTGCGGCTATAAAAACGCCTTGTTTTTGTGGTTTCTCATATTTATTGACGAACTCTTTCGTCAAAACAAAAGCATTTGAAAATTAAATAAGCCAATTGGCGTCCTGTGGTTCTCATACAAAAATTTGTGATATCCTTATCTTTAAAGGATATCACAGCTATTGTTCATCCTAAGGGATTTTTTCGTTTATATTTACTTTCATGACTTGAAAATTTTCCTCAAATACCATTATAATTTTGTTTCTTGTTAATTAACTTTTTAGCGAATTGGGGAAATCAAGCAAACGACAATTTACACACAATTAAAAGCCACATTGAAAACGCATTCCTCAGCATTATAAACTACTGGATATTTCTATTTTATTGAATGCAGTTGTATTATAATAAATGTTAAAGTTAAAGATGATCATCACTGATAAGGCAAACCAAACCCATCACGGTCATGCGATCAAACAGAAAACAATCACTCAGTCGTACGAATACAGAGTACCAAATGATACTCTATCTGTCGATATTTTTTATTTTCTCCTCTCTTTGGTTGCTCTTAACAACGCTGCTAGACACTATTGGCTTGATTTGAAAAAAATACAGTCTTAATTATTGTTAAAAGCCTTCTTTGCAACATTAAACATTTTAATAATTTTCTTTTGTTCCACAAACTGAAAATTGAAAATTTCAGTTTTCCATTAAACTCATGTTGATAAATGAAGTGAAATGGAAAAAGGCCTGGTAGACTTTTAATAACTACGTTTGTTGTTGTACCAGTACTGAACTGAGATGTGTTCGATGGTTGGGTACTTTTTTGGTAAGTTGTTGTTGTACTCGTATACAAGAAAACAATAGACGCAAACAACCTCATAAAGATTTACACCAACTGATAACCACAAAACAAACAGCAAGGAAGCCAACATCAACGAGAGAATCAAACCAGTAAATTCGAATACAATTTTTCAGTGAATAAGCGTTAACCCTCAACGGGAATTCTGAATATTTCAGTTAAGCGGCATAGAGACGCCCGGAAAACTCTAGATTTATTCTCAATCAGATTTTTCAATAATCTAAGAAGAGGTACAAATGTCGGGGACATTTCTATGCGGGTAAAAATACCTCTTTTGTGGCTTAAGTTTTGAACTGAATATATTATAGCTCTGACGGAGGCACTCTTTCGAAAAGACAATGATAAGCAAATATTCTTTCAAACGCAATGTGCTCCAACAGGAGTTGTGTTTTCGGTTTTTAGTAACTTAAAACTAGATAATTTTTAGTTTTAAATTATTTTGGACACCGTAATACAAAGTAGTTTAACGAGTTGAAGTTGAGTGTTGCTTAACGTAGTGGACGCTCTAAAGCATTTTTCGTTATATCTTTGGCATAAGACCTCACCGTATCTTATAAGACCTCACTGTATATTGCGAGTATGGTGAAGTTTTGACTCGATATTTAAATGGCAAATTAGTTAATTATCATTTAAATATGAGTTGTGTTTTAAGTGTCAGTTTGATGATTATATTATTAGTTTTACTGGTCCCACAATTGTTGGGTACAATATTAACAGCTTATTTTATAGAAGCTGCTTGAGCAAAAATCTCATAAATGCGTCTGCATGTGTGCCTTTTTTTAGTTTTTACAGCAGCAACAACAAACAATAAAAACCATACGGCTAATGTATGAAACATAAATGAGCTTTAAATGGTCAAAGTTGTTCATTTAAGTTGCAATTGCAAAGAAGTGCTGAACAATTTAATTTTGTACTTGAATGCAATTTAACGCTAAATGCCATTTGATTATCAAGTCTAAAATTGCCCATTAAAGTATGATACGTAAATGTTTTTGTGACGACTAGTGTATTGATTTGCTTAAGGGCCTTTAACTTCCATATAATCAAACGGAAATAAAACTCTCAACTCGAACAAGGCTGGTCTAGAAAGCGTTAAGGCCAAGATATCCATAAAAACAATTCACATATTTTTATTAAAAAAATCACTAACAATGGATAATAAATTATTTGTATTTAATTACAATACTCAACATTGCTTTTGGCGACAGAAACTGTACATACATATGTACATATATGGGTATGGAAATTTTTTAACTCCGCATTTTTATTGAATACAAAAGATTAAAATCAAATGTTTTGATTACCTGCGTGTAGATTTTCACTAGTGCAGAAGAAATCAAGTATAAATCACTATCATTTAAATGAAAACTCTCATTAAAGTTGTTTAATAAAACAAAAACAAAAAAACAAAATTACCCGTTCTATTACAGGAGCCATTTGAGGTTTAAATGGAAATGTAACAACAAATATATTTGTGCGCAAACGTATGTAACTTAAATGTCCAGACACACTCACATACTCCACTTGAGTTCTCAGCTCATACAGTCATTATGTGGCACAGAGTTTCCTGCAGGGTTTTACAAATCCGAAAAAAGTGAGAGTCTATTGAGCTGATGTTCAAATGCAGATAAAACACCAAACACTTTCAGCATAAGCAGATTGCAACACACAACAACAATAATAACAGAAAATCATTTGTTTTGACTTTTACATATTTGCAAAGCAGTTTATTTTCAACAAAAGCATTTACTGTTATCCAATGAGAACTGAGGAAAGAAATAAAACAATAATAAAAATATCGTTTAAGCCGATTTGAACAGGTTGCAAATGGTCACACTTAATTGGCCACTAGGCCTGGTAATAATGTGGCAAGAAAATTAGAAGAGTTTTTTTTTATGTGAACTGTCATAATGAGGCTGTTGGTATAGCAGATTTAGAGGATTAAAGGCTTCAGAAAATTATTCTGTAAAATTATAATACGTAATTCCTTCCCACGATTATCGCTGTATTTAAATAGATTGCAGAATAACAACTATTTTTACAGCATGAATAGTTGAAATAAATTTCAGTTTCCTGATTGTCAGATGCATACATACAGACATACATATGTACATATTCGCACAATTCAAATCTAACAACAAGGACCATTGATATTGTATGCATCAATCAATTTCTTTTAATTCTTTCTTTATAACTATTTTTTTATGAACAAAACGGATGTGATTGATTTTAAATAAATTCGTCAACTGCATTCATATTCAAAAAGTACTTGAAATCTGTATTTATTTAATTTATGACAAAAAGGAAGTTTCAATGAAACACGCCCGCACACACACACACACACATGCAAACTTGCCACAAGCAGCCAGCCATACACGTTAATTTAACAACGATCTATTGTCCATAATGACAATATTCAATTTGAAAATCGGGTGTCGAGTACTTTTTATTATTTAATGCATTAATAAGGAAATTAATTTAAATCACAACACCCCACAAACTCTCCAAACAACAAAACAACGATGAGAAACAAACACGTATGTATATATGTACATACATACGTACGGAGTGGAAACGAAAAAGATCTCTGAAAAAAAGCTGCGGGTGTAGAGGATCAAAACTGTTCAATTGCAAAAAGAAACTGTTAAAAATGTCAAAGATTTTTTTCCCCAGTTCACAGGGTGTACAACATAGCAGAGTGTCAGTCAGCCAGTCAGTCAGTCAGACACTAGTAGAGCATGCGTGGCACTCTAGCGCACTCAAACTGTTTACTCGCACTCTCATACGGTATGTATGTATGTATGTGTGTATGTAAGAATGCATATAATAGTTTTCTGTGAGAATTCAATTGCATTTGCTTGTGCAGTGAGCGGCAGTTGGTTGCGTTGCATAAAAACTGAACATGATGGCATTGGAAGTTGTAATAATTTTCAATTAAAACCTACGTTTCGAACATTTTCATTTAGATATTTTTGGTTTTAAAGAGTTGTTATTTTCTAATTACCGGCAAAAATTATTTATTACAAGGTTCAACCCTTAAAGGATTTTTTTTTTTTGTTAATTCTGTTGTGTGATAATCAATTGGAAGTGAAAACAGTATCTTTGGGTTTTTCGGTTTAGGAAAATGTTCAAATGCTTTCTTTCGTTTAAGCAATTTATTAAAACATATTATGATTTCATTTAAATATACATATACATATTTAATGCGGGTCTGATAATGCGAGTTTTGGCATGTGAGAGGACGTTAGAAAGAAAAAAAGGTTTCAAAGAGATTATTTACAAAATCTCGTTCTTTTAGTAAAACTTAACATTTTATTCCGGGAATCATTGTACTCATATTTTATTGTTCACTCAAAAACTATTATTTGTTTTTGTTTGCAATATATCAGTATCTATTTTAAAACATTAGTCGAATTCACGGTAATATTTTAATTGGCTGAACTGCCAGATTTTCCAGTGGCTAGTGCCACTTCAATAACAATGGCAATATGCAATGAAAATTATATTGCAGCTCAAATCAGAGCTAGTAAAATTACAAATATGCACAAATAAAACGTTGTTCAGATACATTTGGAGACAAATTTTATATGAAAAATTTATTCTAGGGTATATTTTAACAACAAACATTTTATTTTTTATGAGTAGCGGTGATACAGTTTAAAAATTCAACTGAAAATTTTTAATTGGTTATCAGGCTTTAGTTCGATTTTACTTGCTCAGAATTGAGAAAGATTTTTTGTAGTGATCAAGTTGAAGACTGATTATAGTTTATATATCAGATATAAACTAACATGGCTGTTTCAAGTCTGCCACACGATCATCAGCAGCCACACTGCTTCGATCTCAAGTCACAACCAAATAGCATACGCATATGCAGCAGCATACAGCAATCCTACAACCTGAGCTCTTCATTGCTGACTGCCTATATTTAATCGATCAATCAACTTTCAATTTTATCACTGTGTTTTTCCGCTGATTAGAAGATATTTTACATTCTTTTAGCAACATCCAATTGGTTCTTGTTGTTGCTGGGTCTATTGTGTAATAAGTAATGACAACGGGTTTACAAACTTTACGCCGTATAGAGCGATCTTAAACATTAATTCAAATTTTATGATTTACAACAGTTAGAAAGCCGAAAGAAATGCTTGGAAAGCTTTCAATGTAATGCATTTAGCCATGTTCTATAGAATAGAACGAACTGTTTTTCATTGTTCAAGGGGATGAAGTATTAAGCCGTTAATCAAATGAAGCAAAAGTAAAATATTATAGGTTAATTCCAGGACGTGCCATAACTATTTAAAATAACTACAACTGGTAGTCGTCCCTCAGTCCATAGTAACTTTGCATTTCAATCGTTGGTGTAAAACAAAGCTCAGCTCCTACGATGAATAAAATTCTTTCTGAACTTTAGTTTCACGTGCACTTTATGTTCATATGTGCGAAACAGCGACTTTGCTTAACCGCACTTATTTGATTTTATATAGCGTCAAATATTTGAAACAATTTTATTTCATTTTAAACATTTCCCCAATTAATACCTACAATATCATTTTAACAAGCTGCAGCTGCTTTCACAAATCAAACTCGTATTCAATCATTTAAAAACCATTCGGTTTGAACTTTCAAGTGACCGCCATGAAGATTTCCACAATATTATTTCCATATCGAATACTTACGGTTTTAGAACGCCTCAAGGCGTTACAAATGCAAAAATAATTAAAGTACTTCAGAACCCATTGTGGAATATTTTGCATATGAATATTTCTGCAGAGTGAGCATGTAATCGATCAAACTGATATTTTATTGAATAACAAAATGTGTAACATTATCACAACAACCACTACATTAAATGAATTCTTGAGATGTTGAAATACTTTAAAACTCAATCGAATTCAAAAGAACATAAAAGAAAAAAGGACACACAGATCAAGGAACAATACACGCGTTTTAAACCCATTTGCATACAGATCGCTTGCACTTCGACACAGCAACAATTGCACATAAAACAATGCGGCATTATAATACACAACATACCAGCTACACTATACAATACATTGAAATACATACTTAATTGTACATAATTGTGGAAGGACCCTGTTAATAATTTCAACAAAGCGAAAATTTGCCAAACAAAAGATTTATTTTAAGAAATTTTACTTTTTTGAATGGAAAAATGTGTGTTCGTTCCACTCCGCATGAGGAAATGTACGTGCAGTCTGTGTGTTAAAGTAGTATTTAAGTGATACGAAATATGTTGTAATCTATACTCTAGGGAAAATACGCAGAAATTTTTGATATTGAATAACCAAAAAAAAAAAAAATAAAAAACATGCAACATAGATTTTTGAGACATTGGCAGTTGGCTACATTGAGTGAAAGCAGCTTCGCATTTGCTGCTTATCAAATTCATAAGAAATTTTAAACTACATATACCGACTAGAGAAACTGCATATCATTTAATATTGATAATTATTGTAATGAAAGAAAAGAAAAATACAAAACAAACAAAAAAAACATTGAAAATGAGATTAAAATGATTCATACATTTGCGTTTCATTCAACTTTGGAGAAATGGAAAATATTTTGTATGAAAACAAAAATTATACAACTCATATCAAAGAGTGAAAAAGTTTTCTACTTTGAAAGATTTTTATTGCTACCTGGACTGTTTGGTCCTACGGACTAATCTGAGTTAGCACGTTAGCCTGGGCTGACTGTCAAACTCTTACATTTCTCATACAAAGTGCGAGGTTTGCAGTCAGTAATTTGCTTCAAAATGGTTGTAAAAAACATGCATATCAGGTACACAAAAACGGACAAGCCTAAAGAAGCTCGATTGTTGCAAAATCGCACCCGAAAGAAAGTGGCATCAAATTCGGTCGTTACAACGAAAGGGAAATTGTCTCGCAGTGCAGCCCTTTGTTTAACTGCTACGATCAGCTTAATTATCCCCTTCCGAAGAGAAATATTATATACCTGCGCATATTTTTGTAATTTTCAGTGCTTCAAAATGTATATCGAGCCTTAAATTATAAAAACTCACAACTCAAAACTCCTGGTACTTTGTTTTTCCTAAATCAAATCTCCGACTCTTATTAAAAATTATTTTACATTTATATTAAATTACTTTTGCAGGCTCAAGTTCAACCCTTGGTTGTTCACTTTTTTTTCATCAATATCAATTAATTTTATAGCTAGGTGGACAACCGGCTGTTTCTGGGTAGCAAATTCTACTCTTCTTTACTTAATTGATATTGAACTGAGTAGTTTAATATAAATGTATTACAATATCATAGTTCAATGTAATTGAAATTTCAGTAAAATGTAATCAAAAATTGTTTTGTTTGAATTGCAGTTTTAGATTATTTTTTTTTTTTCTGCTACCATTTTGTAATTTTCAGTGCTTCTGAATATATGTATATCGCGTCCTAAAACATAAACCGTCACAGCTCAAAACTAGTCAAAATCACTTTGTATTTTCTAAAACACAGTATCCAGATCAAATCGTCGACATCCACGAAAATTTCGTTTGCATCAGCGACTATTGACGGCCATTAAGTGGGAAACCAGGTTTTATTTTGAACTGAATTTGACACAATTAATCAATTAATGAGTTGTGATTATTTATAATTTGGGTTGCGATAGTTATTTATTTTGGTGAGTCTTAAAGTCTACTTGACGAAGAATATTTAAGGAAAGACATCTGATCATCATACTACATACATACTAAAGAAAGAAAAGCAACATAAAGTGTGCCAGCTACAGTTTTACAGCGAACCTTCTATTCATCCACAAAATATATGACCAAAGCGACTAAAAAGTTTTCTTTATTTTCTGATCAAGTAAGAAAGAAAACGATATTTTGCTTCACAATACAAAAGAATAAAAAGGTTCTCAAATATCGCAATATTCAACAATTGAAAAGACCTCACATGTCTATGGCATGCCGTATGTGCAAGGGAATGCTAATTCTGCGAAATTTTTCGTTTTTAAATGTAATTATTTGCTCATGACTGAAAATCAACCTCTTTAGAGTTCATCAAGCAAAAAGATTTCGTTATTTATTTGGAATTTGTAAAGTTTTTCAGTCTCAATAGTGAATGTTGGAACATGTTTGTTTTTTATGTGGCTTTTCAAGTGAATGCACATTTATTTATTTGTAACTACAAGTTTGCCATTAACTCTCTAATGAAATAAAGTTCAATAGAGACACATTTACATCTATTAGAAAACTGGTTTATGTTTTTCTTCACTTAAAATAAATAGCAGTAAGTACAAGTTTTGCAACAAATTTTCTTTTTAAGCAACTACTACATACTACGTACTACATACGTGCATAAGAACATTATGGAATTAGTTATGACCAGGGTTCGAAGTCATTTGGGTGCTGACGATCGTCGTGTTGACTCTCTAATAGCCATGGTATGTCTTCAACTTTACTTTCCTTGTCTTCTTTAAAAGTGTTGATCAATACAATTTTACCAGAAAGAAATCCTTCTCAACTCTTAGGAAGTAAAAATCTAAAAACTAATACCCAATAAAATAATCACCAATTGTACAACATAAAGTTCGAATATAAAGATGAAAACAAGAATAAGTTTAATAATAAATTGGTTTTACAACCTTGCATACTAAATTTGGCGAATCTAGCTTGTTAGGAAATTTGTTTCCTGCTTCTTGCGTTTTTTGGCCATAGTGCAATGTCAGCACCGCAGATGTTATTTGCTGCATGGCGCCAGACATGTTAAGTTATTTCATTTTGTTTTAGTAAACAAATGTTATGGTACTTGTAGAAGAACTACAAATGATTCCTAGAATGGACATTAATAGTAGATACAAATAATAATGATAATATTAATATTAATAATAGTAATAAAAATAATAAATGGTAAAAAGTTAAAATTATGAGTTAAGCTTGGGAATAACCAGCTACCTCGAAGCCGCTACGCTTCTCATCAGCATCCATTTAGGTAATAAATGCATTACTTTCTGTTCTTATTATTTTTATTATGTTAATTATATACAATCAGATTCTCACTCTTCCTTTCTAAGGGGTCAACCAAATGCACGCACTAGAAAGAAAACGTAAGGAAAACTAAAGTTTTTGAATGTAGGCAAATCGGTGTTTTCATCACTTAGTATTTAATAACTTAACGGTAAATAATGTCCCAAAAATCCCTTAAAGGGTTATTAAAAAAACTGTTTCTATCTCCTAATTGTTATATCAAAAAGAAAAAATTACAAAGTCTGATCAAATCAGAAATTCTCACAGGGACACAACATGTCTGTCATTAAACATGCAACGATGCGTGAGAATTTCTTTTCTCATTAAAATTGCTACAAAAAGTTTAAGCTTCAAAGTTCAATAATATGTTGTATAAAAAACAAACTTGCAACCCCTAAAAACTTTGAAGAGCAATAATTTATTTTCATTATCACAACCGAATTCGGGCCGTAGGAATCTTTCTGCTCATGCCGTTTCAAGTGTTTTGAGGTCTCTGGGTTTCTTTTTAACGAAATCGAAAAACAAAAAAGAAATGATTGTGAAGACAGGGGTGATTGTTGGTAGCTAAATGAGAATTGTATTTGTATCTGTCAAGTGGTCTCTTATAAATTTGCAACATCACAGACATGAGAGGTAGCAACAAGCTTTGAATTTTGTACTCAAGTATGAACTAAGTTCGTATATATATTTTTTTCATTTATTAACAACAGATTGCAACTTAATTTATGGGACATAATTTAAACTATTTATTGAAAGCGTGATTTGAAAAGGGTAAATAATAAACATATGCATGTAGTATGTACATACTCACATACTTATTTAAATGACCAGCAAATGTTTGCCAGATTTTATTTTTATTTTCAGAATATGAAAATTTTAAAATTTTTTTGAATTCTTTTGCATTTATGCAGAATCTGTTAATTTGGTTTACTTTAAAGAAAAACCTTAATGCCGTTTTCGTTTCTACAAAACAGTTTCACTAACAGTTTCAGTTTTGTTTTGCGAAAAAAATTAAAAAGAACTTTTTTTCAATAATTTTTTTCCTTATTCATGGTTGCTGCAATATTCTGTTTGAGCTTAATCTTACTAAAATATTGAAGCTCGCGTTTTAAAGAAAAAAAGTTCAAAGTTTTAAAGAAAAAGCAATTCGGCTTGTTCATAAGAACAATGAATTGCTCACTGCGGAAACCATTTACACCTTTTGTTTTTCTTTCTACAGATCACATACATACATACATACATATGTACAGTCATATTATTTTTAATCTCCGCAATAACGATGAGTTGGTAGAAATCATGGAACAACGATCCCGGGGCTAGAAGTGTGATCCCTGGTAACGGTTGCGTGCGAAGCCCTGCATTCATTTCCAAGGTTCCTACTACTAGTAATGACCTGAATTCGAACCAACTTAGTGGCTGATAATCGTTGTGGCGGATGTGAAACAGCCATGGTATATTCCCCAGCTAAAAATGTTGCTCACTACAATTTTAAAAGCATACCTGAACTAAAGGCCAATAAGTAAGTAACATTAAAATACTAAATAGTTTTTAGTCTTTCTATTTTAATACATCGATACAATTCATTATTAAAAAATGTTAACATTCAAACTTATTTTAAGTATTTTCCGTAAAACAAAAAAAATACCAATTACATAATTTGGAAACATAAATCTTTTCCAGAAAGTGTACTCGGAGTTTTGATTTATTCCAGATTTATTTATTTATTTTGTTTTTTGTTTTTTTTTTTTTTTGTTTAATTAAAGTTCTTTGACATTCTTTTACTTAATTGACTTAAAAAAGAAACTATTGGATTCTCTTTTGAACTGCATCTGAACACAAAAATGAAAAAGTGCGTTAACCTCAAAATTTTACTATTGCACGATTTGCATTCAACACAAACCAATCGAAAATTACAAAAATAAAATTTATTTCACTGTTTTGTTTGATCATCATTTACATCGAAGCAGCAATAATAATAATACATGTAAGAGTTTCTGTTTTACTTCCTCCCCATTTTTATGATCATACACATTTAAGATCTTGTATGTATATTTGTATCTGTGAAATTTATTTGTTCATAATTGCGCTGCACCGAATGTATGAGTATTTGTGTTTAACTTTGTTTAATAGATCTATTGTTATTGTTTCGTTTTATTAAAACTCATATTTCGTTTATTAAGTGTTTTATTAAATTTAATTAAAGATTTCATGTTTATGTGTTTGGGGTGCTTTTTTCGGTTGTAATTTTCTATTTTCTTTTTTCGAGCACAAGCATTTCTAATACATACGACTTTATTTTTTTGCTATTGTAGTTTATTGTTCAATTACTGAATTTTGTTTCCTCGGAATTAAATAAAATGGAGTTTGTGTTTTCTCTAGTTATTCTAAGTGTTAGAGATACAATACATATGTATGTATGTATGCATTTTCAAACATTTTTTTTGGAAGTGCATGCTTTTTCAATTAATTTCAATTAAGCTGCCACACACACCACATTCATCATAAAATTCTCAACAAGTAAAATTTTCTTAAATACATATATTTTCTTAAATACATATAATAATAGTGAATACAAATATATATATATATATATATATATATATATATATATATATATATATATATACATATATATATATATAAATATATATGTATATATATGTATATATATATATATATATATATATATATATATATATATATATATATATATATATATATATATATATATATATATATATATATATATATATATATATATATATATATATATATATATATATATATATAATTTTAATTTTTTATAAAGAATCTGGTTGTAATGCTTAAGATTTTCTAGGCGCTACAATACGGACAGCTGTAATGATAGTACTAGCTGATTCCTTTTTCTGTTACAAATACAGTAGCATCTCTCTATCAGTCCCGTGCCATGCCCCTACACTAGAGTGATTCGAGAAAAAAAGTTGCATCAGTCACACCGTTGGATTAAAGATAGTTTAAAAACAATTTCAAAAATATTTTGTTCATTATTTTACCACACCTACAAATACCGCGCTTTTAGGATTTTGCTCACTGTGTCGCCATTTTTAGTCTGATTATGAAGCATTGTGTACAGGTTTTCAAGGCTATATACGGGCTACATTTCTATCCTTAATAGTTTTTTACTGCCTCGTAAAATTCCAGTCATAACTGTCAAAAACTCGGTCCGTACCGATCTTAATGCTAAATATTTTTTGCATTTTGTAATGAAACTATTTATATTTACTCATAAACAAAAAAGTTGGTTTTTTTTTGATATGGCAACACCGTTTTCTTATCTTTGATCTTAGTGGGTGGCTGATGCAACTTTCTTTTATATGGAAGTCGAACCGCTCTACCCTACACGCAAAAGATTTATTGGCTGAGCCGATGTAATATTAGTTGAGGAGGCTATAACTTACCAACCTTTTTCTCTCCTAAATGTTTACGGTCGGAGTTAAATTTAGTTTGCAGATTCTGAAATACAATAATTTTTCTCATGTAACAATATTTGTCCAATAGTTTTCACACCTTTAAAATCAATCAATTCGTTACAAGCAATAAAAAGCAATTATCACTTTGTTTGTTTCATTACGAATCTTAAGTTTTTTAATAAAAAAAAAAAAAAATCAACTGTTTCCGTTTAACGTGCACCGTAACACCAAACACTCGACTTTCTAAATTGATACCCAACAGCACCCCTAAACGAAACAACACTGGCACCCAAATGCAATCAAGCGAAAAAAGTTTTTTTTTTTTTAAATTAAAAAACGATTTTCAAAGAACAAAAACAACAACAGGCAACACACGTAAAAAACTCAAGCACATAATTGTCATTTTAAAGTGTGTAACGAATTGCAATTGTCTGCTGTTACGCGCAGGACCAAAAACCGTGACCAAAGCTTAACGCGCGTTTAAACAGAAAATACTCGAAACGCAAAGGATAAATCCGTATAATTGTGGAGGAAGGCCAGAAAGCAGACTCAATCGTCGCAATATCGAATTGTAATGCAATATGGACACCAGGGTGGGTCGGTCGTTTTGGCAATCGATACTATGCCACTGATTTTTCAATAGATTTTAGCATGAAAAAAAAAGTTGCACAACCACATATCAAAAAAAAATAATAATAATAATTTCTGAGGCGTCCGAATTTCAAACTTCAAATTTTTGTCCTTACTAATCGACCTACTCTAATGGACACGCCAATAACTGTGCGCATTTGCAAAAGAAAAAAAGAAAAAATGAACCCTAAAAGAGGCACTGAAAAGCAAACTGAATTTGGAAAACAAAGTTTTAAAATGCTTAAACTTTATTGTCAATAAAATACATTGACGCAACCAACCAGAAGATATTGAAAAACAATAAATTAGATAAACAGTGCTTTGTGGAAAGGGATACGCACAAAGCGCAGTTGTCTTTTTTCACAACTCGTAGCGAGAAGAGGTTTGCGGGCTGACACGCGTTAGAAATTTCAAGTTTTCAAAATGAACAGTGGGGTTTTCCTTTATTAATATTGGTATAAAAACAATGTTGCTGCAATGCAAGTTGCCCCTTTTTTCATATGAAAGGTATTTTAAAATATATTGCAAGTTATTAAACGTATTTAAGTAGTGAAACAAACGTCAAACAAAGTCAATTTCCACTGCAGTGGGAAATGCGGGTCAATGATAATAATATTAATAATAGTTTGATAGATCTTTTTGGCCTTGAGTTTTATACAAACTACACAAGATAATAATGTTTTAAAATAATAAATCACAATTATTTCTTAATTTAAGACTGGAGAAGTTAATAGAATTTCTTGACGATGATTAACATGTAGTTTTCGTTGGCTGCCGTGAATAATCATAGTAAAATTATAATTCTATAATAAAATTAGTCCAATGCTGCAACCGATAGATGGTCTTTGCTTTAACGTAACTTAGATGTACAACAGTTTGAGTTGTCAGAACACAAGAATTTAAATGGCCTTGCACTAAACGTAGCGATATGTGTACGTAAATACTGGTCAATTTATGAAAAATTGTTATTATATAGGCAACTTTTATTCATTAGCTGTATAACACAACCACTATTCATAAAGCTTCTTTTAATTTTTATTGCAAAAGAAAAATGCCATATCGCCAAACTAATTAAGATTGTATAAATGTTTGTTATTCGTTAATTAATCAAACTAGATTTAATCACGCCAAGTAAGCTGAAAACGGCAACAAAAGAAAAGAAGCGAAAAAGAAAACACAAGTGTAGAAATTATATCCAAACATATGTACGTACATACATACATGTGTATGTACATACATACGTACACTTGTACATATGTATATGTATGTACATATTTTACTGTAATTAGTCTTTCAGGATTTAGAATTCACACAACTCCCTTTTTTGCCACTTAAAGGTAAATTCAACATTTTTCCTTTGTTTTGGGTCCTGTTATTTTATTTACTCAACTGTTTATTCGTTGTTTGTGTTCGTGTAATTGCTTCGTTAATTGCCTTTGTTACTTGTCGTTGGTTGTCTGGTACAGTCGTATCTCTGAACATCCTTTTGATGCCAATGAAAAGCATTAAATGAACAGCAACTTTATTGGCTGTGCAACAACTGAACAACGAACAATGCTGAGGAGTTTGGATGATGTTGTGTTATTGACATTTGAGATTATCATCGCATTATGCTACTTGTGTAAACACTTTATAAAAGGATTACTTATCCCCCTCCAAACTAAACACCGAAAACGTTTGAATCAAAAAGGGGAAAGTGCCACAAATTAAGTCGTGGCAGAGATAAAACTAAAAGGCCACCCAAGCAAAATGCTTAACAAAAAAATTTATTTTTTATTCTCGGTAAGATTGTGTACCTTTTGTGATTGCTGACTTTCGATCGGAACACATTTGTTAAGACATCAAAAAACAATTAATTTCATTTTAATGCGATTGCGATTGCAACTTTACGAGTATGTGAACACTTGTAGTATCTCACTTGTATGGATGTATGTACATACCTACATACACACCTATTGTGTATATTTGTATGATTTTGTGTTAGTACTTTATTTTCTTTGTTTGTTTGTTTGTTTTTGCCGACGTTTTGTTTTGTGATTATCCATTGTTTCGGCCTAAACTGTTCATTATCCTTTTGCTCAAAAGCAAATAGAATACAAAGGACTTCTGAGTTATCAGCAGCAGCAATTCTGTTTGAAGTTATTTGTAGCTGTAGCTGGAACTGGAACTGGCCTTTTATGGTCTATTTATCTGTCTGTCTGTCTGTCCGATTGTCTATCTGTCACTTTTAAAACAACGTCAATGTTGTGGTTGATAAGTTCAAAAAGTTTCAAATGTTCATTAATATTCGTTATCATTGTTTTTACAAGAAATGGAGATTTGTATTTTTGATTAGAATATCAAATAATTAATCATGTAGTTGAGCACATATTTAAGCTTTCTTCACTTTACTTCAAAAAATATTAACAAATGTGATAAATTAAATATTTTGCCAAATAGTCGTCTGCCAATTACGGCAATACAAACAAATATCGCTACAAAATATATACGCTGTACTAATTTGTAGAATTCTTTTTAGTTAGATTGTGAGAGCTTCTGAATATTTCAAAAACGGGTTTGCCGTTCGTCAATCGTTAAAACATTTTATCAAAACCAATCACCGATTTTTGGGAGAAAGAATGTGCCAACAACATTTTTAATACATTTTTTCACAAGGCTTTAGGCCGTGCATGATTTCAGTTTTCAGCTTGACCCGAAAATAATGGCTCTATCTCCTAAGCTATTGCAGAATTCAGAAAACCAAGTACATTTTTGGATCGGGGAGCAAAAGTTCTTTAAAATGCTACCAAAATTTTAATAATCTGAGAATTTTTATATTTATGATAAATTCTTTCACAAGAAAAGATTTCCTTTTCAGCTTGCTTCGAAAAAATCGCAATATCTCCGAAGCTATTGCAGATATCAGAAAACCAAACGCATTTTGGAAGGGAGAGCAAAATGGTATCAAAATTTTTATCTGAGAATTTTTAAAATGTTCACAAGGCTTTGAAAAATTTTAGTTTATATTTTTTTATATCTTACATATTTTTTAGGGAGAGTTTGTCACAATTTTTTATCAATACAGTATAATAATATAATAAAACTTTTTACGATTTATTACTTGGTTCAAAGGAGCCGAACAGCAGCACAACTCTGAAGCCTTTTCAATTTCAATTCACTGGCATTCGCATAAAGATCGAATAAATCATATGTAGTTTGCATAAATTTTTATACAAAAAGGATGATAATTAGAAATCGGACAGAGTACACATTCCTCATACATGTCGCTCTAATGTTAATTTCCTGAAAACTTAAACCAGAAGCAGCGATGTGTCATTACACTACACTCATTTGAATGCAATAACACAACAAGCCACAAAATCTTGATGACTTTCGATAATATTTTTTGTAATTTTTCGTTCGATTTTGGAACTCTTGTAATTTCAGAAAACAAATAAGAAAAAGGTCAAAAACTAATCCATAATGAAAAAACTGTATCGAAAAAATTATACACCATTTAAGGACATGTTGGTAGAACTGGTGGCAGACGACGATTGAAATAAAAGTGGTTGGTGGTGGCAAAATTACAAATCGCAACACTTTATTGTCACATTACGATTAATAATGTGCTTTTAATAATGTCAAAAAGGATTCAGGATACAGCAACAACAAGGAAAAACGTATGCTTCATGTCACAATAACTGTAAAGTGTTTTGTTTCCCACTTTTGGCTGCATATTGCAACAAACAAGGGGAGTGAATGACTCACAATTGTCTTCTTCATTTGCTTTATGGACGACAATAGCAAAACAAAAAACGGTTTCAAACCCAAAAAGCAAAAATCTAGACAAGGGAAGTTTGTTAGAAAAAATATGACAAAATATATAAAACAAGCAAACGAATCGGTGTTCGGTATGGGTTTTGAAAAGAGTAAACAAGAGAAACAATTTCAACTCTGTTTTTGTTAAATTTTGGTTTTCTTATCTTTCGAATCAGCTAGGGAAAATATAAGATATTCTCTACACATGCAGCACTTCTCAGGAGTAACATGCTCGTGTAAGCTGTAAAATAACTTAAGCAAACGAATTAAATAAACACCTTTTATTTCCAATGTATTTTCTTAACATTCAAATGGTTTGTTTTCAATTTCGTTCTTCAACTGAAACAGACCCAGGAAGAATGTGATGAGATAAACCTTCCGGCTGCAAGTGCTTTAAATAAAAAAACAAAAATACCAAAAACATTGTTTTTCTTTCTAATGATGAGCTGTTCAAAAAAAAAAAAAAAAATAAATAAATAAAAATAAAAATAGAGCAAGCAGCGCAACAAAAACTTTCGTTCAGTGAGTTTAACCCAATTGCAGAAGAGAAAAAAATTAACACAATATATTAAAAAAAATGCGTACTTGCCCAGTTATGAGCTAAGGGAAAAAGCCTTCTCCATTACACAGCTGGCTGGCTGACTGGCTGGCTGGCATTGATAATGATCATTACAATCGCATTAACACGCCAATGATCGTGAAGATGGCAATGATGTTGCTTCGTGGGAATTTCTCTAAAGTGACATGCGGGTGTGGAGTTGGTGGTTTCAATCAGCATTTTGTTTCGCTTTTTAACAACATAGTTTTGTACTCATTTAAGCACTTATTTTTAACTTTTTCCATTGGTGTATGAAATGAGGTTAAGGCAAGTATTTTTATAGAGTGTTCTTTTTACCCATCAACGGAGCATCTTAATTGAATCTTAACAGAAATATTGTGTAAAATCATTACAAGTTGAAAATATAAATCTGCTTTTTGATTAATTATTTCCGAACAGTAGTATATTATTCTATGAGCGCTTGAAAGCCCTCGTCCAAAATACCTTTAGGCCCACTGAAAGCACTTGCTCAAGTCAAACTGCTTTTGTGACGCCACTCTGGCTATACCTATATGTATGCATGTAGGTGTGTTTTCTTGTTTTTTTTTTTTTCTCTTTTTGTGTTACCTGCGAGTCGATAACTCATAGGAAATTAAATTAAAAAATATGAAATTCCCACAAATGTACATAAATCAAAAAGTAGTTTCTGCTAAATAAACAACCATTTTCGGGATGCCCACAAGGCATCTTAGGATCATAAAAATATTTTTTGTGAACGAGCCAGTTCTTATACTCGTAGAAAATTCAACAACTGTTCGAAATGATATTTCGAATAGTTCCTTGGATATTTAAGTTTGCAATTTATTTGAGTTGCTTCGAAAATAATAAAATGAAATGATCAACCGCGTGGTTGGAAACTCTAATATTTATGTCGCACATAAATTCACGCGAAATTTCTTCTACCCTGTACACATTAATTTTCAAACAAAAATTCCCTTTTTTAACCTTGTTTTTAGCTAAGAATTCAATACCTATCACAATCTTTATCACAAGTTGATGACACGTAACATGATCTCTTGCTTCCAAACATTTTAAATGTATGTACATATGTATAACCAGATGAAAGTTTTGAGCATCAATTTGTATGGATGTGCATGTACACATCCATACATACATACATATGTACATATTTGCTTGTTTATTATACAAATTTAGATCCTCATCGTGATGACTTTTTTGGTGAGCGAAACGGCAGACACAAACGAGTGAATGTCGCGTGCCATAAAAGTAAATAAATGAGAAACCAACAAAAGCAAAAAATAGTTTTGATGGTTCATATTACATTTATGAAAATTCCTATTTGTTATAAAAATTGAACAGAGCTGTTTGTTTTCATTTATATTTTCTCTAGTTAGAAATTTGTTCAATGGCAAACAAAAATTTGAATTTTTTTAGGGTGTCTTCATTGTAATTAAAGTTACTTATTTATTGGTATCTCATAATAATGAAAAAAAAAAAACTGACCTTAGTTGGTTGGTAAAAGGTCCAGCGGAAAAACCGCTTACTGAGCGGCGTTAATTGTTTTATCGCGAGCTGTTTGTACGTCGACACTTTGAAAATTCTTTCTCGCAATGCTCTGCCTTAAACATGAAACATTAAGTGCTTCTGCCACAAAATGTTAAAAATTGTTTAAGTTAAATACATATGTACTATGTATAATTAAAATGTAAATGTTAAAAGGAAAAATATGAGAGGCATTTGGTACTTTTATTTAATTAATATCGTAACATACACACATTAGCACGCATAAATATCTATGCAAATTCAGTCATAACCGTTTTCGTCACTCAAGTATAAGTATATATGTATGTATATACATACATATGTATGTAAACCTTTTATTTTTATTTCGAAGAGTTGCTGTTGATCAACCTAAACTGATAATAAATATTATTGTTTAAGGTACGCATTACATTTGTTGCGTTAATTTAAAATTTGCTCGTGTCTTCGATGTTTGAATAATGTATGTTACTTTGGCATACGGGCGTGATAATACAGCACGAGCTACAACTGATAAAAAATAAATAAATTTAGCTTCAAACTTCATTTCTTAACCCTCGTTAATATCGAGTGGTGGTCGGAAGTGTTAAATCGATAACGGTAAAACGGAGTTTTAATGAACTCGGTTTAAATATAGTACATTTTAAAGATTTAAAAAAAATTTTTTTTCCTTTTTTTTCTAACAACTTTATAGATTTTAAACAATGTGTTTCAAAAGTATGTGACCATTTTAAAATCGTATTTTTCGAAAAACCTTTATGTTTGCAAACCACATTTTAACAGGGAAATTGACAGTTTAAAAAGTGTTTTAAGAGATCCTTTTTAAAATTATTGAAAATATCTCCTTCAAGTGAATCGGATTTTTGAAAGCAGGGAGACATATTTTCTCTTTCTCTCTCTCTCTCTCTTTCTTTCTCTCTCATGAACGAAATTCTACAAAATCCCTCATTTTCTTCATAAGTTTTGTTATTCACACTCAATCGGTGAATTTTTATTTCACATTTTAAAGTGAATTATTTTTTCTTGTTCATAAATAATATATTCTTTTACAGACGATGGGCCAGGGGAATGCAAAACGCTGTATAGAGAGAGTTCTCTACAGAGTTATTTCCTACTATTTTCAAATAAAAGGCCCAACCTTAAAGTCTAATAATACTGTAACCACTTTTCCATTTCCTGGCATCGCATAAGAGCAGCATTTTGTAAGCAGAACAGCCTAAAACAATATGTTCGAAAAAACATTCAATTATTTCTAAAAAACATTCTTTTGAAAATTATCATCTAAAAATTGTCTTGGAACAATGTTTTGCATTAATTCGAGAGAGCACATAAAACTGTATAGGATTTTAAAAAACAAATTAAAAAAAGTTATCATAAAGAGAACTCTCTTCACGCAATTTTTTGTAGAAACTACTATTTAAACAAGATTTAAAAGAATGTACACTGTACATAAGAATGTAAATTTAAATGACCTCGTGACCTTTAGGCTCATTTATTTATTTTTTTTTTTTTTGTTTTATACACACATGCATGCATGTACATTTCTCCTTAAACTCCAATTCGTTTAGAATATAATTATTTTTTAAGCAGAATTTAAGGTGTAAGTTGTCTTTTGTTATCAACGTGCTTAAGGATTTCATCAAATAGGGTTTATTTACTTTTCTTAATTCAATAAATTGTTAAGCAAATGCATAAAATATTTAAACCGATGTTCCCAGAAATCGAAACCCAAGCCAATACAACAAAATTAAGAGCAACCAGACAGACAAGCAACTGACAAAAGATGCTCCTGCGTTCGCTTTTTTGTTTTCTTTTGTCTGAAAACGCATCAATTTGTATTGTCATTTGTAGAACTGATTCATTCTAAACATCAAATAAATTAAGAAAAAAACGAGATATTCGAGTGTGCGTGTGTGTGTGTCAATGAAATTCGATATATTTATGAAACATTGATGATGAAACAGCCTTTAATAAAACAAAAGCTGGGAAAGATACACATCCAAACAAACACAACTTGTTTTGTTCTCTTAAAAGCAATCAAATAAAATATGTAAAAAAAACTGAGAAACATTCACTGGGACACAAATTGTTTCGGCTTAGATTCAATGTTTCTGTGTATGTTTTTGGTCGGTTGGTTGGTTGGTTGGTTGTTTGGATGGTTTGCTCGCATTATTTACTCCTTTGGCTCTTCGAAATATCATCTGGCATTGTTGTGTAATATTGATTCGATTTGCTTTGCATGCTGCTCGCTGCTTGCTGCTAGAAATCCTTACAACAAAAATTAAGCATTTTCTGGAAAAACGTAATCAAAACCACATTCGTTGTTAATTATATCAAACGAAATCGAATTGAAAGTACTTTTTTTGTCTGATTATATAAAATCTCACAAAAATAAAACGTTTAAATAAATGCGTTTATTGAACGATCATGATGAGTGAGGTTAAATGCGAACAAAAAGGAACAACGAATTAAGGACCAAACAACAATAAACGCCTTTTGTCAAAAAGCAGCTGTAACTGCTGTCAAAGCAAAGTAGAACTGGAAAAACTCGTGGTATATTCTTAAGCATTCTACTCACGGAGAAGTCTGGAATATTCAACCACTTTGTTTCACGCCGGAGGGGCAGACAACATGAGAGAAATCTTTATACATTCATATGTACACATGGTATTGAGTATGTGCGTATGAAAATAACAAGGCTCTTTCGACCAAACAAACAGAGAAACAGAAAAACAAACAAACAGAAAAACAGACAATGATGGTTGTTGAAAGTCAAAAGGCTCGTGCCTGCCTTAAATACACATTGCCAACTCTTGTTTCGTTTTAGTTTCGATTTCAATACGAAATCCTCTTAAAGAATTATAGTGAATGAAAATGCAAAGAAAGAAACTACTCCTAATGAATTTATAAAGTGTTAATTTTAATAGACTTTGACGAACGACGGCAAAATAATTGAGTAACACTCTCAGCATTCAATATGTCTGAGCATCCACAGATTACATATGTACTTCCAAACGAGGAAAAGATTCAACAACAACAAAAAAAAATAGAACAATAGCCAACAATCAACTGGCTGGCAGCCTACATACATATGTATGTATGTAAATACATATGCATATATCAAGGAGAAAAAGGTGCACTCCCTCTTCATTAATTTAACAGCAGAAGGCTTTAAACCCATCAATCTTGTCTACATGTGTCAAAAATCTGCGAAAATTCTTCACAGAAAAAAGGTATCAAATTAAAGAAAATTCCCACAAAGAAATCTGCGAAAGGATTTTATTTCGCATGATTCATTTACAACTCGCATTTTCAAGAGGAGATAGATAGATAGCAAGCATTTGTTGTGGGCTTATAACCCTTTTTTATTTTATGCATTTCCTTTTTTCCAGGTCGAGTGTACACTGTTTAACCAACATGTGCAACATCACTCAACGAAATTTTCGTTAAAGTAAATAAGACACACCTTTATTGTTGTGAGTGCGGTTTTAGGAGCCACTGCTTTTCCTGCCGCTGTTGATGTTGTTGCTCTGGTTGTTTGTTGTAGCCTGTATCCCAAAATGGGATTAATGTTTGCTTACATATGTTTTGTGAATGCATAAATATTTAGTTTGTTAACAAGTTAATTTAAATTATTTTTTCCCAGAGTTTAAAACGACATTGACACAACAGCATTTTCTAGGCACAACAACAAAGGATACGTGTACCAAGAGGCCATATTTGTATGAAGACTTGTTTGTTTGCTGAGACATTCAAATGTGTGGTTTGCTGAATAGTTGGCATGACTTTACCGGAAGGACTCACAACAAACAACAAGAGATTAAAAGTTTTGTTTTTCTTTGCTTTTTTCTAGAAATTTTTTGTGTTTCAATTTATATGCATATTCTCAATCCGAGACCAAAGAAAACTCTAAGTTTAGTTGTGGTGACTTTGAAAAGTGTTGCTTTCAATAATCTTTTAATTGTCCTTAGCCCTTCCCCACCCCCACTGGAGCACAGGTTAAGCCATGGATTTCCTTCTGGTCTTAGCGCTCTAATTTTCTTAAAGGAGCTCCTAAACCTTTTACCTAAGGCAAATCGGTACGTCTTGCAATAGCTGGCTTTCACTCCGAAAGCATTTGATGGATTTCAAGCTGCCAACTCCTTGTTAGCTGCTATGAATCACACTGCAGGTTTGTATAAACTGATAAGCTCGATTTATGTATATAAACGTAAGTCAGTTCAATTTAAATGAAACAAGATCTGCACAGTCCATCGTTTAAAGAAATGATCTTTCAATTTCGTTCAGTTACACTTTTCGAACAAAACTGTGAACTTATCTACGAAAACATGTAAAAGAAAACCATAATAAATTTATGAATTGCAAAATTGTTAACTGTAGCATGAGAACGAATACTTAATTACAACAAGTCCAGCATTTTACAAGGGAATGAAGATCCGAAGAAATCTTTTCAACAAAGTGTTAAAGAAAGAAAATAAAAGTATTGCAATTCAATTTTACAACTTTATTAGAAATCATTTAACTTTGGCAGGGGGACACAACATAAAAAATAAACGAAAAATACCAGCAAAAGTGATGGAGATGATGTTTCGGATACTTGAGCAGTGCCAATATTTTTCCTTATAAAACAGAGACGTTCAAATGATTCAATCAGAGAGCCTTCCGCATGTCACAAGTGTATCAAGATTTAAGTTTATTTCATTCGAGCAGACTGTATGGAGTCATTTCTTGCACCATTCTTCCCATACTCCTTTGTTTTTTGTTTTTTGTTTTTTGTTTTTTTTTTTTTTGCCATTTGTGGGTACGTGTTTGTTTATTTCTTGCAACATGCTGCAAATTGAATTTATTTGGTTTCAGCTTGTAAATACACATACATACATATGTATATTGAAGCTTCTTCAAATGGTTGTTTGCCTTTAGTTTTTTTTCTTCTTCTTACTCTTGTCAGAAGAAGAAAAAGCAAAAATTGAAACTTCAACAAACTGATCACTTGAGTGGAAAAGTGATTTCAATCAGCCAATATCGCACCAGGAACAGCGTGAAATTTTAAGTTTCTGGCACGACTCACAAATAAATTTTGTGGCAAAAATGCCAAACATGTTACAACAAAATAGACAATCAAACCGAAAAGCCATAACCAGCCACTCAAGCCAGAAACCAACTGTTGTCGTAACAAATAAAACAGCTAAAATGACTAGACTTCTTCTCTCGCTTGCCTGCCTGCCAGGCACTATCAGATTCTAAAGTTTTTAGGCTGGAAAACAACTCTATTTAAGCAGCTCATATTATTGCGTTTGTCCAACCCATGATGACCCAATAGGTGTATATGGCAATTTGGCTTATTCGCACACAAACGCTTTATAATATTCAAACATTTTTTGTGACCAAGAAACAACTCAATGGCCACTTTTTGTATTTTCTATTGACAACAACTGTTTGAAAGAAGGTTGTTTCTTATGAAATAAATGAAATGAAAATTCATGGAAAATTTAACATGTTTATTTGTTTTGTATTATTGTTGGTAAGAGTGGCTGTTGTCATCACTGATCCAACAATGTTCTCATTTTATTGCTGCTAAACTTAAGAAAGAAAAAAAGTGTTGGCAAAATTGTTTCGCATTGTTAACTCGGTTGTTCAAATATCATCATAACACATCTTTGTTGAAATGTTTGCCATAAGAGAAATTCATTAGATATTTGTCGGGAATTAACACTTTTTTTATTCTTGTTTCTGTAATGTTGTGGTCCATCTCTGTGCAAGCAACATATGTTGTTTAAATTCATTTTGAAATTCCCCTTTATTTTGTATGTATGCATGTTTGTACATAATATACAATGCCCAAATGCAAACGTGCAATTACAGCAAACGCTTATCGCACGAGCTATACAAATTACTTTGCTCGTCTGCGGCATGTGACAAGAAACAATTAAATTTAAGTGGAAACAATAAAACTGAAAACTTTGAAATAAAACTAAGCCGCATATTAAAGGACATAAATTAAACTTATTTGCATAAATAAAAATACTACAGCCCTGCTCTTTAAAGCATCTCCTACAAACACCCACTATTCACTCATCCACGCTTTCGTATGCAGTCACGCAGGCATAAACTATCCGCACAAAAAATAATTTAGATGGATGGATGAGTCACTTTGTTAATTTATTCACTTTAATTTTTCGAATTTCTAGTCAACACGCTAATTGGAATAGCATCAGTTGTGAGTTTGAATGAGTAGTGGAATTCACCTTCTTGCCTGTCGCTGCAGATGATACACATGCACACACATGAAGCCGTGAAGCGTGACTTAAGTCCGATAAGAACACAATTGGTATCACTACGACTACGAAACTTTCATTTAAAACAGTAGCGTTAATAGTGTGTTTTTTTTTTTTTTCTTTTTAATTTTTGCATTTTAATAATTTCAAAACAACATCTGTGGTCGATTGCTTTTTAACTACACTGAAAAAAAACTTGTTCTTCTTCGTGCTTGTTGTCTGAGTGCATGTTGCTGGAATTGAACTTCGGAATCAACGTAGATACTACCAGGTACTCTATAAGCCAACGCCAGGGGTTTTATATCAAATCACATGCTCCAAGTGCTTAAAATAATTTACTTTTTTATCTCATATTAAATTACTTTTTCAGGCTTATGTTCAACCCTTGGTTTGTCACTACTTTTAATTAATATCAATTAAGTAAACAAAAGTAAAATTTAGTAGCTAGGTGGACAACAGCTTTACAGTTTTATTTTCAACTTTTTAAGCATTCTTCTCAGTGTATCTTTTCATTTCTCCCCACAGCTATTTTTAAAGTTACAACTTTAAATTGTTCTGCACCCACCACCCAGCAGTTGGACAAACAAGAGAACAAAATATTTTACCAAATTGATGGTTGGTTTAAATTTCGTGCATTTACGAATTGGTTTTTTCCTACTGTTTTAATGACGTGGCATATCACAATTCAATTTTTTAATTTATTCATTGAAGGCAATAAATAAATTCTAAATAACAAGAAGTACTTTCAAATGATGAAGGAAAAAATACTGTAACACAATTGTCTAGCACTCGAAAGGACCAAACAATTAATTCTATCAAAATTTTTCATTTGTTACGTCATAATTGATGACATTTTAATAGCAGGACATAAAATTCGGTTTCTCCCTATTTACGAAATAGATAAATATCGAATTTTGTTGAAAGAAGTATTTCTTTATTTTTATCTAAATTATTAATGAAGTCTTACTCATAGTCATTATTGCCGTTGGCATCGTTTTTACTCTGTCGTCGCCAGTTCAGAGGAAACAAACGCTTCCATAACTCATAACGTTCGGTATTGAGACCACCGCGCATGACCAGCTCATCTCCAATATCCAAATAATGTTGTTTTTTGTAGCTGAAGGGACGCCAGCGCATATTGCGCAATTGCTCGTCACTAGGCTTGTTAGGATCTCTGGAAGGAATGTCAATTAGGCGGTTACGATTTTAAGCGAAGCTCTTGTTATTTTCTGTGCCACCTGCAAATCTGATACTCAATAAAAATATGTATATGAAACTTGAAAACATTGCATAACATGGACAAAATTTTTAATGTGACTTTTGCAGAGCATAAGATTTTCTCTGGGCAAGCCCCAGCCCGAGCAACAGTTTTTGAGCTATAGAGCTGAAGATCAAGTATTTAACAATATAAAAGGGAATGACCTAACACTATGGGCATCTATAACTCAAAAGCTGTTGGTCCGAAGATATTTGTAGTCAGGCGAAGATATTTGTTAACTTTTCATTTATATTTCAAGCCGAATTTTTTAAAGACCAGCGACTTGAATGCACTCTTATAATATTTTTAAAATTTCATATTTTCCTATTTTTTACGAAGTATTAAATTTTCAGGCAGTTCAGGTATTTTTTGTTACCCCTTGTAGGCAAATGAACTGAACATTCTTGTTATAGTATTAACCATCGAAAATTCATCATCGTCTTCGGTAAACATGCGACTAACAGATGGTTCCACAAACAAATACATGAGGTCATCGTGGTGGGCAACACCTTACAGAGCCAGAGTAAAATGGTTTAAAACATCAGTAAACATAAAGTATTTTGAAAAGTAGCAGCTTCAAAATAGGCCGAAAATTTTTCTAAAAGAAGGTCACTTTAGTTTTCCAATCGATTAAAAGCACCGAATTCCAAAAAAAAAAAAAAACAGCAAACACCATTTGAATTTGGTAGCAATCAATAGAACTTCGATAGATGAATTGGTAGAATGTCCTACTAACAGTGCCGAGGTTGCAGGTTCAATTCGGACCGAAAGCTCCACTTGTTTCTGCAGACAAGCAAAAAAAGCTTCACAGTTATGTTTGTTTAAAAAAAGGCTTATGCAGCCCTGTGGTCGGAGCTGTATAAGCCTTTCATTCGACTTGGTTGTAGTCACATAGCAAAGATCAATGATCAAAAGAAGAGATATTAAATTCAAAGTCTTTGTGCTCGTGGAGGAAAACTTTAAAATGATAGCAATAGGAAAATATTGCATTATATTTCTTCATTTTGAAAGCTGATATCAAATAATGAAGTTGGTTTGCTTGCAATCACTTCGATTTCATT
Organism: Sturmia bella; assembly: GCA_963662145.1. Taxonomy (NCBI): domain Eukaryota; kingdom Metazoa; phylum Arthropoda; class Insecta; order Diptera; family Tachinidae; genus Sturmia; species Sturmia bella. The sequence goes on along the minus strand of OY759171.1, from coordinate 68,768,773 downwards.
CTCAACTGATCGCAGCTTCTAACAGCACTGCTAGTGATGAGCATTTTTTAAGCAAATTCAGACTTCAGAAAAAATTTAAAATACGAATAAGAATAATAACAATAAAAAATAAGAACATTCTAAGTATTCAACTTTAGCATCGAAGCCTGTCTGTCTTTCTGATTATTTCCAGCCTATTTTCGAGCTATTAAGATATTTTTAAATGTATATTTGCTCTACCGTATGGACCGTTTTCTGGATAATTAATATGACTCCTCTGGCCCTGATAAGAAAAACGATAGTAATAGACTTTTGTGGAACGCGCCGCCAAGTGCACGAAACGATGAACAGCAAAACCAGTCAAAGCATCAGAATATAATTGCGTAAGATTAGCCAAAGATTTTTGCAGACTCAAAGGTTGGTCACCAAAATAAAAACTCCACAATTCAGTGCTGATATTTGCCGCCTTGGGACTACTGCTGTTAAACAGGAAACATATAGGAGCCACTTGATCAAAATGATACTCGAACGAACGCAAAAGATTTTCGTTTTCCAAAATACCTGCGTGGGGAGTTAAGTCATAAACTTAAATCGTCGGAGCTATTCCCGAACTTACCTAGGGCTGGTCCAACAAATTCATCTTTTGTCATGCCCGTTATAACAGGAATTTTCATGAAATCACCATTCTGATATGATTTTACCGGCTCTTCGATAAGAAACCGCTCTTGACCAAAATCTCTTTCTACCACTGGTTTCCATAAAATCAGAGGATTTTGTCGACCAAATTCAAACATGCCATGTAGACTGTTGGCATATTGCAAGTAGTGTCTCTAATGAAAATTTTGTAAAAAAAAAAAAAACTCAAATTGTGGAAAAAAGTCTTCAAATATTCACTAATAAATTCAGCAGAATTTTCTTACAGTTTAAAGTTCTTACTTAGTAAAGAAAAAAGTAGAGCCTTTAAAACACCAAACGAAATAAGAAATTTTTAGTTTAAAATTTTTCGAAAAGATTTTAGTCTACTTACTTCGTGCAGACATCGCATCATTTCATCAAAATTTGTCGTAGGACACATTAACAATCTACTTTGCCGTTGAGCCAAGTCCAGCTGCTCTTCCGGGAACTCCAATTGCCCAGTAGCCGAACCACTCATTATAATGGCCTTATGAAAAAGATTACGCGACATTGGAGAAACCATGTGCAAAGTTATACTTATGGCACCGGCTCCGTAGCCCAGCAAAGTAATTGAACTCGAATCACCGCCAAAACGCGAAATATGCAATTTCAGCCAACGCATGAGCAATACCTGATCTTTGAGACCCAAATTACCAGGAGCTTCTCTCGTGCCAGTGCTTAAAAATCCCAAGCTACCCAAGCGGTAGTTAAAAGTCACCAATACAATATTGCGATCCATTAAGTACTGTGGCCCAGCAAAATTTTTACTTTGTCCAGAAAGAGAATAAAAGCCTCCCGGGTGTATAAACACAATGACCGGCTTTTTCACGTTCGGATTATTTTCCGAGGGCAGTTCTCTTGTATAGATGTTTAAGCGCAAGCAATCCTCTGAGACGTCGAAGCTATTTAGACCTGGCTGCGGACACATGGGGCCATCTACGGTTGCATCAAATACATCGAACCATTGCTCTACCGGCTCAGCTGGTTTGAAACGCAGATGTCCCACGGGTGCCTTTGCATAACGCACGCCTCGAAAAGCATAAAAATTTCTTCCTGCTTGAGAGGTCAGCAAAGTGCCACGTATCTTTCCCAAAGCTGTAGTCAAAACCAAATCCGAAAGTTCTTTATCACTGCCTTTTAAAAAGTCTTCATTGTCTTTGCCCGTCTTGCCACCAACTGCCAAATTTATTTCCACTACTATTGCCAAGCACCACAGAACCTTAAAATGTTTGCTCTTCAACATTATCCACGAGTATCTACTTTCAACTAAAAGCATTTCAGCTGGGTCACCCCCTTTTATACCAGAATTCTTTCTTAAGCAGAGATTTGGCGTGCAGGGAATAAACTTTTTAAATTAATGATTCCACAATACTATAAAAGGTTTAATTTATTTTTATAATAAATGAGCCTTTTAGAATTCCTTAAGATCTTTGAGCCGAGAACGTTTTGGCATGTTGCTGCTTCAGGATCAGGGTTTCCAGTAAAATACAATGCAGTTGAAATACAAATTCTTAAAAACTCAATGATGTAGGAAACGACTTGGTTGAAAGCAAGTTCTCAGGAGGATTTCCTTAGCGAAATCTACTTGAAGAGCATTATTTCTAAGTCTGCAGATTTTCTAGAGTCATTTTTATAAAAATAAAGTCTCAGTAATTTCGTATTTCCACATAGAGAAATAAACTCCCTCTCCATTTACCTCAATTTGGTCGTCTGAAGCGTAAGAATGTATGTCTGTCAATATTTAAAATTAAGGAATTCAAACAAAACATTAGTCTTGATTAGGCGTGATCTGCCGGTATTAGTACCTATCGATCGAAATTGTGCATGAAAGCTTGTTACTCCTCAATCAAACCAAAATTACACGATGTAACTATTTGAACTTTTTCATCATTTATTTACTATGAAACGGCAAACTGTATTGAAGAAAAATTGATTTTCTCAGCTGAAATTCTTCTCAAGCAAATTTTCAAATGAAGGCATGGCAAATTCGATAAACTCCGCTGATGGGAATATTCCTCAGACAGGCCATTAAAAAAACTTCCCACGAGCAACCCACCCAGTTTAAGGTGTGATAATTCTCTTGCTGTGAGTTTCAGTTAAGGTCTCAGAAGGATCCATTTTAGCAAAGTTTGATCTATATTTCTCACGTTCATCAACTGCCTAAAAAATAAATCCATAACAAACAATAATATTGCGTGTCTTTAGCTAATAAGCCAAAGTGTTAAGACTCGTAAACAAAACCTTTAAAATTTAAAAATAAATACCCTTAAATGAACACTAATGACTGACTATCTCTCAACAAATTGAAGCCATAAGAAATGAAAACCTAAAACACTCAAACCCTAAACGTTTGGACAAAGAAGATACCCAAGCGATACCTTAAGATAGTAAAAACGTTAAACGGACTGTTAAACAATTTGGTTTGGTTGCAATCACACGCACTTACCCTTAAAAACGAACATGAAAAAACTGGAGAAAAAAAAAAAGAATACAAACATGTTGATGACTTGAGCCAAGTGGTGTTAAATAGCTCGACTAAACTGTTATTTCACCAAGTTTACTCGCTGAGAATTTATTTGACCATGAAAGTACTCCATACAGATAACGTTGCACTCCAAACCAATTGTCCAAATCATGTTAACACACCCTTAACATCTTTCAAAGTTATTAGCGGTATTTATTATATGAGCATATCGACGTTTTTCAAGCAAAAAATTTACTGTCGCCACAAATTTTCCAAGTATTGGGGTTTTTCTTTTTACAATCTAAAAATTTTGCCACACACCTTTCCAAAGGGACCTGAACTCACCGTGACTCTTTAGAATTTCGATAGTAATATGTCAACACAACCAATTAAATGTTGATATTTTTTCAATCTCTTAGGAGTTTTAAGAAGAAAATCATATTTTTAAGCGCAGACATGACGACAATAACTCCTTGGGGAACCTCAGCTGCAGTCTCACAAGCAACAGAACTGTCCATTTGTTTGCAAACATTGCAGTCGGTTTGCAATAAAATCATTTAAATGTTAATGTGTGTCTTAACCTCAGACGTGCAACAAAAAATCTATATTTATGCCACAATTACAATTACAGAACCTATAAAAAATCCCTTTGCCAAACCACAACAACATCAACAACAAACAACAAGCCAGCTACACACGATTTAATTCACACTTCTTCTTTCGCATTTGAACCTTTTAAAGGTACTGTGCACCATCATTCCTAGACACTATCCTGCGGTGTGCAGAGAATAACCAGAAGAAATAGAAGAAGTAGACAGCAATAACAAAAACAAAATCTACAAATGTGTTAAAAACTTTCAAATTAGACTCATGCTTGGCTGCTTGAATGCTTAAGACGTATGCCACCTGCCGTTGCAGGCTCTCTTAAGCTCGTGCCAGTACTCAGGATTGGCAAAACGAAAAAAGAAAAAACAAATACATTCATTCCACTCTTCACTGCCTTTATACTCTTAACCGCACAAAAACATTCAATAAAATACACAGTGCTGGGATAAGTTAAGAACAATGTCATCATCACCTGAATTTTACAGATCTCTACAGAATTTACGTTAGTAGAATATTAAATTAAAGCACGCATAAGCAGACTTAAGGCTTACAGTTAGAGAAAAGACTACTCGTATGAAGATCCTGCTTCACTATCGTATGGTTCATTCACTGGAAGTGGGTGGTAAATCTAATAGTATTCTGTGCTACTTAAAAAAGTGCCACACTATCATAAGATTATGTTGAATAGTGAATCGCGGCCTTGAGCACTATTTAAGCCTAATTCTGAGGATTCTGCTCTTCAATAATCATAGACATGGAGTGAGTTGCAGTTTTTTAGAAATCGGTTTGGGATTCATGCCTACAAAATATACAACGATATGTATGTACATACATATATTGAAAATTCGCGAAAAAAGATATATGTATATGTAAATCTGTGAAGCTATTAAAACAATTTCGAAGGCAAATTTAAAATCCAAATTATTTTTTTACTTTATTTTGTACTACAGGCAATAAATGTAATGTTAAAATATTTCAAATTAAAATGCTTCAAAAATTAAATGTTCAGACTTCAGATCCAATTTTATTATTATTTTAAAATTTCCAATAGCGACTGGGTACCATGGCCAGGGATGGAGATATTGTTTTTAGGGAGCTTTGCAGGAAAACGAAAAAAGCTGTTATTTACGTGCATGGAGTATGTAAAAAAATACTATAGCAAACAAGAGCTAAAACGACAGTTTTTCTGCAAAGCTCTTTAAAAAACAATATCTCCATCCCTGATGATAATAGCCATTGGCTAGTGAAATGTTGGAAATTTTAAAATAAAGGTAAAATTGAACCTCAAGCTGGAATAAATGTTTATATATATTTTAAAGGAACGGATCCACACGTCGTCAAAGTGGACAGCCCCAGGCTTATGAAAAATTAGAATGTATTTTAAGTTGATATTTCTCCTTTGAAAGAAAGGAATTTCCGTTGGTGCTGCATTAATATCCCATTCTCGATCACATTACATGTTTCTGTTTCGTGTTTATTTCTGATTTAAAAACAAAAGTATGAGACAAGGCAAAAGAACAAGTTTTGAAAATACCTCCTGAAATGGCAGCTTGGATATAAAATTATTTTTTGAGTGTAAATTAATATCACGGACTTAAAATAAAATCGTTTGCCCACCTTTAAAATGAAGCATAAATATTTTATTGTTGGTGTATGTATTTAATAAACAAATTTAGGACACGTACTTGCGCTTTCAAGCAACATCTGTCTTAAGTATTCGTTTAAAATGTAAACAACTGAACGAGTTTTTCTTAACCTCAGAATATTAGTTTTTTTTTTTTTTTGCAGAAATCAAGGACAATGAATTTCAAGTCTATGATTTATATGGAAAATGTGTTGTCCAACTGTTTAGCCTCACACAAAACTCTTAACTGATCAATCGCTCGTATGTGTAAAACAAAAAGGCAAGATCAGGCAGAACAAATGGCAATAAACGCCACACAGAACAGTTACGAGGACGTCGAACGCATTTGATCTACTGAGCAATTTGAAGCTTTATTACAAAATTAACCGAGTTGTTCAAAAATGATAATGTCATTTTCCTGAAAGCGATGTAAGCAGATAATCCTCAATATATACATATATATTTCTTAAATTTAGTAATAATTCTAGAAAACATTTTCACATATTTGGCGATAAGCGACAAATGGTGCATAAATTTTCTCATCTGCCCATGTCAGAACCGCACCCAGAAAAAAGATTGGTTGGAAAATGGTGAAGCCTGCAAAATATCAAATTGACATGAATACAAAAAACAATTCATGTGTATTGTCATAGGAGCATAGTCATAATAAAAATATAACTTTGACGAAAATTATTAAACCGATCACATGAACCAACTATAGACAAGGCCAAAACTACCTAATAGAATCGATTAGTTTTTTGTCTCTGAAACTTTTTTAGGTTGAGGTATACCCCAGCAGAAGAAACGCTTAACTACTACACATTTAAAGTTAACATTCAGCTGAAATAATAATTCATTGATTTAAAGCTATTACTTCAGTAATTTACTCTTTATTTGCAATCCTTCACTTTATATCGTTTGGACGTTTAATTAACTAACACATTTTGCACATGACCAATGAAGCATTTATATGCAAACGATGTTAAAAATGGGCTGGCATTCAATCACATGATATTAATGGATCAATCAAAAGTATTCACACCAATCAATCGGGTACAGTATTCTTTGAAATACAAAGGCAGTGTGCAATTTGAATGAACCAAACAAATAAATGAGCAAAAACGAAAAAAAATCAATGAATTATAGTTTGTAAAAACTTACTTCAACTGCCAGGAGTGAACTACATGATTGCCATGAGTGTAGTTTGTGGAAGTAAACTGTTGTACATAAGTTTTTATCTGATTTTGTCTAGTCTGAAATCTATTCATATGCATACATACATACATACATATAAATTTTTTCAGCCTATCAAAAAAGTGTCAAAATGTTTAATTTATTAGCTAAATCATTAGATGATGCTCAAACAAACAACCAAAATAAAATGAGGACTTTTTAAATTGATTGGCATACACTGTTTTTTTTTTTCTTTCCATTGCAGTTATTGCAAAAAATCTTAATGATCACAAGCCAAAAATAACCAAAAATTAGCATTCTATTATTATGGATGGGTGATTACAGCACAAAACAATGTTTTAACGAACCCAATACAAATGACAGGGAAAATAAAACACACACAGCCACACACACACACACACTCACTCACTCACTCGCAAACCAAATCAGAAGCACATGATTGCACCATAAATGAGCATCTATAATTATGTAACGTACACACAACAAACTATCATTAATAAAAAGGTAAAAATCAAAATACATATGAAACGTTGCACAATGCAAACACTTTCATAAGGCACGCTCGATTACTTCCGCCAACAATGGGCGTTTGCAGCGCTGCTACTTCAACACGCAAGAGGGCATCGGACAAAAGGACAATTTTTCTGCTTTTGTTTGATGGGCATACACATAGTATGTACGTTGATTATCAACATCCTCAGTCTGTTCTGGTGAAACAAAACTAAACAAAAAACAACATAAAACCTATAAAAAAAATATATATATATATATATTTTGGTAATGATATAGAAAGCAAATATTTTGGCGTTGCGAATTGATTTCAGCAAATACAGTTTACGAGTGTTTTCAGAATTCCTTGACACAATAGACTGACAAGCAAACGGCCAACCAACAAGGTCGTTAAGGGCCAAATATCTTTAGTAATTTATGAGACTACGAGTACTTTCGGCATAAAGAACAATAGCAAATAACAACAATAAGAGATTTTATTATCTGAAATGGTTTGGGGTCTTTGTTTATACGATTTTAATATCCAGACCATCTTCTGTTCACTGAAGTGAGTGCAACTTATGCAAAACTCGTGTTAATTTCGTAACACATCTATCCAACATATACATACATATATATTACTGATTTCAATGAGGGCGTGACATACTTCTGTATCTGTAAGTGTAAAACAAATATGAACGCTTCAAATCTGAATGCGACTAATGAAGATGCCGCCGAGTGAATATTGTCACGAGGACTCCCAGCTTACTGAAGAGCGACTGGTTGGCCCAATGATTCTAGCAGGATATTGTTAATGAAATAATTGAAGCAAAAATTTGATTGTGTGATGTGATGTTGCTCAATGCAAATGCAACTGTATTCCAATTAATACTTTAATATAAAAAACTACACCACTAAAAAGCGGAATTATATCTATTGCAATTTCGGAAGAACCGAAAGTAATGTCAATGTCATTATGGGTAAAATTCACTTAACATGGAGCAGAATTAAAGAAAATATAGACATTATACATCAACGATATCATTTCAAAATGTAGAAAATATGCAAATGGGTTATTATTCGCCTTAGAAGTACAAAAACCACTGCAATTTCCTATATAAATTATTGCCTAATACTTTTGTCATTCGTTACCTCACTGTACGATGTCAGCTATTGTCTAGAAAATTCATAAATAAAAATCCAAAACTTAAACAAGAAAATTAGCTATTTTAAGGGCAATTCCACACTGCGTCCCCTTTAATTGATTTAGTTCCCTAAAACAATATCAAACTTAAATTTAAACTTAAATATTTAAGTAATCCAACCATTCTGAATAATTTTTAAATATGGAAAAGAAAATGCATATTGTATACATATGTATAATTTTTTTTTTGTATATTCAATATTTAATTATTGGAATTTGATCACTTGTTTTTATTTTATGCATAATTATCATTCCTGTGCTTTCTCATTTTCGATATTTCGGTTACCGCTGGAAAACTTATTTAGAAAAAAAAATAAGGCATGAATTCACAAGCCCAGTGGTATCGCTTATCGTTGTATTCCGTAACTTCTCACAAATTCGAAGCTCTCAGAATATTTTAAGATATTATTTTTTTTTTATCTACAAAAGTCGGCAGAGGCGCCAATACAGGGAGATGTGCAGTACTTTTTGTTCCTTTCAACAACTTTAATGTTAAACTAAATATTATAAGATTGCGCTCGCAGACATGTTCACATATTATAGAGTAAATATTGGAGTGGTTCGATTTGTAAGGAGAAAAAATTGTGCGTACAATCAAATTATTTTATATACTATAATCATATTTTGCATGGATTTAATTTTATGCTCGAGCCAGAATTCAACGTCATCGTGAGTCCATTTTTGGCACCTTGTCAAAAATTTAAAGAAACAAGTGTTATTTATTATATAAAAGTGCAAATAATGACAATGTTTTGACACTTAATAATATAAAGAAAATATGTATATGAATGTATTACATTAAAATAAACATGAACACTTCATTCACATTGTCAGCTAAATGGCAGCTGTTGTTAAAAATGTTTTAAAGCGTTATACGAAAGTCCATTAAAATAAATGACGAACCTCATCTTATAAATTCGGTAGGAGGACAGCCGCCGACATGAAGGAAACAAAAAAAAAACGTATTCATTATGTGAGGACAAATCACCATAAAACAAATGAATTTCAATGAAAAAGTAAAAGAGTACTAAGCAAATGTTGCAAAAGAAAACTTCACTACACTCAAAAAAAAGTTCGACATCAAATTAACACCAAAAAATGATTCTTGACTGGCTCAAGTTCAACGGTTGGTGGATCACTTTTTTATTATTAATATCAATTAAGTAAAGAAAGTACAATTGTGTAGCTAGGTGGCAAGCCGGCTGTGTGTGGTTGGCAAACACCCTTCATCACCACCCAATGAACTTTGGACGTGCTAAGTTGCACCAAATTTATCACTGCCGCTATGACCACCCACTCGGCAACCAAAGCTGACTCAAGTAGCTTTTGCTTTCTATTTACATACATATGTATATACTCAACTAACATTAATCAAATTAATGATATTTTTGTAGCCATTTTTATGGATAACTTTTTATCATCTCAGAGGACTGTTAGTTGTTTTTTACAATGTTCTTACATGTTATGGTTTGCATCATTCAGATCTAAAGTTGATTTTCTATTTTTAATATAAAGTTAAGAAAAGTACTCGTTCATTTTGGTTATGATATACTATTTTATATTTAATTTAACCACACACAGAGCGAAAATAGCACTTCACTGTAATAAAATAAATAGTTCGCAATTTGTTAGTTGTTGTTTAGTCTTTCTTGCTAATACCAAGCTACATCTAAAAGCCATCGACTATCATGGCATTTTAGGATCGGTCTAAATCATTTCCGGTCCAGACTTGATTGGTTTTCCAACTAGTTTTTATGCTGATCGATTATGCGAAAGATCGATTTTCATCTTAAATATATTTAAATACTTTTTCAGATGCTTTGAAAACTGAGAGCATGCTGAAATTTGCTTAAGTCGTAATAATGTTCATTCTATTGCTTTTAGAACTTGAATTTAAATTCAAAAAGAAATCAAATAGCAGCCAATTTGTGATACGCAACAAATTTACTGACCATTAAACCAACATGGTTCTCATTGATTATACTGCCTTTTTCTTATGTGTATAAACGCTTTGAACATTTTGGAAAAAAAAAAAAGAAGAGGAAAGCTTGGTGTATACCAAACAATTATTGAATATGGTGATGAGAAACATTTTGTGTATTTTTCGTATAATGATGATGGACACATGCAATGAAATTAAATATTTGCTTTAAACATGCCTGCAGCCAATACTCCTTAAAAATCGCCAACAACAGAGAACCACGCGTCTTCCTAAAACTTTTAACGTTTGAAACTGGCTGACATACATACATCATTTGAATTATAAAGTCTTTGACTTCGTTAGAGTTTATAAGAATCTCACACATGAAACAAGTTTTTCGTCTTGAAGAATTTCATACATATCTGCATCTTATACAAGTTGCAACAAAACAAACACACTACACCACAATGTTAAAGTCGGAGGACGTGATCTTCTAAATCGATTTTTGCCGCCAATGGTGACAATAATGACAGAGTTCTTGTTTAAACAGCACTGCAATGCCCTCGAGCTGTAAAAAAAAATGCCAGAAAGGCCAAATTATAACGCAAAAAGCATCAGCACCAACAAGACCAGTTGCCAGAAAAACTCTCCTGAATGTGTTTGGAATTTTACGTTTTTGACACAATGTTCCTAAGCTAACGGGCATTCTATCAGCCACTGAAAACTGTTTTCAAGTTACCACAGGAATTATGAGCAAATGAACAAGCCTGATTATATAACAGAAGGCAAGAAGGTGGAGCCACCTTCACCTTGGTATTGCATACTAATTTACAAAATGCAGTTAAGGACCCAGGGCTATTTAAACAACTCAAAATCAAACTCTTCAAAGTAATCAATCATTATAAAACAATAAAAAATGCAATGACGAGTGGTAGTGTCCAGAATTTCGTACAAAAAAACAAACGAATCGTACGAAGAATCTCAGTTATTCTCCTTGTGACAAAAGTTGACATCATTGTCGCACGAAGTCGACATGAAAAATTAAAAAGAAAAACCTTTATTTTTCAAATGCTCATGAAAACTGACACACTTTTTCAGGAGGTCGTCGAAACTATAAAACAACTGCAAATTTCTTTATGACGAAGTGACGTGATAAAATTGGCTACTCTTTACGGATTATGTTTTCCAGTAAAGTTTTATTCAGCGATCCAGGTTGGATTAAATGAAGAGCATGCCTTTTGATCACCTGAATACATAGAGTAGAGAGAGAACACACAGAGAGAGAGAGAGAGAGAGCCGTTTAAGCGAAACCGCTTTTGCTGATCCGAACTTATTACTTATAAAGAAAAATCTTGCAAGAGCGCAAAAGATTTCTTGACATTTCTATTTTTCTTTCAGCCTATCTGAACAGGGCGTTGTTAATGGGGGGTGAAATTCTCTAGACTCACATTTCAAAATCAAATACATATAGGTATGTATGTACTTGGAAACCCAAAATGTTGAATACCACGAGTGCGGTAGGTGTATATAGACATACAAAGACCATTAGCCTGCTCAATCTGCATACATACATACATACATACATACATACATAAAATCATATTTTAAACATTTCTGATAATTTTATTTACTCACATACATACATACATCTTACGCTAAAGCCATTTATTTACTTTTTTGTATTTATTTATTTTTTTGTACGATGCAAAAAATAACTTGCAATTTATTGCTCCTAATTTACACAATCTTTTCTTCATGAGATTGCAAAATGTTTTTTTTTTTATAATTCTTACCCTTTAAGCTTCACTTATTCCATTGAAGTTTATTTTGCAATCAAAACTAGTAATACATGCCTCTATTTTTAATTGTGTAACTTATTATTTACTGTGATCTTTATTAACCATCAGTTCTTCAATGGCCAAAGCTCTGAGCTTTTCGCTACTGAATTGGACCACCCAGTTGGATGGGCTTAATAGAAAATCCTGCATAATAACTTATAATAAATTGATCGTATATAAATTGAATTTAATGCTACTGTTTATGTGGCTTGCTTTCTGCTTTCTGTCCCATAAAATTGCAACAGTTTTAAAAGCAAAATTACTTAAAGCATCACTTATCATATCAGCTTTCAGTTAATAGTCATTGATTAAGTTAAACAAATTGTTATTGAGCACTACAAGAATGAAAAGTATTAAACCTCAATTAAGGTATAAAAAATAGTAAAAATAGATTTTCAACAAAATCTATTTTTATCGTCACAGAAGCACACACTTTTGATTTCATTGCGCAGCGCGTGCTGCTTGTCTTGACGTTCAGATCTTTAATATTCTGTGGAGCTCTACGAGCTGTTGTGTGTTGTGTGTTGCTTGTTGGTATCTGTCTGCTAAAACAGGTGGAAGGAAGCACACACCAAATAACAATTAATTTGTCTTTTCTGTTGTATGTGGTAAAAATATGAAATCGCTCTTTCTTCTTGTCCTTTTTTAGTCTGTTTTCATATGCAACTCAAAAAAGCAACAGTGCAAAGCAGATGTGCGTGTAGAATGTGCTGGTTTCTTGAATCATGCAGGAGGAGGAGGCTGTAAAAGACATGTAAAAATGGTTTGTCATCCATTTGATTTAAAAAAAAAAACACTCATGCCCAGTTGCGTGGCTGAAAAACGTGCAATTTGTGTGCGCAAGTTACAAGAGCTTTTAAGCAAAGCACGTGCTTTGAATTACTTTAAAGTATAGGAATATTTAATAAAGGTGTTTAAAAAGTGAATCATGTTGGTTAATATTCTGTCACAAATTTAATTACAATTACATCAAGAAAAAATAATGATAATGACATGACTTTGTAAAAGGTAATTTTCACATTTATTAGCAAATAGTACACTGCCCAGACTTGGCGCTCAGATTTTTGATTGCTTCTTTTACAGATCATCTTCTAAAAATTAAACACCTAACAAGAAGAAAAATGTATGCATATTGAAATCTCATTGGCAAACTATTCTTCGTTTTTAGTTCAATTTTTACTTCCTCAGAGTAATCAATAACACTAGGCAACAGCCATTTTGTTATTTGGTTCTAGCATACTTTTTCTCATGGATTTGGACCTACTGAACACGAAAATGAATTTTAAAAATTTTTCTGTCGATTGGTTTGCGAGATACAAATTTTTTAATTTTTTTTTTTTAATTTTTGGAGGTACACTTACTATTTTGAGCATATCTTTAGTCTTCTTTGACCTATTTTATCCTACTACTACTCAAATTAAAGACAATTGAGCCGTCTACAACTTATTCTCAAAAAATTTTCAAATCGGGTTAGTAGTTTTGATGTTGGCGGCTTAAAAAGGTTAAAAAACTGGGTTTTTTTAGTAAAAATGTGGCTGAAAAATTCATATAAAAATTCATATAAAATATAAAACGCGATGTTAACAGCGATTTTAATTTTTTTACGTATAGCTGACACTTTTCCAAAGAAAATAAGCCCTTACTTAACAAAATCTGATGACAAATGGCCGACTTATTATTTTTTTGGTAAACGACCGAAATTCCGCTATTTCACGATTTTTTGATTTTCATTATTTGCACAGCTTACCTACCCAACGCAAACGAATAAATACATTTGAACTTAATTTAAAATAAACAAATTAGTCTTCGTATATTATTTTTTAATTTATTTACAGCACTACATGCTCATACATATTTAAACATAAGGAGACACGGTTATCAATTGCATTTCAAAACTGTCTGTGAAAGTGTAAAGAAGTTAATATTTAGAAAACGCAAGGAAGACAATGAGTAAAAGACTACGTGTGTTCGAGTGTTTGAACGATCCAGACAATTTCTGCAATGTTTGTGGCCAGTTTATAAAAAAAAATCACGCACACAAGTTTACTCCAGCAGTACAATTGCACTATTTGAATTATTTTGGTATTTCACCAAATATCACAGAACCATGGACACCTAAGTCGCTGTGTGATCTTTGCTATATAATCTTAACCAACTGGGCAGCTGGCGGAAGGTAAGAATTTTTATTTAAACACATTATACATAGCGAATATAGTAATTTATTTTAATTTTAGCCGCCATATGAAATTCGATACACCAATGATGTGGAAAAAGCCGCTATGCCATTCCACAGACTGTTATTTTTGCCTCACCACAAACAGTGGGGTAGGAAGATTTTTTAAATGGAACTACGCTCAAGTGGGATCGTTTGCGCTTCCAGTACCACATTCGCATGATGTGCCATATCCAGTGTGCCCTGGTGCATCTCTTCAAAAAGCAGAATCGTCAGAAGAAGAGTCCGAGTCAAATGCAAGCGAATTTGAGCCGGGTGCAAAGCGAAAATTACTGTCACAGGCCGAACTAAACGATTGGGTGCGCGATTTTGGTCTCACTAAGGAGAAATCCGAACTTTTTGCGTCTCGGATGATACAGTGTGGATTTGCGGCTTCAGAAGTGAAAGTATCAGCGTACAGAAACCGTCACAAGGAGTATGCAAAATTTTATACAAAGAAAGACCAAATATGTTTTTGCAGCGACATTTCAGGCTTGTTCCAAGAGCTTCACCAAATTCACAACCCCAACGAATGGAGGTTGTTTATTGACAGCAACAAAGAGAGCTTGAAGGCAGTTCTCTTACATAATGGGAATGAAAAGCCATCTGTTCCTATTGCTCATGCGGTTCATTCAAAGGAGAACTATGAAACTATGGACATTTTGCTGAAATGCATAGAGTATAGGAAATACAATTGGAAAATATGCGCCGACCTTAAAGTTGTGGCCATTCTGTGTGGACTCCAAGGAGGCTATACGCGACATTGCTGTTTTCTGTGCCTTTGGAATAGCCGCGCTGATGATCAGCATTATATAAAAAAAAAATGGCCGGTACGAACGAAACCTGTAGTTGGAGAAGCGAATGTTCAGCGCAAACCACTAATAGAGAACCGTGAAAATATAATACTTCCGCCGCTGCACATAAAATTGGGTTTGATTAAAAATTTTGCCAAAAAATTAGACAAAGAAGGTGAAGCTTTTGCCTATTTACGGTCAATTTTCCCTTACCTTTCGCTGGCAAAAATTAAAGAAGGAGTCTTCGCAGGACCCGAGATAAAAAAAATTTTGAAAGATGAAAAATTCCCAAAGCTGTTATCACCCATCGAAGCCGCAGCATGGAATTCCTTCAGGCTTGTTGTGGAAAACTTTTTAGGAAACAACAAAAGCCCGAATTATAAGGACATAGTTGAGGATCTGGTAAAGAACTATGAAGCCATGGGAGTGCACATGTCACTTAAAATACACTTTCTGCATTCTCATTTGGATTTTTTCCCTGAGAATTTAGGAGACGTGAGCGACGAACACGGCGAGCGCTTTCATCAGGAATTGAAGGCTATGGAACGACGCTATCAGGGCATCTATGACACGGCTATGATGGGTGACTATATTTGGACCCTAATACGTGAGACCGATTGCAGCGAATACAAAAAACAAAGAAGAAGTCAGCAGTTTTTCCACATGGCATAAAATGTACACTTATATCTTTGTTTTTACTCATTTTTTTTGTGCGTTGATTTGCTTAATTTAATTAGTTAGTTTAATTTCGTTAGTTTAGCTAATTGTGCGATACATTGAGCATGTAGTGCTGTAAATAAATTAAAAAATAATATACGAAGACTAATTTGTTTATTTTAAATTAAGTTCAAATGTATTTATTCGTTTGCGTTGGGTAGGTAAGCTGTGCAAATAATGAAAATCAAAAAATCGTGAAATAGCGGAATTTCGGTCGTTTACCAAAAAAATAATAAGTCGGCCATTTGTCATCAGATTTTGTTAAGTAAGGGCTTATTTTCTTTGGAAAAGTGTCAGCTATACGTAAAAAAATTAAAATCGCTGTTAACATCGCGTTTTATATTTTATATGAATTTTTATATGAATTTTTCAGCCACATTTTTACTAAAAAAACCCAGTTTTTTAACCTTTTTAAGCCGCCAACATCAAAACTACTAACCCGATTTGAAAATTTTCTGAGAATAAGTTGTAGACGGCTCAATTGTCTTTAATTTGAGTAGTAGTAGAATAAAATAGGTCAAAGAAGACTAAAGATATGCTCAAAATAGTAAGTGTACCTCCAAAAATTAAAAAAAAAAAATTAAAAAATTCGTATCTCGCAAACCAATCGACAGAAAAATTTTTAAAATTCATTTTCGTGTTCAGTAGGTCCAAATCCATGAGAAAAAGTATGCTAGAAACAAATAACAGACAAAAGTTTGTTATTTGTGACCTAGTGTAATTGTTCGACTTTAAGATATTTTGTTTTGTTTATAAAAATGTACAACTGCATTGCAATACAAGATATTTGAGGGGCTCTCCTTCTTACGATTGCTTGTAACTATTTTTTTATATTTTTCGATTGAGATAAGAGTGCAAAAGGCAGTGTTGCCAAATACAATGTAAACTACCATTACAAACAGTTCAGAAATTGTCTATTCAAAACATTTTTCATTATTATTGTCCTAACGAAGCTATCCGAAGGAGAGCGAAATATTGACAAAAATAATTACTCAAGTTCTAAAAGACCCAAAGCTCAAATAAATATATATGCTTGTATGCTGTTATTAAATTTTTTAGCATACAAGCAATAAAATATAAGAAAAAAAGGTGTTAAAATAACTAAATATTAAAATTATTGAAAAACAATCCAACAAAATTGAGTTTCAAAAAAATTTAAATATATGTACATATGTATGAATGTATGTATGTATGCATGTATGTATGTGGGAAAATCAGAGATAATCGAAAATAAACGTTAAAAGTAATTGCATTATTTTTTGATTACTTTCGATTATTTTTGTGTATTTTCCAATAACCGAAATTAGCTCAGAATATTCTTAGGTCCTTTGTATAAAAAATCAATTAGTAGTAAAATGTTTCCTGAGGCAGCATAGTGTTATGTAATGTTTAATGCTATTTTCGTTCCTACAACAAAAGGAAACATTTTCAATTTTGTTTTGCAAAAAACTGCGGAAGATCATTGTTTTACTCATATTTTTATTTATTTATTTATTTATTTATTTTTTTATTTTTTTATTTATTTATTTATTTATTTATTTATTTATTTATTTATTTATTTATTTATTTATTTATTTATTTATTTATTTATTTATTTATTTATTTATTTATTTATTTATTTATTTATTTATTTATTTATTTATTTATTTATTTATTTATTTATTTATTTATTGTAAGCAGAAGAGTTTCTTTCAATCTTAAACTCAATAAAATATTAAAACTAGCATTTTGATCAACAGAGGCAAAATAAATGCACAATTTTTTTAGAAACGAAATGTACTAAGAAGTGTATTTTTCCCCCGATATCTTTTCGGAATTCTCAAAATAAAAATATTCATTTCAAGTGAAGCTACAAATGGTGTAAAATTTTCCCTTAAGCAAGCTTTAATTAATTCATAATTCAGGTAACCTTTTCAAATGACAAATATCTATGACAAAATCCAACACACATAAAATAATTTTTCATTATTTAGGAATTTTCACTTCTTTTTCAGGGTTTCATGTAGAATACACAAACTTGTGTACAAATTTATATTCATATTTTTGTACGAAACTCTAAACATTATTTATTTCAATTAAGCTTAATTACAGGCAGAAACAAACGAACAAACATTACTGCTTACAGCGTCACAGTTATGAGCTTGAGAACAACGAACGGCAAACGTTTAAACAGGGTGCATACAACAATGATGTTGGCAAAGATGTTAAGGCAGGGAAAACTTTTCACCTGATCAGCCCGCATTCACAAAAATATATATGTCTCTACATATATAATGTACATACATACATACATACATACATATGTACCGGGGAATTTGTTTAAAGAAGAAAAAAAATTTTAATAATGAAGAGAATGTATCCTAATTAAGAAACAAATACGAAAGAGTTTGCAACAAATATACGAGTACGCACACATTTTATAATTTATGTACAACTCAACTTACAAGACGTCAACAATGAAGAAAGAGAAACTAATGTAAAAAGTAACAATAAACGGTTGCTAATTTTAATGGAAACAAAAGAACATGGTCGTATATTTTTAGCCTGCATAAAATGTAAACTTTGTCACATTGAATGAACGGTAGACTCTATGCGGATTTCAGCTCTTAAAGTTATTTTAGAGATTGTTTTATCGTTGACTTTTGTATACAACACAACTAAATTGTCTTATATAAGTTCTTACGTATACATACATATATGTACTAAAATTGTTCTATTTTCGAAATAGTAACAAGGTCCTGTATTTCTTAGTTTTATGGCAGAGAATGTTGAATTTCTTTCAAGGCACACAGGACACAAAATCTCTTCGGCAGATTTCATTTTAATTTTCAAATCCAAAAGCTGGAAGTACATTGTTGTGTCCTGCAGTGCGTTCCCATAAACAAAAATACGAATACGATGTTGGTGAAAGAAGAAGAAATATATGCCAACCAACAAAAAACCGCAGTAATAAAATTGCAAGTCGATCAATAGAGTAAATATAGACAGTCAGTAGTGAAGAGCTCAGGTAGTAGAATGGCTAAGAGCTGCTGCTTAAAAACAGTATGCAATTAGTCATGTCCATGGTTCGAAAGGAGTTGGGTGCTGATGACCGTCGTGGTGGACGTGAAACAACCATGGTATGCTCCCCAGCCAAAACGTTTATTACTTGCTTATGATTAAGCAAAACCGAACTAAAGCCCAATAAAAGTAATTAACAAAAAAAAAATAAATAAATACGAATAAGAAGGTTGCTTTCTTCGCAATGGAGATTTCATTAACAGACTGATGGACAAATTAAAAAATAAAGCATGTTGGGTTATTTTCTCTTTTCGACGCTAGAAGTCGCTGAAGTCGTGGAATTTCAGATGAGATTTTAAAAAAGTAATTTTGTCATATTTTAGGCAAGAAGATTAAAGAGTATATCAGATACATACATACGTAGATATATTTAAGATTCATTTAAAAAAAAAATTCATTAAAAAAAAAAACATTGCTTTTTTCTGCGTTTATTAATTCTTGATTTTTGATTTAATAATCAAAAACAAACAAGCCAATTTTAGTGATTTTTACTCTAATCCCTTTAATTTTCATTCAGGACATGTAAAGAATTGTGTAAAACATAGACCCAAATTGGTCCTAACTGACACAAAGCAGAACAAGTCATAGTGAATGCAACGGAAGAAAAAAAATATATCGAATGCCACTAAATTTCATTTTGAGCATTCGTATTCGGCGAATATTGATACTGATATTCGCATTCACGTACGCCATCACTAATTGTCATAAGTTGACGTTCAAAACCAAACTGTTGAACGTGGTTTGGAGCGAGAAAAAGCATTTAAGTATTAGAGACGGTTGTTATAGACCAAGACAATTGGTTTCCAAATGGTTGGTTGCACACATTTTCAGCCATTGTAACACGGTTCGTTGACTTCTTCTACACTGTACTGGATGGGAAGAATTGTCCATTTTGAAATGAACACCAATTGAACCCACTGGTAAATATATTTCCTCACATTATTTCACTTTTATTAAGATGAAGAATGAGATAGTTGCGATGAACTGTTTTTTTTTTTTATGTTATTTTGAACGCTGATGGCAGGAAATAATGAATTCTTAGTTTAACTATTAAAACGTTTTTTGAAATTGAACACTTGATATGTCATGCATACTACAAGTAAGCAATCGTTTATTTCAGTGCGTAGCAGTGTGTCCACAAATGTAACGTTTATTTAGAAATCATCACTGCAACCGCTTTTATAATAAAGGTGCTGTGAAAGTCGTTGTTTGTACGTCAAACAAAGGTACGTACATATATCGACTAAATAGCCAACTAAAAAAAAAAAATTAAAGAACAATTTTCACATCTAGCAAAATTGTTATTTATACGGGTGACAAAATGTGTAAACGGACTTGTTGAAAAACAACCACAAACACGATGCCACCAACTATGGAAACATTAAAAAGTATTCGTACAGATAAAGATCAGCAGAAAATTGATTGGAACGTTAAGCCGAGGAATACAAAATTTTGTTTTTATTGGCCAACAAAATGCTCAACCAAGCAGCTGCCTGGTAATGAAATACATTTTTTTTAAATTGGCATCTTCCGAAAATGTTTACAAAATATCTCAAAATATTTACAAGCTATTGTAATAAAATCGAACTCAACATGTGGTCGGTCTAATTCGTTTTTTATTTTCTTTTCTTAATCTTTCTTTGTACATGACTAATACCTGTCAATTATACTGACACCATAAATTAATCAAATCGGAACTTTAAGTTGGAAAGATTTTGTAAACATTTTAGCTCATTTTTTTATTTTTAATTAACCAAAATCTGAACTAGCTTATTTAGAGAAAAGTGTGACTTGTGGCAGCGTCATATGCTGAATAACTTCGACAACTAATTGGAGTTCTCGCTGGGCGGTCGTTAAGATTTACAGCACTTTTCAATTTCGTTTATGCTTTGTGGATCCTATTCCATACAACAGACGAAAATTAAAATAAAACGCGATGCTTAAAAAGCTAACAGTCGTAGGTTTCAAAAGCCGGTTAGTGAACGTGTTATTTAAAAAATGTGCACGTGTATTTGACAAAATAGATATTTTCCAACTCCGTCATCGTAACCAAAAAAAACTAAGTTATCGAAAACTAAACGCTTCTCTAAATGCGACCGAAGTTTTCTTTCGCATAGTTGTATTGTCAAAAAAACAGCAGAAATTAAAAATTTTCGGTTATTTTCAGTACACATATGCCGCTTAAATCAATTTAATCCTAAGATCAAACACAAAAACGTGCAGTCGGTCGAGGTTTTCCTTACTATCAACGCTTTGCGAGAGCAAATATCTTCAGGTGAAGCAATTTAAATAAAAACAGCTCAGGCTGCATACTCTATCAAGAAGCCAATTTATATTTTTAATCCCTGTTGCAGGATCAGTTTGGAGTATGGTTGCAAGAACAATATTTTATTCTTTATAGCGACCCGAAAAGTTGTAACAAGCAATACATTTACAATTTTTGATGCAGCAAAACATTCTTTTGATCACCATATTTTTTTTCTTATATTTTGTAACGCAGAACAACAATATTAAAAAAAAATTATTTATATCCAATGTATAACTAACATTTAAGTACTTTATGTTTGTGACAAACATGATATTTTTAATTTTAATATAATAGAAGAATGATTCCCAAACATGTATTGGATTTTTTTAGCAGTACAAGCACAGCTATGACAAGCTTCTTTTTGGAGAACTCTTGCTTTCTGAAGCAAGATATAAAGATAATATTCCTTTGGTTGACCCGACTTTCGACTACATTTATTTTAAGGCCGGTAAATACAGCATTTGATTCCAATGGCCTTTAAATCATGACTTTGATTCACACTATCATAATCTATTAACATTGATTTACTAAAATTCAATTCTACTACATAATTAGATTTTCTTCCCCGTAAAACTTTTTTTTTTTAATTTTAAGCTGAGTCTTTTTATAACCGTCGTAATGTGAAATAAATGTATTTATCTACGTATGATAAAAAAGTTTTAATAAATACAATTAATATTTTGCCACCTCAGTATTGGTTTGGTGCACCGACCATTTTAAGAAAATGGAAGTTGAATTCAAAACTTGTTTCACGAAATTTCACATAGTTTCTGAGTAACCTATACGTGATTGGACCACTACATAGCACATACACACATAAATATGTATTTTAATACACACACATGTATGTATGTATGTATGTATGTACCTACATAACTAATTTCCCAATTTTGCAAATTGTATTGCGGCGTTTTTGTAAAATGCCATAATATAGGTAGGTACATATGTATGTATGTATCGTATGTATTTCAAGAACATATTCATAAATATGTATGTATGTAATTGCCTTATCTGTAACATGCTTGCTTTTAAAATAATACATATGTAGTTATTGATTAAACGATTCCAATTAAAACTTAATTAAACAAATAAAAATTCCAAATTAATGCGTTTTTGTTTTCTTTAAGCTAATACATGTGCAGATGCAAACAACCACCAAATAGGTAGATACATTGTACGTATGTATGTATAAGAAGAAAATCAATCTTTAATTATCAAATGCTCTGCTTCTTTGCGCATGCAAATGTGCAAACAAAACGCTCTCTTTATTTAATTAACACTCACACATGGGCATTTATCATTCTTAATAATGCATTTCAAACTTTATCCGACCAATAGCGAGACAGTTTCAGTTTACTGTTAGCTGGTGAATGTGTGTGCGTGTGTGTTAAAGTGTTTGCTCATGTTTGGATCATAAAACTTGTTAGTACACACACACACACACACACACACACTCAAACAAATACTAGTTTTCACTTTTTTCTTTGTTTTTTTTTATAGCAATTGAGATTGTGTGTAACGGAATTGAAGTTTGAATTGTTTTGCTGTTGGGATGCCTTGCTCTCTCACATGCATCTCTTTGTAGACTCCAAAGTTTATGCGGGTGGCATTTAAAGCAAAGTTTTATACCTACTCGTTTACGGTGTTCTTACTTCTGTTTTGTTTATTTAATTTTTTTTCCTTCTGGTTCGTTATTTTCTTTAGCACTTAACTATTGTTTTACCCGTTTAGTTTTGGCATTTTGTTTTTTATTGTTTTGTAGGTGGAGTTTCCTATTGTTCTACAACAACTTTTTGTACATGTTCGCTTTGAAGTAAAAGTAACTGTTAAGTTGTATGGGATTTACGCATTAGTATCACCAAAGCTGTTTTGGTTTTAACCCGTGCAACGGATTATTAAATAACGCAACGTAATTACAATCACATTAAAACACAGAGGAAAACAACACACGCAACTGTTTAAAATATTCAAAATTTTAAGGATATAAATATAATTGAAATATGTATGACATGGTGTTTTATTGATAACGCTTGTGCGTATGTGAATTTTAAAACAAACCAACATTTAACCAGCTAAAGTAAAAAATAAGAATGAAATGAAAAATCTTGGAGAACGAGATAAAAGTAAAGATAAGAAAATATTGAATGCATTATTCTTTAACGGAATACACACACATGACTTTTGCTCAGCACTTTTAATGGATTTACCCAGGATACTATATTAATCAACAAAAATATGGTTATTTTGTAAGTTAAAACAGAATCATATTAAATAAATAAATTAGTTGCCGACGTAATTTGGTTTTCTTTTTTCAATTTTGAAAACTTTCGACCAGGGATCGGAATCACAAGATCCCTGAATGTAGAAGTCGTTGCGTAAAAACGTATTCAAACATACGTATAAGTACTCGAATTCCTTACAGTACATACGATGGATTATCAATCATACGCATCAGTTGTACAATTGTCTATCTGATGGCAGATGTTACGACTACATAGCAGGCTGTACACGTGAATTTGTCCAAGTAAAAAAGTTACATTATATTAAATCATGGCAAATACTTTTAGTCTACAGATTTTTAACTCTGTTTTATATACTGCCCGCGTTGCTGGACAATACAATATTTTTCTTAAATTTAATAGAGTCTCCCACATTTTTCTCAACATTTTCCTTCATGTCATTCCTCTCCAGCCAATAACAAATGCAACAAAGAAAGAATTGGCGAAATAGGTCAAGCCATTCACGCGTAATGTGGTGGCCAAAGGAAATAGGGACTCATTTTTATATAAATAGATAAAAACATACAAATACTTCTACAGGTGGGCGGCAAGCTACGCAAAGAAGGCACAAATGCCTCTTGAATATCTCACATACCTGCATGGAGTTAATTTTACTTTTTACTTCAATATTATAGAAACAAAAAAATATGTATTGGTTAGAAAATTCTGATTCCAACAGTATAAAAAGGCAAATTTTTCAAAAATAAATAAGACCTGTTGTGTATTTTTCCTCTCTTACATGTAATATGTACATGTCTGTAATTTAACAACATTGACTCCGGCATGAAGATCTTCAAATCCAAATACATACTTATGTATATACATGCTAGGGTTTGGAGTCTGGCAGTTCTTGGGAATTCCCATAAAAATTTAACCAGGGACTACCGGTGAAATTTTTAAAATTCCCAGGAAAACGGACATTGCTTTAACAATTAATTAATACAGTAATATTCTATTTTAACCATTATTTAACCCATTTTTTTTTTTCTTAATTTTGCTCAAACTTAAATGTTCGTAATAAATACGACAATATACATATGTATGCTAATAGTAAAAAATAAGCTTAGTCAGTTGACAAATACAAAAGAAAAAATAGTGGACAAAGTTTTCTCCGGATAATTACAAATGTTACGGAATTTGTTTTTATTTGTATCAAGACGCTACTTGGACATCAAAACCAGCATAGCGACTTAAGCGCAATATATTCTATGAAGAAAATTTTAATTTTCTATAATAATATAATCAATTGTATATTATTTTATGGGTCTTAAGTTTAATTTTACTTTTTGAGAAAGATTTGTTTGTAATAAAAGTGTAGTAATCAAAATGTTTAAAGAAGATAAGAAAAGTAAAGTTGAAGACGCAAACATTTTAATAGGCCCCACAATTGTTCTGTGGGAGTCTCTTAGTAGACGATGCTATAGTAAATATATGTACTTATATGTAGATGTGCTTTTATTGACAGATGCTTGTATGCTAAAAAACTTAATAACAGCATATTAAAAATTTTGTATGGAAATTTCCATGCAAGAAACTCTTCATTCTTAAAAAAAATGTCTGAGTACATTCGAGCAATATCGTAATGATAAAACGTCTATTCTAAAATATCAAAAACTTACATCAATTTGTTTGCTGAACGGATATTTTATCAATCCATTTCTGGAATGTCCAGCAGTGATAAGACATATTGAAAACCAAGTCGATGAAAGTTTCAAAATGAAACTAAAAATGCTACAGGCTCATTGAAAAAAGTTTAAATCAAATCAGGAATAATTTGTTTCATCTAAATCTCTAGTTTTCAATAAGATGTACCTATTTTGTGATTTTGTAGCTTAAAAGGTTTTAAAATATTAGAAGAAAAAACATTTTCCCGACGAAGATACACAAAGGTGTATCGAAATATTGAGGACATAATAAAAAACATTTGTTTCATAAACGAAAATGGCCTGAGGTTCGAATTATTTAAACAAAGAAAAAATAGAAAATTATTATTAATATGATATACATATGATTTATTTACTTTCATACAAAAATAAGTTTGCAATTTCTGAAAAGATTTTCATTTCCAGGGCGTAAATAAATTGCATAATACAAATTTTATTTCTTGATTTGTTGACAAAAATTGAGCATTGTTTTAATTAACTCTTTCATAGACACAAATTTATCGGTCCTCCAAAAAATTTCGAACACCTACAATTTACATAAACATAAATAGCTTTGGACATAGACCACACACACGATAATAAGAGATTTTTTTTCTTTTCTCTTCAATAAAAGACCTAGAACAATCCACAGAAAAAAGACACACAATCACAACAAAAAACGAGAAAACATAATTTACTCATTGATAAGAAGCAATACAAAACACAACAACACAACCCATTGGCATACATACATACATACATACATATCTTAATGTCAAAACAAACTAAATCCAAAGATTGAAACATCTTTTTTTTAATACAATAAAGTTGTACTTGTGGCCTGTGAAAATCCAGATCCAGAAGGCTGAAACCAAACCCAATACAAGAAAGAACAAAAAACAATAGGATGATGATCTTGTAGGTGACAAACTTATTATGTTCAAATTTAAAAAAGTCATCAATGGCTAAACTATATGACATTATCAGCGTGTTTTTGTGTGTTTGTTTAAACTCATCATTAAATAGCTAAGAACAACAACAATAAATGTGAGAAAAACAGCATGAAAAACGAAACAAACATTATACCCATGTTTATCTACATACATATATAAATACATACATAAGTATGTATGCAGACGCACATGCATTCGTATGTGTGTATGTATGTACATATTTTTATTGAATTGACTGATAGGTGAAAAACAAGAAACAAACAGGAATTATTAAGGGGTTTTAATGGCCAGAAAGGTTCAAAAATGCAAGACAAACTATAAGAAGAAGTTTTATGCAATTAACTGGCGATCATTTTAGCGTTTAGTAATATACAAACCAGAAACACAGACTTTAGGCCAAATAACTATAGCAAAGTGAGTCTTTTAATGAATAAAATACATATTTTAACGCTACCAACGAAAACAATGAGATTTAATTGCAACAGTGACCATGACGAACCTGAACGGAATATGACATTCGCACAGGCTTAAGGTAATAGACACTGTTCAGGCCTTCCGTAAAGTTAAATCCTTCAAAAATATATAATTTTTGTAATGTTTCCCGTTGAAATGCAAATGCATAAAACTGACATTTCAGCAAATGGGAATAATTACATATTTTTCGAATTTTACTTTCAACTGCGAACGAAATATTTGAACCTTTTTTTCCTAGTATGCTTGGAAATTTGGAAAGAATATTTGTTTCCTAATCAGACACTATTGGAAGTAAGATATGAGCCAGGACAAGTAATAAAGGAGGAAATTTAAATTACCTTTATTGAATATCTCTTGAGCTCGAAATGGAAACGTTTCTTAAGGTTCTTGACTTAGAAAAACCTGCCCGCAGCAATTCATTTACTTCAAAATCATCAGCTTAGTATACCTGTATTTGGGCGCCTCGAAAAGTAAATTTTTTGCCCATCGCACTAACTTGCCCTCGGGTGCACATAGAGGAGTAAAATGTATGATCGACAGCCAACATTTTTTTTCGAAAGCACGACTTCTCCCATACAAAAATAAAAAAAAAATGCTGATCGGAAGCCTCGGAAATAAAATTCCCCCCTTTCACTAAATTTCTCCTAGAAGCCCGTAGAGGAGTCAAATGTATCACCGACCCACAATAATTGTTTCTGCCTAACATTTTCTCCTAGGAGGGAGGCTTCCATTCACAAATACAAAAAAATGAAAATCGGTAGCGTCTAAAATGAGTTTTTTGATATGGCGTTGTGGAACTATTTCTTCTCAATTAAAAAGCTATCGAAATATCGACGAGATAATATCGAAAAATTGATTGCTCTACAGCAAACGTTTTGCTTCGCTTATTTTGTTATGGAACGGTTCAGCAGGTTAGTCAGTCATGGCGATTTTAAAACTAGTTTGTCATTCTAATTTTCGATTGGCGACATGCGGTTGCTTTGGCAATTTAGACAAGTTGCTGGAGATTTTTTTCGTTGGCTAGTTTTGATTAGCCATGAATTTCATGAAACATGAAATGTACATTATATATGTATGTACATGCATGAAATAAAACAGATAGGAACAGATTTATTCAGAACATTTTAGTTCACTACGCCAGTATACTCAGCTATGTCTATCATGACTCTTGAGCAATATAATTTTTTACTAAGGAACAAGACTTTTTTGTTATTTATAAATCCTATAGTGAATGAATTGATGCATTCAAATATGGCTTTCAGTAGCAAAATATCTACGCAGACGGTGTTTTCTTTCATTTTGCTCAACAATTTTTAGGCCATTAAGCTGCATGGAAATATAGTTTTCAATAATGAGTGCAGTGGAAAATAATACCTAGAAGTAAAAAATCAATAAACTAAATGCATATCAAATTGTTTAAAAGTCGCTGATAGTGTTATGAAAATTACATGTAAAACTCGTTTGGGGAATGTAATACAACGTGAGCTTCTTGAAGTATTCATGTGTAAGCATTCAAGTGTAAGCATTATATGTAGAAAGTACTTGAGCCTGATAAACTTAATACAATAATAATTATTGATGATTAAATTATTTTTGGAAATTTTTCTGTAATATTTGTTGCGTACTTATACACACAAAGACATACATGTATAGATTAATTTCTGATTCTGTCTCATATGTGTGTATTATGTACTTCAATTTTATTCACCAGGATCATAGTTTCTCTCACGACTAATTTCATCTACTCGAAACTCAATGGAACGCCCTTAAAGCTTTCCTTTAGTTTAATTCGGTAGTTCATATGAAATGTATGCATAGATCTTTTTTGATTGCAAACACTATAGATTAAATAAAATTTTTAATTTTCTTAAAACTGCATTAATTTTCTTATAAACAAGTCAGCTATATTACAATAGTTTGCTTTTATGTTCCATCAAGAGCGGAGCCGAAATAAAAGGTCTGATTTAGTCCACGAAAAAATAAACATTTTGTATTTGAAGTTTAACAAACACGTTTTACTTTAGTCATAGAAAAGAACTATGTACATATGTTTGAATTTTTGTATGGAAAATTGAGTACAGTAAAGCAAAATTATCTTTTATTTGATTATTTGCAGAAATGCCTACTGTCTCAATTCCCGCAAACAGCAACAATTTAATATGACCCACAGATCAAAACGAGATTGGGACATAAACGATGCTGTGGTGCCTCAAGTAAATGAAAGTGATTTTGATGAATTCAACGAATGGACTGATGGACATACAAGACTTATATATCCCATTAATAACGAGGAAGCTAAAAAGCACATTTCCGGTTGGGCAATGCGTAACACAAATAATCACAATGTGAATATTTTGAAAAAAAGTTGTTTAGGTGTCTTGGTTTGTTCACAAAATTGCACTCTTCCAAATGGCAACAAAATAAATTTACGCCCAGCGATATGTGATAAAGCGAGAAGAAAACAAGAAGGTAAAGCATGCCCAAATAAAATTTGTAGAGGTGGACGTTTAGAAATTAAGCCCTGTCGTGGACATTGTGGTTACCCGGTTACACACTTCTGGCGGCATTCAAATAATGCGATATTCTTTCAAGCCAAAGGCTTGCACGATCATCCCAAGCCAGAACCCAAAAACTCCAGTGTATCAAAAAGAGCTTTTGGTAGAGTTTCACTGGTGCCTAGAAATAGTAGCGCAGTCGTCAGGGGTAGTGGAAAAAAACATGCATTAGTAAACACTTTGAGCAGCAGTTTAAGGCAAGTTAAAACTCACAGCAGCTTCCTTAATAAAGTATTGAAACGAACTACAAAAACGTCCAGCACCAGCGCACAATCCACATCTTTAGAAATTTTTCAGTTGAATAATAGTAAGTAGTCGATCAAGAAATTTTTATTATTTGCCAAATAAAAAGTATTTTTACCGTTATTACAGCTTGCAACAAATGTACAGCTAGAACTCAATGCACCTGTGTTATAGAACCAATAACTAATTCGTCAAACCTAAATTATTCAACGTCTTTGCATCACTACGACACTCTGACAGCGACGGTACCTCATCAAAACTATACGCATACACATAACATTTATAATAATAATAATAACAATAATAATAACACTAAATGTGAGCCCACTGCGCTACTAACGGTCAATCACCAACATATTACTTACAACTATCCAATTTATCATTCAACGCCGGGAATGCTAGGCGAAAATAGCGCATCTGTTCTAACTTCTCCTAAGGCAGCATCAGATGGAGTGCAGCAACACCATGCATGCATCGCTTCCTCGCCATCAACTTTACAAAATGTTTCACATTACCCTGTCACGGATCACGAACCCTCCAAGATGCCCTACCACCACTATCACAGTTCTATAGCCGCAGGTTTTGTTCCAGAACCATCATTTTGTTACAATAACAATTGCGATGTTGCTGCAAACTTCAATGACAATTTCACACCGTCCCATAACTATGAAATGCACCCGCCACCCCCACCACCAACATCCCGACATTTAGCAACCCATCAATCGCTACAGAGCTTGCGTGGCCCAGAACATCACCCCTCTGAGTATATCAACTACTCTGACCTAAAACTCTCTGCACGTCCTCCACCGCCAACAAATACAACAGAAACAAATCCTGACCTATTAACCAATGAACCGGAATTCATAAACTACTCGGAACTAAAACATTACCCCCATATAATGGAATCTGCCACTTCTGCATATGATACTAAGCCCTCTAAATTTTTGCTAAGCAATGAAGTTACATCTCCCCTTCAATACGCAGATGCTACTGAGCGTGATATTGAAAATACCGCCTCTACCTACGATACATGCTACTACGGCAGCACCATGCATACTAAAGAAGAAAAAACAAAAGAAAAATGCACGCCAGATGCTGCAAGTAGTCAAAATGGAAACTTCGACTACGAGCACATTGGCAGCCAGTATAATAGTACCGCAAGTAGCTATTTCCCTAATGTGAACACCAGTCATGCCAGCAACGCCAGTTATGCTGGCATCACTAATTACTATAACACTGGCCCCTCACCTAATATTCATGGGCAGCAGACATCCTACGAATATGATGGTTCATCGGCAACCATATATGCAAATAGTTTTAATCCAATGAGCCCACGTAGCTCTAGTTCAATAGCTGCTCCTCACGGCCACAAGTATGCTCACTAGCTGTAAGACGAGACATCGAATTGTATTCTACTTAATACTGAATATATATACATACATTAAATATACATACATATTTCTCTTTCTTTTTTTGTTTGCATTAAATGTTGAATTGGGAAAAATTTTAATAAAAAGAAACAATTTTTTTTTACAAATTTATACCCCCGGCTGTGTTGAAAACAAAAACAAATTTTCCTATTTTGTTATTGTTTCGAATATAAATTCAAGAAAGAAAGGTTGCGTATGGGTTAGAAAGACCAACAGATGATTTAGAGTTACAAATCGCACTTGGTCAGCAAGAGAGTCTACACTTGAAATTGAAAAAACTTTGTTTTTTGCGAAAGTCACCTATCAACAGTCGATTCCTGCATGTAAGAGCGAGACATATGTATCGCCCGTTTCATTTCTCTGCTATTAATTTGGCGACATTTTTACTACTGATTTTGGTATTTTACATTCCAGGCTGAAAACTTAAATGAATTAACTCTTCAAAATAAAAAGAACCTTAGTGGACCTCTTAGAGCACCTTTTCCATATGGTGGCATGTTTGTACCATTCTATATTTTTCCGAAAAATCCACTTTTCCTTTCAAGAAATTTCGGAAAAAAAATTATTTTGCTAAAAGTTTTATTTCAATAATTATTTCAGAAATGCCACTAACTGTGCACCTTAGTGGACCTCTTGGAGCACCTTTTACATATAAAGGCATGTTTGTACCATTCCATATTTTTCCAAAAAATCCACTTCTCCTCTCAAGAAATTTCGAAAAAAATTATTTTGCTCAAAACTTATCTTCCAAAATTATTTCAGAAATGCCACTAACTGTGGACTTTAGTGGACTCCTTGGAGCACCTTTTGTATATGGTGGGATATGTGTACCATCTCCCAATTTTCCAGTACGACCGCTTGTCTTTCCAAGAAAATAACATTATTCAAATAGTGTGGAATAGTTTTCAATATACTTTATAGTCAAAAGTACAAAATGCATATTTCAGAGAACAGTTTCCACTTCATATCTTCCCAGGATGTTCCTCAGATTGGTGGATTTCCCTCCAAGAAAATAATATCCATTTGGCAGTGTCTGTTAAGCAGTTAACAGAGCTCTGTTAACCATAAAATTTTTTAAGTGGTTTATGCATCCGCTAGTTAAAGTTAACTTTATCTTCACACACATTAGATTTTAAAGAGTTTTACAGGTATTTTTATACGAAATACTAATTGTAAAACATTAAGACTGTTAGTTGATTCAGAGTGCTACTCGTATTAAGTGTGATGTGACAGCTATTTAATTTAATACAAGTAGCACTGCTTTAAGCGACATCTATGTGTCAAAAAGGAAAAACACCACCATGCAATTTAAATAAATACGGCCAGCTGTCGATTGTTCGAAAAGGATCTCGAAAGGTGCTGCCACATCTTAAGCTTTAGCACAAAGGTTGTTGTCTTAGAACTTTCGAGATCAATTTGTCCGTTGGTGGCGCTCAAGTCATTAGCATAAGTGTATCGATGGTTCTCGAATTCGGCAACTTCGAGTGAACGGAGGTGAAAGTACTGTATATAAAAAGGCTGAGTGTGTTTTAATTCATTTGCAATCAAAGAATCCGCAAAAACCGTTTTTTTAAAGCCTAAAAACATAATAATATGTAGAAGTAAAACGAAATCGAGCAAAGAGATAACGCAAAAAGAGAAGCGATAAGAAAGCCATTATCCAGAACTGCAGCTATTATAATAAGCACGATTTTCCTCTAAAATCAAAAGTTATAGCATACCGTGATGTGTTTCTTTAGCAAGGCGCTTTCAATCAGGTTAGAGCTGTATATTATTTACATAATAATTATTTACTTTATTTATTTGTTTATTCAATTCCAAAAAGGCCAAATTCACATATTATTTATTACTAAATATTCACTAGTTATCTCAGTTCAATTATTTGTTAAATTTTATATCAATCTTCTGCTACAATACTGTAGTAACTTAAGAAATTCAGCTTTCGAATTATTAACGTAGTTATCGTTATATATGTATATTTTTATATTGTGTAAAAATGTCAACTGAGTATCTTGTACACTCAGCTCTCGAAAGAAGAATTAAGTTGTTGCTTACAATTAAGCTATCTGTAATATCAAAACTTTAAATTCATTTTCTGCAAAACCAGCTTTTTTCTATTTGTGACCCTATTCCAGTGAAGGCTCGATATAGTTGTAATGTGCCAAGTGTGTTTAGTTGGCATAAATCCAAACAGATTTCGACAACTGACTAAACGTACCCCTTTGAATGACAATTGGCATGAAGATAAGCCTTTGGTGGGTAACCGTAAAAGAGCAGCTGACTGCTGCTTCTGGTCGTTGAAATGTCAAAGTTTTGCTTACAAATTGCATAAATACACAACCAACCCAAACGCAAGCAAATGGAATATAGAATAATTCCACCAATAAAGTAAAATACATTAAGTGTTTGTGTTTGTTATTAGTGTAGAATTTTTTTTTAGTTGTATGGCGACCTAGTATATCTGCTTTGCTTGACATGGTGCACCTAGCATTAGGTAGCATCGATTTTCTGCTCATATTTTTTTTTTTTTTACTACATGCTTCTGTGACGACAAATGTCAAATTAGCATGTGCAATTTTGTGTGTTACCGCCTTTGACAGTGCTTATCGCTTTACAAAAAAAAAAAAAAATTAAGCACGTTGTTATTGTACTGTACTTTCTCAATATTGACCGCATTAGATCACCTAGTATTAATGTCCCATGACACTTGGTTTCTGTAGAGAAAAATTGTCTACTAGCCGCATTAGTCAAACAAACATTAAAACGACTGGTTGAAAGTGGGAGCCTCACTGAAAGCACAGTAACATTTTTTTATCGCATTTAAATTCCCTCAACTTAAATACTACAGCAACAAAATGGTTTATGCCGTCAAAAGCAAGGTATGTATGTACATAGTATATAAATACTACAAAAACAACGTGAACAATTAAATAATAAATATGTATGTAAGTACATGAGTATGTGTGCAACTAAAATGAGTGGTGATTATACTTGTGAAATTTAACAATCAAGTAGAGTTTAAGGAAAACCTGTAAAATATTAGAAAGAATGACGTGTTTTCTAAATGACCTCTTCATTTTTGACACGATACTCTTCCAATCCGCGACATGTGGTACAATACATACGTACGTTTGTATGTATGTTATTTTCATACATATAATTAAGTAATCAATGGCGTTCCCGTTGCACAGGAATTGGTGGCAAAACCGTGAAATTAGACTTGGAATTTGATAAATACACTACATACAGGTGTACATTATTTAATGTTTGTCATCCTTGCAGACATTACAAAGGTATGCATGTATGTACATACATACATTTTAAGTAAATAAATTGCGATAATGATATGGATATATGTACATACATACATATGCAGATTTTCGTATGAAAGTCGGTATAATATATTTAGTAAACCGTTTAAATAAACTTGCAAAAATAAATGTCCTAATGTTGAAGAGGTACATATTATTACTCTTCAACACTAGCAACATTTATTTCGTAAAACCTTGAGTTTATAGGAGAAAAGCGAAAACATTCTTTGACCAACTTTGTTTAGCATAATTGCAGGAAATAATAGGTAGGTAGGTATTTCGTTTTTAATAGCATTCAGTTTTAGTATTAACAAACTTTCCATCTAATAAGTCTTCAACTTTTCTTCTCTTCTCTAAAAATGTGCCTCACTACATTTTTCCACGAAAATCCGTTCTCAATTCTGAGGAAGTAAAATCTAACAAAAAAAGAAAAAAATGAGCCCGGCAAAGTAATTAACTATTGTAGTAAGTCAA
This sequence comes from Sturmia bella, assembly GCA_963662145.1. NCBI lineage: Eukaryota > Metazoa > Arthropoda > Insecta > Diptera > Tachinidae > Sturmia > Sturmia bella. Next base: position 68,734,326 of record OY759171.1, on the reverse strand, counting down.
GCATCCAAATGCAAAGATATTTTGCTTTAAATCTGTCTGAAACTAAAATTTCTTTCTTTCAAGCAGACAGCCTATTACACCAAAGTTGTAGAGGCATGAACATAAATTGTTTATGTCTAAATTTAATTTTCGGTAGCCTAATTAGTATTAGAAAAATAAAAACATATTTTTGTATTTAAGCCATTTTTACGCTACGTTATATCGTATATAATTCGTCAGCATGCGCATTTAGTTATAAAAATATCTCTGCGCACTTTAAAATGTAACGCTTCAGTCACCCAGATTCAATCATAGTTTTACTCTTCCATTTTGGTTAGTGTATATTAGTCGAACTATAATTTCACAAATTGAATTTGTGGTAATGTAAATTAAATAAAATTGTGTAAAGTGAACAAAATATGTGCATTAATTCTCAGGGAACATATCGCGCTAAGCAGCAACAGAACTACACAACGCGACATAATAATTACATGCAAATAATATTTTGTTTACTAGTCCAGATCGACTTGTAATGTTTAGAAAAATGTTCCACAATATTTTAAAATTGGCCGTCGTAGAAGCCACAAAATATACAACATGTTTGGTCAAGTATTGAAACATCTGACAGCCCTGATGATATCATTTCTTTAAACAGATTTCTATATGTGCACACACACACGTACATATAGACACGCTTTTTAAAAGTTCAATTCCGTTCAGAATTCAATCTTTTTTGTAGTTCTTAAAAAAATTAAAAACAAATCAAATTATTAGAAGGAAATCGTTGATTTCATCAAGAAGTGCAATTTTCCGTAAAAAAAAATATTTCATTCCGAACTACGAGTAGAATTCAGTTAAATGATTTCCGTGTCCGGTTGAAATATGTATGCATGTATGTATGTTTGGATTTTGGTTTATTTTTTCTTTCACAAATAATTAATAAATGTCAAGAAAATGTTTCTCTTTTCAAATTTGATAAACATTTACTCCATCCATATACATACATTTTTTTAATTTTCTTGATAACGAATAATATTACGTTGCTCAGGGGAAAATACAAAGAGATTTGCAAGTAAAAACCGGTCGACAGCAGGGTTGCCAGAATGTAAAACAGCTTTGTTTCAATCCTTACGACTCGTTTTAAGGGGACGTTTTATGTTTTTCATATTTGTGAACTCCAAATGCAAAAAAAAATGAATTTATTAAAAATTGCTACGTAATATGTAAGTTCATGTTTTATTTCGCGTTTTGTGACGCCACAAATGTCAAACCTACTGTAATGAAAAAAATTGTTACCCGGATGGTAAGTAATCGAGATAGAAATGTATGAATGTAACCTATTTTGGAATCGACTTTTCTAATTTGATGCTAGGAATTCGCAAAAGAAAACTAATTCGTCCCTAGAATTAACTGCGGTTGGCTTGCACGAAAAATTTCCTATTAACAAGCCAGTAAACAAACACGTCCGCCCTCATCGAACAATTTTTGGAGCTTTACATAATATTTTAACTCTTCTAAAATGTCTATACTCTTTTAATGTGTTCTTAATAGCAAATTCAGAAAAATATCTCATTTTTATATGAGTGCGATCTGTGAAATAATTCTTATTTTAATAAAAGCAATTACTTTTCACTCTGCTATAAAATTGTGGTTTATAGCCTTAAATAAAAATGTTTTGATAAGGAAATATGTATTTGTATATTATAATACATAAAAATGCATTGTGTATATAACGATAAAAAAGAGCTTATTATATTTCGTTATGCTTCCTAAGTGAATACTAATTTATTATTAAAGGATTATACTCAATCCCCCAAATTCATAAAAATTATAACAGGCTTATAAGACTGCTATTTGACATATTTGTATGGAAAATCTGTCAAATAAGAGCTTTATAAACCTGTTATAATTTTTATGAATTAGACGGAATGAGTATAATCATCTATCTGTCAAAGCTGCCAGACAACTAGCTGTTTCGAAGTCGGTACACTGAATTATCCGCGCCCACTGATTTAGTAGCCCAGTTACTCTATTTTCGTTTCTGCTACACATGCAACAAGCTAATCTCTTATGCAATTTATTTTGTTTCTTTATTTTTTTTTTTAATTCCTTGAAATTGTTTTTTATGTAAAGATCATATGTATGTATGTATAGAACTGTTGAGTCAGTTTTATGTTAATTTTTATCTATTATTTATTACATATTAGTTTTTCTATTGTATTGATTACTTTTTTCCGGTTTTTACTAAGTTTGATATGTATGTATGTATATAGAACGTGGTGCATATGAATGTACATATTTCTGATGTGTGTATTTGCACTCGCATACAAACAAAAATTTGTGACTAATAAATAACAATAAATAATTTAAAGAAAAAAGTTTAATGATGAAATAAAAGACAGAAATAATCTTTGATTTTACATACATATTTAATTATTCGGTATCGCATAGCAAACTACCTCGGCCAAAAATATAATGCAGATATTGGAAAGTAATAACAACTTGAGTTCTATTAAAAAGAATAATAAAAATATCAAGCAGCGTCAGCACAAAATTAAATTAAAAAAAAAAAAAAAACTTGGGGGAAGCAAAAAACATGGCTGTAATGCTGTAATCAAATTGAGCTTCGAACACAACGTCATTTTGCAATATGAAGTTTTGAACTGATTTATGACAAAAAAAAATTTTTTTTTCCTAATTATATTTCAAAAATTCTTAATTCAATTAATTCTTTAGTTATTTTTTTTTTTTATAATTATTTTGCGAAGAACTAGTGTTGTTCATATTATATCTATGTATGTATATGGAAGTATATGTGTTCTTTATATTTCTTAAATAATGTTTTTTAATTATTAAAAACATTGTTTTATTATTACCTTTATTTTGACGCTGATGCTTTTTAAACTGCACTGTGACATATCAAAAGTTCATTTTCGAGTTGGGCCGTTTTGTTCGAAAAAAAATTGAGATTTAATCATTTGCCTCCTCTAAAGGAGTGATCGCATTCCGGACACCTCGACAAAGATTTTTGTTTTTTATATGTCGGTTTTTCACATGCCAAAATCTATTATCGATAATAACGATTACTAAATCACCCTCCTTAATGTATGTTTGTCCATAAAATATTTTAAAAGATTCGGTCCAAAATCAATAGAAATTAAATGAATTATATTTGCTTTCTTCTAGTCTGATTTCGAACAGCAACTTGAAAATGCTGGGGAAAAATTGGTTGTGGTCGATTTCTTTGCCACCTGGTGTGGCCCTTGCAAAATGATTGCTCCCAAATTGGAAGAGCTCTCAAAACAATTTGTCGACAAAATAGTAATTATTAAGGTAAGAAATCACATATTTGTTAGCCATTTAGCAGCACATTGTTAATAATAAACTTTGAAATCCCTTTAATTTTTCCACAGGTTGATGTTGATGAATGTGAAGATATTGCCATGGAATTCAATATCTCCAGCATGCCCACTTTTGTTTTCATCAAGAACAAACAGAAGGTGGAACAGTTTGCTGGCGCCAATCCAGAAAAGCTGGCCAGCACAATTGAAAAGTTCGCTTAAAACTTTTTATATTTTTAATGTTTTATGTAGCGTTCGTACACGTATAAAACACTTTCATTAGTTAATTTTTGCTTCTGTCATCGCCTTTTTTAATTTATACAAGCTTAACAACAATTTTAGATTGTACAATTAAAATATATGTATTTCAGATCGATATAAAAAAAGATTTCGCAGAATTCTGTTATTATTGTAAAGTTTATATACTACATCACAGTTGTTGTGAAACATTCTTAAAACAAGTAAAAGACATCCCATTTGTTAAATATTTTAAATGTATGTACCTATATGTTGCAAGTTTAAAGTTCGCCTACATAAAAACGTAGTTACACAAATGTTTACATCAATTGAAAATGATCTTAAATTTTAGAGTAATTGGAAAAAGCTTTTTGTGAATAAAAATTTTAAGAACAACGCTACTGAGCAAATTGTCAATTTAATTCTGTTCCTATTGGGCATAATCGTTAGTATTGTGTTAACACAAATTTAATAAAGTGTGCAAAAAGGATATTCTTAGAAAACTGAATTGAAACTCACCTTAGCACTCTGCCAATATCCATCAACTGTTCATGTTTTTACGCATGAATTTCAGACACGATTAACGTATGTATACCTAGGGAATTCTCTGATCTCCAACTTGGATGACGTTCCACACATTAAAGTTACGTAGGTACTTCCTTCAATTTCCAGTGCACATATATGTTTTACCACCACTCACTTTTCAAACAAACCACTAGATTGCTCTTTTTTTGCAATCGAACATCCGATCAAAATTAAACTAACTTGCCTCACTTTGCATGCAGACACATTAGAGTTTGGACGAACGTTCCGCAAAAAAGTTAATAAACACATAACTTAACACTGACTGTCTCATAATCGCAGATCATATTATTTTTTTGCACATATGGTGTGACAATGGATTTACTTTCTTTTTTGTATGTACCTACAACGAACACTATTTTTATTACACAGCAGCTTTTAATATTGATCTATTATTTGAGCGCTTTCTACTTGAGGCTTATATTATTTCAAATTTTATTCTGATTGGTTTTTCCAAGGTACAAAAATAACAAAATAAGATTTTATTTCACAATTTGCCTAGTACCAGAAAAACAAAACTTTCATCGTTGCAAAAAACTGCCGCCATTTTCGGCGTCAGGAAAACCGTTTGGCTTAAAAGTGCTGCCAAGTTTCCACCGCAGTTGCAAGCAAAGCTTTCAGCAGTGCATTTGAAAAACCCCCAGTTTTAAGAATTCTTCATTGGACTAATTAGTTTGTGTGGCTAATTTGAAAGGAAAACATAACTTTCTAATATAAATGATGATATTTTATATATTTATTTGAGCTTAAGGTCTTTTTGAAATTTGAGTATTTATTTTTGTCAATATTTCGCTCTCCTTCGGATAGCTTCTTCAGGACAATAATAATGAAAATTTTTTTTATTATTATTATTTTTCATTATTATTGTCCTGAAGAAGCTATCCGAAGGAGAGCGAAATATTGACAAAAATAAATACTCAAATTTCAAAAAGACCTTAAGCTCAATAAATATATACACTAGTATTCATAAAAAATAAAACATTGTTGAAACACATTTTACAACAAATTTTTCATATAAAATTTATTATAAAATGTATTTGAGCAACGTTTTATTTTTTATGAATACCGGTGATAAAATATAAGTAAAAAAGGGGTCAAATAACTAAATATTAAATAAATGATGATATATTTTTCTAAAACAAAATATATACTGGCAACACTATTTTGCTCTCATTCTTTTTCTGTTTTGTATGACATTTCTACGGCATTATTGTTATTGTGCAAAGAAACACAAAAAAAGCTTTGATAATATAGAAACTGTGGGCAAATTTATTTATAATAATAAAATAGAGTTTGTGATAAAATAATCAATCAATATAATTGTAGCAAATAATTTTAATTTATTTAAATTAGAAAGAGTAATGGAGATTTACGAAAAAATAATTAGGCTGAAATTAATTACCTACTGGCTTAGTTTAAATCTGCTGTTTAAGGCAACAAATCGAAATATCTACGAGTTTGTGTGCCAATTGTTATTTTTGTAATATACTATGGATTTATGTAGTTGTAAATAAAAAGGAAGACTGCTGCCATAAATTGATTAATTAAAATTGAAAAAAGTGATTTGATTGTTAAACTGTCCGAAAGGTTTAGCAACTGAAAATCGATTATAGTCTTAAGTGTGCGTGTGAACAATTTTTTTTTCGATGCAAGGTTTAATGTTGCAGATTGTTTATAAAAAGTCCATTTAAATACAATACACATTACTGTGGTCAGACTAAAAGACATTCGCCGTTAGAATTCTATTTAAAATAATATGCCAAGTGCCCAGTATCATCAGCTTGATACTGGCGATGGTAGACCGATTCAAAATAATGTGTTCCGGCGTTGTCATAGCAGCAGACTGAGAGCACTATTCCCAAAAACGGCTAGCAGCCGTCGTATATTTGTCTGTTTTATTTTGCTGATGATCCTAATTGGGTATGTTGTTTGGTGTGCATTTGCTAACTATAACAATGACGACAAGCTGGATTCATTCACTACTACAGGTAATTTTAAACTTGAAAATAGTTTCAGCTTGAACCATATCTGAACGTTAACTCACATTTAATATAAATCATTATTACAACAAATCAACTATGCCGCAAAATTGTGACTCATTAATCTGATGTTTGTGCATTTGCTTTGGCTATTTTAAGAAATTTATATGCTGGGTAACAAGTTTAATTTTAAATTCATATGTAGGTATGTACCTATGTGGGTTTTTATATTTATTTGTGCTCTGTTATTTTCAATAAATATTTTTTTTTTTTTTTTAATAAATAAAATAATAGCTATTTGTTACTAATTTAGTTTTATCTCGTGATAATGGGTAAATTTTTGTGAAAATTTGCCATTAGCCTAATATCATACAGCTGTATGCATTCATATGCAATTATTGGCTTTGGCATCAAATATTATTTAATGCATTTTACTATCTCTTTTTTTTCAAGATTTGTTTGACAATAAGCAATCAATAGAGCTATCTACAACACCGTGCAAGGAAGTATTTAATGATTCGCGCTTATATATTCAGAATAAACCACGACAGGAATGGGATAATTTACGCACAATTTATTTTGTTACTCCAACCTATCCAAGACGGGAACAAGTGCCAGAGCTCACCAGGTTGGCCTATACACTCTTACATGTACCACAAATACACTGGATAGTGGCTAATGATAACAACGTCTGTAATCCTTATGTAAATACTCTACTTGATAAATTCGGTAAATACACCTATGCATAAAAAATACAAAGTTGCATATATGCTGTTCCTTTTACAGGAATACCATTTACTCATTTGGCCAGTCCAATGCCAGAGCGTTTTCGTAACGCTAAATCAAAGCCTAGAGGCGTGGCCAATAGGCGGGCCGCTATGCAATGGCTACGACAACATAATATAACCAATGGCGTGCTATATTTTGGAGACGACGATAACACTTATGACTTAAAGTTATTTAGCGAAATACGGGATACAAAACTTGTATCCATGTTTCCTGTCGGTTTGATAGCTAGTTACGGTATAAGTGGGCCAGTCGTTCGTAATGTAATTAATATGCTCTAAATAGGAATAGCTAGATGCCGTTTTTATAATCTTTGTATATACAGGGTAAAGTCGTTGGTTTTCTAGACTCTTGGGTAGCTGGTAGACGGTGGCCTGTTGATATGGCTGGCTTTGCTGTGAATTTGGCATATATGGCTGCATACCCGAATGCTAGTATGCCTTTTAAACCTGGCTACGAAGAAGACTACTTTTTGCGTAGCATAGCTCTTACGTTAGACAAAATTGAACCAAAAGGTAACAATTGTACTGAAATTTTAGTATGGCACACTCAAACTAAAAATCATAGTCGAGAGCCAGTCAAAATTAGTCACGAATACTTGGACAATCGATCAAATTTGGGAGCTTTATTTAAAGCTCTTGCTAAAATGGGTGTTTCAGATGCTTCTGATGATCAGGGTAAGTTATAGTTGGTATGCATAAATAAGTTACACCTAAACACACTTAATGCTCCTTGTTTTTAGGTCCAAAGGCTATCATCAGTTGTAACGGCAAGGCAAAGCCTTTATCACACTTTCTTAGCTGAAACTCATTTTTTTGGGGAGTGTTTTTCAACAGCATCTTTTAGATATCATCATCTCTTAGTTCCAATTGTTTTTGCAACACAAATTCTATTTAGGGTTCTTAAAAAAAGCTTAATTGGTCAACTTTTGTGCTTATCTTTGACACTTCTTTGATAAAATTTGAAATACATTTTGGCTCGATTATAGAAAGTAGCCTAATTTCGGTTCGGTTTCCTATCAGGAAATTAAAAATTTATTTTTGCTACTCAATTGTGATTTGATGACTATCTTTAAACAAGCGGAAATTTTTTTAATATGAACTTAATTATTTATTTGCTTTAAGAGCCAATTGAAATGTATTAATTCAGGTCCAAAAATGAACCTTTTCAAAAAATATTTGCTGTATTTTTCAGCTGTCTATATGCCGACGACATTTCGTTGGTGCTAATCAACTCATCAGTAGACTTGAAAAATTCTTAAAAGTTTGTTTGAAACTTAACTACTTATTTCATAATTCCCATGAACATGTTAAAGGTTTGTTTGAACATTTCTGATTCTCATTCTGTTCATGGGAGTTATGAAATAAGTAGTTAAGTTTCAACCAAACTTTTAAGAATTTTTCAAGTCTACTGATGAGTTGATTAGCACCAACGAAATGTCGTCGGCATATAGACAGCTGAAAAATACAGGAAACATTTTTTGAAAAGGTTCATTTTTGGACCTAAATTAGGAAATTTTTTTAATTTATTTTTTTATTATAAGGATTATACTTTAAAATTTCTCAGTTAATATTCAAAGTTTACAATTAAAATATGTTGCTTCTTACAATATATGTATATATATATACATATATATATATATATATATATATATATATATATATATATATATATATATATATATATATATATATATATATATATATATATATATATATATATATATATATATATATATATATATATATATATATATATATATATATATATATATATATATATATATATATATATATATATATATATATATATATATATATATATATATATATATATATATATATATATATATATATATATATATATATATATATATATATATATATATATATATATATATATATATATATATATATATATATATATATATATATATATATATATGTATATATATATATATATATATATATATATATATATATATATATATATATATATATACATATATATATATATATATATACATATATATATATATATATATATATATATATATATATATATATATATATATATATATATATATGCATATATATTATAATTATTTTTATTTTTAACGTCTAAAAGACTTAGTCAATATAAAATACATTTTGTTTTCTAATTCGTAATCAATGCTTGATTATATATTGTGATAATATTTAGGTCTCTCTGCTTTTAAAATATCATAAGTATCCATGTATGTATAAGTAATCCTAATAGCAGAAACAATCAGTACTTGAACAAAACAACAGAATAAACTTACAATCAACAACGGTTTGCCGGAAATGGACTTGTAAATTAAAATTAAGAGAGTTTTGTAGATCATTGTACTAAGAAATGAGAACATAGTCATCACTTCGTATAAGTGATATGAAACAACAAAGGTCTGGCTTTGAAGACGTGAAATAGCATCCACACAACAAAAAGGTAATAAACGAACAGTGCGAAGAATTGGAAGTGATTGATAAAAGACCTCTACGCATTTCAGCAAAAGTCGGTCCATTTTTGCAATGCTCCCGGGTTCGAAGCTAATTGGGTGCTGATGAGTATCAAGATTACAAAAATATTCCTTACTTTGAACTTGAAGCCCATTTTAAAATATAATTAGTGATTGTAAACTACAAAGCGCAGAAAATTCAATTAAATAAAATTAATTAACAAATTCACTCTTTAGTATTTGATGATATTTGTGTACATATCGCTATGCAACACTTATAAAATAATTAAACGATTTTCCTATTTTTATTTATTTATTTAATTTTAATTAAACTCAATAAAATGTCTCATTGAAAATGTGAAGTTGGAAAATTATTCAAATTTTGACGAAAACCATGTGCACTTTCTTGGCTCCCACTTATAGCCTTATAGCCAATAAATGCAATATTACAAGAAAATAATTCATGAAGCAAGTACCAGCTATATAGGTAATGTATGACATTTGGCAATTACAAAATAAAATTTACAATTTCTTTATAGAAATCACATTGATTTTGTGAAGAAATTGACAACTTCCTGCCAATTTCTTGTAGTGACATCTAGTAGAGAATAATAGAAAGATTCCATATTGGAGGATATATATGAAAAAGTGCCACCAAGTTTGCGGAAAAATTTAAGAGTACTCACTTGGATATGCAATTACCAAGGCAGCACTTTGACTAATCGTTACTTTTACTTCACTAATGGAGGCAAGTATGTCGTCGTGTGAAAGAAAATTGTAAAACTTTGCATAAAGAACTGCTCCTGGACTATAGAAATATTTAAAATAATTATAAACTTATTGAAATATAAAAAACAATTTTGTACATCATACAGCGGTACAAAGTGTAAAGTGAATAATTTAAATAAATAATAAGTGAATTAACATTGACGTCAAGTTGCGAAAAACATTACCAAAATTTTGTGAAAAAAGAACACCGTCTGCGAAATATATTGCAAGGGTACTCCTTATATCTTTAAAAAGAAAGTTATTGGCAGAAAACGACCCCGGAAAAGGTTTGACTCGACAATAATTTAGCACACTCCCAAGCATTCCACAGAAAAATTAACATTTGGTTGATTATGTGAAAAATATATGTATATATTAAGACAAGCTAGCTACTCTGCGAAATGCGTATACCCGATTCCGCAGCCATTAGGGCAGAGAAACCCGATTCCGCAGCCATTAGGGCAGAGAAAACAGTGAAATTGCTATATGTCGTCAAAAAATTATATAGGGAATAGTGCCTATATAAAATTACCTTCTTACAAATTTAAAAGACTATTGCAGGGAAAAAACAAAGGTTATCGAAAATTTTTCCGAATTGGGATCATAGTCTTTGTGACTCGACGCTTCACAAGTATTTTTTTTCTGTATTGTGTATTTCTTCGACTGTAATAAAATTGTAAAGTGAACGGTTCGGTCGGTCGATTAAACGAGTGTTACAAATAAAAAAAAGTAAAAATCTGTGGTGTATTTGAACCACGTTAGATTTTTAAGTTTTGCTCGCTTTTGTTAAGTAAATCAATTTAAAAATAATTTTTTTTCCCAAAAGTGATTATTATGCAAAACTTACTGTACTAAAAATTCTGAACAAAACAAAAAAACTACATACCTATAAAATAAAGTTTTTTGTTAAAGAGAAGAAACCTGATTTTTTTTGAATATCGTTTAAAGAAAAATTGAAAAGGAAAAATAAGATCGACGCTGTAATTAAACGTAAGTAAACTTGATTTAATTTTTCCATGTTAAAATAAAGTTCAGATAAAAATTGTGTTTTTTTACTAAAGTTTTTGGGACCAAGTTACACCGCCAGCAATGAAATTTCGCTTGAATAGAGAAAACATGCATACAAACATTCGAACATGTAGTCATGCATAATACACGAACACATAAAGAGCATTGCATATATATTTATGTATGTACGTGTACGTGCCTTGTGTGTATGTTTTCCAAACAGTATTGAAATAGGAGGTAAAATATAATGATGTCGATTAAGTTGTGTATGTGTGAGTGTGTAATACTATTGCTTATGCCACCATAAGCTCTATACATGCGATTTTAAGTGCGTGTATTGAAAATAATAGTTTGTTGTTGTTATTTTTATTTTATTTGTTGAGAGGTGTATGAGTGTTGTGTATACACACATATATATCTTTATTTAATCTATTATTTTGTGATTATTTAAAGTTTACGCTTGCACTGCAGCATTATCCTCACACCCACAAACAATCATATGTGAAATGAAAATCATTTGCCTGCCTATGACAGGGGACGTAAACTCCATTTTATCGTGCATACATACATATGCTTCTATGTACATATGTACACGATTTCATTAACTTCACTGGAGATGTTCACTTGTTTGACTTCAGGTCATGCGATCTAACGCTTCGAATGTTTGGTCTAAATGATTTTTCTCATAATTTTTTCTAGCCTTTTTGAACTTTTCGGAACAAATTGTTTTGTACAGCCGTAGTCATACTTAATAAATATTGCTACGTAGTGCATTTTGGTTATTAGTAAGTCATAATCGAGTAGTCTTGATAATATAAAAATATTTGCTTTGTATATTTTTTTCAGTAGATTTAGGCATAAGGAAACAAAATATGTATTATTTTTTATTTATTATTATTATTATTTCTTTATTTAGCATATTTATTGCTATTTACACAAAATTTCAAAATTTTTTTTTTTTACTAAATATAAGATTAAAGGGTTAAAATTTTCTTTTTTCTCTCTCTAAATTAATTGTTTTTACATCACTACACATGTAAAAAAAATCATTTTCGTGGTGTCCGATTGCTGGTTTTTTTTGTATTTTTTTTATGGGGACCCTAAGGTCGTGTGGTACCAGGTCGGTGTGTTTGTAAGATAATATTAAGGAGAAACAATTACTGAGGGTTGGTCATGCATCTTTTTTTTTTTATGAAAAATTTTAATTTTTCTAGAGCTTTTGGAAAACACGTCTATTCTCTACGAAAACACTGTCTTTTGTAATGAAACGCGCGTTTTGTATAAAATGGCTATTAAATTATATTATTTAATTTCAACATTATAATTCAGACTGGAGGTTTTTAAATCTATATCAGAATACTTAATTAATTTTATATTTTGACAACTCGAACAGACCATCCCTACTTCTGACATCTCTATGGGTATCCTGGGACGGATTATAATTTTTTCTCCCCAATATTTTATTCGAGCACACCGATCCAGTTAGACGTCTCTCTACGGCGGCTTCCCTTCAAATATAAAAAAACAAAATTAAAATCGGAGGCGTCGAATATTGTCGTTTTGATATGCATAGCGGGACTTTTTTCTCATACCAAAAGCTATCGATAAATCGTTGAACATGGACACTTCCCAGTAAATTTCAGTAACGTATTTGATCGAAAAATTTACGCTAAAACTCAATTATATAAAGTCGATTTCGATTATTTTAATTCGACAAAAGTCATAAATTATTTTAAAAGAGTTACCTGCTTAGTTATGCAAAGCCTGTTAAATAAGATCTATCCAAGTCAACAGTTGGTTGGCGTTTTTCTTTTCTGGCGTACTTCGTTAAAATACACTTCACTGCGACATACCATAAATTGCAGCATTCAAATACTTATTTAATTTGTGCATAATCGTCCAGGATTCAAAATTCCGCACATGGAATAAAGAACAGCAATAATTAAAATGAGCAAAACCGTAGAGCACAATTTTTTAAAAATATCAACTTACCATTTCGGGTTTATATACATACTTCTAAGAGAGGTTCCGTTGTTTGTGCTCGTACTTCCTCGTCATTTTTGGAATCGGTAAGAGCTTATGAAATTTTTCTTTTCGCGGTTCAGTTTACCCCCACACACTTAATATATGTATGTATAACTGGAAGAGTAAGATACAGCTCATATGTGTAAAGTACTTAGTACAATCAGGAAGTGTGTTACATTCAATTTTATACCACATCCACCTTAGTTTCTCTGTGTCGTGTACATTGTAAAATATAGAGTAGTCAAAAGCAAACTCCTGCTGAAAAATAATTATTATATTATTTAAAAATCGTTTGTAAGAAATAGTGAAAAGGAAAAAAAAAATATAAATATATTGGTATAGGTATTTTTCGCACTCCTACTTTTAGGTGTTCTCGTCAACTTAACAAGAAAATCTAAAGAGAACTAAATGCAGAAAGTTCAATCAGACTTAAAGATGGAAGAAAAGATACCTTATTCCATCCTTACAGATGTTTGCCGCTAAGAACTTATTGTTTGCTCTGGCAACACCGTATGTCACTTCGTACGTACATACATATGTACGTACATTTGAAAGTGTCAAAGAGTATATACATTTACATGTTCACATATGTACATACATATATATTTATATTTCTGTTAGCGATTACGTTGCACATTGTAAATATTATGCCGCCAACATATTGCAACTCTCAAATATGCCATCCATACAAACTTATTAAGCACTTGCGCACTGCTCATTGACACGTACAACCAACATCTCAAACATAATAACCCTCTTGCTTCAATTTCTACTATGATTTTATTCGTGTTCTTAACAATAACATAAATTGGCAGAACCCTAACTTAGTATAACAATAGCTGTACTTCCTAAATTAAGGGCTGGTTAGAACAATTTATATACACACAATATTTATTTATATATTTTCATCTAACTGATCGCTTTTTTAGTCAATAAAACAGTATGTTGAATAAGAAAAATTTATTCCACTAATACCTACTTTCAATTGGCTTAAAATCTTGACAACAAATTCATATATACATACATACATACATATGTACATAGGTATCTATTTTGTGTTTAGGAAATAAAATCAATATTCAACTACACAGTGGTACTAAGCACAAAAAAAAAAATATTAGAATAACTTTCTAAAGTAAAAAAAAAAACAGCAAGTTCTTTTAATTAAGTCCTTATATTCAAACGAAAAACTTAAAGATTATAATGAATATGAAACCTTTTTGCCATGATGAAATAAATTATTGTATGTTTGTAGGTATATTATGCAACAAGATTATTAGAAGTTGTTATTTTGCATACTGTTAACGACTGAAACGTCGTCACTGACGATGAAATAAAGAAGACATTTTTACTACTTTTACCGATTTGAAAAAAAAAAAAATTTTTAAAGCGGTTTGTGTTGTTTTTTTTTTACAAAAATATAAATGTAAAAATACATATGAACTATATAAAACATCTGAAACTTAATTACCTTTAATATAATAATAATAATTTTGCCACCCTCCTGTTCTTTTTTAAATTTTATTGCAAATGCAATAGATATGTATGTATGTATGTATGTATGTTCATAACTTTGTATAGATGTATGTATGTATGTGTGCGTGTATGTGTATTGTGTGTTTTAATGTAGACAAAACGGGTTCACGAGCTTTTATGACAAACATAATTTGGTACGCTGAAAAATTCCAACCCCAAAAACTTTTACTAGATAAAAATCAAATGAAATATTTTTTACGATATTTTTGGTTGCAGACTGTCTCTTTGTACATGTGACAAACATTACTTTAATCTGAACCCGTAAAATAATGTCAACAAAAATATCAGCTTCAGCCGATAGTAGTAGTACTACCGTTAGCCCAGCTACAAGTTCGTCTATGTCCGCTGCATCAAATGGTTCTACAACACCAGCCAGACGTCTACGCACAAGAACTTCAACGGGCGGCAATATAAGCGGCAGCGAATCAGCTCAGAAAAAGTATGGATCAAACACAGACAAAAATGAATCAGTTTCCAATGCGACCTGCGTGACTCCAAGCAGTGAAGATAAACTAAGTGCAAGTAAAAAATACCACAATAGTTGTCCCCAGCCGCCAACAAGTTCTGGGCGTAAAGAAAAGAATCATTTACAACCACACAGCTCTAGTAATTTCAACATGAATAAAACGGAAGAATTTAACTTTGATACACCGTTAGAGTGTCCAGTTTTTCGTCCTACTACAGAAGAATTCAAGAATCCTTTGGCCTATATCAGCAAGATACGGCCAATCGCTGAGAAATGTGGCATTGCCAAGATTTTGCCACCAGAATCCTGGTCGCCCCCCTTTGCAGTTGACGTCGACAAACTGAAGTTTACACCGCGTGTTCAACGCCTTAACGAGTTAGAAGCGAAAACTCGTGTCAAGCTTAACTTTCTTGATCAAATAGCAAAGTTTTGGGAGTTGCAAGGTTCCTCACTCAAGATTCCCATGGTTGAACGCAAAGCTTTGGATCTTTATACTCTTCATCGCATAGTACAGGAGGAGGGCGGTATGGAACAAACTACAAAGGAACGCAAATGGGCCAAAGTGGCAAATCGTATGTCTTACCCTTCCAGCAAAAGTGTTGGTGCAACTCTTAAAGCGCACTATGAGCGAATTCTACAT
The DNA here is from genome assembly GCA_963662145.1 of Sturmia bella. Classification (NCBI taxonomy): domain Eukaryota; kingdom Metazoa; phylum Arthropoda; class Insecta; order Diptera; family Tachinidae; genus Sturmia; species Sturmia bella. The sequence continues at coordinate 68,718,503 of OY759171.1, read as the reverse complement.
CCTTTTGAAGTCTATACATCGGGAAAGGTTCTGGGACAAGGTTCTGGCACAGGCACGGGTGCTAATGTAACGAATACCGACGTTAAGTTAGAAGATGGTACAGATTATAAGGTTCACGAGATCCCAACTCGTCAACAAATCGCTCCACCCAATGAGACTAATGCCCGTCGCTCCAAGCGTTTTGCAAATTCAAGTGCCAGCTGTGGTTTAGGCATAAGTCGAAGCGGTGTCAAGACAGAAACAAAAGAAGATTTTAAAAGGGACTTACTGAGTTGTTTCAATGCTTCAGCTGCTTGTGCGGCCAACCGTGCAAGTTCAGGAAATGTCATCACTGGTTCCAGCCAGAAGAAAGCCCCTGATCCAAGTGTTGCAGTAGATCCTCTAATGAAGTACATTTGTCACATTTGTAACCGCGGTGATGTTGAAGAATCAATGTTGTTGTGTGATGGCTGCGACGACTCATATCATACCTTCTGTTTGCTGCCGCCGCTGTCTAGTATACCAAAAGGTCAGAATATATAAATGTGTTTTCTTTTTACTAAGTAGATTTTTTTTTATTTTCTCTCTTTTCCTACATTTTCATAGGTGAATGGCTTTGCCCTCGTTGTGTTGTGGAAGAAGTCAGCAAGCCAACCGAAGCTTTTGGCTTTGAACAGGCCGAACGAGAATACACCTTGCAGCAATTCGGACAAATGGCAGATCAGTTTAAAATGGACTATTTCCGCAAGCCCGTCCATTTAGTGCCTACTGATCTAGTAGAACGTGAATTTTGGCGCATCGTTTCCTCAATTGATGAGGATGTGACTGTTGAATATGGTGCAGATCTGCACACAATGGATCATGGCTCCGGTTTCCCAACAAAAAGTTCACTTTACTTGTTGCCAGGTGATCAAGAATATGCCGAATCGAGTTGGAATTTGAATAATTTGCCTTTGCTGGAAGACTCCATTCTGGGCCACATAAATGCAGATATAAGCGGAATGAACGCTCCTTGGATGTATGTGGGCATGTGCTTCGCCGCTTTTTGTTGGCACAACGAAGACCACTGGAGCTACTCCATCAATTATTTACATTGGGGTGAACCAAAAACCTGGTATGGCGTCCCTGGCAGCTGTGCGGAACAATTTGAAGAAACTATGAAGCAGGCTGCTCCTGAACTATTTGCGTCTCAGCCAGATTTACTACATCAACTTGTGACCATAATGAATCCCAATATTCTAATGAATAATGGAGTGCCAGTTTACCGTACGGACCAAAATGCTGGGGAATTTGTGATTACATTTCCACGCGCCTATCATGCCGGCTTCAATCAAGGATATAATTTTGCAGAGGCTGTTAATTTTGCACCTGCAGATTGGCTTAAGATGGGTCGTGAGTGTATAAATCATTATTCAATGCTACGCCGATTTTGCGTATTCTCGCACGACGAACTCGTATGCAAAATGGCTCTTGAACCAGCAAAGTTAACTTTTGGCATAGCCACAGCTTGTTATATTGATATGGCGGAAATGGTCGACTCCGAAAAGAAATTGCGTAAGTCCTTACTTGAATGGGGGGTTACTAGGGCAGAGCGGAAAGCATTTGAATTGATACCGGATGATGAGCGTCATTGTCAGGAATGTAATACAACATGTTTCCTTTCGGCCGTCTCTTGTGAGTGCACAAAGGCCATTGTTTGCTTAAGACACTATACAGTTTTATGCACGTGTCCTCCAGACAAGCATACCCTTTTATATCGTTACACTCTTGATGAAATGCCTCTCATGTTACAAAAACTCAAGTCCAAAGCTCAAAGCTTTGAGAGATGGCTCTCACGATGTCGAGATATTGTTGATGCCAACACGCCAACATCAGTAACAATACAGGAGTTGCAGGAACTATGCAAAGAAGCTGAAATCAAAAAGTTTCCCTCGTCTTTGCTAATAGATCGCCTTAATGCTGCTGTTTTGGAAGCAGAAAAGTGTGTAACGGTCATTCAACAATTAGGAATAAATAAGGTAAAACTCTATCACAACTAAATTGTTATTTTGCTTTAATTATCTGGTTATTGTATGTTTGATATCCCCGTCTAGGTTCGTACTCGTTCAGATAACAGCTTGGAAGCTGCTCAGTACAAATTAACAATGGAAGAGCTTGAACTATTTGTTCAAGAAATTGATAATCTTTGTTGTACTATTGAGGAAGGGGTATCAGTGCGAGAACTTTTAGTTTTGGGCAAACAATTTGTCGAACGCACTAATGATCTGCTGAAAAATCCTTTAGATGTCTTGGAAGAAGCCGAATTGGAAGCAATAATCGGAGAAGGCAATTCATTGCGAATCGAACTACCACAAATGCAAAAGTTGAATATGCGACTTAAACAATTAAAATGGTACAAACGATCACAAGGCCTTAGAGCTGCCAGTGCAAAACTTACGTATGATGATGTTAAAAACCTGTTGCATGTTGCTGCCGCCGAAATTGTGCCCACTGATCCAATAATAGATGCAGAAATAAGGAAATTGCAGGAAATTGGAGCTTCTATAGAAGCATGGGAATGTCAAGCTAACAAATATTTTAACTGCAGTACGCAGCGTCATGAGCTTATGGAAATCGAACAATTTTTAAGAACCGCTACTGAAATCGAGGGACAAGTTCCATCGTATGGCTTACTTAAGGATGCCTTACGAAAGGCTAAAGAATGGCTTCGCTCCGTTGAACAGCTTCAGGCAAACGACCACTTTCCTTACTGTCACACGTTGGAAGCAATTGTTTCCCGTGGTGCAAATATTCCGATTAAACTTGAGGAGCTCTTGCGCATGCAGGGTCATTTAAAAAGTGCACACGATTGGAAAGAAAACACGGAACGAGCATTTCTGAAGAAAAATACTTTCTACACACTCTTGGAAGTTCTTATGCCCCGAGGAGAGTCTGTTATCATAGACTCTGATCTAAAGAAGCCCTTTGAGGATGATTTCGTTAAAGAAATGAATCCAGCTCAAATTGTCGACTCTTTTAAAGTAGCTGAAGAAAAGGAGCTTCGTGACATGCGAGAGTTAAGACGACAAAACATGGCTAAAAATCCACTGCGGGATGATTATTGTCTGTGCAAATCATCCTTCCACGGTGTGATGTATAATTGTCAATTATGCAGAGATTGGTTCCACGAAGATTGTGTACCCTCAGCGCCTCAAATTCAAACAAACTGTGCGAAGGACGACAACATTAAAATGAAGTGGTTATGTCCCTCCTGTGTTCGATCGAAGAGACCGCGCCTTGAAACAATTCTCCCATTACTGGTTTCCTTACAGACCCTACCAATACGCTTGCCTGAAGATGAAGCTCTTCGTTGCCTTGCAGAAAGGGCCATGAACTGGCAAGATCGTGCGCGAAAAGCCCTTACAAGTCCCGATGTGACAGCTGCACTGGAAATAATATCAGCCGCAACGCAACAAAGAATTAAGCAGAAAAAGCGTAAGAATGCTAATAGTTTTTTAACATCAGCGCGCAAGCCCAGACGCAGCAGCCAGAGAAATTCCAAGGACGATGGCTCAGACAACGCCGATTCAGATGACGAGGGCCGCTTGCATATTGTTGAGGAAAACTTTAGCAACGACGAGGAAGAAGAAAATGAAGCGAATGCACCAAATGAAAATGCAATTAACCACAATGGCCTACAGCTTCAGAAATTGTTGTCAGATAGCGAGACTGACAATCTCGAGGAACTGATGATGGAAGGTGACCTCCTTGAAGTATCACTGGATGAATCACAAGAATTGTGGCGGGTTCTTTCAGCAGTTCAACCTGTTCAGCCTTCGGAAGCAGCTGCACTTGTAGAGCAACATCAGTCGATGATAAAACAACAAAATCAACTGATGAACCAACAGCCGACTTCCAGTGTAAATTCCGCCGCAGAAGACTCAAACGATAGTTTACTCGTGCAGAGTAGTCCGAACAGCACCAGTAATAGCGGCAGCGGTAATGGACGCAATTCAGCTAGTGTAGTCAAAAAACGCAGATCTCTCGACCCTACAACTGGATGTCCCATTCCTCGAAAGAAAATAAACACACCGAACAAACAAAATACTTCCATTGGATCAAATACATCATCTGCCAAGAAATCAGCTAGGAAATCAGACGCCAATAGCAAAGCAACAATAATGGCTGACGACAATGTAGAGAATTACACACCTGGAAAACAGTCTAACGGCGGCGGCTCTCAAAATCAGTCCAATAGCAACACTGCTTCCGGATCGCAGAAAAAGCATAGGAAGCGTGTTGGGGGAAACAGTAACAACAGTAATACAAACGTGTCGGCTAGTCAAAAGAAAAGCTCCCAAAGAGCACAAATGGCCCAACAAGAGGATGACGAAGAAGAATGCCGTGCTGAAAACTGTCACAAACCGACAGGACGCGAAGTGGACTGGGTACAATGTGATGGTGGCTGCAACGAGTGGTTTCACATGTACTGTGTCGGTCTTAATCGAAGCCAAATCAAAGCTGACGATGACTACATTTGCATTCGTTGTTCGAAAAACGTGACAGTTACCACGACGGGTGTCAACAGTGGCGGAGGCACCGCATTGGCACCCCAACAAAAAGGTCGTTCCCAAACGGCACGATAAATGAAAACGCCTTATTGATTTCGTCATGTAAACATAGTAAATATTTAATCGATATTGAATAAAACCAATTCTGTTTTAAAAGGGCATACTTTTTTAAAACCACATATTTCCTTCCCCCCCTTCTTACTTCCTAATGTTTTCATACTGCTTAAAACTACTTTTCTTTGTTCATCTATTTAGTAAAACAAGAATTTCGAATAAAACATACGAAAACCAACTTCGCACGCAAATTGTCATAATGTGAATGGAAGAAAAACAGGATATTAAGTATTTTTTGAACAGAACTACTCCTAACTAATTCATGCAGCTAGATCTATTTTGTACAGAACTGGAATATCTTGAGTAATATGTCGACCAATACTAGACGGAAAGAAAACTGCAGTTAAATTATGAATTAAGTTTTTATGTTTTAGTTGTTAAAAATAAATTTTTCATGTTCGATTTGCGGCAAAACGTAACTGGGCAGAACGAGTAATTATAATAAAAAAAGAAATAAAATGCTAGCAGTTTTTGTCTATATCTTCATTTTATTATACATGTAATGAATATGAACATATTTATATAACAAATAATATTTTACGATTTTACTGAATCAAAGCGATAATTTATATATCATTTTATTTTATAATGTTAGTTTTATTTGTAACTTGTATTGCTTAATTAGTATGTAACACTCTGCCCATAATGATTAGTATGTATATACATATATGTTTTTATTATTATATGCATATGTATATCAATAACTACTTATAAAAGAGAAAGGAAAAATTAAAGAAAAAAACATGAATACTTAGATTTTAATACATACATATGTGTGCAGAACATGTAGAACATATTTGCGTAAAAAATTTAATCAAAATTTTAAAAGAAGTGGTTAAAAGAAAAACATAAATGAATTTTCACACAAGCAGACAAAGGATTAGCTGTGGAACTTATTTATAGACGACCGGACCCAAGAAAGAACAAAGAAGTCCGTTAGATATAATTACATACATACATACGTCTTTTTAGTATTGTAAATTTTTCATTTGTTTTTTTGCTTTTTTTGTAACATGTAAAGATTAAATTAATATATTACTATACTTTGATTAAATTTTTTAGCATATAAACACACACACACACACCGTATACATACACGCATTAATACATACACACTTACATGCAAATACATATGATGAAAACTTTAATTTAAATTTGATGTAATTCTAAATGATAAATAATAAATGTAGTATTTTAAAAACAGTTCTATTCTTAGTTGTTTTGATTTTAGCTCCAGTTGGAATTGGCATTTGCTTATGGCGAAAAAATAACTAGGGTTACTTTGCTCAGTTGCCAAAAACTTGTGCCATTTTATTTTCTGACAAAATGTTACCTTTATGCTACACTTCGCCGATGATCCTGGTAGGCTACTCTGTATTACAATCTGTCGCACTGTTATGACACACAGCCAAAGATGCCCCACTGGCCTTTTCTAAAAAATATGATACACTTTTGATATCACGTTCCTTTCTAAATATGTCGAACATAAAACTGGTAGAGTATGTCGTGCATTCTGCCTCAAGCAAGGCAGAATGCACCTTTTTACATATCCGCTTCATAGGCCTTTATACAAAAGTATACCACAACTTGTCTTTTTACTTACCGTCTATCATGACACAATTAATTAAATGTATCTTGTATAGCCAGATGGGCAACCGGCTGTTTCTGGGTAGCAAACACCCTTCATCAGCAGCCTATGAACTTTGGCCGTGTCAAATTTCAAAATTTAATACAGCCGCTTGAGCCACTCGGCAACCAAAGCTCGCGCAATTTTTCTTCTATTTATATACTTAATTAACATTAACCAAAGCAATGATCCTTTTGTAGTCTATGGATGATTTTTTGATTAACAGTCTTCTCAGGAGACTGTTAATTGCTCTTGAGAGCTTTTTCGTGCATGTTCTGGTTTGCATCCTTGAGATCTAGAGGCTTATTTTATTGATACAACTTAAACATTTACGCCATGCTATGCGATATTTGTTAACATTATACTGAATAATTTTTTAATTACATTGAACTATGTATATAAATTATTTTATATAGATCCTGATGTTATATTAAAACGGTATAAAATCGTCGAATAGTTGGGAAATGTACATAATAAACAGGAGTTGGGTGAGATACCTACTTTTATATAAATTTGAGTTTTTAAATGTAACCGTTCTTAAAGTTTGAATTAAAAATGCTGTTTCCTTTTGGTGCGTGCTTTTTCCCCTTTCTGGTCCTTAACTGTATTGTTTTTGGTCTCTTTCAATTCTCTGCAAAATTTACTCTCTTCGACTCTTGCTGTAGAAACTTTCATGCGTTAGTTTAAATTGTGAAGGAAATAAATACTCCAGTTGTGTCAGTCTTTTAACCGTTGATGAATTTAGTAATAACTTTTTCGCAAATACTGTCAGCTCGTAGGAAAAACACAAATATTAACGTTCTTAAGAAACAACAAAAATTTTGCTGAAAAACTTGTTAAATAAAATTTTATATACCTTCACATTGTAATATACATACATACATGAGCATATAGATACACTCATGAATGTTTTTTGTGCAAAGACCAAATGAAAATTTTCAAGTGGATAAATAGTTTTGTCGTAGAATCAAATTTAATCCGTGCAAATAAACAATTTTAAGCAAAAAAAAAAAAAAAAAAAAAAAAAAGGAAAACACTGAATAATGTTTAATGCTCCTGATGATAAATGTGAATATTATTTAATAGAAGAAAGTGAGTGATTTTTAAGTACATACCTATTAAATTTTTATTGCATGCCACCACATACATACATACATACATATGTATGTATGTACAAGTGTATATCTAGCAGTTTGGAAAAAGTCTTGAAGTCATCGTACATACCTACATACATACATATGAAACAACTTCAAGCAAAAATATTTACTTACGGTCGGTCCTATTTATACAAAAATGTTTAATGTTTGTTGGGTTCTAATTTCACAAATATCTATACAATAGGTATTTGTCAAATAAGCCTTCAATAAACGTGAAGCATTTTTTTAATAAGTCAGCTAATGATTACTTACATACATACATATGTGTGTATGTAAGTACGAACTATTTGTTTGTGCCTTTACCTACATATCTGTGTATTTACAATGATAGTTACTGTCACACAACCAGCAACATTCAAAGAACTAAAAGTTCTTTTTTGCTTTACCCTTAGTTGTTTGATAGATACCTACAACATTTGATAAAGTTAATTTTAATCTGATAGGATACATATGTATGTAGGTACACACTATTTAAGAACATCTTATATAGAACATAAGAGGATTTTTCCGAACAATTTTGAATGCACCCATTCAGTACCTACATATGTACATATGTATGTATGTGCATATGTATGTAAATGCTCTTACACACGTATTTACATACATATGTATGTACATACATACATATATATTTTTGCTAAATAATCGATTTTGAAAATGGTTATTTAAATTATAATTTTTTAACACGCACATACATACATACGTATGTATATCCATACATATACACATACATAAGTACAATATGGCATGCATTTGTTCTTGAGAGAAAGGAAAAGAAAACAGGAACAAAACAGCAGTAAAGTACGCATTCATACAAACACATACAAACATAACTACCTACTCCTAAAATGAAATGACTTCTGTATAAAAATCTATCAGTTTCTCAACAAAAATGAGTTAGTTTTGCTAAAACTTTTGTTGCCCTTTAAAATGTGAAAACAATGAAGAAATAATATTGTTATTGTTTACCATGCCTTCAGGTGTGTGTCCTTCAACGTATGCTTTTATTTATACAACAAACTCATCATCATCTACATTCGCCCATACATATGGGCATACATACATACATACGTATGAATGTATGCATGCGTGTATATTTTTTGTGTGAAACCAAAAAAAAAACGAGGTTGGCAAGAAATTCATTAAAACCCTTAAGCCCCTAATTTTGTAATTCACAACGTAATTGCAGAACTTGAACGGAAAACAATAACGTATTAATTCAGGTCCAAAAATGAACCTTTTCAAAAAGTTTACTGTCTTTTCGAAAAGGTTAATTTTTGGACCTGAATTAATGCATTTCAATTGGCTCTTAAAGCAAACAAATAATTAAGTTCATATTGGAAAACAATAAGAAATTTTAAAATATTTTACAAAATTATTGTTGATGTGGACACAATTATAAAATCCAAACTTGATACATATGCCTAGGTAACAAACAACCAAGGGTAAATTGTTGGTGATGTTGAGAATTTGAAAATTTGTATACAAAACAACAGCAATATTTTGAGAGAGTTTCAAAGTTGTTATTTTTTCTCGTTTAAAAAGTTCAACTATAAAGTTATATTAATAATACATTTATATTAAATTACTTTTTAGGCTCAAGTTCAACCCTTGGGTTTTCACTACTTTTTAATCAATATCAATTAAGTAAAGATAAGTAAAAATTTATTTGCTAGGTGGACAACCGGCTGTTTCTGGGTAGCAAACACCCTTCATCAGCACCCTATGAACTTTGGACGTGTCAAATTTCACAATTTTGGCACAGCCGCTTTAACCACTCGGCAACCAAAGCTCACGCAATTCTACTTTCTGTTTGTATACTTAATTAACATTAACCAAAGCAATGATATTTTTGCAGTCTTGGACGATATTTGTCGTCTCAGAAGACTGTTGCTCTCTGTTTATATGAAAGCTTTTTAATACATGTTCTGTTATGCATCATTGAGATCTAGATGCTCTTTTATTGATACAATTTGAACATGTTCGCCATGCCCTGCGTTATTAACATTTTGCTGTAAATTTTAATTTTGTTATTGAACTTCTGTGTTGTAATACATTTATATTAAATTACTTTTTAGGCTCAAGTTCAACCCTTGGGTTTTCACTACTTTTTAATCAATATCAATTAAGTAAAGATAAGTAAAAATTTATTTGCTAGGTGGACAACCGGCTGTTTCTGGGTAGCAAACACCCTTCATCAGCACCCTATGAACTTTGGACGTGTCAAATTTCACAATTTTGGCACAGCCGCTTTAACCACTCGGCAACCAAAGCTCACGCAATTCTACTTTCTGTTTGTATACTTAATTAACATTAACCAAAGCAATGATATTTTTGCAGTCTTGGACGATATTTGTCGTCTCAGAAGACTGTTGCTCTCTGTTTATATGAAAGCTTTTTAATACATGTTCTGTTATGCATCATTGAGATCTAGATGTTATATTAATAATTAAAAATCGCTGCGCCCGGTGCAAAATTTGTGAAGAGTTGTCATCACTGATACAATAAATCGATTGAAATCAATTGGTGATAGAATAAAAATATACATACATACATATATTCCAATCCACAGAAGAATGCGGTGAAAAGTTTAAATGTTGATCAATAGATGAAATATAGATAGTCAATAATGATCAGATCACGTAGTAGAATGACTTCGAGGTGGAGGTGAAACAGCTATGGTATGCTAATAAGTTTGATTTGTGTCTTTATTGCTAATAAGTCTTTAACTTTACTTTTGTTGTCTTCTTTAAGAATGTAAATCGCAACAGTTTCATCACAAATCTTTCTCACTTTTGCGGAAGTAAAACTGAACTAAGTAATTGACGGTTGCAAATCATATACATATGTATGTATGTAGTTCGACTATAAAGGTAAATGTTTGGTTGATGACTTTTTCCATTAAACTAATGCCGGAATTCATTGGATTTATGAAAAAATTCTTTCAGTGTATGTTGAATTTGCTTTAATCGAAAAACATTCTTTATTATAGCATTTCTACACCCAAAAGCCATACTCGAGTCAATAATACAATTTTAACATGCTTAAACGATTAGCAACAAAAAATTGTGTTTAACAACAAAAACTTGCCTTCACAATCTGCGATATTGTCCTGTTCTCAACAATAGTCCTTCAAAAATACTTTAAAAAAAATCAACACAAATACATAAAATATTATGATAGATTCCATCCTTCCTTCCTTGAAATCCTTGCTATTAACAACTACAAAAGCAGCTGCGTCCACCATTTACATATGTATATTCATTAGTAAAATTATACAAACAATTACAGGCAACATTTTTTTTTCGAACAAACATGTTTTGTTTTATTTATGCAATTATATAAATAAAATATACATTTCCAGTGCAGTAATTTCGGGTGTCCATTTTTTTGTTAGTGTTTTCTTGGATGGAAATGAATCGAAGAATATACATACATATGTACATAATATGTATAGGTACAATCCTAGGTATAATATTGAATTTTTTTTGTGGCAAACTTCGTTGCTTTATCAAATTTCTATTTCGTGTCTAAGAACGTTTTGTTGTTGCCGATGTCCTTGTTGCTCATTTTAAAGCTCTCGAACAAACACTGTTGCTGTTGTTTGACTTTTGTTTTATTGCATTCTCGAAAGTTTATTTTTACTTGTACCTATACAAAGTTGTTATTGGAGAATGAAGTCAGTTTATAAAACATCTATAAAAAGTTTTGAGTAGTGGAATTACTTACATTGTTGCAGTAAAAGTGATAGGTATATATGTACATATGTATGTACCTGTGACTTAAAATCAATTCTACGCTAACAAATTGTTGAACCTTCATACATAAAGTAGGTATACTTTATAGCTACTGTATGTAAATATGATTATACATACATATGTATGTAGGTATGTTTCACAACTTTTTTCCGACTTTTCACTCCTTGGGTGATGACAGGTTTTTTTTTTGCAAATAAAATCATGTTGCATCCAGACGAACGATTTTTTGGTATTACATAAAACATTCAGTGTATTGGTGGGAGGGTACCTACTTAGATATGTACTTATTTCAAATATTCATTGATCGTTGTAATCGATGTAACAAGACCTTTTTAACAACGAAAATTTAAAGAGTTTTAATCTACTTTTAATTTTTCTGTAGAGGATAAACCCTTTTCAAAGATCTTCCTTTCGCTTCTAACTTGCTTACACTTTGGTTTATCCTTATGTAAATACTCAGCTACATTTAGATTTACATATGTAACTATTTTGTATGCAAGAACACACATTTAAATATTTATGCATACTTACATATTTTTAATGCTTGTTAAAGAACTAATTACGTACAATTAAGCTGGTTATATAATATGACGTTTTTTTATTGCAATGTAAATGAAAACACTGAGACATGGTTAGATCAATCACTATATTTCCGAGCACGACGGGTTTTATTTAATTTTTTAGCTCTATTTTTCGACATGTGAGACATCATGATATATGAACCTGGTAATATAAGTAATATTAAATACATTTTTAAGAATGTGGGCATGTCAAAACAAAAATTCCACTTATTTGGCATTTCTATGCTAAAACGTTTAGTTTCTTCGAAATATGGTATGTTGCGCAAAATAATGATGCCTTCGCACAAAATACCCATGGGGTACAATGGTATCCAAATTGTATAACGTAACCACGTCAGCAAGCCAAACTCACGATTTAATATATTGCTTATATAGTAGGGATGTCTGAAAGAAAAAAATTATATTTTGTTTATGAGTTTTCAATACATAACAGAAAATGTATCTTTACCGAAAAACTTCCACAATCGACCAAATCAGAAAAACATAAAAAACAGCCGGCTTTGTTTGCATCCGTTCTTCATATTCAATCATGAAGAAAAGGACGAAATTACGTCCACTGACTTGTATAAAAGGCACCAAAGGACTGCCTTTGGTGTAGCCAAATACTGGATGAAGAACTGAAAGATATTGCAAAAGCTGTATAAACTTCATTGCATTTCCCACAGCAGCATACGTTTTTGTTATGAAATCGGCGCCATCGCGATAGTATAACACACCCATTACACTAAGAATATACAGAAAGCCAATAAACTGTGTCAAATTGTAGAAAACCAAGTATACTTTTTTGGAACTCTCTGGAATTAGGTGTAAGCGGTTGTCAAATGCTTTGGAGTTTATAAATATTTATCTTTGCAAGTCATTACCTTTTATATAGCCTATTTCCTCTTTTTGTAAACGATAATATTCTTTGGAATAATCCTCAATGACATCGCGAGGCTTGTCATTTTCAAGCAAATCATCTTCCGTTAGCCAGCGATCAAAGTCCACTTTCAACCATTGTGGCTTTTGCGGTGTAGCCACCAAGCGGGGCCACCATCCGTTTTCCCATTTTTTTATAGAGATTTCTACTTTGTTGTCGTTGACTCTGAAGGTCGATTCCTAAAAATAGAAATGACTGCAGGTTCATACATGCTTTATAAAACGCAATTGCCAGATTTGAACTTTGCCACCTACATACATATGTATGTATGTGTGTATGTACATACCTCATCGTCTATGAAACCATAGAAATGTATTTCAAATTTATATTCATTTATGCCTCTTGCGCCCAGACCTTTTGCTTTAAACTTTACTGTTTTTGTTGTAAACTCCACTTGAAGACACTACTTAAAAAATTGAGGCATTTTATTAATAAGGCGTGTTTTTAATTTGAAAACAGCTTATTTATACATAAGTATGTTTGAATGCATGCCTTTATGTACCTTGGAATCCTTTAAATCCACTTTTAAAGTTATTTGTTTGTCGGTTTGGGCCCAATAAACAAACGGACTCAAATTTTGAGCACTGCCATTTATCGGTTGTTGTTTATTAATATCTTGTGGCATTTTTGCATCCACTTTTATTTTATTAAAAACAAGTTTTCCCTTTTTTTTGGGAAAATTCTAAGCTTTTTACTACCCCGAATTCTGCGTGAAATTCCAAACAAAAAGAAAAATAAAAAATGACATCTGAGGAGTCTGCGCAAAAACAAAACAATAATTTGACAGCAAACGTTAATTAAAATAAACAGGGAGATAGCAGTATACATTGCTGGCTGTTATGCTAAAAAGCTTAACATGGGAACAACTGTAAATATTATATCTATGTACTAAAACTCAAACAGTGGTGCCAGAATTTTTAGTAGAAAAATCTTTAAAATTAATAAGGTAGCCTCATCAGCTGAACCGTTAATCATTGACTACATAAAACTGTCAAGAGATTACAGAGCTGAGCGACAACCAAAACGAGATAGCAAATCAGCGCAAGCTCTTCTGTAAACACAAAAAACAAAATGCAGTTACTTTGTTGTTCTTATTCTAGGGAAAATGTTACCTTATTAATTCATGATAGCGACCACACGACAATTTGTTTTGTGTTGATATAATACGTAGCGGAGGACAAAGGGTACCCCTGGTACACCGTGTAAATTTCAAGCCTCTATCTCTTACGGTCCAAATGTTACCACCGATTTTCAAACTAAAGGGTATCCCTGCCCGTGAACACCAATTAAATTGTAGCTTTTTGCTGTTTTTGGCATTTGTTTTTGTAGAGGCCTGCGAACTACATATACTGTGAAAATTTCAAGTCTGTATCTTTTACGGTTCAAGAACTAAGGTAAATTTTGAAATTACAGGGCGTCTCCGTATAAAGGTCAACATTTAAATTTTCACTTTTTGCAATTTTGGGTATTTGTTGTTGTGTAGGCCTCGTAACTGCCTATCTAGTGCAAACTTCAAGTCTCCATCTCTTACGGTTCAAAAGTTACAGTTAATTTCGGTTTCTTGTATGGGAGCACCCTTTAGTTTTTAGCGTTTTTTGTTGTTTTTGGTATTTGTAGCTATAGGACCTAAGCAACAACATATCCTGTGCAAACTTCAAGTCTCCATCTCCTATGGTTCAAAAGTTACAGCTAATTTTATGTAATTTTCACATTGTCTTGTATAGGAGCACTTAATTTTTTGTTGCTTTGGGTTTTTGTTGTTGTGGAACCTATGTAACCACATATCATGTGAAAATTTGAGCTCTCTATTCAAAACGTTACAGCTGATTTGATATAATTTTCATAGTTTCTTGTTTGGGGACCCCCTTTGGTATTTAAATTTTTGTTGTTATTAGTATTTGTTGCTGTAGCGACCGGTTAATGTACTGTGAAAATTTCGGCTCTCTAGCTCTTGCCGTTCGAGAGAATGGGTTTTGTGATGGACGAACGGATGCAGAAGTCTCAGTAATAGGGTTCCGTTTTCACTCTGTGAGCAAGGAACCCTAAAAATGAATTTATGCGAACTAAGTAAAATGAATTACTTGTTCATATTAGTTCGTACCCACACATACATACATATGTATAACGTAACTATATATGTATTTTTGATTTCTTTTTTTTTTTTTCTTTACAGCTGCATAACTCAACCATGTACGGATAAAATGTAAGTTGCACTAAAATTGTTTTAATATAAATTTTATACTCGGATATTGCAAAGTTTTGCTAGGACTTTTCAATCTAAAGTTGTTAGACTATGCTCCGCAAGATTTTAATTGTGTTGCAGGCGATAGTACCAGCTTACTTTGTTCCTTGTTGGTCACGTTAGGGGCGGAAAATGAAACATTATTTATTTTTTAAATAAGAACTAATCTGAGAAATCGTTAGTATCATTAAATCTAGCGTACTTGAATTTGGTTAACCACCCAGTGTCCCGCTTATAACAAAAGAAGTCCAACTCTAGTACAGTGTTATTATAAACATACTTAAACTCGTTCCGTAAAAATTAATTGATATGACGTTGGAAGGCTACATATATTTTGTTGCAGACTTCCCTGTCGGATATTGAATAGTCGACTAACAAAATAGTTAGCTTTGAGTTAACGTTTATGCACTAACTTCACTACTGTGCAATCGAGATGTTATTCACTTTTTATGCTATAAACTAATTGAAAAGCAATGCAGAGTTGATCCAAAATTCAAATAACAGCATACACACATATGTACATGTTTAACTCTCTATGGCTGAGTGGGTATAGTGGCTACCATGATACAACTAACAAGGTAGCCTCGTCAGCTAAACCGTTAATCATCTGACTACTTTAGGTTGTCAAGAGATTGCAGAGATGAAAGGCAGCCAAAACGAGGTAGCAAATCCGCGTAAGCTCAGTGGACCTTCTTCTGTAAATATAGAAGTGGCGTCTTTTTGACAGTTTGCATAAGTTGTACAAAAACAAAATGCATGTTATTTTTATTGAAGTTGTTCTTATTGTAGCGAAAAGCCTACCTTGTTAGTTGTATCATGGTGGCTACTCAACCATCATCAGCTTTTGCGGTTCGAATTCAGTCAGAGGTTAACAAAAGAACTTGACTGTACAGAAATGAAATAAGCGAAGTATAAAAGGAAAATGAGATAGAGCAGAAATACCACCACTGAAAAATATAAAACCAGCCTGGTTTTAAAATTTTTCTCTGTGTGCAATAACTTATTTTAAGTGGCTAGCTTTATGTTAATTGAAAAGTAATGCAGCGTCGGACAATTGGCTACTGCCTAGGACATCGCAATGTTAAAATAGTTCGTTGTTTCCATTAAAATGTAATTCATGCTTGAGCCAGTACCTGTTGAGGAAATAGTTAGCTTTAAGTTAATTTAAAGTTAGCTTAGTTTCCAACAGGGATGTTATAAATATGCACATGTCTACTTTATTGATTTGTCTGGCGCGCACAAGTACATAATGTTGTTGGTGTGAGTACAAGGTTCAAGGAGGCATATTAAGCACTGTCTGTTGTTGCGTTTTTTGCTATCAAAAATTTTATTTTATGAAACATTCCTCTTCGACATTCAAGTTTTTATTATCATATAATTGTTGTTTTGGTTGCGGTCACTACTTCAATCTATAATCTTATTTCTTTTCAAATTTTCAAAGACACGATATTAAATATATGTATGTTAGTTTTGATAACAAAGCAAACATCTAATACAACTTGGATATTTTTTAATCGACTATAGTTTATATGTATTACTTTGTCATATTAGCTTTGAATCGTATAGGACATGCCTTAAATGATCAGAGCCGAAATAGTGTGAACAACTATCTGTTTTTTATTTCTATAGCGAAAATATGATTCGTTTTGTAAGCCACTCGTATTATTTATTTAATATTTGTTTGGACGAAAGTAGAGAAAAACAAATATTTAATACACATCATTTGTAACGACATAGGAAGTGAGCATAAGGTTGACTGACATAAATCTATGAAATCAAATGTGAACGACACGCATTCATATTGACAAAAGTACAGACAGTCAGCCAGCCAGCCATTAAGCAGGATTTTTTAATCAAATTGTGTCGTACAACGCTTTTATTATTTAGTTTAAGCGTGTCCTTTCAATCGTTAAGAGTCAATGTCTTTTTTCTAATACTCGTAATTGTTCACTGAGTTTGTAATTTTTGACACAATTATATTTTGTGACGCTTAAGCGTATGGAAGAGATGGCTCTAATTGCTCATCGTATGATGTTACATGCTCGCACTCGCTCTACGCATTTTTCACCGCAACGATTAGCTAAAAATAAAGGTGGAGTTTTGCTTGTACCTTCTTTGGAGGACTACTACAGTGAACCAAATCATAGGCATGACCATTCACCACAAGATGAGCCAATGCTTGAAACTCAGTTGCATGAAAATGCAGAATTACAAGGCGTATGTATTAATGCTTATTTTCAATATTTTCAAAAAAAAAAACAAAAAAAAATTAAATGTTTATGTGAGAAAACTAAAGTAATTTACAAGTCTCAAAAAATTCATAATATGTTCTTTGCATAATTTTTATAATTTTTGGGCCAATTGTACACCTCGACCAAAAAGATCCTTTGTGTAAATGCATCATCATTCTTAATCGGTATTCAAAATCTAGGTCTCAAAATCTATATTTACAACGAAAAAGACGCTACTTACAGCGTATAAGAAAGAACAACTTTATTATAAGTCGCAGAAACAGGGACAGTAGTACCTCAAATAAATACACCTCAAAGAGATATTGATAACACAATAAATAAACCTGCCCGCGTTGCAGGATAGTACAATACTTTTCTTAAATTTAATTATGTTTCGCGCATTTTTCTCTTTTTTTCTTTCATATCATTCTTCTCCAGGCAATAGCAAATGAACAAAAAAAAGAATGGTCGAAATGGGTCCAGCCATGCACGCGTCATGCCGTGACCAAGGGAAGTAGGGACTCATTTTGTGTACTAAGGCTTACACCATTTTCGTTTTCACACGTCGATATAATTTCCAATTTAATTAAATTTTCGAGCTTGACTTTTTTTCTGTTTTATAATAAATTGTTGTTCGGCCTTGCCTTAGAATTTGAATTCAGGTTAAAGTGAATTATTTCAGCATTTTTGGTGTTCTGTAATTCACACCCGTATGTTTTCTCTCGTTTTCAGAACGAAACAAAAACCGGGATTTTGTTTTCAGTGTTTAACGGAAAAAAATCATATTTTTTCAAAAATACTAAGAGAATTATTGTCAGATTATTTAAAAATTTCAAATTGTATGTACATGATTGCATTATATCCTGAAATACTTTGAAAAGGTGTTACTGCACTAGCGAAGCTGCCATTGGACTCTTGACCTTAATATTAAAGATGAGCGATCCCATGATTTTTGAGTAATATAATGAACAGCGTGCTGAAGTAGGAAAGCTAAATTTTTCCGTCAAAACAAAAAAAAAAAAAAAAACAAAAAATAACAGCGTAGAATAACCAAACTTTGATTTCAATAGCTGACCACCTGTCGCCGCCAGACTTTCTTGCCTTAATTAAAAATCAAATATTCATTAGCACATGCATACATGTTTGTATAATGCCGACTAATATTCAAATGAAATATCATACATTGATATTGTGCCATAAATTTTTCGTGGGGAAAAATATTCCACCATGACATTACATAATAATCGTTTTCAAGGGAGAAAATCTTTCCCTATCATACTAATCAGTCTCAGCATACCCGCAGAGGAGACAAATATATGACCAAATCACAATATTTTCGTCGACCACACGCATGCCATTACCCCCTATTCACTACCCCCTTAGGGTAGTGAATAGTTTTTGATATGTCGTAGTGGAACTTTCTTTCCTCATGCCAAAGATATCGAAAAATCGATAGCACAAAACCGATGCGTATAATATTAATCAATTCAAAAATGTAGCGTAGCTCCCGAAGACTCGATTCAGATCCCATAAGTTCATTGTTAATCAAGTGAATCATCAATACTTGCACTGCAGCAAGGGCAAGTAGCAGAGCTGTTTTTAAGAGCCATCAGGTACAACAACTAAAAAAACATTTTTTTTCACGTTTCAAAAACAAATTTCAGTAGCTTATCATGAACCAGGTCTTGAAGTTATTAAACAGCAACATAAAACATGATAATGAGATTGAGATTGACAACTCAGCAGTTTATGAATAAAATTTTAAATTTGTCACATGCTACATGTACATGCGATGTACATATGTATATGCATATAAATATGTATGTATTTTCCTGGAATTCTCTTTGAGTTTATTTTGCAGATAAATGCAATCGATATGCTAATTATTTATTTGTTAATAAAATTGTGTATATTGTTTACCTTAAAATGAATTGTGCTTCATGAATTTTTTGAATATTATGCAAAGCCACGAAGTAAAATTAAACAAGTCTATTTTGTCAGCTGAAAAGCGATTTATGTAAAGCAAGTTTTTTGCTTTAATATTTAATATGAATGGATTTGCGTGAGAATTTGCAATCTCTGCAAAAACTCGCTCGCTGAGAGAGACTAGACGAACTCTCTCACCCACACTCGTTCAAAATTCTATTGTTTGTTTTCATTTTGCACACAACATTTTGTACTGAATTACAAAAACATTTTAGACCAAAAGAAAATGAAAGTAAAGTCCTTAATGATAACAAGAGAGGAAAACAGAAAGCATGCCACATTTGTATGATTCTGCTGCAGTTCCTTTAAGTTCTGAATGGCTATTTGATATACATACATACATACATACATACATACATACATACATACATACATACATACATACATATATTCTTTCCTTCCTTCGTTAAACGAGAACTCGACATGTGCTGGAATATCTATGTACTGACTGCATGGTTGGTTTTTTTTTTATCAAAATATGTTCGCTCGTTCGTGTGTATGCCAGTATTTTTGCATGTGTTTGTTAATTTTTCGCTACATTTCTTATTTTGCTGAGAGAAGGTTGTTTTTGTGTAGAAGTCAACAAGGTTTTGTTTTTATTTATTGTATTTTTTGCTGAATTTTAAAAGCAGGACAAAATATTGAAATCGTTTCCACATTAGGCCAGTCAGTCGTGTTTTTGTTGCTCGAGCTTGTCGACGTTGTTTTGTAAGATGGAAATAATTTAATTTTCTTTAAATTATGGTTAATCTAAAAGTCAATTACATGTAACCTTTGTGCGTGCATGTGTGCGTTTGCTCAAAATAAATAATAATTTGTGCTTAAAAAACCAAATAAAGGATGAATTAAACGTAGCAATAACAGTGATTAAAATAAATAAATAATCAAAAACGCAGGCCAGCATGATTCTTGAACAGTCACAATTACAAATAAATAAACTATGCGCAGTGAAAAATTCTATCAGATATGATTGTGCCTGAATATTTAAAATATCTGGCTGAAAATAAATTTAACAAGTTGCACAAACTTCATATGATAAAAAATTAAAAGTTCTAAAACTTGCAGTATATAATATATAAAATGTAAATAGAATCACACCCTTTTGATGGTCACATCAAAAGGTGAAAATGTGACACAACTAGTCATGAAATAACAAAACAAAACAGAATAAAATAAAATAAAAAATATGTAAAGAAAACACAAATTTTCGGTCAAGATGTTGTAAAGAATGTTTAATATTAAAAAAAAAATAGCTGCGACAACTTTTGTGTACGTGTAAAGCAAAGAAATTTGTTTTTTGCCCACACATTATTTGTAGCTCATTAGTTTCCTTTGTATTTTACTACCTACAAGGATTTATTGTTCTCTTTTTTATACTTGCATGAAAATTTGCAAGAAGTGTTATATTTATATATATGTACATATATTATACCAGAAGTCGAAAAATGCATATATTTATGAAATTTATTCTGATGAAAATATCCTCAAGTTAATACTTTATTTAATCTGTATTTTAACAGATATTCTTCATCTTGATAATTTATCTGTATACCCTACAATTCGATTACTTAAGAGTTTTTGAAAAAGGCTTTCGATAAGAGAACTTTCTGGCTAAGCCGTACGTTTTTAAGGTGAAAATAGAAAGCGTTTCTTATTCACTTGTGTATAAATGTATTCGAAATTTTAAAACGCCTTCGCCTCCTTGTGCGTATACGTAATAAATGTTGTTCCTGATATCTTATCACCTGCCACTCATACGTAAAACCCGAAATATTTTTAAATCATTTTCACAAGCGGGCCCATTTATGATTATATAGATTTAATTCAATAGATAGGAGAAAATTGAAAAATTTTGAGTTTTAATTATCTGTTAAACGAACAAATATTAGCAGCCAAATAACAGGACCACTACTCTCTTATTTAATGTTGTGAATTTTAATAGTTTTGCGTTTTTTCCCTCTGTTTTGTTGTTCATTGATTTATTCATACATATGTACATATATGCATGTTTAGGTGCTTATATGCATATATTTGCTAAAATAATGGTAAAATAGAAAGTTATGGTCCTGTTTTTTGTGAAAATTTGACAAACGAAAGTTTAAATGTGAACGTACCTTTAGCTGTATTGGACTCAACGAACTTGAACCAGGATCACACATTGTTTATTTCTTGCAGTTCTTCAGTTTTGCTCAGAGAACCAAACTTATATTGTTATTTCAAATTGCCGTTATACGATAAAACTTTATTAGGAAACGGTAGAATATCACAGATTTTAAAAATGCCTTTTTCTGAAAAATGCATAGTGCTTTAGTATTAAGAGGTGAATATTACGCTCGCAGCTACTCTTGATAAAATTTTCATCTTCAACAAAGTTTTAAGTCTAAAACTAAAACCAATTCATAATTTATTTACTGAATTTGCTTCCTAGCATCTTATATATGTACGTCTCCTTAAATTTAACTGACAGTATTAGATTTATATATTTTTCATACAACAACTTTAACATTCTATTCAAGGAGCACAGGCTATCAGCTCACACGAACTCATTAGGTACGGAAATTGTAGTGCACATGTAGGTACATTCATACATGTATATACATATGTATGTATGTGTCCCAAGTTCAGATCGAAACATTTGGTATTCAAACTTTTTATTGACATATTATTAAATAAAATCGCGAGTCCTACATACATACATACATACATGTGTGTGCAGATTGTCCTCGAGTTAATAACAAATAAATATATAAATATATCTCTATGTTTATACCAGTATTAATGCGCAATATGCAAAATAGTTTATAAGTATGAAAAAGTTATTGTTAATTGTCCCAGTTAGCCTTGACAATATTCGCAAAGGTATGTATGTATATGTGCATGTATACATATGTAAGTAGTATGCTAACGTGAAATCAAATAAATCAGCGTAATATTAGCAACATGTACTACATGCATGGATTTTATTAACAAGCTACTCTCATAACAAAAACAATCACATACAATATCAACAAAGACCAACTCTTTACGAGTCAAAAAGAAAACAACGCGATTGAACAGAAACACCAACACTACTTTATAACAGTAATTTTGATTGATAAACCACTCACATATGCCGACATACTCATATTTTTCTTTTAATGAGAAGTGAATGAGAGTGTTTTCAAAAGTATAATATGAGTACAACAAAAAGAAAGATATCGAAATCACAAGCAAAACGACCAGAACAGTTAATTTTACTTGGTATTTATTGTTTTATTTGAGCTGAGAGATGGACAAAAACATCGATGAGATTATTTTAATGTGCAGGTGTAATTGCAAGTGCATGTTTGTGTATTATTGTGTATTAATATAAATACGTATATATGTACAGTCATGCATACATACACACTTATGCAAATACATGAACATTTTTTATCGATTGAAATAAAGAACAAGTAAGGGAAAATCTCTGTTTATTATATTTAATTTAATACATATCGTCGTACCAAAGTTATCCTAACATATACTTGTAACCAAAAAAAAAAAATGTGTGTTTTTTTTAGAAATCGCATTTGTGCTTTTACAAAATGGTCCAATATTTTTTTTTTTCAAATATTATATTCATAGCTTTTATCAGTCTATGTAAAAGTATTCAGAGTTGTTGGAAAAACTGAGCTTACATGTAGACATTTTGACCTCCAACAAATTTTTGGCATTTTATTGTATGTACCTGGTTTTTGGAAATCATTTGTAATTTACGGTACAGACGGGAAAGTTACACGTTTTTGTTCGAACTAGTAAGCAATACTTATTTGTATTTTTGCATTCACGCCGAGAGGTCGTGATAGGGGCCCATCTCTACTAATCATTTACAATTTGATTACAATAAAATATGTTCAACACAAAATAGAAGTTGAACACTATATCCCAAAAAGCGTTATATATAGATATGGCACAAAAACAGGAAATATTTTAACTTTTCTTTTTCTCACGTGTGTGTGTACGTGAAGATAACTTATTATTTATTTTCATAAATATATGTACATGAAGAGCACCCAGTTTTTGTTCAAATAAAAAATATATTTATATAGCTTATAGCTTTGGGACGATGACATGCTAGTTAGTCGCAACTATCTAACATGTTGGTTTTCTAAAAAAAAAAAAAAATTGCCTTGTATTTCGTAATAGAAAACTGTCAATGATAATACTACAAAATATGTTTAACATTCGCTCAAACAGATTAACATCACATTGCTTTTTTTTTAATTTACATTTGGCATCGTAAGCAACATTCATAATCAAATACATAAGCTTAAGTCCTTAGTCATCTAATTTTACTTTTCATTTTCAGCCTCTCTGCAAATATTTCTTTTTATTAAAGTTGTTCGTGTTTATTATTTTGTTTTTGCTCAAAATTCATACGAGTGCATCTAGCATCTATTTAAATCTGAATTTATATTTTGATACGGTCAAGGCTGTTGTATATTTCGAGTAGTTTTTGAACCACCAGATGTTATACATGTTGCTACTATTTGCAGCAATGCTAAATGCGAGTAAAGTAAATAGATTTTGAAATATATGAAAAACTATAACCACTAAAAGAAAATGCCTAAAAAAACACATCCGAAAACATTACATAAGAATATTACAAATGCAATATTCTTCATAGCTTTCCTTAAACACATATTCCTCGTGGTGGTGCGACTAAAATTTTAAGCTTGCACATGTTTGAAGAGAATAATAGCTAAAACGAAATCAAAAAGTTAGTCAGGATATTTATCTTATTGTTTTCTGGAATAGACAATCTTAAATTCTGCATTTTCTTTACAAAAGCTGCAGAATTATAGAAAATATTAGTTTTAATTGTCGTGTCTGCCAAAAGTTTCTAAATTTCCTTGCGGTCAATGGATGCAGTATCATATCATTTGCTAATACAGCAGATATTATTGTATTTCCAACAACTAATTATGGTTGCATTCAGACGTGCAACATAAAACTGAACAAGTTTCACTTTTTCGATGGCACTGAGAAGTTTTGGTAAATCTATTATAAATGTTTAAAAGCCCCCAAAAGCAGTCAATGAAGCGTGTTAGGTACGTGCTTTGTTTGCATATGTGCACGCAACCATGCAGCATGGAAAAGCAAAATGTTAAACATGCACACACAAACAACTCCGTAGTTGCTACAACATCCTTAACTAACGAAAAGTGGGAAAGAAGACGATGAAGATGTTTGTACGTATCTATGGATGTAAAATTCTATTATATAACACTAGTTCACCAACAATGATGATTATTTATTTAATAAATTATCATTCATATATTTCGTTTAAGGACGACACATCTCGAAAATTTCATATCAAGAAAACGTTAGAGTGTTCAGTTTTCATGGAAAAATCTTTATCATGCTCAATATTTGTGAATTTTTAGTAGATTAAAGGGCTGAAAACTTCACTTCACTTCCATACCCGAAACTCGCTAAATGACAACCTTTGGCATTTCCCAGCGAGGCAAGTTTAATCTGAACAGAAGCGAGTGCATGTGGCAACAATAAATAATATTTTGTTTTTGGCAGATGCTGAACAAAGCACTTCAAAAACAATCGAAAAATTGTTGTTTTCAATAGAAATATGCGAAAGAACACTTTGTTCGCAGGGAAACAAAATTAAGCAGTTCTATTAAAGTTTAATTTGTTCCTCAATTTATTACGAAAATCCGTCAAGTTGGGAAAGTGAGCTATGATAATGTTGTTGCACATGGGATGTGTTTATTTACATGCATTTTACAGTTACTAAAATAAACACTTATTCTTCACCCATTAGTGATTGCATTTAAGTTTAAGTTTCAGCACGAAAAATAATAAAAAAAAAACCAAACCAAAGGTAAAACGAGTACCTTTTACATATTTTTTTTTAAATAAGGCGTAAGAACATGAAGAACTTGAAAGCACAGAATATTTAATTTTGCAATGCAGCAATACAGACAAAAAATCTCAAGCACATCGTGTCTCTTGACTTAAATGTTAGTAAAGCGTTTTATAGAAACGATATTTTCTTACCATGGCTTGCATCGTCTACATTGACAATAAATATGTTGCAGCAAACGCTAAAATTATGTTGTGTCCAATGAAGACATTTCTGTTTCATACTTGGCAATAATTGTCGACAATTTTTTTTTTGACATTTCGTTTAAAAGATGCAATATAAAAAAATAAAAGGCACTGCTGCTTAAAAACAGTATACAATGACTCATGGCCTAGGTTCGAAGCATATTTGGGTGCTGATGAGCGACGTGGTGGTTGTGAAACAGCCATGGTATGTACCCCAGCCAGTAATTCTTCAACTTTAATTTTCTTGTCTTTTCTAAAAATTTTGGTCACTCCAATTTTATCACAAAAAAAATCTTTCTCAAATTTGAAGAAGTAAAAATCGAACTCAGACCCCATAAAATTATTAACAATTGTCAAAAACAAATTAGTTCAGGCTTATGCTGGCTTTGTTACGATAAATCCAAGATATCTCTGCTAATCTAGACTGGGGTGGGGCTTAGTACAGACCGGTGCCGGGATTCACCAAGTTTTGTGTTACCCCTCTGATAGTCTTGCATCTGCATACACATACACTTTATATACAAACAAATTGTAACTGGTTCAAAAGCAATAACCTCTTAAGTCGACTTCTGAAGCAATTTAATTTTTGATTTCAGGTAATTTCTTAAATTTGACAAAATACGTTTAACAAAATATGTAATTTTACCTCTAATAAGAAGCAAAAACTTTAAGCTGACTTAAAGCTTATGATCACAGATTTATTTAATCAACGAATGTTTCACATATCAACTCACGCAAACATACCTGCATACCCCGCATGCTTTCGCTCACAAGCAATATTAATGCTTGAAAGTTGTGCCATTTATTTTGCTTTTTTAACGCTCATGCAGAAAAGCAAGGTTTTTTCTATTGTTGGCATTTTGTTAAAATACTCCAATAAAATTATGAAAGTTGTAAAATTGTTGAAGCAACAATTAGTTTTTCACTAAAGTTTTTCCATAATAATTACGAGTGAAAAAATTTGTTTTTTTTTTAAATTGTTGGCAGTACTTTGGAAAGGTTGAAGTCTAGAAGAAGAGTAAATGCTTGAGAAAATAATTTTTTTCAAGGAAATTTTCCCAGTGAACTGAAATTTCAGCTCACTTCTTGATAAAGAGAAAAAGTAGTAATGGGAAATGGTTTATCAGGCCGATAAAATATCTTAAGGTCAAGTTGTAATGATGGCCCCTAGTTTTCAAAGTGACGGTAAGCAATTTTATTAATCATAGCTAGCTCTTGTGCAAGTCAGAGCCAAATTATATTTAATAAAGTAAATGCAACTCAATACATACAAATTGTAGAATACGAATACAAAGTACAAGTATAAAGCAGCGTTTGACATTTTGATCAAAAACTAGAAGAAGAAAAAAAAAACAATTCAATTAGTAGACTTTGGTCAGAGCAGTACAATAAACTCAAAAATTCAAATAGATGAGAAACCCGAATTTCGAATATCTATTCATAGTTCATATACATATGTAGTTATTGAAACATCAATGTTTTGGTCCGGCTTCCACTAAGTTTTCATGTGTTCATTCTGTTGACATAGTTTAGTATTTTTGCTTTTCTTCATATTTAGAACCGTGCACAGCCAATTTTTTATGAAATTTTATTAAATCGCATGACCAGCTGAGAAGCGAAAAATTTATTTTCATTAAAAAATTTTTTTTTATCTTTTGTGGAAGTTCCTTAGTTGTTTGTTGGGGGCATCTCTAAATATATCACCTTTCAAATAAAATTCACTGTGTGTGTTTGGTTGTTAAAACAGAAAACTTAGTAGATTCATTCAAAAAAATCATTTTTTTGCAGCTTTACGTACACTGAAGTAATTTCGAATATACATATGTATTTATTTTATTGCACACATATTCAGTTTGCTGTAGCTTTGTTCACCTCATTAATAGAGAGCTAAAAGTATGCTTCAGGTCTTTGGCATGAAGATATTAAGGGCGAAAAGTGAAGTGGGTCGGTCGGTCGTCAGTAATTTTCTGCTTAGTTTAGTTTAGTTCGTAGACGCTGTTTTGCTTGCGTAGGAAAAAGTTTTGTGTTGTCACTCTCCACACACGAGGGTCACGTTCATTTGCATTTCGATGAGCTTTTACAAACATCTGAATAAAATCACATGGCACACAAAAACATATGCATATAAGTACACCTACATTTAGTACATGTACTAAGGATATGCAATCGTATATACATATGTGAAAGTATACGCAAACAGATGCACCATTCACATATTTGTTTCTATTGATACATAAGAGCGAAATAGTAAAATTAATCATAATGTGTTTACTCTTAAATGTAATAAGAGATGAAATTTGTTTTTTCGCTATAGAAGAATTGTGCCTGTATCTTCACACGCTAAGTAGTTGTCGTGTAGCTAGTTTTGGCAAAATATCTGCTTATTTTGATCTGTTTGAGCAGAATAAAATAAGAAAACTAAATTACTCTTGTTCACTCTTTGTGTGTATTTTTTTACTACTTATGTATGTACATACATAATTCGGAGAATCTAAATTTGTACGACAAATGGCATAAGCAACAAACACAAAAGTTTTGATATAAACAGATGGATTTGTGCACGTTCTTAGTATGTAAAAAGGATTTTTTATATACGTGTATAAAAAACAGTGTTTTAATAATATTCTCATACGGAGAATAATTAAAAATCTGGTCTTTGCCCCGTTGCTAAACTCTTTTCTAGTTATGCTCTGTGACAGTCATATTACTAGTTGTAACCATGATACAACTAATAAGGTAGCCTCATCAGCTGAACCAGTAATCATCTGACTACTTAAAACTGTCAAGAGAATACAAAGATGAAAGGCAGCCAAAACGAGATAGTAAATCAGTGTAAGCTCCTTTCATCTCCCTTCTGTAAATGTAAAAATGGTTGGTGTCTTTTTGACAGTTTTCAGAATTTGTACAAAAACAAAATGCATGTTATTTTTATTGAAATTGTTCTTATTGTAAATGAAAAAAAAAAAAAAAAACTAACAAGCTACCACACAAGTGGTGCAAAGAATACTAATATACCAACTATTATGCAACTGTACATAAAATGACTATTTAGATCCTATGACAACTCGATACAAAAATAAGTCCAAATGTAACTAGAATTTTTCCCACCACATACTACTCACTTTATCTGCAGGGTGTTTACTCACCTACGAGTGTCTACTCTCTTCTTCTTTTTAGTTTGTGGGGGTGTCGTTTGAGTGTTTTCTTTATAATTGAGGAACACAGAATGACAGTGCATAATTTAAAAAAGTTTAAGACAGATTAAATGGAAACTAACAATGAATGTGTGACAAGAACTATAACTACTATTATAATGGTAACAAACGAACACACATACTTGTGGGTGTTTGTACTCTATCTGTCACACACAT
Source organism: Sturmia bella (assembly GCA_963662145.1). Lineage (NCBI taxonomy): Eukaryota > Metazoa > Arthropoda > Insecta > Diptera > Tachinidae > Sturmia > Sturmia bella. The sequence goes on along the minus strand of OY759171.1, from coordinate 68,689,901 downwards.
ACACAGATATGTACACACGGATATACTCGGACATAGATGCCATTTAACTTTTGCATGTTTTAATTATTTATTTACATTTGAACCAACTATTTAAGGGACAGTTAATATATTCTTGTAGGGCATCTACATACTTAATTAATTTAATTAAATTAAATTTGAATGAATTCTAGCTTGTGTGTATGTATGTACATATGTACCCAGCCGATAGACTTAAATCTAGTTATTGTATTTTTAAAAGTAAAATGCTTGTATGCTGTTATTAAATTTTTTAGCATACAAGCAAAAATATTTAAGTATTCATTAATTAATAAAATATTTTTTATAGAAATTTATTATATCAGGTCTTAAAGAAATAAAAGTAGGCTCTTTTGCTTAAAATAATAGCATATGAATTGAAGGCTTAAACAGTTTTTCAAGATGTTTCAAGTCTACTGATGACTTGAGTTTTTCATCAACCAAAAAATTTCGGCGTCATATAGACGACTGAAAGGGCAGACAAAGAGTAATAATAAATTTCAATTGGTTTTAACAACAAATGTTGTACAAATTGTTGAAGTTATGAAGTGGATCTCTTTGGTTGAAATAAAACGGAAAAGAATGCAAGTTTCCATCGCGCTTCAAAAATCGAATTTTCCATAATAAAAGAACCACAAGCGACAACTCTCATTTTATGTGCTAATTATAATTTTTAACTGTTAGACAATGCTTGACGCGCAGGTACAGGTACAGCAAATAGATTTTAACTGGCGAAATTGCGATATCAGAATATGCCCTATATTTTGTAACCAGAAACCAACTTATTTATACTTTGAACTGTATGTGTTACTCAAAACCTGTATATCTTATTCTAACTCAATTTGATATTATTTGACATATGTATGTATGTAACTAAAATAGAAACAAGAACGTTGACGAATTATTTAGATTTTTTGTTTAGCGCTCCTTACCGTTTTTTAAGAAAAGCTCACGGTATTTGGTAGGCAAAACGTAACACAGATAACCGGAGAAGTGGAAGAGTAAAATATAGTTCTGAGTAAAAATAAATAAACATTAATAGTCCAACCTAAATTAGCGCGTCAAGCGTAATTTTGCTGTGTAAACTTTCTATTTCGTATGGAAGTGGGTGGCTTAGGCAACAAAAATACTCTTGATGTGTTGGACGAAGCTGCCTCGATACCAGGTAGCCGCTTAGCTACAACAAACACAACACCAACAAACATCTCATGTATTTTGTTGGCAGAAATAATGTAATTCTGTCACCCATTTGTGTGCTGACTACTGATTGTAGTCAGCTAGTCTTGCAAGGCATCCATCGTTCATTTGCACAAAACACTCTGAACACAACAATAACATTCTAAAATTGTTTGTAGCTAAGCCAGAGAACGATGTTGAACGTTATCATAGGTTACTAAAGTTACTAAATTTGAGCTAGAAGAAAAATTTTATATTAAAAATCTGCCGTAATTAAAGTCTTGTAGAGTATCAAACAGTTTGAGTGATGAAACAGCAGCTCGTATTAAGGAAAATTGTTGCCGTACATTTCGTACGTCTTCTTTAGAATATAGAATACAAGCAATGAAATCAGATTCGTGAACAAACATACCACGATTTGGAAATACAGTTCTCATATACGTACATATGTATGAATAGTATTTAATTTTGTTTTTCTTGCCATACCAGTCACAAAACCCAATGGGTATATAGTGAAATCTTATATTAAAAGAATATTTGCATTCGCTGTCATTCATCAAAAACTCCTAACAAAACTTTGCAACCTCCGTTTAAAACACTTTATTTCATTTAATATAATCTTCAACGATTTAGCTCATTTAAAATATAAAACCATCTTTTTTGCAGCTTAAAATTTATTTACTCAAAATTACTGTAAAAGAAAATTAGTGTTAGATTTTAAGAACAATTAATTTGTAGCATTTGTTCTTCAAAAGCTGAGAGCAAAACGACAAAAGCAAAAATATATATTTATATACATATATGTATATATCATTACTATAAGTATTAAACAATTATTGTAATTAACGGCAACAGTTAGTTAAATGTACCATTTTTGTTTCAATTTTATTTTCCACTCTTATTTTTCAATTTCTTAGTATTTCTATGCGAATGTTGAACTTTAAAGAATTATTATGTAACCATATTGATTTATATAGTTAAACTGTATCTGATAGAGAACGAGGAGCTATATACAGTTCTGTGTGTATTTCTAATTTCATTCGGCGACGTACATACAAATAAATAACTTATAAATATTTTTTCTAATAAAGTACACAGTGCAGCTCAGCTTAGTAAAATGTTTAGAATATGTATTTATTTATGTTTAAAATACAAGTAGTGATGTCATATAACTCATAATCACTGTAGTCATCCACCTTCTTCACAAGAAAATGAAAAAGTGAAAATATATGTATGTGCTAGATTAAGAAGCTATTAATATTACCTTTCCTGAAGTAAAACTATTTTTATTTGTTATTGCATAAACGTTTATTAAAAAGTACACAAAAATAGCATAGAAATGATTAGAAAAACGTACGGCGTACTTATATAGACAACAAAAGATATAGATACATAGAACTTCATAAACATGCATAAAAACTAATACATATTTAGCAGTCTGAATATAGTGTGTTAGCAAATGCTGTTACTGCTTCCGTCTTGCAGATGCCGCCATTGACAAAATGATATTTTGAACCAAAAATCGTGGCACTTAACCTTGCTGCAATGCCAAAGACAAGCTTAATTTGTATTTTAAATCAATCACAAAAAATAACACATAAATAAACTTTATTAAGATAAAATTGGTTACAATATCTTAAACTGTTACGTACAAAAAAAAAAAACAAAAGAAAAGAAAAGAAAACAAAACAAAACGAAAGCTTTATTTATTCAGAATTTTTTATACAATTTAAAACAAGATTTTTATAAGTTTTTTTACAACATACAGAACCGTCACACAGACTAAACGTAGTGACAACGTGACAACATTACTCAAAGAAAAAACAATTTATTTTTGTATTTATTTAGTATATAAATTTTGGAACATAATTTGGTTTTACAAATACTAAAAAACATTTTGTCCGTTCAAATTATTTTTACGTGCATTTTTCATTTTACTTTCCAAAATAAACACTGATTGTGAAAGTGAAAAAACAATATACAATTGTTTTGAAATCTTAGTGGCTTCATTACGATAATAGAGGAATCTAGTCTACATTGCATATTAAGCATAAATCAGCAGATTGTTTCTTAAATACTCCAATCATTTCTCTTTTAGATTGCACATTTTCTTAAAGCACTGTTTTTAGATGAGTTACCTAAAATTAGTATTTAACAAGTCCGCTTCGAAGACACGAGTTTAACTCTGATTTGAAAGTGGTGCCTAGCTAAATGCGTGCTCATCGCTTTTGTCACAACTAAACCTCACTGTTCTTTGAGTTTCCTTAGTTAAGTCCATCAAAAAAGAAAATCAAACTCAATCAAATCAAAGTTCATAGAAAAATTATACTCAAAGTCCTTTTCTACTAAACATCTATTAACTGACTTGTCTCTAGTCTACCTAAACCTATACTGATCTCTACTTATCTACACTCTCATGTAGTACCTTTATTTTCGAGTAGTGGGTGCGTTTGCCTTACTCCTGCTTTTATACCGGTCAAGTTCAAAGTCCCCCAAAAGACAGAAATATTCCAAAACATACTCCAAATCAAACGAATGCAAAATAAACTATTTTAAACCAGCGAAGAGAAGTAAGTTAGATTTAAAAAAAAAAAAACAAATACACTTTATTTTCAAAACAAACAAAAAAAGCAAACAATATGTATGCGGCAGCAGGCGGTGCTTCACTGGCATCGCGTCAAGCTCGCCAGCGTCAGCGACAGCAGAAGAAGACCCAACAGCTTCAAGCGAAACTACATCCACCGAAGGCAGCGGGTATCGTCGTTGCCGATCACGGTGCTTCCACGCCCACGCGACAATCTCGCCAGTTCCACCAATTACCCAACAACTATTTACGTACACCGCAATCTCAGGCGCGCAAGCTAAGTGCCAGCTACACGGCACAATCAAAGCTTCTACTGCCAATCGATGAGGGCGATACGCAATCGGTGCTTCACATGCATATGCATTCGCATGCACACGGTCACATACATCAATTCCCACAGGCAAATCATTCCCACAGCCATACCCATCAGGGCCATCATCAATTTGCGGGTCGGTACACATTGGATGCCCAACATTCGCATCAGTATCATGGGCGCGTTTCCCCGAAACTGGTACATCGGCATTCGGGCAGCAGTGGCACCAGTTTTCATCATTCGCACTTACCTAAATCGGCTACAGCAACGCTGCCGCTCGTTTCACAAGTCGAGGCCACACCACCAACGTCGCCAGCGGGCGTGGCCGTCGCCGGCGAAAACGTAACAGGCGGCACCCCACCTACGATGACTGGTCAGGAGGCCAGTATGGCTATACCCTGCCATGACTCTATAATTGTGACGCCGGCCACGCCCATGGCTTCGCCTGGTCATGTGGCCAAGCCACGTGACGAACTTTCTGAAACTGCAGCGGAGAAACAACCTTTAACCGCCGCCATAGATTCTTGCGATGAGGACGATCACATGCAGCCACCCACCGGACCCCTTGAACGCAAATGCAGTGTCTATCGCATGCGCCGTAGTGATGCCTTTGAGCTGGACGCTGGCTCAGCTGTAAGTGGAGTCAAGCGCCAATTCAAAGAGCTCCAATTTAATCAACAGCACCAGCAATATCAGCCCTTGCTCTCTGATGACCCTCCCATATTCTTCAAAGGCGGACGCAAAGTTCAAATCTGCGCCTACTGCGAAGAAGGTATTTGCGTCTGTGAACACATTGAGGTAATTACCATCACCGCCCGCAGCACCACGTCGCAAAAGCAGGCTGGCAGGCTATTTTAACATACAAACATACATACATATGTACAATTTGTAACTTTGTACTTAAAATATGTTCTACTTTCTGCTATGTATTAATTACGCAATCAAAAAAAAAAACAAACAACAAAAAAAGGAAAGAAAAAAACCAAACACACACGTTGACATGTTTCTTTAATGCTATTTCGTCCTGTGTCTAGCTTTCAATTTTATTACTATTTTTCATACAACATGCATACTTTTACATACATATGTATTTCTTCTCGTGCTACTTTCGTTTTACTCCAAACTCGTTTCACTATAATTTTTTTTTTCGGCTTTTTACTTTACGTTGCTCTTTCTCCGTTTTTGCTTTTGTTCTCCTTCTGCTTTTCGTTAGCTTGATGACTGTGTGTGAGTGTATGTATAATTTTTGAAGTAAATTACCACTTAATTGTTTTTAACTATTTTGATTGCTTAAATTCAACCAAAGGCCAACACAAATACAGCTAATAACAACACATGCAGACGTATGACACGCTTACAAATGTCACTACATAAATTCATTCAAATTTATGAATACACACACATACACACATGTGTTTATGCATTTGCAAACTAACATTTACATACTTTATACTACCTATTATTCTATATTTTGGTAAACAAACGGATTTTGTTTATTTTTTATGTACGTATGCATTTTAGTGTGAGTGCTCCGTATGCCTGTGTGTGTGTGTGTGTGTGTGTGTGTGTGTGTGTGTGTGTGTGTGTGTGTGTCTATGTATGGATGTCTTTCCGTCACAGTGTAATTTTCAATGTTGCATGTTTGCTGTTTCTCGTGCCGTACATTTTTCTTGCATGGTAAATCATGTGTCCTCCTCCCACTCATTAACTTTCTATGTATTTTCAAGATATTTATGATTTAGGTGCATATGTACATACATACATACATACATACATACATGCATATTTATTTAAGAAAGACCAAAAAAATATCAGCTTTTTACCATTGTAATGTTTAGTTGAGAAAATCGAACGATGAAATTTCTTGGGAACTAAACAATTTTAATAAAAATACATGTCTACCTGGAAGCAGGCTTGTTAACAAAACATATGTAATTAAACACCGCTTGCAAATCTGCTTCAGTATCACATGGCTTTTATTCGTAATGTCCCACTGGTGGTGGATTTTTTGGCTGCTTGAGATAATAAAGCAGAAGCACAAATATCATATCTATATTAGTGCATCCTGTACCGAGTAATTTCAGTGTGAAACGCCTTTTTGCTGGGATGTGGTGGCTTTAAGAAAAATCGAACCAGTTCTCTACACATTTCACGAATAGAGCAAACAATAAAACTCACTTCTCATCAAATTGCCTCAAGAAGAAGTTATTATGATCACAAATATTTGAATACTGATAAGCTGAGCTAGTTATTCAAGCCTATTGGGAGTAGACTTGTACCGAACTCATTTTCTTGTTTATTTTTAGCAAGAACTTACGATCGGGCCCATTTAAATAACATGGGTTAAATGATGATTGGTTTGCCGCAAAAACGAACAAAGAAACGAGTTCGACACAATTCCAATTGGGAGAGTCGCAAAATCCATATAGAAACATACACATATAGATAATGAAGATGTCTGAGTCAAATACCGTTTCTCCATTTCATTTTTACACAAATTTGAGTTTCTTATTTTATATTTGAATTTTCTCGAGTTCAAATGTTAAACCGAAGGTCATTTAAAATATTTAATAATTATTACAATCTTACCAATCTTGAACACAAAACTCGTATCTTTCGAGTGCTACTAAGTGTTTACTGTTAACGACAACCCCTTTCTAATCGATATACAACAAATAAAGTTAAAGTACTAAGCCAAAGTTTTGCCTAATTTTTTTACGCGGTGTCTTTATGTATAAATCTATTCGTTGGCTGTTAATGCCAACGGATGTATCAAACCGATATTGGTGATATTGTCACAGTTGTTTACCACACGCCTGTGTGCATGAGAGTATAGGATAATATTGTATAATATCTTAAAGCACTTAACCGGGATTGAAACAAAAGCATTAAAACGTAATTCCGAACATACAAATATTATTGTCGCATAAATATTTACATCTGCATAGAACCTGAATTTTGGAAAGCTTTTCCCCATTTTTACATTACTTTTAGTACGTCTCTTTCAAAACGTCATCTGTCCCTAATTGCAGAGCTTTCTCCGTACATACATACATACATACATACATCCATACATGCATATGTATGTATGCACACAGGTATATATTTCCAGCATGTACAACAACAGGCAGATGAACGATAAGAAATCATACATACATATGTGCTGAAAAATGCATATGCTTAACAAATTTGCTCATTCTCTCTCTCTTTTTGGTTTGTTTTCAGGACGTAAATAGTCACGTTTCAAAACTTGTACCCAATTACATTTTGATATTTTACTTAAGTTTTGTTTTACTACCGATAAATATGTATATAATATAATTGAAGTAAATGTTGGTAGACGACATAAAATCTAGACCAAAAACATGCCCACACGACTCGTCCATTTTTTAAATGCTTATAAAATGTCAGTCAACATATTTTTTGTTAAAAATTATTTACCTTTTTTGGGATTTATGTCTACGGAATTGGGCGCCGTTTGATAGTAAACTTGGCCAAAATATTTTATAATCAGCAACCAAAATCAAATAAGCAAAAACACAAAAAATTGTTGCCGACGTTAAATAAAATTAATATTGAATTCATAATAATTTAAGGAACATAACGAACATCTGATGTGAAAAAAATCTGCAAGAATTGTTATGTACAAATACAAAAACTATGAAATATAATCAATTGTTAAAAATATGCAAAACAAACACGCAACCATGTATGCATGCACGCACAAATTAAATCTGATCGGCCAAAATTTCGCTTCGAAACTCCAAAAAAGAACAATTATTAAAATTATAAGCAGTTTTAAACTTTTCTTTGAAATCGGCTCAAAATGTTCGTACCGTCAGTTGGTTTTGAGTGTATGAAAAAAGAAAAATATTTGTAAGCAAGCAACAAACGCTCAGTCTAAAATCTACTGGGCAATGATTATAAAAAAAAAAAAAAAAAAAAAAAAAAAAAACGACAGAAATCAATTTTTAGATGACCTAAATTGTTGGGCTGAATGTGCCATACACGCAATAATAGCCTGTACAGATACTTTCGCTGCAGTTAAAGTGAAAAGTGAGCGTTTGTGTTGTACTTTACGCCTTAAAAAAGTAAATGTCATTAAGAAAACATATGAGAAACCAGCAGCCATATAACGCAAAGACACATACATACATATCGACGGCTTGTACTAAAGAAGTTCTACCCCCGGGAGCAGAAGTTCTACTGAAGAGTAAAAATTGGATTCTTTCTAGCTCGTCTAGAGTTCAGATATGTTTTATAAGCAATATTATTTGTTAAAGTTTATTTTCTACTCATGGAGTGGTGGAAAAGGCCAGTCATTTCTCTCTAAATTAAGTTGTGACCTCGTATGTAGTATTTTATGGATGTAAAAGCCCTCGATATGTTCGTTTGTATGTATGATAGTTAATTCAATGGGTTAAGTTCGATCACATGTACTACACATGTAGGTGGCAATAAAAAATCGAAATGTGTAAAAATTCAGTGCATAACTATTGCTGCAAAATAATGCATGTAAATAAATGTGTCTAAATTATAATAGAAAAATAAAAAATAAAATGAATTTCAAATTTCAGAACTTTTCTTGTTCAACAAAAACCACTACAAACATATCGTGTAAACAAAAATGTTGCAAGTAATAAAAGTTTTAACAAAAACTGCAGCAAGAGCAACATTAAAAATAACCACAACCAGAAAGCAACAAAAGCGCCAACAACTTTGATACAGAAACAACTACAATTAAGTTGAATTTTACATCCGCCTTCACCGCCATTTTATTAAATAACCTTTAACTATATGTACATAAAAAATCTTAATATACTACTATAATACAGACATATACATAACTATTCACTTTTAGATATTAAAATAAAAAATAAAAAAAACAGAAATTAACAAACGCGTCTAAAATTAAATCCTTCTTTAAGTGTTTATGATTGAAAACTTTATTTGTTCTAAACGAAACTGTAAATTAAAAGAAAATCTCAAGTTTATGTATCGGCTGTTGTGTACGTGTGCACATATACGTATAAACTGGTGGTTGCGTCGCCGAGGAAGACGCAGACGACGCAAAAGTCAACGTAGACAGAAACATCATCGTTGGAAAGTCAACCAAAGAATGTAGCAGCAACAAAAGTTTGTGATACTTAACAACGATAAATACAGATAACGACAACAGACACAAAGATAAAACATAAGAATAATAAAGAAAACGCAACAAAATTTAGCAGCAACAACAATTCAAAGGATTATAGAAAAAAACAACAGAAAGCAGAAAATCTGCAAGCAAATTAGCCTTTCCAAAGCACACTTAGCGATCGATCGATATACATACATATAAAGAAGAATATATATATACATTAGTCAGGTTTTAACTATTATACGTATACTGTAAGACTATTTTAAATACCAACCAATATGAAATTTTATTATTTTTCCAAAATATCCCAAATTACTTAATAATTACGTAAAATAATATTAATATAAATAACAATACGAGAACCAATACGCCTTCAGTTTTACATAGGGCTCCTGAAGAACCGCATTATAGTTCTTCACTCACCTTTAAACGAACTGCAGAATCACAGGCTCTACTCTCCGAAAAGATAAAACATATTATAAAACTAAATAACAAAAAACTTTGACATTTAATTCCTCAACACGTAAGACGCTCAACTACTCCTGAATTACACAGAGAGTAGTTTTTTGTTGATACGTATTGGCGTTTAATTCTCTTCATCTGATCTGATTTAGTTGCGCATAGAGTGATTGTAAAAATCAGCATTAAAGATGCAGGCTGCATTGATGCTAAGATCGAAATCTCGGGTGGCGAGAAGAAGAAAGCTACGAAAATTAGGTGGAAGACTTGAGTTGCCTAGTAATGTAGCAACCAAAGAAATAGCTCCATTTCCTCGTTATCCGCCTGAGTCATGGGTAATACTTTTTTTTCGTTTTGATTTTTTACCTTCTTTCTTTCTCTATCTCTCTCTCTCTCTCTCCCCCCCTTTCTTACATTAATCCTAAGTAAACATTTTAAGGAAATTATCACACAAAGTGCTCCTTTTCTTATAAACTTCTTCTTAATACCACACTTACTATATTTAAGATCAAATTAAAGAAAAACAAATAGTTGACTATAGTTATCCCCCCGCTCTAGTTCGTTCATAACAAATTCTCTGTAAAATTGTAAAGAAAAAAACAAATTCAGTACTTAAAAAAATTGTTTTGTAGCAACCCTAGACTATCAAACCTATATACATACATTCTGTATAAAGAAGCTATCAGTATCGATTAATTTTTTAACGCTTTTCCTAAAATGTTATTTAAAACTTTCTTATGATTTAACTTTTGTATAAGTTTTTTAACAACTCGGTAGATACCAAATTTTATTTTGCTATACATTCAAATATAATGTATCAATAGTTTTCCAATAGATCTTACAACTAGCTACTTACACTTATTATATGTTTATGTAAAAATATAAAAAACAATCAAGACCTTAAAAGTGTTCACGGTTTCAATTTGCAAAACATCATGAAGTTTTTCCAATTCTCTACCATTGCTATTATGTTTTTTAGCCCTGTTTAAGTGAAAAATAGAAATGCCTTCCAATACATGCCCCCCATGTACATACATACATATATACTTGTAAACAAAAAGTTAATATACAATTTTCCTTATATACTACACATATGTATCAATATACTCGTAGTATTAAACAAAAGTAGAATTACTTGCTCTTTTATCCCTCTCTCTCACTTTTCTCAAACATTCGCTCTCTCCTCCTCTCTGTCCTTTTATTGCTGTAAAAACCTCTCCTTATACATTACCTTTTATTTGTAGATTATTTTTGAAACTTCCAACTATTTGAACACATAATAGCTTTGAACTCAAACAAACAAATTGCAAAATAATGTAGATTTCCGCACAAAGTTTCACCTTAAATAATGGTAGTTAAACTTATCAAAACTAAGACCTTCTCTAGAGATCCCCGGCCAAACAAAAAACAAATCATTTACTGCCATAAGTGCAATGTAGTAGTTGCAGTACCATTTTGAACGCAAACTTTTCACTTTTAAAAATTAGCAATATCGTGACAATCACATTTCTTTTCATTTTTATTTATTTCATTTTTATTTCCAATCCAAATTAACTGTTACTGGTTAAATTCATTAATTCGTCCCCCCCCCCCCCCCCCACTTTTTTTCTAAATACGAACACGAAAGTACGAAATGAGAATCTGGCTTGACCAAGTGGTGTACAAACATTTTGGTATTCTGTATGATTATGTATGTATGTATGGATACGTTCACAACATTTTTATTACACTTGTGCTTAGATATTTAAGTCATAAAAATTTCAAGAGTTGTAAGCAATGGCAATTTCCTCTAACCTTGCGCAATTTGGAATTTTTGTTCACTGTGACGGCTTGGTGCTCGCAAAACAAACTGTAATAATCATCCATCTTGAAATTTTCGCCAGTTTTCCCCAAATTCGCTTGCTCCTATTTTCTTCTAAATTTATATGTGTACATAGATATGCAAACTTTTCTAGACACGTATTTATTAAAAACTAAGCTCGAGTTAAGCTTGTTGTGCGGTCTAGAATGAACGGCATTATAGTTTACTTTCATTGTTTAAGTTTTATCCAGCTTTTGGATAAAAGTTAAAACTTGTTTTCTGGACGCAAATTTAGGGCCGTGCGTGTTTGTCTCCCAGTGGTGTTAGCCGTGTAACAATTACGGTATCGTAATTTGTACGAGAATTTTCATGGTATGAACCCTTAAGAAATGAGCCTCTTCTTTTAGGTAACTAATCTGATACTCGGCTAGAAAAAATCAGCAACCTGTAGAAATCAAACTTTCTTCTTCCTGCAAAGAAGGGGAAATCTCTTCATTTGCCACAGCTAGTTAATTTAAAAAAAAAAAAAAACAAAAAAACATACAGTGGATGCCAAATAGATGTACCATGACTTGCCAATTTACAAAAGGCCATTCCACAGTGGGTTAAAAAAACTTTTGCGGATTATTTAATGGGAAATGAAATTAAAACACACACTTCTTCTATTTACAGCACGTAACGGCTCACAACTTTATTTACTATCACCACTGTTAAATGAAGTACTAGATTTGAACGCTTTTCTGATTAATCTCTTTGCCAACGTCAACGCAGTTAAATCATGACGCAATTCCCCTAATGACGTTATATTCTGTTAATGTATTCTAGCTATAATGTTCTAGAATATTAATCACGAACTTTTTAGAAAGTAATATGTTTTGATCATTCTGCGCTTAAATTTAACAAATATAAATGCCAAAGAATAACACAAACACATGTCGTAGACAACCTATAAAAATACCAAAAGGCAACAATTACACTAATAATTAATTCTTAAGAATTCACTTCATAATAATCAAACTAATGCTGATTGACAGCAAGTATTTTGCTTTTTATACAAAGAAGAAAAAATGTAGTCCAATATTACGATTTTTCCAGTATTAACAAGAGGCCTTACAATATATAACTGACAACCACTGTATCTGTTTTAATGGTATGAATCCTGCTCGTAGGGCACCGATTTTGCTAAATTTTAATAGCAAGTACATGAAACGATGTATTTATAAACAGACAGGCTGCAAAAATTATTTTCTAAATCAAGATACTTGATTTCATCACCCTACAGACAGACTACTGATGGACATCACTTAATCGACTTTTCAATGGATCAATGCTGATCCAGAATATATGTACTTTGCAGGGTCAGAGATTAAAATGGAGGAAACCACAAACGGAATAACAAACTTATATACATACATATGTATATACCATTAACACTTGTTGTGAAGCGTACAAAAATACTCGTACGTATGAGTACCGTCATTCCATGCACTTCATACGAATGCCATATCAAGCATACGTATCAAACTTACTTCGGCATAGGAAATTATTATTCTTATTCCTTAAGAGGCGAAAAAATGATGCAAATCGTAGAGAGAATGCAACATTAAAATATGGAATTTATTTTTTAACATTAATATACCATTATTGCCAAAGAGATTTGTCAAAATTTGTGTATTGGCAGCTCATGGTACAAAATAGCACTGGAAAATACTTGTAAAGAATTTTACAAAGTGTGGAACACTATTAAAATGAGTGTTTTTGATGCCACATGATGAATCTGGAGCATCAAAGCCACTCCAGTAAGAATCTGTGACACGGCCGTATAGCGAAATGAAAAGCAGGATTAAATATTTTGAATTATAACAATACATAATAGCTCGAAATGGAATTATAAACAGATTAATGTAGAAATAAAAGAATTTTCGGACTGAATAATAACAATTATCTCATCGGATGAAACAATTTGCTTGGCTAACAAGTTTTATTTCTCTTACTTTTAGATTAAAGAAATCGAGACGATTTTTCGTACTACATATTAGAACATCGAAGATTCTCTATATGTATTTGTGACTTTATTTTACGAGCACAAGTGTATGTATTTCAGAAAAGTATATGTCCAATATATATACATAAGTATATATTTACGTCTTTTTAATTTTATTCATAAAACTATACACATACATATATATAATTTATATAAAGCTTCTATATCTTTAAAAGCGTTCAGTGTTTTTGCCAGGCAACTTAAGCCGGAAAATTATTTATCTTAACATTTCTGTGACACCACATAAACTCCAACCATCATTAAACATACACAAAACTGGTCGACTCAATTCTACTAGAGTTTTTGTACAGTGTGTACTCTTTCAGCACATATTTCATTCATTGCAGTGATGACGCATTAATAATTGGATATAAAAATATAAAAAAAATACCATTAGTAAAATCAAACTATGAATTATTTTTCAATGTGTTAATAATAAAAAATATATAAATATAATTTTAACTGCTTTCCATGTTTGTTGCCAAAAAAAATCAACTTGTGTGACCAAACCAACCAAACTTCTCACCAACCTGTCAACCCATCTACCGAATCGAACAACGAATCAATTCATCTTTGTAAATTGTTTATTTTGTTGCTATTGCCCAAATAATGTAACATTCCGTTTGCGAATTCGTTATACGTAACTTTATCGATCATACGTCCTGTACGACAATTCGCTATTTCGTTCTCTTGTACATACTCGTAAAATGGACAGTAAGTTCCGTGTCGAAAAATAAATTTTAGATAAGTGAATTTTCGTCTATGCACTTTTGTAAAATTTGTATTCATTTTTTGTTTTTATTTTCGTTTTTGAAGCTTTAAAGTAGAGTGAAAATGCTTGTAAATACATACAATGCATACTATTTAGACAGAAACCCCATTTAACTTTGAAGTTTTATTGAGAGTTCACTGTTAATTTGGCTATTATGAAATCGGCACATGCACAATTTTCTAGGCGTTTTATTTTATAAAAATATTTTAATGTTAAATTTTGAGTTTTTAAGGTTTCCCATCAACCAAGTAAAAAAAATTTTTAGCTCAAATTAAATTCATCATTTATTTTGAAGAAAAACATTTGTTTTACATACATACACATACATAAAACAACCTTTTTTAGTCTCACTAGCAACTAAATAAATTTTATGTTTTAAATTTTATTAAGAATTTTTTTTTTATTTTCAGTAATCTGATTGTGGTATTTTGATTAAATGACTTCCTGTTTGTAAAATATTCTCACTTTTTACATATTATTTTACACATATCTTCATATAGTATGTACGTGTGACAATGAAATCGCACACGCAGTTCAGAAGTGAGTCAACACAAAATTTTTATTTTTTTGTTTTATATATTTAAACCAGGCGCAATACACTTATAAAAGTGAAAAACATATTGAAACTTTTTAGATCATAATCTGTACGGACTTTCTACCAAATGTCCTTAACTGTTTTTTTGTTTTAGGTCAAAAACAGTTTTAGTTTTTAGATTTTTGAAGAATTTTAATATCGAATTGAGTCACTTTTGAACTGGGAGCGCGATATATACTTCCATTAAGTATGTTTGCAAACGCCAACATAAAAAATTCATAAAACTAAAAGTTAAATCAAAGAAATAGTATGTAACTGTAAAAGCATCGTGTTTGTATGTATGTTAGATGAATCTAGTTCTCTAGATGTGGTTTACAAGCATTTTCCCTACATTGGATCACTTCAATATCCCTCTTCACTCCTACTCATCCCCAAAGAGAAAGCTACTACTAAAGCTAACGAAGAATAAAAATGAAACTCACCAATATATCAAAATAGGGCACATATATAGACACTGCGTGAAAGTACATTGCACGTTATGAAAGCATTTTCCCATTCTATGAAACTACACATGTAGGTACACTTTCCATTCATACACACTTGTACTTCATTTTACATCTCACAAATTCTGCATTAAATTTTCTCTCGCTCTTTTGTCACACACGTTTCGTCTAAGAGTTACATTTTACTTATTGTGGTTTAAATGAGCAAATTAAGACGTTACGTTGCGCTCAAAATTTTTGTTGTGTACATACTTTACATACATAATTTTAGTCAAATTAGTCAAATTTAATATTAATCAATTAATTACCAGAAAACAAAGCAATTCAAAGTTAGCAACCAACAATGAAAATGCAAACTGAAAAGGCTAAACGGTATCAAGTTTTCCCAAAGATTCTGTTAAGCTTGCTTGCCTCTCATTCCCGTTTTCGATCTAGGAGCTCAACTTGATTCAATATGCGAATTGAATTCCACAAAAACGGCCTAACAAACTCCAACCCAAAACGAACCAAAACTATAATCAAAAAAAACAATATTTGATATACATACATACATATTTACATATGTATGTATATACTACATACTAAATGTAGCCATATACATACATACATACATATGTACATATTATTCTACATGTTTACCGATAATTTTCATCCGTTATTATTCGACCAGCAATTTAATCGTATCGTATTATTTTTTTGGCGTGAAATTTTTGTGGAAAATTCACAAGTTGAAACAAGTGATAAAGTAAAACCGAAAAAATTTACATGAATAAAAAAACTAAAATTACACCATCAAATTTAAAACAAATGTTAATCTTACAAGTAAATTAAGAGATCTGCTACAAAATAAAATAACTTAAAATTATAATCAACAGTACACGAAGAGAGCTGACACCACGAGACTATTTTGGAAATTAGTTGAACTTATATTTTCATTTAATTTATCTTGCTATCTACCTATCTAACATATTTATCTGCAAACCTACTTTATTCTCTCTTTCGCTCGCTTTTTGCTCCTTCGGCATACGTATATTTCTCTCTACATAACCAAACATACTATATACTGTCTCTTTTTAATTTTCTATTTCTTAAGTTGTTCTTTAATTATGAAATCTCTGGTGTGTAAGTATGTGTGTGGAAAGCACCTGGGACTACCTGGTTTTATTAGTTAAGTTCCAAGCCAAAATTTCGAAATTTGTATTTTACACACATATGTATGTACATGCATAAACATGCTTACGCACACATGCATTTGAACACACAAATGGCAGCAACCACAATCTTATCGAATCAAAATTAAATTTAATTATTAAGTTAATTAAATAACACATACATACACATAACTTATGGACAGTATGAGTGTGAATGTGTGTGTGGTTGGGTTTGTTTTTGTTATATGCCTTAAATGCATTTTATTTTCCAATAATAATTACAGGTGTGTCGGTAAGTTATTGATAAGTAATTATTAAAGACAGTTTTTAATAAGACAAACAAATGTCTAAGCAATGCATTGTGTACGCAACACAAGTTCAATTGTATCACTTTATACACTCACACATACACACACACACACAAATATATATATATATATATATATATATATATATATATATATATATATATATATATATATATATATATATATATATATATATATATATATATATATATATATATATATATATATATATATATATATATATATATATGTATATATATATATATATATATACAGGGATGTATACAAGTAAGTCTTTGAACTTTTCAAAACTGCAACAGCTGCAAAACTTTCGTAATCCATTTAAACATGCACTCCCACACAACGAAACGTGTTTTTATTTTACACCTAGATTCCAACTGGTATTTAAGTGCCATTTTGTTATATTCTATACATACATATGTATATTGGGATCGATCAATTATTTGTTCAGGACGAAAAAATGTAAGGACTGCGTTGTCTCTCCAGAAAATATATGTATATGATATATTGTTGGGGAGGTACTGGACAATGTTCCACAAGATATTCAATCTTTCCGAAATTGCTAAAATTTAAGCTGCAATATTTTCTATATCATTGGACAGAATAACTTAGTTTTTGCTTAATGTTGTAGCCTTACACCAGACAGATCGTGCCAAAAAACATAAAAATCATCCCACAATTTCTAAAATCTATTATTAAAAAGTGCTAAGCTTTTAAAGAAACTTCACTTCGTATGCCTTGTAACGCAATGTTAAAGTATTGTTTTTATATGTATGTATGTATGTATATACATATATTACAGATACTCCAACAGCCAACTTAAAAATATTTTGGAAAGTGACGTTTTGAAAGTTTCTGGTTTTGCGCATAAAACCAAAACTCTTCGCGACAATAAATAAACCAGCTTGAAATGTTGTCGTTTCAAGCTATAGCCAACATATTTACCGCGTTTGGGCATGCTCAGGAGATAGGCTACCTTCAATTTCTTGAGTCACGAAGTTTTCTAGAACGGCTTCATACAGAATTTCTTGCAAATCGAAGGCTTTGTTTTCTTATATTATATTTCTGCCAAGCCCATGGCTACCAAAAAAAAAAACAAGTTGACACACTGTTGCGTTACATATGGAGAAGAGTATTCATGTACCCGTCTCTTTTATTGGGAGTGGGTTCAAAATTTAAAAACTTTCTGTAGAAGAAAATAACGTATCTGTTGCTCTAATCTTGTATAACAAAATTAAATACAGGCTGGTACCTCTAGTCAGTCACAACTGCATTTGTGTGGCAAATACTTTCTTTCAAAAAGTAAAAATGATCCTCTAACAAAATTTTCGATTTAAATTTTTCCAGTTTTTCCCACACGGAATAGTAATTGCGTGGACTGAAAATATCGAAAAATATTCTTCATTTAAACTTTTTGTGTATTATTGTGGATTTCTTCACTAATTCGTTTATATGAGTAACAGTATCAAAAGAACAAAACAATTGTCATACCTTAACAAAACAATTCTCGATACATTAAGTTTTGTTTTTGTTCCAGGCAAAAAAGGCTCTTCTTACTGCAAAACGAAAAATGTTCATATGTAATTTTCTAAACCGAATCTTATTTAATTTCTTCACACACAATTCTTAAGAAAATCTGAAACTCTGCAACAAATATATGTATACAGGCCTTAAGAATGAAACGATCGATTTTTTCAAACACCAATCAATCATAATATGTATATCGTTATCTACATTTCGCTCATCCCCAAAGGAGAATCATTTTTTTTTTTTTTGCAATTAGTTGATTTAGAGCAAAAGCTTCGGTCTGTATCCGCATTGCACTTGCTGGATTAAAGTCTTCGATTCGTCTAATCTGACTATTATTCAATTTTTTGGATTTTCACATCGGTACTGTAAAAGAGCGACAAGAGATTTTCAACAAGATCTTAAAACATTGTACATATAAGTATGTATGTAGGACATTATCTCAAATATTTTTTCAACGGGTGCATCAAAACAGTCTAACCTTTGCGCTTATTTTAACTACATAACTCTGTGCTGTACCAAAGGTACATTATTCTCGATATCGTTCCTCGAAAATGTGCATTCTAGCAAGAATAAAGAGCAAGTTGAAATCAAGGAATAACAATGCGTATGCTGAAAATAAAACAACACAAGCATTTATTGAAGTTAGTCAATATTTACATGTGCATTAGATTCTGAAGCTCGAGATAAATCTGCTGCTTCTCATCAAGATAATAGTTGAAATGAAAATGACCGGGCTTTGAACACATTTGAAGCACTAAACAGATGTTGGCAACGCAAACGGGCAGTGAAGAACCAAGAAAAAAAAATACATAAATAACCAAAACGGAATTGTCGACTCTGAGAGAAAACCATATTTAACCAGAATGAAAAACTGATAAAGCCTTTGAAATCAAATGTAGTGGAAAATATTTTCAGCTTTATTAAAATCTATAATAATAATGAAAATTGTAGATTTATGTTTTTGAAGAAAATTTATTTATTATTCTTCAAGTATTTCTTTTTATGGCGTTTGTTCTTACAGATAGTTTGTTGGTTTGTAAGCGTGTGAGTGTGTGTGTGTTTGTGTATAAATTGTACATTTGTGTAAAAAAAATTAAATACATATTTCTGTACAATGTGTACAAAGCAATAATTGATCGAAATTAGTTTTTGTAATTATTCGTTAAAATGTAGAAACTGTAACCAATTTCAAAAAAAAAAAAAAAAAAAAAAAATAGTTGTTTTAGCCTAATAGAATGTATTAATTCGTGCATTGACAAATGGAACAACCACTCTTAAGCTACATACCTACACATATACAAATATGTTATTTTATACATAAACATACATATGTATATTTTAATTTTATTGACATACGCCAACAATAGTGTGTATGTACATATGTAAATACAATACAAACCTCTTCAAAATTTCAAAATGTGTCTCCGTTCACATAATAATTTTTCATTACTTTATATTTCTATCGCTTTTTTATTTACTAATCTATTTATTATACTTTCTCTTTTCCTTTATGAATATCGTAAAGTTTTAAGTATGACTTGAATCTGTACAAACAAAAATATAATTAATTGTATCTCAAGCACAAATTCTTTTTTTTCTAATTGGAGGATCAATCAATCAGTCAATTTATCAAACTATCATCTCTTACAAATGATTTGCATGAATGCAACGGCTCACGTTCAATCAATTCAAATTGGCGTGTGCGTATCATTAGAGTTTCTCTCCCCAGATAAAACTTTATGGCCATCAAAATCATATCGATAGGTATATAGTAATAACGATCATTCAAGCTACAATTAAAACAAAACATCAATGTTTCTTACTTTAT
The DNA here is from genome assembly GCA_963662145.1 of Sturmia bella. Taxonomy (NCBI): domain Eukaryota; kingdom Metazoa; phylum Arthropoda; class Insecta; order Diptera; family Tachinidae; genus Sturmia; species Sturmia bella. The sequence goes on along the minus strand of OY759171.1, from coordinate 68,669,721 downwards.
ATTTTCTGTTGTCCAGCTGTGGTTGCAATGCAATATGTATGTATTTTAAGTATTTATATAATGTATGTATGTGTGTATATGTGTATTGATTTTATATTAGTTTGTTTAAATAGAGTTCATCCATCTTGTATGCTTGAATATGCTTTGTTATTGTAGAACAGTTTCATACTCGTACTATATATACTTGATACATCAGTAGAATAATTTAAGAAATAATAATACAGCGTGATAGTGAAAACTTAATTTTTATATAATCTAGTTAGTGTAGATCATAGCCTGACTTTTGTAATCACATTGTCATATTCAGGAATTCGATTGAACCTTAAAAATCAAAAGTTATCGACGAAATATGATTCTTAAGGCTTTGCTTAATTTAGAACTATTTGCTTTGTGCGCAACGATTCCAAAAACTAAAATTTGTCGAAAACATTTTACAGGCAGGCCAAGACTGTCGCAAACCAGTCATTGGAATTGCATGTCATTTTTATCTGTTTGTAACTTAAATTATAAGCATATGTATGTTCATTATATTCATAAGAGCGAGATTTTTCAAAGTCGATTTGATGTGGGACTCATAAAAGGCTCTCGAAAGTTATGGAAATTTTTATTAAACGAGATTTTAAATTTTCACAGATTTTCCGGTCCTACCATACCGAGATCCATGTTTCCTGCTATTGAATTTTTTTAAGCATTTTAAAACTATCGTCAAGATCTATTACAGATTAAATTTTTTGCTGGGCAAATTTTTCAGCAAATAGTTGAACAATATACGAGCAACAAGAAAATCATGTCGGCTTAGCTTTTAGTTTGAGAAAAATTCGTTTAGAGGAACATCTTCAAAAAAAAAAAAACTACAATGTAAAATTAACATGACGGATTGTTGATTGTTGTTAAAAATCCTATTCAGTTTGTATAATAAAAATAATGAGCCATTTTAATGTCAAAATGAATTCATGTTGATTTAAAATTTCAATATTACGTTGAAATAAATTGATTCAATGTTTTTTACAGCAAAAATTCACATTGTGAAATAGAGAAAATGCCATTTCGCATTGAAATTAAAGCATATTAAAGCAACGATGTAGTTTACTAAATCAATACAGCAAAATTCATCATTTACCCACAAATACATATAAACTAATCTAGAATCAACATTAAGCCACGTAGGATTAATATTGGCCAATGTTAATTTAATAAGCGGCAAATTTTAAATCAACTTAAATTAGCTGGAGCTTATTTTATAATATAGTATACAAATTGATTGTTGCTCCATTTGTTTTAGTTACTGCAACGACTGAGTGGTCACTGGTAAGCAGTTGTGAAGTTTGCGGTTCGAAACTGGTTAGAAAACACCTTCCACTACAAAAATAAATGAAAAATAGATAAAACTACACATTAAAGGAAAAAATAAAGTTTTAGTAAAAGAAATGAAGAAATACAAAAAAAATATTTTCCTCATCGCACGTTTAATTTAATGTAATTAAAGCGTTTTAAAATTGAAACGAAACCAGTTTAAGCTAAAATAAAAATCCCATAAAAACTATTAAAAAAATCATATGTTCTCGCCATATTTTACTTGTTTGTTTTTTTTTCGTGAGAGCTGAAGAAAAGTGAAGCGCGGTCTAAAACAGTTTCCTTCGGCATACCGCTTTTTACTTTTTTTATCTTTATAGAAATTTTATCAAATCGCTCAAAACATTTAATCAAACTACCAGTGGGCTTATTAAAACCCATCTTCAACAATGAAATATTTCTCAAACACGACAACAATAGCAAATTTATTGAAGAGCACTTGAAAAAATCTTCAGAAAAACCCAATCAAAAATTATCACTCATTGCGGTTGCCTGTAAAATGAATATGAAATTCGGCCTTTTCCAGTTTTAACAATGGAAAGATAAAAAAAGAAAACAAAAGCAAAAGCAAACAAAATCAAATATCTTAAGAACATCAAATGAGGTTTACACACTCACATCTCCATACATGCATATGCATGTGTGTGTGTGTGTGTGTGTTTACTTTTCTCTTTGTACCAACGTCAAGGAATTATTTGAATGCCATGAGAATATCTGGTGTGATGATGCTTTCTGTAGCAAAAATACATACATACATATGTATGCATGTATGTACATGTGCATACTTTTACTTTTTTTTTTATTAAAAAATTCTCTTGCTGCAAGAATTAACAATTACTTGTAGTGTTTTCCTATGCAAATATCTATGTACTTAAAATCAATATTTTTGTTTGTTTCAATCAAAACAAAATTCATATCATACGACTTACTAATGTTGGCAAACCAACAATCATAAAAACTATACACAACAAAGTTCCGGTACAACCAATAGTGAAGTAGTTTTCAATGTCGACACGTGAAAGTGGATAAATATCCACAATTTGTCTTTTGATGTCTTGTTTGTAAAGGACGAACAAGAAGTAACTCAAAGGCCACATGCGTATGTACATACATACATACATACATACATACATACATGGTACATAAGTAACATAAATACAGCTTTCCTGGCTTTTTGTACCGGAATAAAATATTATTGAACATACATACCTATACATACCTATTTATATATATATATATATATATATATATATATATATATATATATATATATATATATATATATATATATATATATATATATATATATATATATATATATATATATATATATATATATATATATATATATATATATATATATATATATATATATATATATATATATATATATATATATATATATATATATATATATATATATATATATATATATATATATATATATATATATATATATATATATATATATATATATATATATATATATATATATATATATATATATATATATATATATATATATATATACTATATATATATATATAATATATATATATTATATATATATAATATATATATATTATATATATATATATATATATACCTCGAAGGCTTTTTGAGCTCCGAAAGATAAAAATCCCGGATTCTTTACTTTCCAGTAAAATTTTGTGTTCACAGGTAGCACTTGTTGAATATAATTCTTGTGCGAAATAAGCCATTAAATTAATAGATAAATAGTTTATGTTTACATTACATAGTTAGTTGCCAATTTATCGCTACAGTTCCCGATGACGAATAACACATCAGCAAACTTATGTTGGTCCGGTTGGCACAGCTAGAATGCGAACCCTGGACGTCCGGCCGGGTATTATGAAATTAATGTTATCTTAGTAATGTCATCGTTCATTAACGCATGTACGTAATTAAAAATTCTTCTCGTAAGTTCAGGAAATGCAATTTTTCAACTGTGAACTGTGGCACCCAGAAAGTTTGGAAAATTTAAGCCACACTGTATCTATAACTAGCACGTATGTAGTATATATGTACAACTGGTTTAAATTCAAAAACTATATTCTACATACATGCACATACATACATATGTATCTATCGAAGAAGTGATAACACTCTGTTAATTAATTTACATTTTAAGAAATTGCCTCCTTGAGAAGGCATAGCCATATATGTACATATGTATATATACACACATGCATACATACATATCGTTGGTCTCATGTTGAAAGGCCCTCAGATTTTGTACATATTTTGATTGATTGAAGGATCTTGTGTTGAAATATGGGAAAGCCCCGAGATTGGAAGAACTGTGAGTTTGGGCCTTTCTACATGAGGCCAACAATACATGAGGCCAACAATATAAATAAGTATTATTTACATTCATATGTATATTATATATTTTTTATTATTATTTATTTGTTTGTTCAATTATTTCTTTTAAATTTGTGTATTTAAATAAGTATACTCACATACACTTTTGTACAATCTTCGTAGTAATAAAACATGTATCCTTACACACATTTTCAGACCATCCATCCACATTCATATACATACATACATATATATACGCATACATAAGCTCTGATTATTATATGAAATTCTGTTGGCATGGATCTTTGAATAAAAAACGCATGACTTATTTTTATGCAATTTTACGTCTGTGGTTTTGTAAAATATTTTATTCAAGATATTACATATTTATATCAGTGTGGTAAAATGTACTTTTTGATGTGTGTGTATGTTTTATGTATTGTAATTTGCAACGACTTTACACTTTTGCTAATCTAATTACCTTAACATGCTCAAACATACATAAAACCTTATCTATGTATCAACTTTACTTAATAAATCTTTCCTATTGTTTATAAGCTGAGTTTTAACTAAATGTACATACATATGTACATTTAATTAGAGCAACATTTTTTGTTGCAAAACATATGCAAATATGTATGCAAAATAGACGCTTTTTCTTGCTGTCAGATTGGCAGCTATTCTTTGCGTTATGTTTGCATAATTCGCGAATTTAAAAGTTCAATAAAAAGAATTTGGAAATGTTCTCCAAGAAACTTGAAGTTATCAGCACATTTATGGGTATTTGTGCCTTTCGGTAATATCAAAAATAAATGCTTTTGAGGATCAGTTAACAATTTGTTTACTTATGCTTCTCATTTACTTTACAGCTGTTGGCAATAGTGCCAAAGGCTTTGTTTTCATATTGTTGTGAGTCTTAAGCGTGTAAAACCAGTGAAAAAGTTTTCGTTTTACTCTCCTCAATAGTACGAACAGGCCCAAAATCTTACAGAACAGAGTTAATATTTGATTTTTCAAGCAGCTGACTCATTACTTTTTAAAATACATATGTATGTATGTATGTATATACGTATGCACATATGTACATATTATTAACCTAGCCCTTTGCATACAAATTGCTAAACCTCACGTGCATACAAATGTAGTCATTTTTAAGATATAGCTGCGTTCAAAAAGTTTAACTGAGTATCAATGGAATCGAATTGTATGTGGTTGTCATAGCTACATAGCTTTTACATTCTTGGTGTAGATGAGGGTTGTGCATATCCTCATACGAGTATAGAAAGGAAAGAGTCTTTAAAGGACACGTTTTGAGAATTAAATAAAAACATTCACCAAAAAAAAAAATATGTATTTAAATATACACACACACATATATATATATATATATATATATATATATATATATATATATATATATATATATATATATATATATATATATATATATATATATATATATATATGTGTGTGTGTGTGTGTGTGTGTATATATGTATGTATATATTTGATATCCGCGATATCAGAACTATTCGAGCGTGCGCGTAAATACATTTACGACAATAATAAAATCTTCAAATTTATTATTGTTTTAAAAATATTTCTGTGGACGCTCTAACAGGTTCGAAATTGTGAGATTGGCAGTGAATATTTAAATTGAAAACCGGGCTCTTAGCTTTATAAAAGATTTTTCATTACATTACGTTTCAATGCTGTTCTACAACACTATTTAAAATTGAACTACATTTGCATGTTTTTGTTTAAAAATTAATCATATTCGCTTCGCATGGGAGTTTTAAAACATCTGCTAGTAATATTCATACACATGTACTCGTATCTAAATGTTCATTTATTTCTTAAGAAGACATGCATAAATATGGATTCATATTTACTAACTTGTAAAAAGTTTTATTTAAATATTTCTGTTTGTGTTTGATTGTGATGATTGAAAACAAAAATACTGTCAGAGAATTAATAACACTTAAATATTGTTTTCAAGTTGCACGCTTAGTACTAATACATTTTCATTTTTGTCATTCGTGTGCTATTAGTGTGCCCAGGGAAGAGCAGCTTGGTTGGAACGGGGTCGACGATGCAGTGTACAAGAAAGTCAACAACAAGCTGCAGCTTGTCATCGGCGTTGGGTAAAAAGAAATAGAGTAAGTGTTAATACGGACTTTAAACTAATAAATGAGAGCAATGTTGAAGACCAATCTCTAAACCAAAGACTAATAACATAATCTTTCACAATCTGCACCCAACTTGAAACATTATTCTTTTTTCGGATTTCAAGCAGTTTGAATTTTGAAAAAAAAAAAAAAATCATAAAGCATGTGAAACAATTGCTGATAATTGATTCAGCCTTTGGCGGCTTTTTAAGTCTAAATGTTGCAAAGACTCCCAAATAAAAAAATTATTTTTAAAAAATACTCAACAGATTCAGGACGCATCTTTGGGTGGTTCTTCAGATGACGAGGACTTTTTGGGAGTCTTACGTGGTCCTAGTACTTTTGCTAATGCTTTTTTATATGTTGGTCTGGGAACAATAGCTCTTGGTTTAGTTATAGCTTTCGTAGGTACTGGTGAGAAGGGCTTTAAAACAGTGGAATTGCGGCTCATTGGGCCATCACTTATAGGTAACAAAAAATACTTTAATCTATTTCTTATACTCAAGGCAATTATTTTGCAAATATATTTAAATATACACTTTATACATATGTATAAAAAATATATTTATATTGTTGTTGATTTCCTTGCGATCAGGCCTTGGATTTATATGCTGCCTGCTGAGAATATTATTTTGCATATGTCCATCCCATTGTATATCTACAAAAAAAAATGCACGAAGGAAAAATGGCAACAAGGTAGATGCAGATCATACAACATCATTGCTGAGGGGTGAAAGCAAACGTGTATCAATTTCCCGGGGTCCAGGTCAACAGGTATTGAAATGAAAACATTCAATAAATAAATAATCAATATATATTTTTAATCTTTATTTATAGCCCAGATACCCAATTACGCATAAGAGATCAAATAGCAAAATGCTAAACGAAGGCATGGAGGCCTTAAGGCAAATTGCCACAACATCGCTGTTTATGCAAAACGAACAGAAACCAATGACAAATCGTGTTGTTCCCATCATCAAAGAACCAGAAAATGTTATTGGTAAATAGGTTTAAGTTTCTATAGCTCTGTTATATACCACAACTCTGGTGCCTTACACATAGTTCTTAAAAAAGTGCGTTATAGGTCAAAAAGTTTGCCATGGCACAGAGGGGGGAAAATTGGTAACAGTTATACACACCAAAAACAAGTAAAAAATTCTGAAAATACGCATGGCTTCGGTGGCAATTTTACACCCTAGGACATTTATTATAGTTCAACCTTAACTATATAGCTTTTGTTCAAAATTTTTGTAGTCTTTCGCTACCACTGGCTAGCTTCGTCTACGCGGTTATCGCCATAATTACATCGAATGGTACAATCCGTAATTTAAATAGAGACTTGATTTTAAATTAGGTCATTATCTTTGTACAAATTTAACATGATTTTCAATCAAGTTTTTTTTTCATGGTAATTTCATGCCGTGGATTTTTCTGAGCGTGCTATTTCTGAGTCAATGACTCGGTTGTAATGAAGTTTTCCGATTCTTTCGTACTAAGTTTTCGTCTGTCGTAAATTTTGTAATGTCATAAATATACCTTGTTCTCACATAAGGAGACTTGGGATTATAAACAAATGTAAAATGTGTTGCTCTCAGTTTTGGGTTGGGGAAATTTTTGCCTAATCTTGATTTTGATTATGGTCCTCGATATGGAAATAAAGAGGAAATAAAATTTGGACTATTAAATATTATTTTGTACAAAAAGATTCTTAAAACTGCGATCTCTACTTTCAGAAAAAAATATAATCAACTTACTTTCTCAAAAAACACATACATATGTACAAATTGACTATGCCATTTCTACTGCTGAGCAAAATTTCACTGCAGCCGAACTATCTATTTCGCATTCGCTATTTCAGTTAACTAAGGCACAAATTTTGCAATAGAATTTTTGAGATGGGCAACTTCTGCCCATCTCATACTTTTGCGAAAATTTATGTTGTATATTATTTTAGGGTTCCGTACCCATAGAGAGAAAACGGAGTCCTATTGCTGAGACTTCACTGTCCGTCCTAGAGCTAGAGAGCGGAACTGTTTACAGTATATGATATTGCCCTGCTGCTGCAACCACAATTACCAAAAACAACAAAAAGCTAAAAACTAAACGGTGCCCCCTTACAAGAAACTGAAAATTAGCTGTTTAATAGATAAAGATTTGAAATTAAACATGGCGGTTCCATGTAAATCAATTTTTAATATGAGGTTGTAGTCTTGTGTTTTTTGGAGTAAAAAGTAGAACCTATGACTACAGGCGACATGGATTAAATAATGTTGCCATATCTTGTACATATACATATGTATATGTATACCTCTCACTCGTTAAAAATATATACAGTGTTAATCTCTAAACTGAATGTGAAAAATTTAATTTGCAAAGCATCATTTGATTCTTTCATAAAAAGCTAAAATCGCGTATCCTCCCAAGTCCTTATAAGTACAAACTGTCTGATTTTCGATGTCCTTTCGTTAACTTTCGCCAACATTTTGAGCGCAAATAAAGTAATATAATCACGAATTGTTGGAACTCAGCAAAGGAAGTGATAAACGAACTTGGCCAAAGAAAGTGCATAAACAAGCTACAAAATATTTGTTCACTTCCTCCTCCGTTAGCCAACGTTAACGAAACGACATAGAATATATTCAATTTATTAAGCAGTAATTTCTTCTTTTCTTTTGTTTTTTAATTGCAAAGCTCCAGGTGATGTTAACGATGCATCTAATGACAATAAGAACCCATTAGACATAGTATCTACCACGGAATTGGCAAGTGGGCAAAATGATACTTCATGCACAAATACTGATACAGCTACTGATACAGAACTGACAACTAATACTGCCGTTTTTAAAAAACCTTTAACGCAATTAGAGGAGGAAGGTGAATACTTAGCGAATGCGAGTACTGGTTTCAGTGACAGTAAACTGTCTCGCCAACGCACATCACTACACCAACAAAGTCCTTCAGTCCATTTCCTAGGCCAAAATGAAACAAATCAGAGACAAATTGAAACATCATTAGTATTTGTTAAAAATTCTAAGCTGAAAAATGAACTAAATCTAGACAATTTACCGGTTGTTACAAGTACAGCCACTTCAAACAGTCTTATTCCCCCGGTACATGGAGCTAGTAGCGTGGCAAAAAATAGTTCAACGGCCACAGAAGTTACACTCGCAGCCACCAGTAGCAACACAAGTACTGCTAGCACCTACGCTGCTGCTTTGGCTGCAGTTATTTCTTCCCGTACGAATACAGAGAGAACTGAAGGCCTGATACGAGGACCTCTTGGCATGCCAATGCATGTATTGGCGGCTTCTTCTTCCACATACGCATTACCAGCTTCGGCTCCAACTCCATGTCTAGTTAAAACATCGACATCAACTCCACTTCCAGCACCATCAACCGCGCCTTCTAAGCAAGGTACAACAATATTCGAAGATATTCCCAGCCAGCAACTAATACCAGGCCAAGTGGTGCAGGATACGGCATCTATAGGTAATGTACTAAGTTCGCTGACATATACATATACAAAGTCATCGGGAAGTGAAACAAAATATAGCAACACATCTTTAAAATTACCCGCAACATCATCTATTCTATCTTCCTCCAATACTACATCTACGCTTTCGGCTGGCGGTCATATTGGATCCACATCGTTCACGTCGCCCACCACACTTCCTACTATCGGCAGTAAACATGAGCCAGAGCTGTTACTAAGTCCAGCTAAGCTTGGTCAATGAATGAATTATAAATGTATTAAAAATCAAATGCGATAAATATACATGCATATGTATGTATGTATGTATGTATATTGCATTCGTGAAATTTATATTTTTTTTTCAATTTCTATTTTGTATACATACATACATACACACAAATTTACATATGTATGTGTATAATTAGCATATTAATAGCAAATTATTTAAAATTTCAGAGTTCCATACATATGTATGTACATAGTATGTATGTACTTGCAAACACATGTATGTAGTGGGTTAAAGTACAGTAGTTGACGTTTTCACCACACCAACGTATGAAATTAACAGAAGTCAGTCGTGAGAAGTTGAGAATTGAAGTTGGTCGTAAAGTCGTGAGTGCGGAGGCATTAAAGTTGTTTAAAGTTTGTGAAAAGTTTAGATTTGAAGTTGTATAAATATTGAAGAGGAAAACTCAAAGTTGATGTCACTTTAATCCGATTATTTAACTAAAACAAGAGATATTTAATTTCTATTTACAATTGCATAATTCGAATTAATTACAAATGAACTCGAATCTTTTATTTTCATTTTCAATTTAATTTCATTGCTTAATGAAGTTTAAACCCAAAAGTTAATATATTTAAAAAACCAAAAACTATAATATTTAATAAATGTATTGTTAAAACCAAAATTTGTAATTTTCGTTTGACTTTAACTTTTTTACATGGGGGCTCAACCTCTGCTAAAATAAAAGAACATATTTTTGTGCTGATCACACAAAAGCCGAAGTAAAGTTTTCAAAGGACAAATGAAAGTCATCATCATTAAATAAAGTAGAATATTAAATCAATATTGTGGTGAATAATACTTTACCTACGAATAAATCCCGTTAATTTTTCTTTTTATAACCAAAACTGGTTCAATATATGTATAATACGAGGGCAAAAACAAAGGAAAAAAGACCAGTGTCTTGTGATCGTAAGAATTTAGAAGAGTTTGAAGCACGTAAAAAAACAAAGAGTGAGAGTGACTGTGGTGAAAATAATGAAAGAGAAGATTTGAATGCATTCCAATATTTAACAAAAACAAAAACCTTTAAATCTGCGAGAAATACGGAAAAAGAAAAGAATTTGGAAAATATAGATAGTAAAAGCAAAGAAATATTAAAACACAACACGATCGATACAATAGTGAAGAATAACAAAGAAACTCAAAAAATGGAAGATAATCTTGATGGTGAAGATGTTAAAGTAGACAGTGAGAGTGATTTAAGAAATTTAATCAAATTGTTAACATTAAAAATTCAAAAAGAAGAGGATCAAAATAATAGTGTTAATATCACCGTAGATACATTTGGCAAAATTGTTCCGGAATTTGATGGTGAAAACATGGAAGTAGAACATTGGTTTGAAAACTTTAAAAAAAACGCAGACGCGTACGGTCTTAACGTAAAACAAAAATATGTACAAGCGCGAAACAAAATAACCGGTGCGGCTAAAATGTATCTCGATTCAGTTGCTGTTAGTGATTATGAGTCATTACAAACATGTTTGATGAATGAATTTAAAAAAACCTATAGTAGCATTGAGATACATAAATTGTTGACAAACAGAAAAAAGAGTGACAGTGAACCATTCCACGAATATATGCTGCAAATGAGAAAGATAGCAGCGCTCGGTAATATTGAGGAAAAGTCGGTAGTACGGTATATAATTGAAGGATTAAAAATTAAGACTGAATTTAAATATCAGTTGTATTCTGCAACATCTTATCGAGAATTAAGAGAAAAATATGAAATATACGAAATAATAAAAACAGATCGTGGGTCGAACGGGAATTTCCATTCAAATAGTAATAATAAATACAAAATAAATAAAACTGAATATTGTTATAATTGTGGATCACAGGATCACAAACGGAACGAATGCAAATCCGCTCCGAAGTGTTTTAAATGTAATGGTTATGGCCATATTTCAAAGAATTGTCGCGGAAGAAAAGACGAAAAAAGCGTACAAATTATTCGTAACCAAAAACGGTTAAAGATAATTAAATTTGAAGGCATAGAACTAAAATGCTTGGTTGATACCGGATCGGATGTTTCATTAATTCAATACAGTGTTTATAAGAAAAAATTCCCTAATTATAATTTGAAAGCGATCGATACTTTATTATGTGGACTTGGCCAAGAAAAAACTAAGCCAGTAGGGCAGATATGTGGCACAGTGATTGTTGATGAAGTTAGAACACAACAAAACTTTATTATTATAGCTGACGATGATTTAAAATATGAGGCGTTAATTGGGTTTGATTTTATTGAAAAGTTTAAACTACTCGCAGACGAGAACGGCTACAAGTTTGAAGACAAGAGCGATAAAACTAGCACCTTTATGGTGTATAACATTTCCGAAATAGACGTGAATTATAAATACAGAGAAACAGTGGAGAAAATAATACATGATTATGAAGCTGTTCCAGTGATCAAAGAAAGTCCAGTTACTATGAAAATTGTTCCAAACGATACGATTAAACCTTTTCGTCAGTCTCCTAGCAGATTAGCTATACAAGAAGAAAGCGCTGTAAATGAGCAGGTTAAAGAATGGCTGGATACAGGTATAGTCAGAAAATCCACATCTGATTTTGCAAGTCGAGTAGTTGTAGTGAAAAAGAAAAACGGCGACTTTCGCGTATGTGTGGATTTTCGAAAACTAAATACTATGGTACTTAAGGATGCATTTCCTGTTCCTGTCGTCGAGGATGTAATACAAAAGCTCCAGGCTGCACATTTCTTTTCAGTCATGGACTTAAAAAATGGTTTTTTCCATGTCCCAATTGCAGAAGAGAGTAAAAAATACACTGCATTTGTGACAAAACGTGGCCTCTTCGAGTTCAATAGAGCACCTTTTGGATTTTGCAACTCTCCTGCATGCTTCATAAGGTATGTTAACCATATTTTTCAAGATTTAATTAATGAAAATGTGATGGAACTCTATGTTGACGACATAATCATTTTTGGTACAACGGCTGAGCAATGTTTACAAAAACTTGAAAGAGTTTTAACAACAGCGGCAAGCAGTGGGATAATCTTTAATTGGAGCAAGTGTACTTTCATGAAAACAAGAATTGATTTCCTTGGCCATATAATCGAAGGTGGAAAAGTTTGGCCAGGAAAAACGAAAATTAAATGTGTCGAGAATTTTCCCATACCAAAATGTGTTAAGGATGTTCAATGCTTCCTTGGATTAACAGGGTATTTCCGAAGATTTGTAAATGGTTATGCTCAGATCGTCCACCCGTTGACTAATCTTCTCAAAAAAGACGCAATTTTCAAGATAGCTGAGAAAGAATTGAGTGCCATTAACACAATTAAGTCGATCCTCGTTAATGAGCCAGTGCTTCGAATATATTGTAGGAATGCGGAAACCGAATTGCATACCGATGCGTCGAAAGAGGGATTTGGAGCAATACTCATGCAAAAATTTGAGGGAGAGCTCCATCCAGTGTATTTTTGGAGCAAAAAAACGTCTCCACAAGAAACACGACTTCACAGCTATATCCTAGAGGTAAAGGCGGCTTATTTAGCATTTAAGAAGCTTAGACACTATTTGCTTGGCATTGAATTCAAGTTGGTAACCGACTGTGCTGCATTTTCGCAAACCATACGAAAAAAAGATGTCCCACGTGAAGTTGCACAGTGGATTATGCATTTACAGGACTATACGTACACGGTGGAACACAGAACATCTAATCGTATGAAACATGTAGACAGCTTGAGCAGAAATCCTGTCGACGTCATGACCATAGTATCAGAAGTTAATAGTAGACTGCGTGTACTGCAAAAAGATGATGAGCACATCAAAACAGTGGTCACATTATTAAATACGGGGCCTTATGAAAATTACAAACTTAAAGGCAAATTGCTATATAAAAACGTAGAAGGAAACGATTTGTTAGTTGTACCGAAGTCAATGGAACGAGAAATAATACGAAATGTACATGAAAATGGTCACTTTGCGGTCGAAAAAACGATGCATAAGATAAAACAACAATACTTCATTCCACACTTGGAGAAGAAAGTGACACAAATCATACAAAACTGCATAAAATGCATAATCTACAATAAAAAACTTGGAAAACTGGAAGGTTTTCTCAACGTCGTTGAAAAAGGTAGTACACCATTAAACACGTTGCACATTGACCATTTAGGTCCACTGGACATGACCTCAAAGCAGTATAAATACATACTTGCCTTAGTTGACAGTTTTTCGAAATTCGTATGGTTATTTCCTACGAAAACTACAAGTACCGAAGAAGTTTTACGTAATTTACATGTTTGGGCTGATGTATTTGGCTATCCGTATAAAATAATAAGCGACAGGGGACCTGCTTACACATCAAATTCTTTCCAAGAATTTTGTAGCCATGCAAATATAGAACATAAACTTATAACGACTGGTGTTCCACGAGGAAATGGTCAAGTGGAGCGCGTTAATAGAGTCGTTATTTCAATAATATCGAAGCTTTCATCAGCAGAGCCATCAAAATGGTATAAGTACGTGGGGCAAGTTCAAAAGGCTATTAATTCTTTTGTACACAGTTCAACTAAGTTTTCACCATTTGAAGTAATGTTTGGCATTAAAATGCGCAACACAGTTGATGACGGGCTACTGAAACTGCTTGAAGAAGAAGTTGTTGATCAATTCGATGCAGAACGGCAGCAACTTCGACTAGATGTGAAAGAACAAATAATGCTGGCACAACAAAGATATAAGAAAAATTTCGATAAAAGACGTAAGGACTCTCCAGAATACAATGTTGGCGATTTGGTCGCAATTAGAAGAACACAATTTGTAACAGGCAAGAAGTTGGCCAGTGAGTTTTTGGGTCCATACGAGGTGGTAAAAATAAAGCGTAACCAGCGTTATGAGGTAAAGAAAGTAGCGGATTTCGAAGGTCCAAACTATACGTCAACCAGTTTAGATTACATGAAACCGTGGCGAAGTTCTGATGACAATGAAATGCTATTATCATCGGAGACCGATTCTATTCAAGATGGCCGAATGTAGTGGGTTAAAGTACAGTAGTTGACGTTTTCACCACACCAACGTATGAAATTAACAGAAGTCAGTCGTGAGAAGTTGAGAATTGAAGTTGGTCGTAAAGTCGTGAGTGCGGAGGCATTAAAGTTGTTTAAAGTTTGTGAAAAGTTTAGATTTGAAGTTGTATAAATATTGAAGAGGAAAACTCAAAGTTGATGTCACTTTAATCCGATTATTTAACTAAAACAAGAGATATTTAATTTCTATTTACAATTGCATAATTCGAATTAATTACAAATGAACTCGAATCTTTTATTTTCATTTTCAATTTAATTTCATTGCTTAATGAAGTTTAAACCCAAAAGTTAATATATTTAAAAAACCAAAAACTATAATATTTAATAAATGTATTGTTAAAACCAAAATTTGTAATTTTCGTTTGACTTTAACTTTTTTACATGTATGTATGTTTTAAATGAGCTTGTGCGCGTTTAATGAGAGCGGACGTGTTATTAGTGATCAAATGCACATGCATATGTACATATGTACATATATACATATGTAAAAATAACGTATGGTGAACGAACGCATGTATGTTTACTCGCTTATTTATAAAAAATATGTTAATTCTGACTTATTCAATTGGCAAAAATGAATGTTTTATGTTTCCGTTTGTCTTCATCAAACTCCTATTTTCCTAGTTCCGGTACAATGCCATGAATATGCAGGGGTCTTCCCTGAGTACTGGTCCAAGATAGAAAGAAAAATATGTAAGTTCTTGTACATACATACATACATATGTATGTGCATAGTATACATTCAGTAAACCACAAGTTTTGTACTTTTTTGAAGTCGGACTTGTCAGTAGTTTGCGTAAACAAATTTTATTCGTAATTGCGCCTGGATTTCGTCGACCAGTCGTAATAAATGCTGTACAAAATTAGAGCACTTGGATTACTGGGTAGATATAATACACAATTCGATTTTTTTCGATGAGAAATTTGTTATGAAATTTCGATATGAAAAATTTGTTCTAAAATGTGTTTCAACAATGTTTTATTTTTTATGAATACCGGTGTTAGTTTTTCATTGTGTGTACTTTCCTTTTTTTGCCCACTCGATAATCAATACAAAATCTGTCACAATTGTGTTATGAAGTTACCCTCTCAATTTTATTGAATGTAGATTATTATTCTTTCGAAAATAATACATTATTATTTTGTTAATGAATTCCTGCATCCAGCGGGAAGCTGGATGTACATGAATGTATGTATGTGTCTTAGGAAAATACTAAATTTTAATTCAATATTGTAATGCGATGATCGTTTTCTTTTTTATGTATGTATATGTTCATATGTATGTATCTATGTCAAATACACATGCATGTATGTATGTATGTAAGTTCTTACGTTATGTCATAGGTACATATGTATATAATCATGTATTTGAATGTAATTATCAGGGCAATTTTTTATGGCATTTGCCAATTTCGGCATTTTGTAAATATTTTATCAAACAGCCATTTCTAGTGAGCATTGCCATCAAATGCATTTTTTGCAACCTAGAAAAAAATGCATAAATGATAGATTTCCTTCTCTTACCAGAGCCACTGTAATTGATAATTTACAAATTTTTTAAACAACCTGTTGGTATTAACAATATAAGCGTCGTTTTTCTTTCTACATGATTTGTAGTTGGTCATTTTTTCTGCAAATATTTTGTTTTCATTAAAAATTTGGAACAGAATTCCATGAAAAACCGCTTTTAGAATTTATGTATAGTGCAGTGGCTTTTCCAATTCATGTTTCCGCTATGACTATGCATGTCTGTCAAAAATTTACATTGGCCGACGGTTTAGATAATGCTTTCACCTGAATTGTGCCATTTATTGTACTTTTTCGTGCCAGCAATTTTGAAACATGTTTGTGCCATTTTGAAATTGCCCTAGCAATTATTTAATTAACAGCAAATTGTAAATGGAGTTGTGTTAAGGGAAATCTTTTTACATATGTATGTATGTACATATGTATGTATGTATGTATATGAATTTTCTGAAGTAATAACAACTGTTTGATTTTTAACATTTGTATGTATGAATATCGATTATGTGTAATTTATAAAATTGAAATGTAATAAATGACTAACTTATTAAAGTGTGTGTAAGAATTTATCCATACGAACTCGTCGCGGCTTTGTAATATACATAAAAAGTTAAAAAAGGTTTTTTTGTCTTGACATTTGGGTGGAATTCGAACAAATGAAATGAACATAAGTATGTATGTATGTGCGTACCTACACTATCAATCGTGTTGTATTATTCTTTTTGTTTTTTATGAATAGGTATCGAAAGCAAATTCTTGATCAAATGTCTATAGCACTTATTTCATTGTTTTTGTCTTAATCAGTAGACGAAAATAAATACTTACCGTCTAATTCATAAAAAAATATAACAGGTTTATAAAGCTCTTATTTGACAGATTTTCCATACAAATATGTCAAATAACAGTCTTAAAAGCCTGTTATAATTTTTATGAATTAGGGGGTTAAATACCAACATACATACATCAGAAAAATTCGATTAAAACTTTTCCTATATATGTATGTACCTAACAGCCACTAGGTTATGGGTATAGATTTAGCAAAATCGTTTACATATAGGCATATCATTATTAAATAATTCTAAATTTAAAAGCGCCAGCAACATCGGGCAGCATCTCGGTAACATCAAATTTCATGCATATGTACATACATACATATGTATATGTACATATGCATACCTAATGTTGATTAAATTTTTGTGCAATGTTTTTGCATTCGTTATTTTTTGGCTGAGAGTAAACTTGTCCGTTTAATCAAGTTTCTACTTTGTGACATAATTATGTATATACATATGTATATATGTATACGACATAGCAATACATGGAGATTCTATCAAAACGATAGAAAAATGAGCAATAACGCTGCATTGTCACTCCTAGAGGGTAAAATATGGGACCGACGATCAGTAATTTATTTCTATATGGTGTGTGAAGATAAATATATCGAGTTAAGTATGTTTGACGTAATAAAATAACGTAATGCTATATGGTCTATTTACTGGTTTAAGTGCCATTTCTCAATTGTATTTGAGATTAAAAAAAAGAAATTTGAAATTTTGACCAAGTGAAAAATCGGTGATCTCTGAGAGACTAGGTATATATGGGCAGTTTTGAGTGTAACTCAACTGGATGTAACGTACACACTAAATATCATGGCCTGCATAGTTTGGCTGTCGTGTTTTTATAAAACTCTTTGTTCGAATTATGTCTTTCTATGAAACTATTTTTATACCGTTTCAATAACGTATAGGTATATAACGTATTGTGCTATCCACAATACAATATCTCAGCTCCATTACATATTTTTTGAGTCTAATTTCTTTAAACCCGTTGGAAAAATAACGATGTTACGAGTTAATTTTTGTGAATGATACCAAGACGAATCAAGTAATTGATTCGCCTTGAATGATACCATAACGCATAAACCGGCGAGCTAAATTCGCCGATGCAACATTACAGGTGTTGATAACACTGTCTATTTTTTTTTTTTGACCCTGGTTCTACCTCCATCCGACCGTTAGTTCATTACATGGACCACATGGAAAAGCAAGCCAAGAATCAATCAACCAATCAATTGTATTTGAGATTACTCAAAGATCACCGACTTTTCACTTAGTCGAGATTTCAGAAAATGTTTACAAAATCCTTAAAATTGAGAAATGGCACTTATGCAAGTAAATAGACCATATTCTTAGCTTCTTTTTCCATGTGGTCCAGTTCAGTTACACTCCAAAAATGTGGCCATGTATGCCAAAATTCGTTCAAAGATCACCGATTTTTCATTTAGACAAAATTTCCAAGTTTTTCAAAAATTCTCAAACACAATTGAGAAATGGCCCTTACACCAGTAAATATACAGCATTATTGCCTTCCTTTTCTTTGTGGTCCAGTTGAGTTACACTCCAAATCTTTTTACGGTGTCATCGTTTAATTTCCGTTATTTCTTAATGTCAACATTTTGAAGATTTATTCATATTTTTAAATATACTTTTATTTTATTATAGGTTATATAGGTATGTATAATTATGTACATATTTAATTTTACAGATAATCATGTTGGTACAATCTTCGCTTACGAAAAACGTATTTATCTTTACACTTAAATATTTCGTTACGTTATTTCATTATGTCAAACATATTTAACACGGCATATTTATCTATATGTATTTATATTGTGATTGAACTTTTAGCAATGCTTACATACTTACAAATGTCTGTACGTTGAAATAAATAGAAAAATAGCTACTTTATGTTCACATAAAACGATTAATCCGCTTTATTCAAATTATCGATATCGCTGTCACATCATGTACAAATACAAATTTTTACTTTGATATTTGATAATTGCTATATCTATTCTTGGTAGAAACTAGAATAGGATCATTGTAATGAAAATAGCAATTGCTGTCGACATAGAGTAGATAAATAAGCGCCAAGTCTTTTACGTCGAGCTGACGTGACTACGATGACTCTATTAAGAAAAATTATTGAAGATCCAAAGCAGCAAAAGAAATTACAATAATTAAGAGCATAAGCTCAATAAAAAATAAAGCGTATTCAAATAAAAATATCAAACTTATGAAATATGATAGTTATGGTAAAAGCTAATTAAGATCTATGGAGTCCTGTGAACCCTGCCGTATAATACGTACGTTACTCTATTCAGTAGGATTATAAGTATCATCAAAACTTGTGAGTGCCAGTCGTGTTTTAATGGATTTGGCAGATGACTCAACGGATCGAGAACGAAAATGTGTATCATTGCGATTACGGACACAACTTAATGGCGTACGCTTGACTTTCGAAAAGTTTTTATCGGACTGACGGTTTTTAAATATTGGTGTCAATGGCAAATAGTTTTCTTGATCTTCATATATTTTCCGATGTGAAGCACGTCGCTTATATTTGGATTTCAACAAAATTTTCTTTCCCGTTCGTACACGATCCAAGTGTTTATTTAGTGGTACTACTTGCGTATTCATTTTGTTAGAAAAATCATCATTTTGTGACTTCCTTGTCACAACACTATCACCGCTGGACATCATATCCAAAGACAAAGTAGCGAGAATGTTTTCAAGCATAAGATCTTCACTTGTTTCATCAACTTCATCGTCAGTAAAAATAATTGGTGTCCTTTCTACGCCTATTGACGGGGAACGAGGATCAAATTCTTGTTGGAGTGCAATTGGAGTTAGTTGTTGTCCCGTAGTTATTTCTGCCAAGTCTATAACCATTTTTTCTTTTTGAACTTTATCACTACCATCTGATTTAAAGTCCTGCTTGCGTGAAATTTCATCTGGCTGTTCTACTTTCTTTAAATCTTCAGGTAAAAACGATTCTACAAAAAGATTTGAAAAAGTATCGTCTAGACTCAGAGGTTTTTCAAATGTATCTTCGAACACAAGGGGTGTACGATTTAGATTCTGGCTTGGCGATCTTGGATCGTTAAGGTTGTACGTGAAGCTTTTAAAGAAACGTTTACGCAAAACATCTAACGTTTTTTCGCTATTTCGATCTTCTTTAGGTATATCGGTATAAGACGATTGTACAGTGGAGTCATTCACTTTTGTCTGAAGCTAGATTTTTATTAGCAACTTTAGAAAACAAGAATCAGTAACAACTACCATTTGATACATACAATAATCGGGGTTCGGCTTCCTGCTGGTGATCTTGGATCCAAATCTGTGCGGGAGTTAAAATCCATGTCAACAATTTGCAAAGTCTTGCATTTTGTGGATGGAGTTTCAGTAGCAAGGCAGCTGCCATCGATCTTTGTTTGTTTCCCTCCCATTTTTAATTATCCAGAGTAAAAATGAAAATGAATCCCCGCAACAACCGCATTCAAATATAAATGGCGTACCGCTACAACATTAAGGCTAATGGTGCGTTTTTACATCGGTTAAATATGAAATCGGTTCTTGCAAGGCGAATAATAGCAAGGCGAATTAATTACCAGGCAAACCTGTAGCCCGTATCTGTACCATTATGCAATTAATAAGGTAACCTGATAAGCTGAACCGTTAATGAGATTGCAGGCAGCCAAAACGAGATGGCAAATCAGCTCTTCTGTACGTGCTGTAAAGTTTGAAGCAGTGGTATCTCTTTAACAAATTTCTGGAGAGTTATTGATTTATTTTAGTTTAAGAATATCAATTATTAACAACAAGAAAATTTTTTCTACTAAAAGAAATTTCGTTAGTGAGTCCATATCACAGGAAAAGGCTAGTAATAATTAGAAAAACAAAACAACCTCATATCTGAGGAAGTAAAATTGAACTAAAAGTTCGATAAAATACTTACCGATTGCAAATCACAAAGTCCGTATATAAAGTACAAATCATGGTGAACTTCTTCCTTTAGTTAAAAATAAATAAATAAAAAACATTTAAATAAAATTATACGTGTATTGAGGCGAATTCATTTACGGTGAATTCGCTTTGCTCTCTATGTTACAAAAAAATGCATCTCTTAAATAAGTACTTGCTTCTTAGTACAGACTACTTAGTATTCTTGCAGTTCTAGTGAATACTTATGAAAAGAAAATAGTTTGTTGTATTTTATTCAGAGTTTTAAAGAAAAAATTAATTTTTCTTGTTACAAAACTGCATTGCTTGGAAATGGTTCGTCCATGTGTTTTATTAAAATGAAAACTGTTTGCTAAAAACCTAAATAATAACATTTTGTCAATAAAAATATCTGGTTGCTCGTTCTTCCCTGGAGGAAAAATTCAATAAAAATATTAATGGCTACAAGAAAATCAAAATAAAAAAAAAACAATAACTAGCGGCTTAAAAAATCTTTCTAACAAAGTTCCTTGTGTAATTACCATAAAAATATGCTGAGATGGCATCGTCAATGCTAACAGCAGAAGTGTCGGCTTCAAGTTCAACGGAGGCAGAGGTGGATAAAGCGCTAAAAGCTTCTTTACTTTCGTGTGCCAATGATCCTGACTTTGCTGTCATATGTGACTTTCTGCAAAAATTTTCCAATGATTTAGGCCTGGACTTGCCCAACTTTAAATTATTATTGCAATGGCTAACAAAAACCGATGAAGGTATGTACGTACAAGACTGTCTTGAGAAATCACTCGTTAATGTAAATTTTAAAACTAATCACACATACATCGCTCAAAGTATAAGGCAAACCTTAAGCTTTGATTTTTTATTGAAACAAATTCAATGTTTTTATGTTATAAGTGTTATTGAGTTTGTAGTGGCACCATATATATTTTAATACATCAGGACCTCACACCTCCTGAAATACGCCATTTCGTGCTTATGAGAAATTGAAACCAACGCCAAGCTGCTCAGATTCCGATCTGATTAAAATCAACTTTAGTAGGCGATCTTGCTTAGCCTACATCTAAGCATCTACTCGGCATAATCAGAACAAATGCAGAGTTGCTCACTTTTGACGAAAAATGCACTAAATATCTCATGAACCATAAGATGAGGAATATATCGAGGTCTTTGAGTGCTAAGTAAACGTACAAAGGAGACTTTTAACGAATGTTGTCGCACTTACATACATTGACCGGCATAAGGTAGAATATATCTTCCACCTTCTCTGCGAATGCCTGGTCTTAGCTGATAAGTGGAACAATTTCCAAACTTTGTGAGCTGTATAGATAGGTCTAGACATATTGAAATTACCCGATGCTACAGGCTGTGTTTATTAACACAAATATATACGTTATCGTGAGAGTTTCCAAATGGTCTCTTTCATGTACGTGACATTAACTTAAAACATTTTTTTTACAAATCTCCATACTATTTTTATTGAATATCCACATATGTAAATGTGAGTTATTGTTCATTTCATGTATTTTTTTTTTCGAACTTCTTCAGGCATGTTTTTTTTGTAGTAAAATCAAGAAGTTACCCATTGTGGTATCGAAATATTGAATTTAATAAACATTTATAAAAAAAAAACAAGTGGCCTTATGTTATGTTGTTATGTTTCGAGGGCCGCCGGTCCTGAGACCGACTCACTTGGGTCCTAGAAAAGGTCCCGTTGTGTTACCAGAAAAAGGCTGTAGGGAGATCTCCCTACACAAGCTCCACCGGTTCCACCCTGAACCAGCCCGATAAACGGATGAAGGATTCCACCCTGTCCAAACCGCATTCCGACATTTCCGGTAATCCCTCTAGTGTCGGTCTTCCCAAGCAATTCACTCTCTTGTTAGAGAGGGCAGTGTTCAACACTCTCCTCATCTCTGCAACCTCTGCAGAAATCATTGTATGGAAGTGGCCTTAAGGCTCGAACTTTTAAAATAGGTACTAAAATTTACTTGACTTATATAGTCGTGCCCATATTTGCTAAAATCGATCGTTCCGAATTCTGCGTGTTCAGTATTTATGAAAATATAATTTGACCTTTATATAATTTAGTTTCGCCGCAGCTGAGAGATATGCAAATAAAGTTATTACGGAAAACTCGTAAAACTGTACACGAAAAGAGCTGGGAATCTGCACTTAGCAAATTTTGTTTCACATATTCAGCCCAAGATGGTTGGGAAATAGAACGATTCGGATATAAAAATTCCAGTGTCAAAGTAAAACTGCGCATTCTACGGGTAAATATTCTTCAGTGGTTGCTTTATTTATAAATCATTGTACGAACACATTTAATAATCATAGGAACTTCTTGAATGTCAATTTGAGCGTAACACCAAATTTCGATCTAAAATTTTAACGCTTAGTGCTGATTCGTTAAGATCAAAACCCATCGGGCGTGACCGGCAGGGGCATGCATATTGGGTGACTCAGGATAATGATTGCAACATTCGTATTTATCAAGAACACTTAGATGAAGAAATATGGCACGTTGTAGCAACAAACCGTGATGAGTTCGTAACATTGCTAAAACGTCTTAAGGGTAGCGAAGTTGTGCACCCATGTGAAGATATTGATGTAGTCGATGAGGATACATCAAGTAGCAGCGTTAGTCGTATCGATTCTTGTTCTGTACAGAAAGATTTAGGGCCTGGAGAAAAATTCGATTCACAAGAAGATGAACAGAAGATTCCAAAATTAAGCATTAAGATAGCTATTGGAAGAAATTGCACAGAAACAACGAACACAAAATATCTAGGTAAAGGTGAAGAGGAATTAGCTGCTGAGGAAGATGCAAAACTATTGAAAAAGACGCCTTTAAACGCAATTACAAGTTGTGAGGATGAATTTGAAGAAATCGAGGAAGAATGTGAAGATGATAGTGGCAGCGCAGGCGAGAGTGAGGATGAAATAATTGATGGGGAAAAAAATCTTATTAGTAATAATAATAAACATAAACTTCAAAACAATTTTGAATCAAAAGAAACAAACAAGAAAGTTGAGGTAAGTTTTATTTTGTTATTCACACTCCAAATTGATTGCATTTATAAATATAAATATTCTATCGCTTTCTTAAAGCCTTTGCTCATATCCCAGAACAAAATTCTAAGTAATGATAGCAGCGTACCATCAATAAACGGTTGCAAAAAGCGTAATTTAGATAGAAAAGATTCCGATTTATATCCACAAATTGAAAATCAAGAAGAGTTAAATAAATTTAGGTCCTCTTTATTACATTCCAAGCGATCAAAATTTACCGACAAAAATGAGGAAGATAATAAAGTGATTGAATCGAAGGAATCTTCCGAAGAAATTTATGAAGAAGAAGCCGATGAAGAAGACATCGATTCTGCAGCAGCTGAAGAGGATGAAAACGAAGAGAAATTGTTTGTGGACTACGAAAGTGAGGACGAAGCAGAACTAGGAGAAGAGATTAGCGATCCAGTTATAAAAATAGTGGGAGAAGGGTCGGGAAAAGAATGCAATGTAGAAAACAATTTGTATTGCATAGATTATGATTTAGACAGTTTTGTTTCCCCCTCTTTGGATGACATCATTGTAGAAGATTTTCGCTATGTCTATGGTGAAGGAAATGGTGATGAATGTTTAGTTGGAAATGAGGAAGATAATAAAGTGATTGAATCGAAGGAATCTTCCGAAGAAATTTATGAAGAAGAAGCCGATGAAGAAGACATCGATTCTGCAGCAGCTGAAGAGGATGAAAACGAAGAGAAATTGTTTGTGGACTACGAAAGTGAGGACGAAGCAGAACTAGGAGAAGAGATTAGCGATCCAGTTATAAAAATAGTGGGAGAAGGGTCGGGAAAAGAATGCAATGTAGAAAACAATTTGTATTGCATAGATTATGATTTAGACAGTTTTGTTTCCCCCTCTTTGGATGACATCATTGTAGAAGATTTTCGCTATGTCTATGGTGAAGGAAATGGTGATGAATGTTTAGTTGGAAACGTCAATGTAGAGAAAGACACAGAATATATAGAAAAAAACGCGGCTATATCGATAACAAGTGCTGAAATAGACGTCGAATCACAGCAAGGAATAGAAATACAAAAGAAAGAAAATAAGAACTTACAACAACCCAATAATAAACTAAGTGAAATAATAAAACCTGTTACTGACAATGACATCAAAAAAGAAACAGAAAAATCTTTGGATGAAATAGATAATAGCAAAAAAAATATTGATAATAATACTGAAAAGCTTACGGAAAGCAGTACAGATACTGTCGAACAATTAAATGATGCTAATTTAGAAAATATATCTAAAGATACCTTGCCCGAACACGATTTAACTCACAATAAAATTGCTGAAAATAGGGTCTTAAGTATTAGTCGAAACTCTGTTGATGAAAAAGATTTAAAAACTTCTTGTAAGGTAGATAGCCAAAATTCAAATGACCACATCAAAGTATCAACACCCCAGGACGCAACGATTCAACAAACACATGCGAATAAAATGTCAGCATTAGAATCGCTAAAAAAAGAACTAAGAGAATCGAAACAAAAGTTGCTAGAAAAGAAATCACCACAAACCACCGAAAAGGCAAGCGCAAAAGTTTCCTGTACATCAATTTGTAACAGAAAGAGACGGTTCACAGACCAAACTGAAGAAATTTCTTCGCGACCAACAAATTCTGAGAGTGATGTAGACTTAAATTCCGAAAACAACGAAGATATATCAAATGAAAAAGAAATTGAGATCGACGAAAGGGAAAAAGATGATGTAGGGGGCAAAAGATTAAAGATGAGACCAAAACAAACCAACTTTGAATTAAGAAAAAAGATAGAAGCGCAGAAAATTGCAACAAAAGAAGAAGCAACTTCATCCAGTGGTGGAGAAGAAGGATTAAAAAAGCAAAAGAAAATGGTAGATGTTGCAAAGACCACAACTGAATTTTCGAAAAATGATAACAATCCGGCAAAATATATTAAATCTGAGAGTATTGCTTCAAATAAAAAGGTGGGCCCCACTAAACCTAGCAAAGTAAAACCAACATTAGCAGAAATTATAGAAAAGAAATTAAAAAGGACTGCAGATAAAAAAAGAACTGATTCTCCTCTATCAGATAAAGACAACACTAAAGAAGTAGCTATTCCGCAATATACATTTTCGTCTTTGAATAAAAGTCCTATAACAAAACCTTTGAAAAAAAATGTGTTAATTCAAATCAGACAGGAAGTAAAGGATGACGAGGTTCCACGAAAGCGATGCAATAGTCAAGATTTGAATCAGACTGCTTTAAGTGATGCAACAAAATCAATTTGTCCTACAATAAAAGATGTTGATGAGAAATCCATTTTCACCAAAACTGATTCTGAGAAGCAAAAAAGTACACTTGAGAGGCACAGAAAACGTCGCAGCAGCGAGGAAAGCGTTCAAATTGATAGTCCTAAAGAACCAGAAGCTAAAAAAGAAGTAACAGCAATTGAAGAAACGGGATCGTTAAAGCGTGATAAGCCAAATGATGCTATTAGAGAAGAGGTTAAAGATGGGTTGAAAGATGTTTCTCCGCAGACGGATACCTTGTTGCCAGTTTCTGGTCGACGTTCCGGAAGGCGAAGTGGTACAATTCCAAATTATATAGAAGCTTCACTACCCAAAAAGAATCGTGGTTCTATAAAAAACTCGAAGGAACTTACAAAATCTGAGAAAATGGACCCGAAAAAATACCAAACCCAGGAAAAGTTGGATGTTTTCATGACTGACGCAAAGTCTGATGATAATGTAAGCACGTATTTTTTAATCGTTAATTTTCATACATTTTATAAATACATTGTATTCTTGTACCATTCCAGAAAAATAATGAGGACAAAAAACGATTCGGCCGTGCAGCAACCCCTCCGAATAAAAACGATGTTAAGGCAACTAAAACCGAAACCAATACCGATTCAGTGGAGAAAATAGTAATATCTCAAAAAGTAAAATCTAGTTCAACGGTAAAAACTGCAGTAAAAGGTACACGAAAACAACGTGAAGTCGATACCACCAATATTATTGATGTAGATAGTGAAACTCCGATACGTCAGTCTAGAAGAATAGCTCAACAAAAAATAAGAGAAGAAGCAGAGCGCCGAAAATTAGAAGAAATTGCTTTGCGAACAATGAAACAAGAGTTAAAAAAAAAGAAAAAGGCTGAAAAACAAACGGATCCCGCTATTGTCCCTCCTACCGAACCATCGTCTGAATCTGAAGAAAATGATGTTGAAATAAAAAAAAAATCGCAAAAGAAAAAATTTCCCGGAAGAAATGGCAATTGGTCTTCTGGTTCAGAGGAACAAGAAGAACCGGAAGAGGAAGACGAAGAACCTCATCATTACGAAACAGATCCCGGATCACCACTTTTTAAATCGGATCATGAATTTTCCCCAGAGTCTGATATAGAAGATGAATCCCAAGTAGTTCCTATGAAAAGAGCGCGTACTGTCCGTAAAGAAGACGCAGATGTCGATGGAGCTACAATAAATAATGAAGAGGCATGTCAAAAATGCAATAAGTCGGATCACCCCGAATGGATTTTACTATGTGATAATTGTGATAAAGGTTATCACTGTTCTTGCCTATCGCCAGTTTTGTTTTATATTCCAGAAGGCAATTGGTATTGCCCTCCTTGTCAACAGGAGCAGTTAATCAAATCTTTAGAAGATCAATTAAAAGAATTTGATGAATTAGTTGAAAAGAAAAAGAAAAAAGAAGAAAACGAAAAACGCATTGCTGAGGAAGAAAAAGCTCGTCAGGAAGAAGAGGCAGAAAAAAGCAAATGTAAAACAAAACAAGATAAGAAAATCAGCACAAAAAAATACAACAATAACTCCAGTTCAGAGGATCATTCACAAGAAGGAGATGATGATGATGATGAGGATTCCATAACAAACTCCGATGACAGCAAAAAAAGTGACTTAAAAAATAAATCCAAACAAAAACACCGTTCAAAAAATATAAAGAACAGCGATAAACGTCACCAGCGCGATCGTAGATCGAAATCTTCACGTAATCGTCGCAATCGATATATACATCCTGAAACTGACTCTGAAATTGACTCGCATCATTATTCGGAAAAATCAAATAGTGCATCAAAAAGTAATACATCGTCTTCGTCAACATACACAGAAAGTGACAATGAACCAATATATAAATTAAGAAAACGACGGCAAATCAATGTTAGTTACCGCATAAATGAGTATGATGATCTAATTAATTCAGCGTTGAAAAAGGAAATGGATGAAGTTGCAGGTGCCGGGAATTTAGGGCGAGGAAAAGACATCTCCACAATAATAGAAGCCGATAAGGAAGAAAAGGCTCGCCAAAAACAAATCCATGAGGGTGATCAAAAAGAAAGTAATCATGATCAAGAAAAACAGCAGGGTCCCTTAGGCACTAAACTAAATGACACAGACAAAGATGGAATGAAAGACAAAATCAAACAAGATGAAAGTGATAGTGATGCGGAGCCTATTATACGCAAGTTTAATGTCAAACCCTCGCAGAAGAAGAAATCTCGTAAACTTACTACATTAGACATTAGCTCAGAAGATGATGATGGATCTGATGAGGACTTTAAAGGATCTTCGATTGATGATGAGGAAGAAGATGAAGACACTTCCATTTCTGCTTCAAATAGTGATTCCAGCCTTGAAATATACAAAAAGCATGGAAGGTTTAAGAAAAAACGAAGGAAGGCTGCTCGAAGAGCTTTTCGTGAACGCAGAAGAAATAGAAAGTTTCTTGTTGATGAAAGTGACGATGAAGATGTCAAGCGCCCAAAATCAAAAAAGAAACGAAAGGATGAATCTGACTATACAGAAAGTGAAGCAGATGATGACGATATATCCGATTTATCTGAAAATATTGACAGCGCAGATTTGTGTGATGATACTACAACCGACGAGTCTGATGGAGCTTGGAGACCAAATAAAAGGAAGAAGGCGAAAAAATCAACGAATGTCACTGAACAAAAATCTGCAAAGTTGAAAAACTCTTCTATAAAAAAGGCTAAAAAGGTCGAATACTCAGACGATGATGTTAGTGATTCGGAAGAAGAAGACGATGACGAAGAGGTATGTGGATCAGGAAAGGGATATGGAAAGCAACCGCGCTCTCAACCTCTAAAAAAATCTAGTGCTTATACCACAAAAACAAAAGGAAAGGGAAAAGAAAGACCAGATTCAAAAGCAAGAAATAGTAAAAAGTCGTCTGGAGATGAATCCAGCCAGTCTAACAGTGAAGATAGTACGCGACGCACCAGAGGACGACGTTATGCCTATATAGAAGATTTCGATGATGACAGCTCCGACGGAGGCATAAAACCAGGAGTGCAAAGACCGGACACGCCGCCTGAGGAGAGAGAAAAATTTATTAAACGCCAAGAAGAAATAAAACGAATGTTGGCCGAAAAAAACGCCGAAGGTGCTATACTTGCAGCCACTCCGCGACTTACGCCTATTAAAACTGATGGTGAGAAAGATAAAAAATCCCCCGCAAAAGCTGGAGTAGACTCTCTCTCTACGGTACCATTATCAGTTATTAGACAAGCTAAAGTACTTGACATAGACTATCTTCAAAGACGGGGAGAAAACCTTGATGACCTAAGCAACGAAGTAGGTGACGTTGACGAAGATTTTGATGATGCGGATCTTCCAGATGACTTACCGGAAGATATGGACGAAGATGCCATTGCTCGAATGGTTGAGGAAGAAGAAGAATTTGTGGTTGCTGCTGCAAAGGACCTTCCGACTCCAGATGATGTTTTACGCACATCTAACTTGGCCAAACAAATTAAAACTAAGGAAGGAGAAAGACATATACCAACGGAAAATTCTTCTTCATTCTCAGAAACAACTGATAAGATTGTCTCAGTTAATTTACCTGCTCCATCCTCAAATCTTCAAGAGCCGATTAGAAAGAGGCTACCAATGCCTACAATTCATCCTCCATTACTTCGACATCAATACTTAATGCATGATTCCATGACTAATTCGCATCATATGATGCAAAGACAGGGCGGACCTCCTTCTCATCTATTGCAAAACGCTCTTTCTGCTCCATTATCCCAGCCTCTGGATAGAAGCTATCCATCCCCTCATCATTCTGCGAATAGAATTGTCCACAGTATACCGTTGCAATCAACAGTAACTCCTGGTTTAAATGTAACTAGGCCTTCCCATCCAGCATCATCTTTAGGAAATACTAAACAATCTACTCTACTCGATCGAGCACCACAGGAAAGATCAACAAATCCTCAAACCATCACAGAAAATAAACCAAGAGGACGAAGAAAAAAGATAACACCTTTAAGGGACACTCTACAAAAACAACAAACAGCAGCAGCCGTAACGGCAGCAACTGCAACAAGTTCAGCTTTATGTTCATCTCTTCTGAAGAACAGCGACCCTTTGTTATCAAGCATAATGAAAAGTGGATTAACGCAAAAATTGCATGTGCAACCTAATGTAATAAGCAATGTGCACCCAACGACGCATTCTCCAGCTTGCCGGCCGGCCGTTCCTATGCCGCCAATTGGAGTTCCATTTGTTGGAGCCGAGGGTAAGTAATATTTAAATGCGTTCAATTTATGTGATTTAAACGCTGGAAGTTTGAAATATTAGAGTCTTTAAAACTTTCAAACTGTAACTCTTTGTTATAAATGGTCAGAACAAAGTCATCAAAACACATCTGATGCAGAAAAATCGAACGAAATCGAAAATACTTATCTATATACATAGATACGTAATTAAAAAAGAATTTGTGCGAAGTTTTTGTGAATTTCGAAATTAAATAACTTTTAAGCACAAGTTGACTTTTCATTTATATTGCTCATATAAATTAACTCTACAAATGTATTAAGCAGGTCCCAGATTTTGCGATTTACTTGGAAGTCGTACTCCGCAATCTAATATTCAGCGCCATCGCGGGCCCTCGCAAATGCCAGCAAGCCTTTTACCTCCGCCACCCGCTAGTAGATCATCATATGGTCCTCCACCTCCTTTAAAAGGGTCCAACGCTGGACCACCTCCTGTTCCATCATCTTTAAATACTTCAGGGCCCCTTCGAAATCCAATTCAACATATTCCACAACAATACCTGGGAATGCCCCCGAATGCCCGCCATGCATCACATCTTAATATGTTTAGGTATAGTATTGCATAATATTAAAAAACCTGTTTATATTAATTATTGATAACTTTTATCAGACCTTCCATATATGGAAATCCAAATTTTGGACCTCGACCTAGCTTAAGACCACCAAATATTCTCGCACAGGAATTTTCATCTGGTTCACGTAAAAATTTTTATTATTAGTTATAAATATATTTTTTTCTATACTTCTTTTTTAAATTATATGTAATTTACAGGTGCTTATCCTCCATACGGGTTCTATCCACCACCACCACCTCTTACAACACCCGGTCAACGACATGCACCTGGACTAGCTTCAACATCGCGAACACCAACACAAATTCCTACAGTTCAGTCAAATATTTCACACTCTTCTACATCAGTTATTGTAAGTTCAAAATCGTCCAGTTCACCATCAATTGCACCGAAACATGCATCTGCACCAATCGCCGAAATAACAAATTCCGACAGCAGTCCAAAGGCAATGCCGGTAAAGAAAGAATTGCCAATTAAAACTTCTCCATCACAATCTTCATCACCTACCCTTGCCGCTTTACAAACCGAAAAAACAGATGCAATGGCATTGTCTGTGACAGGGCCTCGAAAAAAATTAACGACATTGCAAGCTTACTCTCCGGAGACTTCTAAGAAGTCACCAGTTTTACCGGTTAGCGATTCATCCGGATCTCGAAGTCCACCAAATTCTTCTACAGTAGTCAACCATGATTCTTCTTCAGTCGGGACTTTAGAAATTACCGCAACAGCCGACCATACAACAAATAAAGAAGATAAATCAAGTGAATTTAGTGGACTAGTAAGCTATTTCAGTTCTCAACATGATGATTACAACACATAACATTTATAAGAGTTTTAAATTTTGAACAGTTTGAATTTTAATAATGTAAATATTTTAAGCGATATGCATACATACTAGAGCTGGCCGGTCAATTTATTAATCGATATTGTGCCATCGTTTTTTCGATAGTCGAAATCCACCCGACCTACTACATACTCTTAAATAATATGTATGTATTCTTATGTAATCATGTATTGTTAGTTTTTATTTCTTACGATTGTAATTTCTCATAATAGAGAAATCCGATTAGACAGAAAGAATTTCCATACACATTTTAAAATGCAAAACTAAAGATAAAGTAACAGTTAATTTATTCCATTACTACCTAATTCATTTTTTACATTTTAAATGGCTTTGACTTTAGAAATATGTATGTGTATGTAACTTTTTTATTTGAACATCGTCACTTGAAATTCAAAAGGTCGTGTTATCATTTAGCCAAATATGTACTTTGAGTTTTGCTATATCTAATTTCATGAACCAAATCATTATTTTTCGAAATATACCAGCATAATTTTATGTAAAGATCTGTCTTGGTTAACTACATATGTATGTACATTACAGTAAATCAAATATTTATGTTTTAAATTATTTTCTTATATAGGTATATATACATACACACACATAATGTAATAAATATTTGCTAAAATATAAAGATATGATTCATAATTATGCATTGATAATTGATTATGCTAAAGCAAATAAGCATATTGATATATATACTGATATATGTATACACGCCCATGCAAACATACATATTGTCATCTAAATTCCAAAACTCCGTAAGTACACATTTTACTTTTTACAGAAGCAAAATACGCTTATAAATTTAATACTATTTGATTATTACTAGCCAAATTTCAGGATTAGCCTTAAAAATCGATATGGATTGGGTTAAATTAAATATCTCTTTTTTATTAGTGGTACTTAAGAGCTTTTGAAATTGTTTCCTCTGAAATCAAAAATCCATAAAACCCTACATTTTTTAAATCAAGTTACAATTAGAAAGAGAAATTCCGCTTTCAACGTTATTAAATAGGTATTTAGTCAAACTATATTTCTTTACCATGTATTATTTATGTGTTTTCAATACGAAATACAAAACTCTATACAGCTAAATTCACAAATTTGAGAAAAAGGAAATACATTTTATTTGATTTAGAAAATGGGAAGAAAACTAGTTCAAAGTATAAGTTACAAAGTAGAACTATATGTGTTAATGGATATTATCGCAAAAACTATGGTTTAGTTGCGTCGCAGACAGTTGGTGATATTGTAGGTGCAGCGAGTTGAATTGTATCAACAGGATCGGTATTTTTGGATATGTAAATGGATTTTGAATTTTTCGCAGCTGCGGCCACTTGGATTTTAGATGACGATATGATTTTTATATTAGTTAAAACTTAAAAAAAGTTATTAATAAGTGAAGAGTTATTATGAAGCACGAAAATTCCGGAGTCAAAAAATAATGTATTTTTAATATAAACATTACTTTGTTGAAATAAAATAGAAATTGCACTCGATCGATGCGCATCCAAACTATGTAGAGGGAGTAATTATGCTCTAAACATATATGTATGTAGTTTGCATTTATCAAAATAACTTATTAAATAAATACATTGAAGAAACAAATAGTTCTTTTTCAAGTAGTGATTGATAAATTAATATTTTGGAAGTTAGATTTATTCACAACAAGTATTTAAGACCGCTGCTCGTTTTACGTTCTGAAGGAAATGGAAAAAAATTGCCCAATTGTTAGATGTTGCCGCACATAATTCAAGTAGCAATCAATCAATTTCCTTTGATTTACAGTAAATCCTTATAGTTTGAATTTTTCGGTGGTCCGGACACAGAAGTATTTACCAGTATTTTTTATGTCAATTTTCTTTTTCAAGATAACTTGACGCTCAGATTTATTAGATAACCTCTATTTTACATGTCATATCAAGTGATTTGTTGAAAACCAAATAGTCATTTACTCGTTTTTAAAAAATACTCAGTTTGCATAACAGTCCTGGGTTAAACGAGTATTTTTATTTGGTAATCCGAATGAGGACCGGCAATCAATTATCCGGACTATCAAGGTAGGAGGCACTGTGCAAGCCAATGTACTTGATCGAGGGGTTTATTTAGATCACTTTCATTATATATTTTAATTTATGAACTAAATTGTTTATTTGCTTTAAGAGCCAATTGAAATGTATTAATTCAGGTCCAAAAATGAACCTTTTCAAAAATATTTGTTGTATTTTTCAGCTGTCTAGATGCCGACATTTCGTTGGTGCTAATCAACTCATCAGTAGACTTGAAAAATTCTTAAAAGTTTGTTTGAAACTTTACTACTTATTCCACAATTCTCATGAACAAAATGAGAATCAGAAATATTCAAACAAACCTTTAATACAACAAACATTTCTATTTTCGTCTTGCAACTCTTTTACTCTTCTTTGCAACAACAATTTAGTTCATATTTGAATATTCAAAAACTTTTACTTTTTGATATTTTAATTTATAAAAAAAAATAAACTTTACTTGAAAATTAAAAAGATGTATTTAAAATATAATTCTCTTAGATTAACCTAGCAGCTAGCGGTAGTATGCACTTAACATTCAATCAATAAAAAATACGTAGGTTCGTGACTCGAAAGTGAATAAGATTGGAGCGAAGAACAAGTTACAAGTCAATCGCTTAATGCTCAATTATTTCTAAAATTTGTAAAAAACGACAATAAACTAACTGCACGGGATAAACACCGATTAAATATCGCCTCAAATATTAAAACAAATAGTGGCGCAACACTTTATTTGGCCACGGACATGTCGTCAAGCAGAGATCTCGATATTGCTTGCTATAAACTTCAATGAAACAAATTCAAGTTTTGACTATTTACATTAATTTTTCGTAGGATGAATTGAAACTTGTAAAAGCAGTTTGTTTTCGATTTAACAAAGATTTTCATACAAAACTACTGTTGCTTGGGTCTCCTAAACAATAAAATATGTGGCTCAGGTTTATGTATCATATAATGTATCCAACCACGTGATTGTTGAACTCCTATTGAACGCCATTCTGCTTCAGACATGAGATGAGTCTTTGGTACCAACTTCACCAGTTCTTTAGGGAGCACCACATGCCTAAAGTTGGTCAAATTGCATTAAAAAATTTAAAGCTTCTGATAAAGTATCATATGTACCTGTACTCGTACTTCTCATCGTAATATTTGTCGGAATAATAAATGTCCTTGCTCATGATGATTATGAACAGCAATTCAAGGTTATGTGCAAAGTAAAATCCTTCAAATTAATTTTTATCCTCACTTGCAAATATGCCTTTGAACTTCGTTATTAATGTAATTTTCTTTGGTTTATATCTTCATTAAAATTCAATCCAACGTTTTCATTTACCAAATTGTTTAAAAACACAGTTTAAAATTTTCGGCGCTTACAAGTTTTGAAGTAGAATATGATAGTACAAAATAACACAGGAAAATAGCATTAGCCGCTGAATATTTTTAAGGCTTTCATCTCTTTTTATCTATTGCAAAATGCCTGTGTGAGATAGAGACAATAGAGTATTCACTGTGAGCGCCCTCACGCGTCTAAAATTTGATACCAAGCTGCATTCAACTTTGTTTCGCTAATTTGACAACTGCTGTGAGTGACGATAGCGTGTTATATTGTGGGCCTGATTCTCATAATCACATCACTTGCTTGTGACGGTCAAAGTGACAAAACTATCGTTTTGTTTTTAAGAGTGGCGATTGTCACCACTTAATAAAAAATAATTTTTTATAGTAAAACTGTAGCAATCAACCTTTTTAAAGAAGATAAAACGAGAAAAGTTGAAAACTTATTATCTGGTGAACACACCATGGCGATAATTTGCACCCCAAATGGCCTCGAACTCAGGTCATAATTAATTGCATACTGTCTTTAAGTAGTAGCCCTTGGCCATTCTACTAACTGAGCTACGCACTACAAATTGTCTATATTTAATCTGTCGATCCAGTTTTATCACTGTTTTTCTATTGATTAAAATATGTACATATGTATGTATATGTATTTTATATTCCCTTACCAACCTTCAATTGATTTTGTGTTTGTTGTTATTGTATCAAGTGATGATGCCACAGAATACTATTATGTCTGTGGATGATGCTTTCGTACAAAATTTCAAAAACACAAATAAATCTTGTCATCACCAATTCAAGAAATTTATAGATATTTAAAATAAATCCAAGTTTTTGTTGTTGTTTTAAAAATCACAACAAAAACGTCTGATTGTTGGAGTTCAGGCTACTTTCGTGTTAATACTCACTTTCAATGCCAGTAAAAGGAAACAAAATATGCACATAAGTATGTATTTAAGTTTGTCTTGTTTTTCGCGCACATTTTCATAAAATTAAATTAATAAATTTGAGGTATAGTGTTATTACTCGTACATACTATAAATATATATATGTATATATATATGTATATCAAAAACCAAGTTTTGGTTTCTTAGGAGAAAATTGCTTTAATTATATTTAAGCAACATTTTTCTTTAAAATAAATTTGTTTTATCAGTTTTATATTGCATATGTTCTACATTTTAAAACAATTAGTTCACCTAAGTGTAATAATAAAAATTTCGCACTGTGAACTTTTTATCAATCAGGCATGTATCCATGTCTGTTCAATGCTGAAGCAGAACTTGTTTTGATTTCACCACGATTAAAGTTTTGCAGAACTAGATTCTATATTTCATTTTGTAATCGAAATTCATTTCAAATTAAAAATCAATTGGTAACTTATTACTTAGGATAATACGATGTGTACTTTTCTAATTTAAATAATACTCCTACAATATGCGTGCGATAATATAAAAATGAAAATCAATTATAGGTTATAGTTAACTTACAGTTAACTAACTTAAGAAATACATTTTTAAAGCTGTACTTTGAATAAATAATAATTGTCAATTCTATGTTTCCAAGCCCTTTTGATGACGCTTAACACGTGCGTAAGGGCCGACAGCAGGATCCATAATAAAATCGTACAATACACGCACCCAGCTAGTATGTTGAGGCATTGTATCATAGAACTCTGATGCAATTTTTTTAACTTCTGGTAAACGAGAACCAGGGACAGCAGGAAAATCATGGTGCTCATTGTGGTAGCCAACATTGAACGTAATCCAGTTAAGAGGACCGTAATAAGAATAAGTCTCAAATCCCTTTGCAAACATATAATGCTCTGAGATAAAATGACCTGCCACAGGATGGAGCCCCATTGCTAGAACTGAACCCAGAACCAAATAAGACATTGCTTTCCAACCACACAAATACACAACCAAAGCATTAAAGGATAGTTGAATGGCAGTATTAATAACTTCCAATCGCGTTGGCGGTTTTGGGTTAATAATAAGAGGGCGGAATATATAAAAGAAGGGCTGCAGACATACCCATATAAATTTTCCGAAAGTTGAATCAAATAGCTTTGCTTCTAGTAAAGTTGGTATGTCAGTGTCAATTACTTCATCACCTTGGTATCT
Source organism: Sturmia bella (assembly GCA_963662145.1). Taxonomy (NCBI): domain Eukaryota; kingdom Metazoa; phylum Arthropoda; class Insecta; order Diptera; family Tachinidae; genus Sturmia; species Sturmia bella. The sequence continues at coordinate 68,632,192 of OY759171.1, read as the reverse complement.
AAAAAATAAATTTTTTTAAGTGCATATACATGTATATATATATATATATATATATATATATATATGTATATATATATATATATATATATATATATATATATATATATATATATATATATATATATATATATATATATATATATATATATATATATATATATACATATATATATATATATATATATATATATATATATATATATATATATATATATATATATATATATATATATATATATATATATATATATATATATATATATATATATATATATATATATATATAGCTTATCATGATACTACCAATCTACAATAAAACCTGTACATACATGTACATATGTAGGTATGTGGCTATTACTCATTTCAAGTTATCTTTTCAAATTTCTATAAGATATAATTTCAAACCTAACCAAGAAATCGTTAAAAAAATTTTTTTCCAATACCAAGTACAATTTTCATAAGGACCACATTGCACATATGCATGCATTTGCCTAAAAATAATTACCTATGATGCTCAAGGTGATACTTCCGAAACGATATAGACATAGGTAAACCAATCGGCAAGTTGCATAGAAAACCAAGTATCCGATTGTGCATTGGCCGACTGTGTCCAAACGCCAGATTATGCGATATCTCATGGACAGCTAGCATAAGCGAATGGTTTATAATTCCTCCAAAGCAGTAGGCCGCTATGATTAGTAAAGGCCAAGAAAAATCCTTCACAACAAACAGAGCTAAAATTTGCGTGATCACCATTGCTCCTGCCACCCACTTAAAGTTTGGATCATGGCCAAAAAGTTTTTTTATTTGTGGATATTTTTCTAAAATAATTTTACGGCGTGATGCATGTGGTTCCTCTGTATATACCCACTCAAAGTCATTCCTTGATACCTTCTGGCCCATTGTAAAGAATGATGATTGAAAAATACGACTGGAGCACCAACATATAAACTGTTATCAATCAATTATGAATAACTCAATTACAATGCTACTTCTATTTGGGATTGTCACTAGCGTTGCCACTTGTAAAACTGTTATAATATCAAGGCAAATCCATTACAGGTGCCCGCATAGTTGATTCGCCTTGATTAACATTTTTCTTCTATTCTTTACAAAAGCGAATTTATTGCCCGATGAGTGCACTAAAATTCGCCGCACAACACACAATCTAACAAATGCATTTTGTCAGTGTAGTGATTTCAGTTGTCAGTCTCAATATTTGCGTAACACTTTATAAGTTATATTTGTGCTTTAAACACTATTAAAACAAAAAAATTTGTATTAAAAAAACAATGTGACATCTGAAAGCTATTTGATTTGATGTAAGAAGCAACATACAATCACTTATGCTACCAAGTTCACCTTGGCTTTTTACCAAGGATTTTACGGATTAATTCAATTCCATTATTTTTCCGAAACCCCGTCTTAGTGCGTATATAGCAAGTAGATGGTTGAAACAAGATTTCTAGCTCAATGTCAGCTTAAAAAATACACTAGAATTTTCTATTATGACTTAAATGAAATTTATTCCCAATATACTTATAATTAGTTTTATTTCAAGTAATTTTTATTCCACACAACTTTAATATTTCACACAGGCTATTTTTATTAAAATTTTTAGTATATGTAGGCTTTTTTATTTCTTTACATTTAAGTCCAGTTAAGTTCTAAACACCGGTAATACATCATATTTTATTTGAAACGTTGTTATTGTTCTTTTACTTTTGCTGCTATTAATGCTGATAACGTGCGAATCGACAAACAAAATAATTGATAATATATTTAAATTAAATCAGCAATATTAGCGGGCATTTCATCAATTGTGGTATGATAAAATTGTTCAATATCTCTAAGAATTCTGCGATCTTCTTCAGTAATAAAATTGATAGCGACACCTTTACGACCAAAACGTCCTCCGCGACCGATTCTGCAACGATAACACTAAAGTAAACCAAGAAAAAATAGGATTTAAGGAAACGTACCTATGAATATAATTTTCTCTATTTGAAGGCAAGTCATAGTTAATAACCAGGGAAACTTGCTGTACATCAATGCCACGAGCCAACAGATCGGTTGTAATTAGCACGCGCGACGAGCCAGAACGGAATTGTTTCATGATCCTTTCGCGATCACGTTGTTCCATATCTCCATGCATTGCAGAGACAGTAAAATTATGATTGGACATACCTTGTGTTAATTGATCAACCTTTAAAAAGAAATTTTTTCATAGAAAGCGATTATTTTTACTACTTTTATCCAAGATTACCTTACGCCTGGTATTACAAAAGATAACTGACTGAGTGATAGATAATGTGTCGTATAAATCACACAATGTACCAAGTTTCCAGTTTTCTTGTTTGACATTGACGTAGAATTGCTTTATACCTTCCAAGGTGAGCTCTTCCTTCTTTACTAAAATGCTTACAGGGTCCCGCATAAAGCAACGACTCACGTCTAATACATCTGGTGGCATTGTAGCTGATAGAAGAATTACTTGGACATCGGTAGGAAGCATTTTGAAAACGTCCTGGATCTGATCCTTAAATCCGCGAGATAACATTTCATCGGCCTCGTCCAAAACAAACAATTTTATATTGTTCGTGCGTAAAACCTTGCGGTTTATCATATCATAAACGCGGCCTGGGGTGCCAACAACAACATGGCAACCAGTTTCCAAATTTCGAGCATCCTCGCGGACGTTAGTACCGCCAATGCAAGCATGGGAATTAACCTTCATATATTCGCCAAGTGCCATAACAACACGCTGAATTTGTGTTGCAAGCTCACGAGTTGGAGCCAAAATCAAGGCTTGACAATCACGAATGGACGTATCGATTTGTTGTAGAATCGCAATCGAGAAGGTTGCAGTTTTACCAGTACCTTAAGCAACTTGTCTTATAATTTTTGCTGCTAAGTAATATGTAAAACTTACCTGACTGAGCTTGGGCAATGACATCTCTGCCTCTAACACAAGGAATGATAGCGCGTTGTTGAATAGCTGAAGGTTTCTCAAAACCGTAACCGTAAATACCACGCAAAAGTTCTTCCCGTAAATTCATGTCATCAAAGTTATCATAGACCTCATGCCAAGTTGACTCAATAACTCCCTCAGGTTCCATACCGGCAGGTCCTTCATGTACATCACTTCGATCATCCCTATATGGAAAAAAAATAGAAATTTTGAAGATAGGTTCTATTATCTACGACTATTAATTTTAACACCAATTCTTTGCATGTTACTTCAATAAATTCAAATTTTTTGTTACACTATTTGTAATCAATGTGAAGCTCTACTCCTTTTTCTGAAATGTTACCTTTTTTCTTACACCACTTTCCACCATTTTAACTTACTCATTGAGTAATATATACATATCTATGCACACAACAAATACAAAAGCATTAAAAAATGCTAATCACAATTCCAGTCGCATTTGCCAATTCTGTTTTCTTTTATGGCAGCAACAAAAACAACTACACACACAACTAAATCAATCCTATATTTTCTTTTACGCGAAAAAAGGTGGTGTTTCATTGCACTTAAGGCCAGAGTGAGAGAAAATATAAAATTAAAAAGTAGAAAGCAGAACAAAGTTCCAAGAAAAAAATAATTTTCTCAAATAAAATTTAATTATTTTTTAACTAGAGGACCACTTATGCACTTAATAGTATTTTGAATCACTCCAATTTTTTTAAACGTAAAAGTCGTGCGACGTTCGTTTTCTTCTACCGATTGAATACATTTGCCGAAGAACCATTTATTACCCAAAAAAAATTATATATTTCTCTATACTTTTCACAACACATCCAAATTTTTATATCAGTATATGTAGAATTTTAAAATTCGTTTAAAAACTACTTAGTTTTGTAATTATTAGATTGTTGAATACTAACATTTCTTGAAAATTGTTTGGCACTTTTTTTACACGTGCTGATTCTGATTTGTAAAAGCAAGCGAAAGGGCTTTGTCTTGCTGAATTTCTGAGTCATTTGGTTAACATTTTCTACAATTTGCTGGATAGACTGCAGCCAACTTCATTGGAAATATCCGGCTAAGCAGTATGGTAGCATTTGTAAACATTCACTTGAAAATAACTACAAAGTTCTAAGGCAGTAATGGAAGAAATAAACCAAAATAAATAAAACAGAATAACTGTTGGAAATGACCCAAAGCATTCAGGCGATGCCAATCGAAATAATGGAGGCAACTCCAACCATCAATTTCAAAGCGGATCGTTATCCTTATTGCATTGTTTGGACACCAATTCCTATATTGACATGGTTGTTTCCTTTTATAGGCCATATGGGAATTTGCATGTCGAACGGAGTAATTCGCGATTTTGCAGGACCTTACTTCGTGTCCGAAGACAACATGGGATTTGGGAAACCAACTAGATATCTTCGTTTGAGTCCAAAGCACGTCGAAGGAGGCACTTTAATATGGGATGAAAACGTTTCAAAAGCATCTGTTCTCTACGGCACAAGAATGCACAATATATTTTGTGATAATTGTCATTCTCATGTGGCGACTGCTTTATGTGGAATGCGATATCAAAATCGTACTAACTGGAATATGATTATTTTAGCATATTGGATGTTCTTTTGCGGACGATACGTTGGATTTACAGGATTTTTTAAAACTTGGACTCCTTTTATATTCCTACTAATGATATCTGCAATATTAGCTGTATACCTAAAATAGTACTGGAATTTATGTTTAGTACCTCATAAATGTAGCGATTTCACAATATGTGAAAAGTTACATTTATAATGAAGTTCAATAAGAGCATGTACAAAGTTTTAAACTGTGCTAAACGGGCAGTATACATAAGCTACTGAGACCATTTTCAAAATTTTGAAAATTGCAGATGCTTTCTTCATATTTATTTTCGTAAAGCTTTAGATTGAAGATATCTCGAGTCTGCATGTTCAAGTAAACATATATGTATGAATATTCGCCAAATAAAGTATTTAGCATAAAAATACCGTATTATTTTTGTTTTATTAATGTTTAATTTTAATCTTTTTCAATTGCGTTATTTATTTCATCAGCAATCTTAAGCAGTTTCTTCCATTGCTCAATCGATAAAGATATTCCTTTTTTACCGGGAAGCGATTCGCCATTTTTTTCATAATATTCTCGAATATCAATTAGTTTACGACCTCTAAATTCGTTAATGCGAACTTGCCGTTGCTTTTCCAAAATCCAATGATTAGCACTGTTAGGTTTACTAGACGACTCTTTCGCTTTTTTTGCAGGAGGATTTCTCTATAATTATAAGTCAAATTGTAAAATGAGGTTTAAAGGTTCAAAATAACTTACATCCTCCGGTCCGGAATCACTATCATCAGAAGATTCTTTTTTAGTTTTAGGCATCTCGTATATAAACTTGTTTACGTATATCCGTATTTTTTACAATGGTGCTTGTGCAGTTTGCTACACAAAGTTTATTTACTATTTATTCCACACTCTGTGATTTATTCTATAATCGAAAAGTACAATATTCCTTCCTTCAGACTTTTATCAACAATTAAAAATGCTGAAACTAAATGGCGGGTATGGGACAGACCTCTAAGCCAATTGGTGCTGACTTCACTGAGCCGCCGACGAACTTGAAAATTTACACTCATGACTTAAGAACACTGATTGGAATGCTTTTAAAAATCAAGATACGTAACAAATAAATTAAACCTTTCCTCATTAACTTATAGAGGCATTGATAAGCACTGTGGAAATATTTCATACAGAATTTTACATTTGTCCCGTCATAAATTCAACATAAACCTTCTTGCTTTAGCTTTTGATTACATTAGAATTTTTTTTAGCAGTTGCATCGACATTGATTATTTTTAAAATTCTTGGAAGATACCAATAACTTGTCTAGTTCCGAAAAAGCTTAACAATTTTTATATAAATCAGATATATACATATATTTTTTTTTATTTATTTATATATATATATATATATATATATATATAACCAATGTTAGACATGTCTCACTTATGTCAAATCTCAAATCAAACTATTTTATATACATATAGTCTAAACTATCAGTTTGATTTTAGAATAGTTCGCTCTACTAGTCATACATTAATATAGTTTCAAAATTATGTAGTGAATAAAGCCCCCTTGACTGCCTGATACAACTAATAAGGTAACCTCTTCACTACAATGAAAACAACTTCAATAAAAATAGTATGCATCATGATACAATTAACAAGGTAGCCTCGTCAGCTAAACCGTTAATCAACTGACTACTTTAGGTTGTCAAGAGATTGCAGAGATGAAAGGCAGCCAAAACGAGATAGCTAATCCGCGTAAGCTTAGTGCATCTCTCTTCTGTAAATGTAAAAGTGGCGTCGTTTTAACAGTTTGCATAAGTTGTACAAAAACAAAATGCATGTTATTTTTATTGAAGTTGTTCTTATTGTAGCGAAAAGGCTACCTTGTTAGTTGTATCATGGTATGCATTTTGTTTTTGTACAACTTCTGTAAGTTGTCAAAAAGCACCCGCTTCTGCATTTATAGAAGAGAGATAACAGAGCTTACATTGGTTTGGTTTTTCGTTTTGGCTACCTTTCATCTCTGCAGGCTACCTTAATTAGTTGTACCATGGTAGAAATACTTAATATTCTGTCATCCATTTGTTCGTGTTGTGTTGTGTATTTTGAGAGCTCTTGAAGCTAGAAGCAGTAGTAAATGCTCTTGTAAGGCTACTTCGTGTAAAGGTACCTTGTTGGCTGCCATGGCAACATGCCTACGCATATACACAACGATGGTTTTGTTTGCAACTGTGTATGGTTGATTTCGGCAACAGGGTGCTTTGACTATCAACTTGACAATTGCAGTCATTTCTAGGCAGTCGTTTGAGTAGAAAGTGAGTAATAATTTTTTTATCTGGATTAAAAGTTTAGGCCGCTTATAGATTTTTTTTATGGAAATAGAAAATTTTTTAGAAAGTAAAAGATTTTAAAATCCCGTGCAAGTGCCATTTGCTACGAAGTCGTGCTTAGAGAAATTAATAAGCCACATAAAGTAAGTATAATATGTTTCTAGTTTAGAAGCCTTAAGTTTCAGTGAGTGCAAAACTGCGTAGGCGAAGAAAATTTTGGAATTTTCCTTTTGTGTGACTGAAGATTTGGCAACACGCCTGCATATGTAATATGAGGCATTTGTGTGTATGTTTTGTACGCTCTTGTAGTTTCGCGAGGTATCTACATTAGCAAAATTTAAATTGTAATATTGTATATACATACATAAATAGATAACACATTTTGTTCGCTCAAACCATCTGTACAATATATTTATAGATATGTACTTCTACTTATATGCACATTATACAAACAAGGATTTCCAGTAGGTATCCTTTTTCATCCCACTGAATCATCTTCCATATTTTGAATTTCTGACTCATAGTGGAGCAGCCAGCCGTGTTTGTTGAGTCACACATGCTCATGAGAGTGGATTGATAAATTTTAAGAAAGAGAGTTTTTGAGTGAGTTAGTGGCTCAGTGCTGCCGCCTCTTGTGTATCTGTACACTTTTGTTAAACAATTTTTAGCCTTGCTTTTCCAAATTTGTATATAATTAAAAAAAAATTAATGGCCTTAATTTTACCTCGTAAATTTTCCTCAAATTAAATTATGTTTGTTTTTCCAATTTTGGCTGTGGCAACACTTACATATACACAAAGCAAATGTGAATATAAAAATAAAATCGGATAGATATGTATACTGAAAAACGTATAGATATTGGTTATTTTTCACATTCGTTTATGAGTGTGCTTGAGTGAAATAAGTGTGCGCGGCAGCAACAATAAAGAAAAGATTTTTCGGTACTTTTAAAATTTTTGCATTCTTTATTGGTTAAACTTGTTAGACCGCGGCTGCGTTGGCATTATAGTAAGAAAGTATGAAGAAATTCGAGTTGGTAAAATAAAAAAATATGTATGTTTATAAATTTTTCGCAAAAAGACGGTGAACTGTAAGAAATTCAAATGTTTTTTGTTTAAAGTACATTTGATAAAGTAATAAACTTTTCGTTCAAATCAATTTTTTCCACGACAATATGTTTATAATTCGATTTTCTTTGTCTGCCAGATATAGATACAAATCCAACCGAGAAAGATTAATATGCGGAGAATATTTTCTCATTGGTGTTTTTGTATCTACTACTTTATTTGTCTTCTTGTGTATTTTTAGCACTAATATACTGAAAACTTGGAAGACACCTTGGACAACACATTGGCAACAAATTTTACTGAACGTTTAAATTAAATTTTCTCTATAATCGTTAATAAAAACTACAAATAAAAAATGAGCTGGCAAGATTATGTTGATAACCAATTGATGGCCTCCCAGTGCGTTACTAAAGCATGTATCGCTGGTCATGATGGCAACATTTGGGCTTCTTCCAAAGGATTTGAGGTAAGAAATCAAATACAGAAATATATAAAAATATGTATAAATATATATAAATATGTATAAATATATATAAATATGTATAAATATATATAAATATGTATAAATATATGTATGTACATGTATATATACATATATGTATATTTTTTTTTATACTATTTAACAATAATTACTTGTATTATTTGTATCCATACGTACGTATGTACGTAGATATATAGAAAAATATATGTATAAGTTTATATGATGTACATAGGTACATAGGAACCGGAACATATATCTTTGGGCAAATTTATGGGTGTGACCATAACAAAAATTTGATAATGAATCATTGCGTGCAGTTCAGACATTTGTACCTACATATAAAAAAGAGCGACAAATTGGCTGTTTTTTTTTTTGATCCGACATAATAACAAAATTATTTTCTTAATTTTATTAAAGTGCCATAAGTTGAGTTTTGTATACACAATAACAAATTAGAACGACATGTGGAAAGAAAAAAAGCAAACGCCCTTCATACTACCACCACCACTTGCAAGCAACACCAACAACAGAAGTTGTCATCGATAAATTTCTCACAAATCCACCACCTATAATAACCTTCTGGATGTCGTTCTTTATTTTACCATCATGCTTTACATTTAATTCTTTTGACTATTTTCATTTTTGCAAGTGACGGCGACAATTGCTCACTATGGAGCCAAAAATACATGTGCAAAAAATCGGTATAAAACTTAAAAAAAAAAAAAAAAAATACCGGTCGTTTTTATTTACATTTTCACCGGTTTCCTTCATGTATGTACATACATGCATATGTGCTCATTGAGATACCATAGTATATAATATAATAGAATATACATACATATGTATGTATGTAGCTATGCATGTTCATTTGTTTATATACATACATACTTATGTTTCGATTTGTGTTGGCAAAAATTTGTCGATATTTTCCGTATGTACGAAAAAATATTGAGGGGCTGGTCATACATATTATTTCTCTACGGGCACAGTTTCTTGTGAGGGGGAAATTTAATTGTCGACGCTCCCCAATACGGGCCCCTGGGAAAATCCCCCAATAAATTTTTCACCCCAATATTATTTTTGAACAGCGTCGGCCACGCCTCAGATAGCTAGAACTTTAAAAAAAAAATTAAAATTAAAAAATTAAAATCGGAAGCCTTGAAATTTATTTTGTGGCTAAAGTGCACGTGAAAGTTGTTGAAACTCCCAGAACAACACTCTATTCAATTACGTAAAGTTTGCAACTAAAGTGTGCGAACTGATGAAATAAAATATCAAACTACGCTTAAAAAGTCAAAAATTAAAAATATTGGAACATAATTAAAAAGGCCAAATTAAAAAAATGCCTTATTTTGCATCAGTTGTCAGTGTCACTTGATTACTCTAGCGTAACGTTTTGGATCACGAATAAACTACTTGTAAAAAAAGGGGCAGATTGTTGGAAAAACGCGTGTTTGCCAGAACAAATCATAAAGTCAATCAAAAAAGTTTTTCGAAGAGTTTGCATTTAGGTTACGTCGGCAGGTTGTCAGTAGGTAGTTAGATGTGTTGTCTTGGATCTATCATTGCCTCGATCACTTTCCGTATCTAGTCGTATAGCATGGTTTCCAAAAGTGCAGTGATATCTCTATATTGACTTTCACATGATATCGTAAAAAGTTTTAAAAGTTCGGCCCTCTATACGTTACGACCAAAATATAGCTATGATAGCATATTGCGTGAAGGTGATGAGTTGGTCAATCAAGAACTTTAACTTCTTCCACAAAATTTTTGCTAATTTCAATAATTTGTCAATATTTAGTATTTCTCAGTATCGTGGAGTTATATTCAAAAAGTCCTATCTGTAGACATGATTTTACTGGGGTGCGAATAAATTAGGGATTTCTATCACTCGGGTAGTCATAATTATGTTCTATTAACATTATTAGAATTTAAATGGACTTTGTAAATATTTAATATTATTTACTACAACTTAACCATCACTTTCTTTGTATTAGACAAATCTGTATTCTTTGATATCCAGTAAAATTTTGTGAGTGCCTATCGAAATTTCTGCATACAAGCCATCGATATTCTTTTACAATATTTTGATTAATTGAAACTAAAAAACGAAAAATCCGGTATCAAAAATACAATTTTGTGTGAAACAAGATCAACAAGTTTGTAGACATAAGCATATACATATGTACATATGTTATATTGTTTTTAGGGTTACGTATTCCTAGAGTGAAAACGGAACCCTATTACGAGTATGGAGACTTCACTATCCGTCCGTCCGAAACTGCGCCCATTCTCCGAAACGGTAAAAACTATAGAACTGACATTTTCATCTATAACAACAAATAAATGCATCTACAACAACAAACAAAAAGTTGAAAACTAAAGGGTGCCCCCATAAAAAAAACAGCTAAATTCACACCGGTAAGAGTACTACAAACAATCAGACAAGAATGCTTGCTGTTTATTTTGCAAACAACAAAATATTGTATTCCAAAAGACGCGCTTTCGGAGCTGTTTAACATTAATTTAAATATCGATGTATGCGGGCTTGGATGTAACTGCTAAACAACAACTACCAAAAACAACACAAAGTTAAAAAGTAAAGGGTGCCCCCGCCCAGGAAACTTATTGCGCTTTATTATTTAAAAAAAAAATGTATCTTCATGCACACTTCGATGTGCGTGTTAGTTTCTAAAAAATGGTCATGTAACATTTAGTACACTCTACTGCAAGTGAGGTGGAGATAATGCCCTTTTTACATCCCTGCCTTACATATTTTTATAGAAATGGTATGTACATAAATTGTAACGTTCCTGTTCAGAAAAAAAAAAACACACTATTGTTAAGTGGAAGTCGAAACATATTTTTTTGTTTTATTGAGTCTATTAAAGGTGTTCCACCACATAAGGGTCGGTAAAATATGTATGTATGTATGTCAGCCCACAGGGCAGCATTCATGTTCAGAAAAGAAACCGACATTAAAACTAGCTGTTTTTTGTTATACTAAATTTTATAAATTTACCGTCTAATTCATAAAAATTATAACAGGTTTATAAAGCTCTTATTTGACAGATTTTCCATACAAATATGTCAAATAACAGTCTTATAAGCCTGTTATAATTTTTATGAATTAGGGGGTTAAAATTGTGCTATGTAATATGTATTTTGGTCATATTTTCAGATTTCTCTTATCTGCCCAAAATTTTCTTTTACTAATTTCTAGTTTCCACATGTGTTATTGTCATAGGCTGTAAGTGGCATTGTTGCGTCTATTAAAAAAATTCGCAGCTTTCATTCATTTGAACAAGAAATTCATCCGCAATTCTTAAAAAATCTTTCAGTCATTAATGTTCCGGTGTTTTAGGGTGAACCGAATGCAGCTAATAACATATTTTCAACATATGTATGTATGTTTTTTATAGTCTTAATTTTGCTTCATTGGCTGTCACGTTTCTATGGGATCCATCGCAAAAATATTGAAAAGGATTTTATGCTTGCGAATAATATGCATACATATATGATTATGTGTTCATACATATGTATGTATGTACATACTTAGCGATAACCCAAGATTTGAGCAGATGCATGTACATACATTCATATGTATGTATGTATGTATGTATGTATGTATATGTGTGCGTATATACATACATATGAATGCGATTTTTATTTTTAAAAACTAAAATATATTTTTTTTGACGTTGTGAGTCATACAATTGGTTTTTGTGGCTGGCCCTGGTAGTGTATAATATTGTCTTATATTTTCTTATGCATAAACACATAAGTTTTAGTGTGTAAAATAATTTTTTAACACAGTTTGGAAACTAAAATAAAACATAATGAATAATATTTTAAAAATTTTGAATTTGTGGTGAAAACCAATAGCGTCAGAAAAAACTGTTATGCTTTAGAATTGTGCAAATACAATTGACACAAATTTATTAAAATGTTATCGTCTCTACCTACCTAAATTCCTACTCGCCCACTTTTTATTTAGTTATAATTCAGTAAATCTTCAAGTTTTTCGTGATTTATTAGAACTATTCATGATAAGATATGTATAGCTACCTATGTAGTACGTAGTGATGACTACACTCTATGTAATCCATTTACGAAACGCATTTCTCATTCAGATTGCATGTTGTGACACACACACACACACTGCAATCAACAGTGAAATCGTAAACTAAATATCAGTTATAGCTTTTTCTATTATCACATTGCAAGGGAAATACGGTGCTAGTTTTCAAATAATTAAGGCCCGATTTCGGAAAAATTGGGTTAAGCCCCTCCATACATACATAATTGTATTTTATAACATGTGGTACATTTAAGTGGTAATTGTCCAAAAGCTACTAGTACAGGAAGCACTAGTTCGAAAGTTGCTAGAGACTAGAAAATAACTAGCACGTCAAGCTCATAGATACTTTTTCTATTTGTACAGTGAGCTTAAAATATTGAAAGGCAATTTTAAAATGTTTTTTAAGAGTGAATGAAATACATATATATTTTAAAAGAACTCAACCTAATGTAATTAGTGCTAGATCACAGGCTCCAATTTTACTTGGGTTCTTAAGCTTGACGGTAAATTCAAAGAGGGGATTAAGAAGGGGAAACAATTGCCCGTACTCAACGATTTTACTCTGATCCTACCATTCGTTTTATTTCGGTGGCTAATATTTGGCATTTATTTTTATTCTTCGTATCGGTTTATTTTTTGCTTATCCTTCAAATTTAAATAGTTTTACATAAACATCTTTTTGCTTTATTTGTTTATCATTAATTTTAAACTATTGTACTACAGCTGCGAACGAAAAAAATCCAATTATTCTTCCAGCTTAAGAATTGCTCAACTAAAATTGCCTTGTGTGATCTAGCTCTAAATAAGTAAGTAGAGGCCTTGTAATCAAAATCGAAAAAAACCAAATTTTTGAAGAATTTTTGTGTTTGAAAGAAAAATGGCGCTGTGAAAAATTCCTAAAGAATAAATTAGTAGAACCACCAAATTATTCCTTGAAAGAAAAGATGAAATGATTTATTCAGAACAAACACAAATGTTGCGTTGATGATGTTCCGTTACCTATAGGAAGGCTCCTGAGAAATACGATAAAAATCAGAGGAATTCCAGCAGACAGTTTTTACTATTTAGGAATAGAAAATCGGCCTCAAGAAGTGGAAAGTGTTCTAAAACACTATTACTCAGCAACTTTATTGGATGTCATTCCATTGTTTAAATTTTCCAAATGACGCACCGGCGCCCGTATGAAATAAACGGTTTTAGTATTCAACTAGACTCCATTGTACTAGTGTCCACCTAATATCAATTACTAGTAATTTTCCTAGCACACCCAAAAATTAGAACCAGTGCTGGTGATTTTTGTACTAGTAACATTTTAGTTTCACACTAGTTCCATTTCCTGCGGTACTTACATACATATGTAAGCACATACATGCATGCATGTAGGCACATAAATCTAGTGTCAACTTTTACAAATTAAATTTTGCTTATCAAACTGTCGATTTATTTTTAATAATACATACATATGTATGTAGGTATATTTTTTTCTCTATTTCTCTTGGAACATGCACATGTACATATGTGTGTGTTTTTAATAAGATAAGAAAAGTATAAATTTGGTAATTCGATTTGAGTGAGAGAAATATGTATGTATGTATGTACGTATCTCCCTTTAGAATCTTATTTTATACTGTATTTCCTACGTATGGATTTGCTTGAAAATAATGAAGTACAATATTTACATACATGTGTACATACATATTTATTTTATCTTTAAAAACCGGCTGTTCGTACATACACATGCATGTCAAAATGGCTGCCGTAGATATCAAAGGGAGAGTGTTGAGAGTAAAAATTTATATTGAGAGTGAGTTTGTAATATTGAGTTGAGTTTTAAATGATAACATTGAGTATGCCATGCAATTCTTTTTAATATTTCTTTATACTTTGTGCTGTTTTTGTGAGTGACATTGAAAATTTTTCGTTCCTGATTTTGCATACATACATTTGCCTGCCTGCTTCTTATGCTCTTAGGGCGGTAAAATCCAATAAATACTTGTATGCATGGGCATATGAATGCAGAGTGTGGCCAAATTGAAAGAAATGTTTATTGAAAGCTGTTACGCATAAAATGGAATACATATTTATGAAGGCAGAATAAACGACCAGTGTTGTCAGATTTATTTTTACCCTTTTTACCAAACTCAACCTCAAAAACTGCTAAAATCGTCAAAATTTTCATTACTTGGTTTTTCCAATAACATACCAATTTTTTTAATTTTAACATTTACATACATATGTACATACCGTACTGCTATATTGCGTAGAGCTTCGCGAATACATACATAAGTATGTACCTATGTGTACTATTTTTAGTGTTTAATAAATTTTTGTGTTTAATAAATTTTGGCAATCGATTTTTCGCGAGTTTTATATCTTTTATACATTTTCAAGAAATGAAGCATTGTATATTTTCAAAATAATGATTAGTCAGTGGATACGTATTCGTAATAATCATTTGTTTCTCTTGTCTTGGATTTTTCTAGGTTACAAAAGAAGAATTATCTAAATTGATCTCTGGATTTGACAATCAAGATCTCCTTACTAGTAACGGAGTGACATTGGCTGGTCAACGATATATATATTTATCGGGAACGGATCGTGTAGTTCGCGCTAAATTCGGACGGAGCGGTGTACACTGCATGAAAACCACACAAGGTAAACAATAGAAAATAAATAATTCTAAAAATTAGCAAGTTTTAAATTTTATTATTTAATTTTTAACGTTGTGTAAATGTACAGGCTCATTTGTAAATTATAGTTCGGGATTAAAAAAGGGTATTTGACAAATGCTGTATAGAGATTTGTCAAATAGGAGTTCAATCAGCCTAAATATTTTCATGAATAAGTCCGAAAATGTGTTGTTACTATATTGCTGAGCTTTACATATAACTTGGACTCTTAACCACAAAAACTACTCTACTTTGATGTGACATTAGTTGCTTGCATATATGTATCTATTTAAACAATTATAGTTTTTAATTAAAATTGGCATGCATATGTTAAGTTTTACTTAAAATTTAGTCGTAACTAGTACTAAAAACTTTAATGCTTAACACGCTTGGTGCTTGCGTCCTAAATTTAAATTCGTTCTCAATATATTCGAATAGAGTCTGATGTTTATTTTATCGTTATTAAAGAAATAAAAAAAACTTGATAAAAAATTTCTTTTGCTAAAAGAAAAGAGAAACCTGACTAAAATAACGACTGGTAGAACTACTTTTTTAATTAATATTAATAGCTTCAATAGTACTCTTGCATTTGATTTGTCTATATTTAGTATAAAATATAAAAAGGAAAATGTAGGGACTTGTTTTAAATTGGAATCAAGTTTTCTTTCTGGATTATAGAACGTTGATAGAAAATGTAAATTACATGCTTCTTTCAATACGTTAGTTACAATTTTGTAAAAACAAAATTACAATTGAAATTTTTGTTTTATATAATGTAATTTAATATAAATTTTTGTTTTTCTTAATTAATATTAAATTAATGTGCTAACACACTAAGATGTATTACTATTTAAGAAAAAATGAAGAGAAACATGCTTTGCGACAATACTAATATAATACTATTTGTTTGTAATATTTTTTAGCCGTAATAGTTTCCATTTACGAAGATCCCGTTCAACCACAACAGGCCGCATCCGTCGTAGAGAAACTTGGAGATTATCTTATTACTTGCGGGTACTAGAAAATAGACACACAAACACTATACATAATACATAAAAGTAATTATATAATAATATTAATAAATGAAAAAACAAAACAAAAAAAAATATCAAATACATTTTTTGCTAAAGAAACTTTGGAATAATTTTCATAAAAAAAATAAAAATAAATAAAAACAGAAATTTAATAGATATCTTAAACATTTGATTTCTAACAAGATATTTTCCGCTTAAAAAAATTATATAAGTAAATGTATTACACCTATTAAATTAATCGCATAACATATACACAGTAATGACAAAAATATTGCGCAACCGACAGCAAATGGTAATTCATAGATTCTCCAATAGAAATGATCGAAAAATTAAATATGTATTTTTTTACACTTGAGACAAAGATGGGCTGTCCAAACTCCACAACATTCATAACAAGTAATTATCATTGCAAAACATTTTTTTTAAAGACATTGAATAAACTTTAGACTGACACATTTTATTAGTTTTTTTGTTACGTATTTAATCGTATTGACTTTCTTGTGTAAACATAGTGTAAACAATCGAGTGGTTTTAAAATTGTCGATGTATTTTCATTTGTTTGCCGCCATATTAGATCTTTGGATCATTATTTTTTGCAATTCCTTTTTCTTTCAGATTCTGTGGAATTGAAGCTATTTTCTGCATTACATTATAAATTAGAATCGAAAAATAAGCTAAAAACAAATATCATGCGAACCATATCGCGTTTTTAAGGATGAAATTGTTATATATATTACCCCATATTCCAATTGTCGTCACAATAAGTCAACACCGAAAAACACTTCTCTTCAACAAAAATTTTCTGTTTCCTTGTAGATATTTTACATCTTCTAGACTTAAGGGCTAGATAAAGACATTAATCACCCTCAATTTTTCTTGGTAGCGAGAACAGAAGTGCCAAATATTCGAGGATTATTAGCATTGGATGGTTTTGAAATTATGTTCATACATAGATTTAGAAAACCACGGGTTTCAAAATCTTTAAAAATTTGTAAAGGATTAAAGAGAAATCTTGACTATTCTTTAATCTATGTGTGTGATTAAATCTGTGCTCGCAAACGATAATCACCTAAGTATTAAAACCAAGTTTCCAGAATGTCCTGTTTTTAATGTAGAACAATTTCCTTAAAATAAAAATCAAAATCTTTAATTTATAAGAAATTTGTGTCCACATACGATTTAATAATAATAGCTCTGTTTCTTTACTTTTTGGGCAAAGTTCGGTAAAATGAGAGTAAACTATAATTTCTCTCAATAAGAGACACAAATGCACAAAAGTACGGGAACGAAAAAAAAAACAAATATTTTACCACAAAAGAAAACGGCAGGGTTCTGACAGCTAAACTTATAAAAAAATATATGTATATACATATATTGTATATAAATCAAATAAAATATTTATAATAAATTTGTATAAAAAAAGTTTGCTCCAAAAAATGAAATGCGTAAAGCTTTTTACGACCACAACTCACAAATTCATATAACTACACAAATGAATTTGTAAATATAAATACATATATAACAATCAACAATTTTTACAGAATGCTTTAAAATATTTTTTCACACCAATTTCCAATTTTTCTTTTAGTTTCCGCAAAACATTTATTTTTTCTGTTATTGTGTATTCTTTGAAACAGATGACAGCTGAACTACTTGCCCAAACTAGCCCGAAGAAAAAGTACGGGCAGTTTCGTGCAAGAAGAAGAAGAAGAAGCATAATGTTCTCTCACAAATACTCTCATTTGCACAAATTTAAAGTACGGGAACGCTTTTCGTGCAAATTGGGATACCACGGGATCCCAAAGTAGAGTAAAGAAACAGAGCTAATATGTCTTAGGACATTTTGTCGTTTATGGCGAACCTTATGATTTTATTAAGGTCTATTTCAATATTTTTAACAAACTTCATTAGAAACATGGACATTTCACAAAAATATGAAGTTTTGTTAGAATATTGCAGAATATGTATCTCGATTTTGGGTAATTTCCTATTTCTTCCTCTAAATAAATGTGCCTTATCAAAGTACATTTTGGACGGTACAATACTTTTATTAAATTTAATAAAATTTCGCGCATTTTTATCAACTTATTCTTTCATATCATTCTTTTCCAGGCAGTAACAAATACAAAAGCAAAAGAATGAGCGAAATCGGTCCAGCCATTCACCCGTGATACCGTGACCAAGGGAAATATGGACACATTTTTATATATATACATATATGTATGTATGTATATATGTATATAGATTAGACGCAACTGGAATATTGTTTGTGTAAAAATATGTACTAATATCAAGAACAGTTGACTAGAAATGGAAGAAAGTAAATTTGTTGACATTTATTACAGCTTACATCAGAAAGAAACAGAAGGCATTTCCAAAAATCTAGTGATAAGAAGGTAAGGAAAGAAAGGAAATTTTTTTATATGAGATATCAAACAAAACTTAGAGAATAACAAATTCGTGCACAAAAAAATCGTTCGAAATCCCGAAAATACAAAGAGCAGTCAAATGTTTTTTCCAATCCCTAATGTTTTTTCTTCCCAATATTTTGTTCGAGCACACCGACCCCATGCCTCGACATCTTAAGGACGCTCCCATACAGAAATACAAAAAATTGAAAAGCGCACGCCGCGAAAAGATTTTTTGTCGTGGTGGAACTACGACCTAAACCTATGAAAAAATCGATGGCACATCAAATTGAAATCAAGATCAACTATGCAAAACTAATTAAAAATTTAAGAAAATCAGATTGTTGAAAACTTAAAAACTCGAATAATTGAAAATTTTTAAGAAAGCAAACGTCCACTAAACAGAAATCTAAAAATAGTGCTGGTTGCCCTAACGTACACTAAAGATGACTAATGAAGAGTTATTGTGCTATTGATTTCTTTGTTCAACAATTTTAATACTTTTCTTTGGTTTACTAAGGAAGTCATTTTTTTTTCATTCTGAACTTCCGCTCTAAGTAGCTGAAATATAAAAGAAACTACTGGATGAATCTTGTATGCGTCAATCAGTAAATGCATTTTATTAGCTTTTTAGTGGCTGAATTATTATTATTTAACAAAAATGTCACGTATTCCTTTAAAAATACTTTTTAATGTAGCTTGCGACGGTTTTGATTTGAATAAAATAAAATTTATTTTATTTATGCAAGTGAATCGAAATTAAATTGAAAGTGTAATGAAATAAAAAGTAAAAAAATAAATACGATAATACTGTAATCACTACTCCATAAAAGTGTATGGTCAAAAACAACGGATCGATGCAAAAGCGGCAGTATCCCTTGTATATGCTGTTCATTTTATTTATCTGATATAGGTATATACATACATACATATGTATATGTACATGCTTTGGGTGCATACGAGTACATTTGTATGTAATTATGTACTTTCACAAATATGGTAGACATCAGCACTTTTTTTAATCAACAATTTTATTTATACGTAATAGCTTATTTGATGTCAAAATGAAATTGTTCATTCATTTGGTTTTGATGTCTGTTAACTCTACGATCCTAGTTATAATTCAGTGATTACAGCAGGTAAGGTATTTGAAAGTGAGATAACAAACAGGAGCTTAAACAGTATACCAATTCCTCCATGTTTAGTTTTAAACACAGTTGGTGGAAAGAAAATTAAAAACCGATATGCAAGGTTTTAACAAAAATGTATGAGAATATGTACATACATACATACTTATGTATGTATATGTAGACTCGCAGAAGTTCAATTACATCGATTCACTGTAATCGACAGTTGTGAACTGTTCCTATGTATTTGAGCAAAAAAAAAAAGCATATCTTGAGGCTGTTTAATTAATTACCTGTTATATTAGGTCCGTTGATTTACTTCACTAGCAGAAACTAGCAACGAGAAAGCAAAAAAGATTTTAGAAAAATTGTTCTCAAAAATAATAAAATGTCAAAATTTGCAAACTACAGCGGTGTTGTAATGCACAGAAATATATGAGTACTTGAGTTTTAGTATAAAAATAATTTGATTTAAGTTATTTATGTTTGCTTCTTTTCAACAAACATTTTTCAACAACAACGTTTTTGGGATAACATTAAGAATATAAGACTACACTTAATTCTTTGTTTTAAAAGACAGGACAACTTTTTGAATATACAGACGATGAATTACTCAACTATCGCCATAATGTTAAGACTGGGTACATCAACCTTTTTTTTCGATTGCATTAGTCATCTTATTTTAATGTCGTTGATTGACATTTACAGAAAAGTTACGATTTCTTGTGTAATATCATTCGCTTTTTTAAAAATCTATAATTTCTAAAATAATGAACACTTGTTACAAATACGTAAATAGTTTATTTTCTTAACTTTATTTATCAGAAAAAAATTAAAACAACTTATTTTCGCTATTAAAATATTTTTTTTTTTTAAATTGCATAGACTATTTTAGACAACGCAAAAGAGTGAATCAATTTCAGAAATGAACCAAATTTTTTAGCTTTTCATGAATCAAGAATTAGCATTGTAATTTTCTTTCTCCAAATCCAAGCATTCCTCATCCATCTTTCATCTTCTAAAGAAATTTTCATAATACCAACGTCAAGAGGCTGTTAACTCTTGAGCTGTTTCCTAACTTCCTCAAACATATTAGAAGATTCCTTTGGATTTATTCGCGTAAGTCTGTCTTGAAAATTCTTATTCACCGGAATTATGAAATTATCATTCAAAAGCATTCAGATTAGCTTCAATTGCGCCTTAAATGTATTTAATTCACATTGTGTTAAAGAAATTTCTTATTTCTTCAATTTTAGTTGCAGATGAAAAGCATCTTGCGTACTTACAACTTATTTTAAATAAGCCAATCAAAGCTTGTTCATTATTTGCTATTGAAGCTAATTCATTAATCCGAAAACTAAAAATTATAGTTGTTTTCCTGATCCGTCTATATTGCCGACATTGGTGTTATACACAAAAAATTTTCACATCTACTTATGAGCGAAATGTCTGCACCAAATTTTTGTATTATAGCATTTTTTTTCAAGGGAATATTATTATGTACGTTTATACATGTGTATTTAGTATGTGTGTGCCCAGATACATCTTTTGAGATGCGTGTGAGTTAAATCATAAAAAGGCAAATAAACAGCAATGACTTCTGACTAATTCAACTTTGAAAATGTATAAGTTTTATTTTTCCGTTATTGTTTTTTTTTTGTTTAATTAAACACTCCCTATGTCAGTCCTTCCTCCCTCCTCCCTCCTCCCTCTATTTTCATAGCTACAGTACCATGCAACGCATATGTAGGGTCGTCCTCTGAGTATTGGCTGAAGATAAAGATTTTTTCTTTCTAACGTCAAAGATAATTTTAAGCCGATGAAATTAAAAGAGAAAGGAACTCACTGGACAGACCTAAAATAAGAAATTGCAATAGGCTCTTAGACTTCACTTTTACATGATATCTCAAGCGAAAATCTGTGTAGACGAAAAGTTCAGTTGACAAAATTCTATGAACATTCATATGTATGTATGTACATATGTATATACATAGTTTAAGAATAAAATTGATAAATTATTGAGTTCATTGAGGAGAAATTTAAATATGCTTTACACTTTTATTGATTCTGTAGTAATTTGTTGCTTAAAAGTATGATAATTAAAAAAACTTTTTATCTAAATATGTATGAAATTGTTTTAAGGCTTTCAACAGTGTATAAAATTCGTTTTTTTATTTTACTTTTCAAAAAAAATATTTTTTTTAACTTGATGATCAGATTAGATTTTTAAAGCACTTTCGAAAAAAATACTCTTTCCATTTAAACTTTAAAAAATGTCTCTAATGTGCTAAAAAGTTATGAAAAAAATACATTCACAAATGTTTCTAGCAGCTGTTTTAGATTCTTCTTTAGTTTTAAAATTATTTAATAAAAAGTAAATATGTATGTATGTAGTAATATATACAATATACAAAGAGTACGTATTGTTATAACATATATTTTTATTTGCTTTTTTTGTTCATATGTAATATGCTGAAATATTTATTGATTTTGTCCAAAATTTACATAGTTTTATGCTTTTTTACAAAATTGCAGTTGAATAAATATACATATGCATGTATGTATGTATGTATTTCATTTGAAATATTTTGTTTACAATTCTACTGCAAATACTTAAAAGAATTTCAGTTTAGTATTGTATATGAATATGTAATGAACATATGTATGTATATGTAGTTTAAAAAACTCATTTGCTTTCTTTCAAATGAGAATTTATATTTTATAAAAATTCAAATGATAGTTTTATGAAGTGTGTGCGTGTGCGTGTGTAGTTTTTTTTTTGTAAATTGGACACAAGTTAATTAAAAAAATTGCTTTATATATGATAGAAATACAAATATTTTATTATATCGACAATGGGATGTTAACAGACTCCTGATATCAAACGTCTTCTTAACGTTGCACACAGGCACATCATAGGCAGATTTGTATGTGCAACTAAATGGAGTTCTACCTATTAAAAACTTTTTTAATTTCTAAATTGAAAACAATTGAAATAAATAATAAAATAAAGACAATTTATAAAGATATTTGTATGCGTGTGCGTCCGCCTCAAGTCGTTCATAGCAGATTATACGCTATGTCAGCATTTTGAAAAATAATATGGCCAATATAATGTTTGCAAAAAGCACCAATAGCACTAACTGTTGCCGTGAGAACCAATCCTGCAAAAGAATAGAAACGCAAACAAGTGATTAAAGATGGGGGAAGTTAAGGAACCGGCGTGAAAGATTTTTCTTAAAATTTGCTTGAGAAGTAAATATTATTATTGTAAATATGTAAACGATAACAATATTTTTTTTTAGCAATTAGAGAATAATTGCTCTTACTTTCTTTCAAATTATTGGTTTTACATTATTTCACATATGCATATCGTGGAGTTTGTAGTGTGGACTGGACCATCACAAAATACCCAAATAAACGGTTTGGTTGAAACCAGAAAATATAACAATATTTTACAATAACATCTTTAAGGAAAGTACAAAATAGAACTAAGGGGAATTTATAGTAAGTAGCCAAGACCGCTAGTATATTTCTAGGTACATATCCAAATATTTTCTTTTCTTAAATGTTGACTTCCAATAGTGATCAAATCAGACACAAGTTACTTGCTACACTGTCAACAGCACTTGTTATGAAATCGCTTCAACTCAAAACGATAATACTTATTATTATTATTTTGTAAACAAAATTTTAATGATTTTATTAAAACTAAAATAATTTTTTATCGCTTTAAACTATTGTGACGAATTTTTTAACAATAACCATGGAGGAAGAGAAATGTTTTGAAAATATATCATCGTGAAAATGTAACATAATTTTGGTAGCAACTTAGAAGAAAATAAGCAAAGCACGTGAGTTAAGAACTCGTCGTGAAAATTAGGTGATATTTGTTGTCGTGAGTCTGTGATCGATATGAGATCAACAGAGTTGAGGTAAAATGGCGTCGTTTTATTTCTGCATATTTTGTCTTTAATGCATATTTTTGCACATATTACCGATTTTGTTTGCACATTACAATGCTTAAAGATTTTTTAAAGGCAAAATAGACTATAAATTTATATATATGTATTTATATAAGCAAACATTTTTCTCATATATCGTCATCTTAAATGCAAAACAATGCCATATAAATTTTCTACTGAATTTCTCGGCGACTATTAGTGTGCCCTGAGGATTTGCATCCAAAATCAGTTAGAAATTTTTTCAAAAAATCTTTACTTTTGAATTAAGTTTTTCAAACTTTATAGGATATATAATATTACTCAATAAATCATAATCAGCGACAAATTAGGTTGTTTGATGTTTCGTCATTTCGCATTTAAAGATATATCGGCTTTAATATGCATGTGTCAAGCAAGTGACAGAACTTTTTGTCGAATTATGGCTTGCACTTTGATTTTAGTTGTAACTTTTTAACGTTTGTTTGACATCTTCCGCATATGTTTTATTTAGAGCGCATATTCCAGACCAATAGCTAGGGTCTGTGTGTTCAATTAATGCTTATTGCAGCAAAACAAAATATGTACGTACTATTACTCACCTTGACTTGTGGACTAACGAGATATAATAATGGATTCGCTTTGAGCTTTTCATTCATTTCAATTTGTCGTCGTACTGCTTCACGCCTAGCTGATCCCAAAGCCGAAACCTCTTCGCGGCTCATCGCTTCAGTAGCTCGTGGTAATTCTTGGAAATCGGGTAACGACTTCTTGCGCTGTAGCGTAACGTTGATTGG
This sequence comes from Sturmia bella, assembly GCA_963662145.1. Taxonomy (NCBI): domain Eukaryota; kingdom Metazoa; phylum Arthropoda; class Insecta; order Diptera; family Tachinidae; genus Sturmia; species Sturmia bella. Next base: position 68,607,697 of record OY759171.1, on the reverse strand, counting down.
AACGCTCTGAAGTTAATTGAATGAGAAATAGAAACCTTAGCTATATATCTGATAAAATAAGCAATTAATATTTTTGAACTTGTGCTTGCTACTAATAAGATTACAACAATAATATTGTCCTAAAGAAGTTATCCGCAGGAAAGCGAAATATCAACAAAAATATTCGAATAAATAAATAAAATATTTATGTATGTATAATAAAAAATGTTTTCAAACATATTTTTCAAAAACCAAAAACAAAGCAACAAACATTTTTGTTTTTGGAAAAGAAAAAACCAATCAAAAAAGTTTTCATTATTATTGCCCTGAGGAAGCTTGCCCTGAAGAAAAGCGAAATGTCGGCATAAATATCCTAAGAAATACAGAATATATAAAAATAACCTTCAGCTTTAGAAAATACTAATATTAAATAAAAAGGGCACGAATAAAACAAATAATTATTTATTAGAATAACAGCGAAGCTCAGTTAGGTTTTTCAATCCGTTCCGGTACTACCGGTGACGTCTGAAATGCCTCTGAAGGAGGGAACGCTCAAGTGTGACAGGCACCGTCTTGCTAATCAGAGGAACTGGTGTATCTTTTCCATTTGTTTGTGAAAGATCATGAGAAATATGAAATAGCTTGATTACCAAGAATGGATAATTATGATTTCCGCAAAGAGATCTTTAATACATCTCTAACAGATACATTTTTTAGGATGATGAATTATGATATTGGTCACACGATTTAGAGACGCACATTGATTTAAAGTAGATGTGATAATATGATCTAAATGTGCACTTTAAATAAATTAGAAAGATGGTTTTGAGGATAACGTTGTTATCACGTTTCTTAATATTTTTTGCAAGCCCTGAAAGTTAAATAACCTCTGTTGGTGGCTCCACAATCCAGCTCTCTGAGGCCCTTCTTGCTAATAACGCTGGTGAAAACATCAATTCTTCTTCGTCTTCGTCAGGAAACCACTCCATTTTTGTTTTCTTACAACTGTACACAACAAGCCTTTTTTGTTTTTGTAAATATTTTACTTTCGTTGCAAATATTTACTATATTTTGAGTTGCATAAGTTCCTGAAGATTTTTCCTTTTTGTGAACTTCAATATTTATTACAATTTTTTAATAACATAAAAATTCTTTAAAGCAGCGTTTTTGCATTAGCTGGAAATAATTTTTTAATTCATTTTAAGTGGATTTTTTTCTTGTTTAATGCTCCGACTAACTATTTTTATTTTTATGAATGTAAGAATGTGTTTTTATTTTGCTCAAGTATATTTTTTGTTTTACAATAAAAAAAAAAAAACAAAATATATGTATGTATATAAATTCCTTCACTTTTCAATTGGTATATTCGAGTGAATATAAAAAATTCTTAAAAATAGGTTCCCCGCAATAATTGTTTTCATTATATTGTTGTTGCTTTTGTTATTTATTTTAAATATTTTAAGCGACGAACAAACATATTACACATACAAATAAACACATATGTAGACAATTTTAACACACCGATGCTCATAGAATAAGCAGACAAGCGACTTGAAAATTTCAATTTTTCTTTTTAACCAGTTTTACTAAACGTTTAAAACTACGTGTGCACATACATATGTATGTATGTATACATACATATGTTCATATGTGCATAAATTTGGATATTTTTTGAAAGAAAAGCAAAAGAATTAATAAATTTGTAGTTAAATGCTTTTCTGAATGAAAAGTAGTGGAGGACAAAAAAAAAAGCAAAAAAAAAAGTACGGAATTCCGATCTGCGTGCCTTGTGTTTAAAATACGCCACTGTTTACAAACTAAATGTGAATGGGCAACAACGTTTGTCAAAGCGATCTACAAATACACTGTTCATGTGACATTTGCTAATGGAGCAAAATCCTTATTTTAGAGAACTACCACAGTGACACTTTTAGAATTTCGAAATACATAGTTCGAAGTTTCTCGCGCTCTTTCGTTTGCTAAACATTTAAGAGTATGTTGTAGCTTTTCACATTTAAAAAGCTACAAACACTTGTGAATGGGTTCATTTTGACGGTAGTGTTCGTTGATCATTCTGGGCTATTTTTAGTCTACCTTGTTTTCTTTTTATTGCTTCTTGTTTTCGCGATGCTACGTAATAATGCGTTCAATATGCATACATACATATGTATTAGAAAAGAACCCCTTGACAATAAGCGTTGCATACATATGCACATACATATACATAGATGTATGTATGTATGTGTGTATGTACATACATATGTATGTATTTATGTATTTATGTATGTATGTATGTATGTATGTATGTATGTATGTATGTATGTATGTATGTATGTATGTATGTATGTATGTATGTATGTATGTATGTATGTATGTATGTATGTATGTATGTATGTATGTATGTATGTATGTATGTATGTATGTATGTATGTATGTATGTATGTATGTATGTATGTATGTATGTATGTATGTATGTATGTATGTATGTATGTATGTATGTATGTATGTATGTATGTATGTATGTATGTATGTATGTATGTATGTATGTATGTATGTATGTATGTATGTATGTATGTATGTATGTATGTATGTATGTATGTATGTATGTATGTATGTATGTATGTATGTATGTATGTATGTATGTATGTATGTATGTATGTATGTATGTATGTATGTATGTATGTATGTATGTATGTATGTATGTATATATGTATATGCACTTTCAGTGCTCAGTGTGGTCGACGTCAGTTTGAAGTGTCTTCACTAGGAATGATTTAAGCGACATACCTTTAATTTCTGGTTGCCTCCCCCAATGCCGATGGTCGTTGCCGCCAATGGCGACGTTGGCTTAGTAGGCATGTATAGACTTTCTGTGCGTTTTGGTTGCAAGGGTGAGGGAATGATGTCCTGACCCAAAGTACGCTGGCGCAGGAGTATATCTTCAAATGGTTGATTTGGTTTTGAAAACATTGAATCTATTGTTTTATTGCCTGAGGGCGAGCTTGTGGCTAAGCTAGGCGTTGCCGCGCGAGACATACGACCAGATCCCGTAGGAACTGAACCATTACCGGTTGTAGGGGTATTACCGGCCGAAGGAGCAGGTGTTGAACCTCGAAATACTGAGCCAGCTCGTTGCCTTTGTTCTGGAACACCGGACTCGTTAGTCGTTGTTGGTCCCGTACTGGAAGCGGCACGATCAACTGAAGCTTGTCGTGATCCAAAACCACCACTAAGGCGACTAGCAGCTCTAGCATAGCGATCTATTGATGAGTCTCGACTTGGTGGTCGCTTGTAATGATCAAAATGATCAATTGAAGATTGCTGTCCTATTTGACTCATCATGGGGGGTTTATTTTGGCGATTCAAACTGTCCATCATTTGCTCTTGGTGCAGCAACATTTGTTGCTGTTGCTGTTGTTGTTGATATTGTATTTGAGAGGGTCGCCGAATTTGACTGTTCCCATACATGGGAGAGTTTTGTTGTTGTTGCTGCTGCTGCTGCTGCTGTAGATGTTGAAATTGCTGCTGTTGCTGTTGCTGCTGCTGTTGCTGAAGCTGTTGTTGCTTTAGTTGTTCTTGCTGTTGTCGCTGTTGCAGTAGTTGCTGTTGTTGTCTTTGCTGTTGTTGCAGCAGTTGTTGCTGATATGCCTGTTGTTGCATTTGCTGCTGTTGCAATTGCTGCTGTTGCATACTATTAGCAGCCGTATGTGCAGCCTCGACGTTTTTAAAATTGCTATTATCCTTTTGCAGCTGAGTCATTTGGGGGCTATTGCTGGCACTTACGCTATTCTGCTTATAGCCCGGCCCTGGCGGCTGTTGTGGCTGATATTGATATGCGGGGTTCATAAGTGGATTATTTTGTTGTTGCTGCTGGTGATACATTTGATTGATTGTATTAATGGCACTCATTTGTGGTTGATTCACCATAGATGATAAGTCAGTCTGCGGAGTTACAGGTAACTGCTGTGAATACATAGAACTGGGAACTGGAAACTCTGCCTCTGGCTGGTTTTGATTTCTTTGAAACCCTGAAGGTCTTTGTGCGGTTGTACTAGCAGCATATGTTTCAGCAGCCACATTGCTGCTTGCTAAAAGTGAAGAAGTTGTTGCCGGTCCCTTATGTCTTTCCCGAAACCGTAATTTTTCGAAGCGTTCCAGCACGGAAGGCTTAAAATCCGGTGCGAATTCTCTTGCCATTTGCACAGCCACCTCACAGTCACCGCGTGCATGATCGGCTGCAATATCAGCATTTTGTGCTTTGGTATTGGCAGTTCCGGTTCGCGATATAGCGATATCCGATCGTTGCATTGCCATTTTAAGGGCACGTTGAGCAGAAGTAACCGAAGCTGTAATCCGTTCTCGGAACTTGCGAGAGCGGGCAATAAACAAGTGTTTTTTCTTTTGACTTGTGATCAGTACGTTGTTTTTGTATTTTCCTTCTTCAAAAGCACCATCACGGAACGTGGTAACACCGTAGCCGTGCTTTTTATTATTATACCATTCACCTTCATATTTGAGACCATCACTGCGTTCTGCAACTCCAAAGCCGCAACGTTTGTCCTTTTTCCATTCTCCCATATAAGTTTCTACAACACTTGGATCCAATTGTTCATCTTCCATAGCAAAGCTGGCATTGGACTCTGTGTGCATGGATCTGGCAAATATAATATGTTCAGAAAGTGTAAACAAAAGAATAATAATAATAGTTACTTTGCTGTTAAGTTTGATTGTTCTGATCCTGTACTAAGCCACGAGGCAGTTGACATCGTTGAGCGGATGCTACCAGATGCCAAGGTTCCTCGTTTTTCTAAGTCCCCAGTACTACGTTGTTTTCTCATTTTTAGACCCTAAAATAAGTTAAATTCTGTTTCAATTCGAATAATTAATGTAATATAATATTACCGACAAAAACCCTTTCTTCGACTTCTCAGACAAACTATTTCTTCGTACCGGTAACTTATCAGACCTTGCAGTAAGGACAAATCCTCCCCTCACTTCTTCTGTACGGTTGCTGTTTTTCGCCACATTTATAGCATTTTCATTGCTTCGCAGGGAACTTAATGAGGCGTGTACATCTTTTCTTTTGTGATGCGAAGCAAGACCGAACGGTGCCGATGTCCGTATGCCATATCCATGTCGCTTTCCTTCTTGCCACTGACCCTGGTATTTACCTGTTGAAAAACACAAACAATATTTACCCAATTTTTCAATTTCATGAAGCACAAAATAATCAGTAGACTTTTGTTTTCAAAATTTATGAAATGTGCTGCTTACTTTTAAAATTTTTAAACATTTTCACGCATCTTTTGAGGACATATAAATTTTTCATTTATTACATACATATGTATGTGTGTATGTATAAAAGAGATTTCGAGCGATATCGAAACGATATTTTATAATTGTTTTACTCCATAGTCGATGGAGTTTTGTAGCAACGTGTGATTTTTTTTTGTATAGTGTATACTATACATGCTTTCAGTATCAAAATGGTTTTTATTATATTGTAGAACTACATAACGCTAAGAAGATATTTTTGCCGCATATCTTCAAATGGGAGAAAAACTCAAGATCGAAAACTATCAGCTTTCATTAATTTTTAAAAGTTTTCAAATATTAATTCAGGTCCAAAAATGAACCTTTTCAAAAATTTTTGTTGTCAGCTGTCTATATGCCGATGACATTTCGTTGGTGCTAATCAACTCATCAGTAGGCTTGAAAAATTCTTAAAAGTTTGTTTGAAACTTAACTACTTATTTCATTTTCAAATATTGATAAAATGTGCTGCTGACTACTCATAACAAAGGGGTGGTAATTAGTTTCATATGAATATGTACCTTAAGATATTTTTAAGGAAGTTTTTTGGTTCACGTCACGTCACGTCACGCACCCTCACGAGCAATCTCGGTCTTGTTGAATTAAAATATCATCGTACCTACATACATGAGGAAAAAAGTTCTACTACTACGTGTCACGAAATCGTTTTCGAGGCTTCCTAATTTCAATTTGCACTCTTACAGAGCTTACCCCAATGTTGACAATCACTCCTGGTAATTGCTTCAAAAGTGCATTATCTTCCGCAAACTACAGACATTGTAACATGTTATTGCTCTTACTAATTAAAGTTTTTAAAGTTTGATAATGCAGAGCTGGCGAGCTAGAACAACGAATCTCCTCATATCCGATAAATTACTTTATTACTTTTCCAAAATTTCTTTCACTCTTTGCAACAATTCCATCAAACTTATGCTTTCAGAGTGTTAGTTCTGATTTGCAAACAAACTTCTTATATTCATGTAACTAATCACTTCCTGTTTTGGCTTTGCATGCGCCAAAATGCCAGTCGGAATGATTTCCCCCAAAAGATTTCCCTATTTGTGTTTAATATTTGTTTTTCCTTCCATACAAATCGATACCGGCTAATACAGCTCATTACATTGAAAATGATTGTGAACGATTGAAGAATCGGTAATAAGTGAACTCGTGTTTGGTTACTGCCTTAATAAGTAAATTGCTAACAAGCCTCATTTTTGTGTTCCGCCTGCATCGTCGAAGTGTCTCAGAATTTAGTTGTATAACGTATCGTTGAGAAAAGAGGACTTTTCATTTGAAGTTTCTGAGTAGACAAATGGAGTTGCATCGCAATTCTAGATCCCAAAAAGCATAAATGCAATTTCCAAGCGGGAACGAATATCTGGTTGCAAGGTATAAATATTGACTTATATTTGGGCGTCAGTGTTGTCGTATTGTCTGATTTATCTATTTTTGCAAGGTTTTTGAAGTACAAAAAGGTTTTTAAGTATTTAAGTCTTATAGCAAATGTTAAAATTCATTCTTGATAAATTAACAAAAAATATATGTAAGTAATTAAATATACATTTGTACCAACAGAAAATAAAATAAATTTTAGGAAGGAGACAGAAAGATTAGAATAGAATTATAGGCATTTAATTTACAAAAATTGAATAGTGATTATTTGTATTTTAACATAATATCTGTATTAAAAGTTTTCTAATTTAAAACACATCTTCTTAGAGAAACGTAACAGCACTTTATTGGTTCGTAACTATAGTATATGTTGATACAAAATACGTTTTTTTGTGTGGCCGAAACAAATATTTTTCTCAGATTTAAAAAAAAATAATATGACAACACTGGTGAGCATGATTGTATGTAATTTATTTGCGTATAAGTGATCTCTGTAGCAAATGTATAACGTATACGCTCCGCTCATAAATTATTTAATTTTTTCGATGTTTTAAAAGTATTTTATATCTTGCCATTTTGTTTAATTCATATTAAAATGTTGAAAAAGTAGATTTTTAAATTGAAAACCGAAAATAAAAATGAAATACATACGTTCAACGTGCATATGCGAAAAGCAAACAAGATTTCGTACATGAATTAAAACAAAATATTTACGCATAACTTCACACAAACAAACACTCATCTGCAACATACTTACGTAGAAGCCATTTAAGCCCCCACTATAGAAACAATGCCGTTTTGATGTTTTGAATGGGAGCCAAAAAAAAAACATTAACGAAGAAGAAATGATCTCATGTACATCAAAAACGTTCAAACGCATAATAAATATGTACATTAGTCCAATTTAAGACAGACATTTTATCTTGATAAAAATATTTTTGAAATGAAAAAAGTTTAGTTTTATCTCATATTTCTATCTATATACTCGTAAGTGCTATTATCTAATGCAACCTTTAGTTATCAATCACTGGAGTCGTTCACAATTTTGAAATTGAGAACGCGAAGCCTTGCTAATGCATTGCTTAACCGGACCCTCTTAGGAAATGAGAAAAAAAAAATACTTATACTCGATAGCTAATCAAGCCATCAGCTATCGATGTAAAAACTATAAGCATTTTTGATGAAATAAAATTTTAATTTTATCACTTTTAAGTGCATTAATGAACTAGGAAAATTTCTGTTTGACAATAACAAGATACTGACCTCCATCTGCGTACGTCTCGCAACCATAGCCATCTTGATAGCCCAAATTCCAGGTACCTTCGTAACGTGCCGTTGATACTGTACTTTCCCGTACGCCATATCGCCCTTTGTGGCCATCCTTGGACCATTCACCACGATAAACTTGGCGACCTATTTGCTCCACACCTAAGCCATGCCTTCGTCCATTTTGCCATTGACCCTCGTAGTGGGAACCGCTGCAAAAGTTCATATGCACAGATATAGAAATGGTAATTTTATTTAGAAAAAAGAACAATAGTTTGAGAATTAAAAGTTTTGTTTCAATATTTTTACTTTCATTGACATCGACAAAACCGGCATAACGATTTGCAGTCTATTTTTCCACTCATCAAGAGACAACTTTTGACTTAATAAATTTTAAATGTCTTAAGTAGCAAATAATGGTTCCATTAATTTTCTATGCATTTAATACAGTGTTACCTTAAAATGTTTCTATTAGTTTTGAAAGTTTAGATATCAAGATGGTTGTTGCAGTTCTGCATAGGGAATCACAATTCCTTTCAAATGACACCACAATTGATTCTGAGGAAGTTGATGTTTTTCGCAAATTTTTTTCCCAAGGCAAAAAAAAATTTTTGCCATGGTAAAATTGAGTTTAAAGCTAATCTCAAAGAATTGGTTGTATCTGTCTTTAGATATCAAGAAGATTGTTGCAGACTTTCAAAGGAATTCACAATTCCTTACCAACGACACCATATTCAATTCATTCTGAGGAATCTGATATTTTTGAAAAAAAATTTTCGTCAACTACAGCAAAAAGATTGATCTGAGTTTCAGAAGAAATAACTTGCTTTCCATTTATCAATAAAGTAATTAAATTTTTATTATTTCCACTTTTTCTTTCATAACTACTTTGTATAGCGTTCCGACGAACGCTAAGTTCATTCGGTATTATTGTTGTGAATGATCAATTAGGCAAGACGAAGAAGAAATCAAAGACGATAGCTGGGGACAGCAACATGCCCTCTAGGTGCTGAAAACTTGTATAGAAAGCAACACAGATTTCTTGAAAATATTTCAAATTTTTTATTTTTTTCCATATAAGTTGTTAGGTACAAATTTTGGGAAAATAATAAGACATAAATGTGGAAAAGCTCCGAGTTGCTAATTATCGCATCGTAGATCATATTTTCAGAAAATGCACTTTTTTTTCGACGCACTTATTTTCAATGACAAGCTCAAGCTTTTAATTTCTCTTGCACTTTTATTCATTTATTTTTAATTACTTCCACTGAACAGTTGTTTATTTGGTGGCGTATTTTTAGTCTTCATGAAGGGTAGCCGTTGTGCAAGTGCTACAATTTATAAATGCAATCACTGTGCTTAAGTCTTATCCTTTAAGTTTTAATAAAGTTTTTAAAAAGTTCTTTTCATTTTCGTGCTTGAAGCTTATAAACTTAATTCTCTTCTTTGGGTCAGCTGGTTAGCCACCTCAATGTAAGCAGTGCGTTACGTAAAAGGCTGTAAATTCCGAACTAGACTAGTGTTTTACTAGATAAATACATATAATAACAATATTTCACTTACCTGGGCCATATATAAGCACCAGATACTTCGAAGCCATAATTCCAGGCTCCAGCATATGCACCCTGATGTTTGGGACCGGTGCAAACACCATGCCCATGCGCTTTGCCCTCATCCCAACCGCCGCAGTAGGTACCACCATCTTCGAAATCAAATCGTCCTCCGCTTATTTGTGTTCTCTTGCCTGCTCCTGTGGTATAGGAGTTTTGTGGCCCACCGGTTGCTGGAACGGCTCCGTCACCTAAATTTATTATGCCATTCTGTTGCTGTTCGGACTGCTGCATGTCTTCTCAATCTTTTTCGTTTAAAATTAAAATGTTTTTGTTCTGGCTTTTATTCGTACTTCGCTCGCCAAGTGTTTGTTGCGGTGATTTGCTGCAAGGATGACAGAGATGCTCTTTTTTGTTATTGTTCAAATAGCTTCTTCGCCGTCGTTGATCGTTTGCAATTTAAGCTAAAACGTTTAATTGACTTGAGCCTTTTATGCTTTCGACAATTTTTCATTGATTTGCACAATTGTTTTATTTTAAGTTTGTTGTTGTGTCGTTCAATGCCGGTATCAAGCATTTGAGGATCAGTGGATTTGATTTCGTTTTCTAAATTTTATTTTATTTGTTTTTTGATTGCGTGTGTGTGTGTGGTGGTGAGTGGGGTGGGGTTTTTGGGGGTTGAGGGGAGTGAGGTGTTGTATGTGTTTGAGTGTGGTACTTGTTGGCTGCCTAATGGCGGTGTGAATGGGCTTCTTAGTTTCGTCTGATATCTATAATCTGTATATACATATATATATTGAAGTCATTCGTTTTTCGTTTTCATTCATTTAGTAAGATTTACTTTGCTCCTTTTCTTTTCTTTACTTTACTTTTCTTTCATATTATATTATTTTATTACTTTATTTATAATTACTTGCTTTTCTTACAGCTAAATTTGTAGCAATTAAGTGGCTTATTAGATATTATTAAATATGTTTGGATTATTCAATTTTCTTTGCGGCTGACTTAGTTAGAAGTTTCGTTAAATTTCTTATTATTAAAGGATATTTTTCACTAAAACGCGAATAGTTGTTTAACAAAACATTCATTTGTTCGGCGTAATTGAAATTCTGTTGAAATATTTTCATTTTATATAAACAAAACTTTTGGAGATTTTACTGCTTCGTTTTTATCTTTTAAGAATTTCTTTCACTAGAATTAAAATAAAAGAAGAAAACAGGGGTTGTTAAGTATATGAATTTAATAAAGTGATTAGATTAAGCAAAATTTTTTTAATCAAAGTTATCACAAAATACACATACGCACATAAAAATTAATCAGGTTTAAGGCGCGCCGTGCCGCACCAATCACTTTTTGTTTAATTATTTACAGTCTTATTTATAAAAAAAAATTTCTGTAGAATATATTTCAAATATAAAAATAAGAATGCGATTGGCGATTCATAAGAGGGTTAACATACATATGTATGTATGTGTAATTAGATGACAGATAAGACATTTGTGATGTAACGAATTGTGCGGTATCAAGAATGCTCCTGATATTAAAACGTTCGATATATCGGGACTTGCAGGTACAATGAATGCAAATTTGATATGGAACTACTGAAGGAAAGCAATCGAAACCTAATAGTACACTAATGAACGGTGACTGCTCACATCAAAAAAGATCAGCTTACACCATTCACTTGGGTGATCTCTCCAGCTCAAACCACCATATATCTACTGTTGTAGTTATTATTCATGACGAATTCAATAATCAGACAGGAGAGAGACTTAAGCACATGCCTGCCATACGTGGATTTTTACTTTACACATGTTTTATTGTTGTGAACAGTCACAGTTAGAAGGGATAATTTGGCATTAAGCAGGTTGCAAGGATCTGGCTGTTTAGTTAAAATGGGTTGTCTGCTGGTCTGCAGGCTCTGATGTGAATAAGAAAAGAACATGCATGTGAGTAACAATTCTTTTATCAAGCTGTTTTTTGCACACAAGTAAGTGGATTTACGGCTTTTTACCATTCCTCACCTGCCATTATTTTTCAACCACAATTGTATTCGTCTTATTCGTGGTATGTGTTTTGAAATTTTCTATTTGAAGTTAAGATATTGTTGATAGTTATAATAGAAGATTAAAAACATTAAATAGAATAGAGAAAAACAGCCACAAAACCAGGTGGCTACTTTCTTAAAATTCATTTTTGGTGTCTGATTAGTTGGATTTAGTTATTGAATTCCTTGAATTATCTACACAGTTGTATTTTTTTATTTTTAAAAAAACATCACCGGCATTCATAATTTTTATGATAAGCTATAACTATTTTATATTACTTGTATTTTATATATTTATATTACGTTAATCGCGCTTAAGTTTGTTTAATATTATTGTTGTGAATGATATTAATTAAAGAAGACAAAAAACAAAATAAAAACAAAAGCATCAATGGCCTTTACTTGAGGGAAAACTACACTAAAAGAATTTGGTTCATAAATCTAATGAATTTCGACATTAATTTAATGACAAAATTTATTGTTTTTCAACCAACGTTGTGGTTCATTGAATTAATGAATTCTGATTCATTAATTAAATCTAATTAAAACAGAATATAATTTTTAGGACTTATATTATTAAGATTACGGATAATCTTATTACTAAGAGATATTCCAAATTAAAAACAAAGAAAAACAAAATGGAGTGATGCCACTTTTTAGGTATTACACGCACTAGACTTCAAAACCTTTGAGAAATATTGAAATTTCTTTACAAATCAAATGAGAATTGAATCCTTAAAGAACGAATACATTGATTGAATCAAACTGTTCATTGATTTGACTAAATTTTTTCATAAATCCAACGATACATCTTAACGAAATTATGAGCACTAATGAACAGTTTTTAATGAAATTTATTCATTAGATATATGAAAATTCATTGCCGTAATGAACATTTTCATTGAATTAATGAAAAACTAGTAATGAAATAAATTCATTTGAACTAGGAACGAAAATTCTTTCAGTGTAGGCGCTTTGAAGCCGCCACACTTCTCGTCATCACCCGTCCCTTGAACTGAGAGGAGGTCCATGTTTCTAAAACGATGCTAGGCCACCCAAATTGTTGCATATTTTCTGTTTAAATTTTAATTTTGTCAAGCACTTCAATTATTTTTTTTTTATTTTTTATAATAACAGAAAATTTGGAATTAATTAAATTAGATTTATTTAGATCACATTTTTAAAAAATTTTTTTTTATGAAAACCAGTTAGCAAGTTAATTAATACTCGTAAAAACCAAAGTATTTTTCAAAGGTAAATTTTCAGATAGATTACTTATAATCAACAAGACGGTTTTCAAAGACAGGCTCGTATAAAAGCAAGCAAAGCAAAAAGTTGTACAGATTAGGCTAAGTCATTTGAAAAAAGATTTTACTTTCTTCACTAAAAACTAAAAATATTTCCTTTCGAAAAGTTTTCCAAGGTGATAGTATGGGGTATGGCATGCTTTTTTGACATTGACATTGTTAAGCGTTAGAAGTGAAGAAAATAATATTTACTTTCAATCAAAATACGAGACATTTTCTTAAGTTTCTAGACTTCACCATGAATCGCAACGTGAGGTCCCGAAAACTCACAATATGGTGCAGACTTTTGTTGCCGTACGAGTTGCGTACCAAGTTTCTTTTTTATCCTCTAACTTGGAATTTCCCTTTTGGTCCGACTGGATTGGCCAAATGCCCCTCTATGCAGCGTTCAAAAAAGAAGATTCTCTAAAATAGTTCTGATGCCAGTGTAAAATCAGATTAATTCCACGGCAAACAATAAAAGAATAGTTCTTATTTGATGAATGAAGTATAGTAAGTAATATTTGGGGGAAAAAATAAATAGTATTAATATGCATGTATAGCACAGCAAAAACAATATATATATATATATATATATATATATATATATATATATATATATATATATATATATATATATATATATATATATATATATATATATATATATATATATATATATATATATATATATATATATATATATATATATATATATATATATATATATATATATATATATATATATATATATATATATATATATATATATATATACATATATACATATATCTATATATTTATATATATTTTTATTTGATTATAAGAAACCAACAAGTAGCCAAATATATGATGAATTCATTTCGTATTCAGTTTTTTTTTTCTTTTGTATTTTTGCAATACTTCGAATCTGATATTTTGTTTTGTGAACATGAAATATCTTAACGATTTTCAAATAAACAGAAATGAATTTTATATTTAGCAGTACTCTGTTGGTAGCAATCAACCAGCCAGCCAACCCACCAAATGCAAAAGTATAATCGAACACAAACAAAACAAATTGAGAAAAAATTGAAAATAAGAACTTGTGTAAACGACATAAAAATATTTTCAAATTGTTCGTAACCAAGTGACTGCTCAAAAAGAGAGGAAAATTTTAATGAAATCAAATGAGAAGAATGACGATTAAAGAAAAGCTGGGAAAAACTTTTGGGAAGACAGCAGCAACAGTTTAATGCCACTGACTAAAATTTTCGAAAACTTTCGAAATTTTAAAATATTTTTTTGTGTCTGTTTTACAGCAGCCAAAGAGCTGCTGCTGAGAGAGCTTAAGAAAATTCTTAACAACAAGAATTACTCTGAAAAGATCAGCTACAATTTGACAACAGATACATACAGATATGTTTTTGGGGGTCTGCGTTTAAAAGTAAAACTTTTGCTGATGTTCGAAAAATTTTAAAGTAAATTATGTCACAGATAAACAGGGACTTTTTAAATGCAAAAAATATAAATATAAAAATTGCTATGTATGTGTATCTATGTATGTACATTTGTATGTAGGCATATTAAGTACACTTTAACCATCATTTGCTTTTTCCATTTTTCTTCAAATCCCTTTAGAAAGTATTTGCAGCAAAATTTTTCACTTTTCAACACACTTTATTTCTTTTAATTTTAATCCATTTGTATAGATGTACATACATACATACATATGTACAGATGTATGTATTTTTTTTATTTAAATTTCACTACATTTTTCTAAATATTCAACTGAAGCACACGCGTTATATTTATAGATATTTGTTGAATGTTATATACATACATACATACATACATTATGTTGAAGAAAGTAAAATAAAAATTATATGTATGTATGTATATCTTTTTGGGTTCAAAGAAATCAGTATTCAAAAAAATATTTTTGTGTAACGCAAACTGTTTTCGTTTAGATTATAAATTAATTCACTACACTCTTCAATTACTTTGCACATTTCTTGCAATTTTATTCTATTTCCGATTTATATGCCTTAATTTTTTTATATAGACATGAAAGTATGTTTGTAGAAGTAAGCAACATGCCCCAAATTGTTTTACAATATTTCCAAACAGTAGGAGGCAGGCACACTAGCTGGGATGAAGAATGTGCTCCAAGATTTGATATGACTGATTGCCACAAAAGTAATAGGCAGCGCGTTTTGCCAAGAATTAACCGAAATGAACAACCGAAAGAAAGTATGATAGAACGTATGCACGCACGTACAAATAATCGAACAAACCGTGCCACCAAACTGCGTACCGCACCGCACGTCTTACGCTGTTAAACGAAATGAGAAATGAAAAATTAATAGAAAAAAATGAATAAGCAACAAAAACAAAAATATAATATTAAGAAAAATGAAAAACTCCGAGCGACTAACAACACAGCCACTACACCGGACGTGACGAGTACGAAAAAAATTTAGTTATTTGACAATTGAAATCATTTTACTTAGCCACTGAAAACAAAAACTGGTGACTACAAGATATGCGAGTACATACATACGTACGTTGAAAATTCGAAATTGAAATTCATTTCAGAGAGGAGTATTCGAATTGAAATTTTTGTATACATTCAAAATCTATTAGTCTGAAAGGTGACTGTTTCTGTTCTGTGCTACAAACGAACACTACAAAATTGTTTTGTTCTTCATAATTTTTGCTTATTTTTTGAACTTTCCTCTCGCAACCAGGAAACTTCTCAGTAACAGCTGATTGCTTACAAATGTGTGTGTGTGTGTGTGTGTGTATTAGGGCGGGTCGATTTAGCTTACGGTATTAACGACACATAAAAAAATCATTGTCGAGGCGTCCGATTTTAAATTTTTTGTATGCGACCACCCCCTTTAGGAGGATATTGTACGGGGTCGGCGGGCCTGTTTTTAACGCGTCGAAAACGAAATTTTCCCATTATGACGGGGGTCCTCCTCTGCGAGAGTCAAATGTATGAACCACCGAACCCACCGGCTCCTTCTTACTGGAACTTTTTCTAATGCCCAGAAGCTATCGAAAAACCTGAGGCACAATATCGATAAATTTTTGTCCACACAAATTGACCCAGCCCAATGTTTGCTTACAAATTTTCAATGGTCAGTAAATTTTATTCTAATTTCGTTAAGATTGTTTTCGAATTTTGTTTTGGAAAGTTCGAGAGATCGAATTCCATCAACTGGAAAAAATTATGTGGATAAATACATAGGTGTGAGTCAAAACAGCTTAAATGCACATCGAATTCATCTTTCCTACAAATGCAAATTGCATTATGAGCGCAAGATCGTCTTGTTTACAATGTTATTAACATAAGTCGGTTCAAAATATTTTACTGGTGTTATTTCAGTGTTCAAATCGAGTACATAAGTTAGAAGCTATTAGAGAAATGAAGTAAAACAGAGTTATAGATTTTGTTATGGCTGTTTTAGACTTTATGTAATTTGCAGTGGCTTTTCAAGCATTACGTTTTATCCCATCGAAGAACGTAAAATTAAACTTGTTTTTAACTTTTTACATTGCTCTTTTTTCTGTGTGAACGTCTGACATGTTGAGTCGACCATCCATTTTCGCCATTGACTGCAATGTTGGTAGCGGTTTCCAATTTGAAATTCCTGTATTATTTTGTAAAAGCATTACTTTACATGCATACATGTGAATATCATTCTTGTCTTAATTTTGGTTAGAAAATATTTAGTCTCACCGAAAGAGCAATTTTAGGAAAACCAATAGATATTTTTTTCAAATAATTAAAAAAGAAACATTGCTCACCACTTATAAAAAAGAAATACGTTAAAAGCAAATGATTTATAGGATCGCTAACAGTATGAAAAACACACACGCACATGTGTACAAAACTTTGAGCAGATATTATTGAATGGATATAAGATTATCGAATATTGTTTATATAATATAAGGCTTGTTTATTTTCACTAAACTTTTTCACTAATTGAAAACAATAAAATAAATTATTTATCAATGAGAAAACCACACCCTTGTGTTTCAAAATTCTGAGTTGTATAATAATGCTGCAAAACTGACAGGTATGTACATATGTACACAAGTACAATTAATGTACATCGATATAGATATATGTATGTATGTAGTCGTATGTACCTGTGCATACATAAAATTCAAATATTCCTTTAAAACATTGAAAAATTAATTTATTTAAGATATTGAATGGCCGTAATACTGAAATGAAAAGTAAATTCTAAAAGTAATTTAGTCGGCGAATCACTTGCCAAGAAAAGCTTGATTTGCTATAATTATGATATCATAGTAAATAAAAAATGTTGCATTAAATATTTAGCTACAGTACTCGTATTTGATCGACAGCTGCTTTACATTTGCAGATTCAGCCTTGTTTATTTTCTTTCTATAGCTTGTGCTCACTGTTTTAATTGCCGGATAATTTTCAAACTCACATAAACGGACGGGGAGGTCTCAAGAAAGCTGAGTCAGAAAATATAATATAAGTATAATTATATGATATTTAAATCATAAGGAATTTTTTCTTGACCAAAACGAAGGCAGATTCACTGAGTATAATTACTAGAACAGCTGCTCGTTGTTTATTAGCAGGCTTTTGGTCAAAAGTTTGTTTACAAGCCACATAAAGTGCTCTTTTTCTAAGTTCCAGTTCTCATTTTATTAAGAAGTTTTTATTAAGAAAAAGTAATAAATCTCAAGTGGCTTAAATAAATTCATTTCTGAAATATAATAATGCTGTATTTTATATATTTATTTGAGCTTAAGGCCTTTTTGAAATTTGAGTATTTATTTTTGTCAATATTTCGCTCTCCTTCGGATAGCTTCTTCAGGACAATAATCCGAAGGAGAGCGAAATATTGACAAAAATAAATACTCAAATTTCAAAAAGACCTTAAGCTCAAATAAATATATAAAATATAAGAAAAAAAGGGGTCAAATAACTAAATATTAAATCTATAATAATGCTGTTTTAAAAGTTTGTGTAAGTTTTTTACGTACATACATACATACTATGTACTCACAAGCCAGTTTGACAAAACAAATGGGAGCATAATTTAACAAAAGTTTACCAGTTTTCCATCAACAACGTACGTGTGCTTTTATATGTTCAGCTAGGCTTGTATCCAGTAAATATGCCTTGGACAAACCGCTTGCTTTTGCTGCATGAACGAGACCAGATTGAAGTCTAAGGAGCGTATGATTAATATCAATATGAAATGAGCTGAACTAAAGTGCATAACCTGTAAGTTTTTACTTATGTATGTGCAATATACATATGTACATATATGTGTAAATATGTATTCATACATGTGTGTACGCACATGTTTGTGCGTATGCCATGGACTCTTGATTGCATTGCTTATATATACTCAGTATTTAGTTGAAACACATAAGGAACAACCACTTCGGTTATACGTCAGCTATCCACTTCAATATCTTAGTATTTGGAAATTTATATATTTTTTTTATTAAACATTAACTAACTAATAATTACATTTTAGTACATTTAATTACATTTAGGGTACATAAGGATATTTTTGTTAATATTTTTATTATATCCTAGAAACAGGGAATAATTTGAACATAACATTCAACACAAGTCCCAATTAAAACTAAATTAAAAAAACAAAACATATTAAGCTTTTATGTGCGTGTGCGTATCAACACGGAAAAGGACTGCATGTAAAGTAACTGCTTGTTTGCCTTTCAAACGTTACAATTCTTATGTTCAAAACAGCGGTACATTTGTGTACTTGTATGAGTGTATGTACGTGTAAGCTGTTTTTAATCGACTCAGGACATTCTGATAGGAGTGAAGAATAATGTGAAAATGTTTACAATAGCTTGTTCAGCCATTAAAACATCAAATAAGAATTCAAGAAAAAGGGGTTGAACTTTTGTTTCTGACCTACATTTTGTCTCTTCAAGTTGAACTTTATTGCATCATAGCAAAAACTAAGGATTATTTTGTAGCAAAGTTAAATGGTACAAAAACTGAAAAGGAATAAATGCTCTCTTAAAGATACATAAAACGGGGTAAGATATGAATGCATACGTTATTGAAAAAAGCAAATAATGTTTTAAAATAACTACATACGTATTTAGTATGGCTATCATTTAAATCTGCCGTCAGAAATTTTCGTTATGAATTCACTTTTAACGAATTTTAACTAATTTTTGACACCTTAAGTAAAAATACAGTATTAAACATTTGTATTATAACACTAATAGAAGAAAAAAAAAAAAAACAAATTGTGTTTCGTCATTATATTATTAAAACTGATCACCACTCATTAAACATTTTCGGGCATTTTTGCAGGAAATTTATGATTCACACAGCAGCAGAATAAAACAATAACACGAATGTAGGTATTTCACTATTTTTTTTTTTTTTTTTGATTCTTAAATTATTCATACGCGCATTGTAAGTAAGTAATATTTGCAACAATTGTATTTAAAAGTTTTTCACAAACAAAGTTTTTTATGTACAGACATATGTATATATGTAGGTATGTATTTGAATATAGTATGTATATTTATGAATGTGTTTAAGGCAATTCTTCATGAAGAAATTTAAAAATCAACCCAGAAAGCAACATTTCACTTGACCAGCAAAATTATCCATCTTTAAATTGCCTGTTAAGGATTTATTTTTAAATAGCTTCCTTAAATTTCCATTATTATATTATATGTATTTTTGTTTATTTTATACACACATATATTCACATTTAAACGTGTGTGTGTTTTTACTTATTTGCAAACTATTATCGCTCGAGTTGATTTCGAAAAAGCGGTTCGTTTAACACTGTTTTCTTTTGCTTGCACTCGCACGAGAACAGAAAGAAACGAAAGAAACTGATTTCATTGACCAAGTTGCCAGATACATTTGCAGCAATTTGGAATTCCTAAGAGTTATGTTCAATGCCTCCATTTATCACAGACTGCCATTAATTCGAAATAAATGTAGATGTAAAAAAGCTTTTGGAACAAAAAATGAAAGCAAAATTGTGCACAACTTCAAGTTCACCAAAATAACAATCGGAGCAGGACGAACTGCATACTTACTTACATATGTACATACGAAACTAAAGCAAAATACATACATACATACTTGAATATAAATTACTATTTTCTATTTCGCAAAAACTTCATAAAATTATGACTACTAGAGCTTTTCATTTTGCTTCTTTTTGTTGAAATAAGCTTTTAATATATGGGATATTATGGTACATTAGACTGGCTCTGTTGCATTGGGGAGAGATATATTAAACACAAGTGTTAATTTCGTGCAAAATGCGACTGTATAGAATTTATGAGCAATGAGTTGTGGTTGTAAAAAGGCACCCAATGACACGCCTTTTTTACTGATACTCAGAAAGAGATATTTGCGATACCGATACGCCTATTAGCTTGAGTTAAGCTTAAAATTAACAAAATACAAAAAGAGTATCGTTTTTAATTTTTTAATTTTTGTTAAAATTAACAAAAACATGTATTTATTGCATGAAATAATAATACTATTACGTGATATACTACTATCAATTAAAATTGATACTAATAGAATAATTATTCAAAACAAAGAATTGCATTTGAATTCATGGTAAAATCAAGAAAGAATGGACTATGTATCTTTTATAATACGACGGCCTAAAATCTCATCATAAAAGCAAAACTGTTTGTTCATAAAAAAAAAAATCAAATGAAAAAAATTTATAATAATAAAACAGTGTTACAGTAGTGACACTAAAATATTGCAGATACTGATAAATTGTGCAGCATAGCGTTCGTAGTCGAAGAAAAATTACACAACGTCCGTAATTTCTTTTACTTTGAGTAGCAACTTCAATGGAGACAAACTGATCTTGATTCTAAAAAATATGAAATATTTTCAAAAAACTAAATGTTTGCGTATAAATCTGTTGCACGAAAAATCAGGATATGTGTATTGTGTCATACTATCCACTTTCGTCTAGAGTTAACTACTCGTACCTACTTTTATTATACAAGCAAGAGTTTAACAAGTATGGAGAGTAAAAATGGAAATTTTAAATAATTTACGTTTCATTCTAATCATAAAAAAAGACTTCAATATGCAAAGTTCAGGTTAAATTGCAATAAAAAATTTTCTACATGTTGAAATTAGTTTTGGTAATTAAATTCTTTGTACTTGTTACAGATTTTTATTTATTATTTATAGTCGGTCTTAAAGAATTTCGGCAAATGTTTCATATAACTAAATATAGCAAATAAAAATGGCCTAAGTGGCTGGGTAGTTTAAGCTCCACTGCAGAATTAATCCGATTAGAACGGGCCCAAGTTTAAGACCGAATTTGTGCTAAAAAGTGTTGTGGACTCAAAACAGATAGTTTTCCCCCAGCTTAATTGATAAAATTTACTTTACTTGCTTAATCAAACGTCCACAAACACTTCCCATTTTCATTTTTGCACCCACCAATCCCTCTTTCCTATTTTCCGTACAATGCAATGTATATATGTAGTGGTCATCCCCTGAGTACTGGTCCTAGTCAAAAAAAAAAAAAAAAAAAAAAAAAAAAAAAAAATTCAAGCATGCTTAAAAACACTGGCAAATTTACAAGAACTCAGTGGGGGAAAAAGTATTTTGTATTAAACGTTTGTTTGACAAATATTGCATAGAAATTTGTGAAATAAGTTATAATATCAGTTATAAAATATTTTTTATAAATAAAACCAAAATTCTTTAAACTAAATATAAAAATTTGTGTGTAAGGAAACTGACAGAGTGCCCCCAATATTTTTCTATTTTTGCGAGTTTGTTTCCACCTAAACAATGTGAACAGATTATTGAAACGTTCTGCTGGCATAATAAAATAATCTGCAAAATTGTACTATAATTTTCATCGTTTTATTTCGGTTTTAAAAGTGACAAAAATATATTTTTTCGCAGAAAAAAATATCCGTTTAAAATTTTGATAATTTTTGATAGTTTTATTTTGCACGTATGTACATATGTGTTCATACATACATACATACGTAAAGGGTATGTGCCATTATGTATCAATCATAATAGCATAAACAAACAATTAAAGCTGTGACAATTTGTAGTGCAGAAAGTGTACAAAATGCAACTATTTTTTAATGAAGAAAACAGGAGAGTTTTGGAATTTGTCACTCGGCAGGAACTATTTTTCTTGAAGGGAAAAGTATTTGATTTTACTTATTTATATGTACAAGTGTATGTATTACGATATGAAATAACATATATTTCCAACTTTGTTTTTGTATATCTACAGGTAGTCTTAAAGGTTTAATATTGGTTTCCCTTGAAACTATTTTCTGTAGTATCTATACAATGCAATCATCGATTTTTTACAAAAAAAAAAAAAAAAAAAAAAAAAAAAAAATACAAAATACAAAATTAGTAGCATTAAACAGAGATTGTTTATTATTTCACTAGAACTTTGTAGGTATTGTGTTTATTTTTTAATTTTCAGTAGGCTTCAACCTTCTGTCAAACATTCACATAATTGTTTTTTGTTTCAAGTTATGGCCCTTTTCGAACACACACTTAAACATTTATTTTTGACTTTTTGCGCAACACGGCTGCCTGTCTACATTACACTCTATACAATAACTGAAGTGAATTTATGTTTTTGGTTTTTTTGTTTTTGCTAGATGCTTTTCACGAGTCCTTTTCAACGGAATATAGGACACTATGTTTTGTTGTGTTCCACTTTGTTGATGCTTGCAGTCGTTAAAAAAGCTCACGCTAACGCGCATTTGGTGTAGTTATTATTGTTGTCTTCTATATGCATATACATATGTATGTATGTATGTACATATACATATGAGTGGGTATGTGTAAGAAAGCTTTAACGGAAATAACTTTTTTCGTGATGGAATAACGCAAAAGTCAGAGTTGGGACGTCCAGTGCAATCGAAATGCGAAAGAAAATTTCGTTAGCATTTGTCACCTTGAATGAAAACAGATGTAGCTACACTAATTTCTTACAGAAGAAGCAAAAAAAGTTACGAAATCAATAATATCTAGTAAACTGGACAACTTTTTTGAAATGAACTCAGCAATATGGATATCATGCTTTGATCATAAAGGCCGCGAGCATGTATGTAGTTGAAAACAAACCATAATCAATCAAAAATTCAATTTAATTTTGTTGTAGCTTCGTCCTTTGGCTCTTAAAGTGGCCATAGGTACGTACCGTGCTTGTGCTATCGTACGACTCAAATATCAAAACGTTTTAAATTTATACAACAATTTAATATTGTTGCCATGGTTCTTTAAAATACTCGAACATTATAACCACTTTTTTCCTTTTACATTTTTTTACCAATCCATTCTCGCTCTTTTCTCAGCTCCCGACCACACGCATTATTTTGATATACATATGTAGGTATGCTTCTTTACAATTTTAATTTCTAGAAATCGTCTGTTACTCCTAGTGTGAAAACGGCTGTGCATCTAACGCAATAAAAAGCTTTTCGTAGAGCTTTTAACCTGATAGTTGGTAAGCAAACAGAGAAAAATCTGAAACTTATTGTGTTTTGTGCCATGTTTTAAAATGCATACATGTGTACATTCATGGTTAAAATAGAATAAGCTTGAGAGGAAAAAAGCTTTTCGAATGAATAAGTAAGTGTTGCTTCACTGATAACAAACAAACACATTGCGCCTACAAAACAACCAGTCTCCGTACATGTGTATGTACATACATATGTAAGTTGTTGGGTGGAAGGGATGAGGCAGAGCTGTGTTGTTTGTCTTTTATGCGAGCGGAGTATGTGCTGGCATTGTTTTTCAGTTTTACCGATAAGGCGAATTGTTCGCTGAAAGTTGCTCGTGTGTGTGATGTGTACAAAAACAAAAAATAATATACAACAAAGCATATTGACAAACACACGCTGTTACTTGAAGACAAATTAGTGAGAGTGTGCGTCGGAAAGCGAGTGTTTATGTGTGTGTGTGTGTGTGCAAGATTACCCAGTTTGTCACAAACGCGTCCATAACTTCTGCACATTGTGGCACCTGTAAAATTTGCTTAGCAAAAGTTAAAAAAAGTTTTGGATCTATATAGAGTTATAGTACCCATCCATAACTTGAAAGCCTTTGGTATGGTTAAAGGATTTCGAAAGCATTCTTTTGCAACATTTGCTTGAATAGATGATAATGAGTTTTCTATGCGACTTTGATTCATTGGCTGTTTCCAACATATCAGCCTATTATTCGTTCAGTATACTTTTCACGAGAATCTTTCCTTTTTGGTGGACTGTTTGTTGATTTAAAACAGTTCTTGTTGCTACAAAATAGTTTTTAGATTAAAAGTAAACGAAAGTCAGTTTACAATTGAGTCAAAATAAATTTAAAGACAATAGTCGTAAAGAAAACTAAAAGATATGAGATGGATATGTACATAATGCAGATAGAGAAAATGTATTGGAATATAATTTCTAGACCACTACAAAAGGCCTAAAGGCGTAGATAATTTAAAAATAAATATACATATATGCATGTAGTGAAAATAATCAGCAATATTAACTTATTATACACAAATTATACATTAAAAATGTCAAGCGTTCAATGGCGTAGTAACCAACCATATTGGTTGGATTCATTGAATTCTCGATGGCACTACGTAGAGCTAGCTTACACTCGTCAGGCTTTCTTGACCAGTTGTTCGTCAATTCCCTTTTAAACTTGTATTTACGTTCACACACGAACACTATTATTTTTCCTCCGTTCTTAAACAAAATAAAATTCTGCCAACTCACTGGCAGAATTGATGGTACGTTCAAGTCTAATTCCTTTCATTATCTTCCCTCTGTTGTCCAAAAAGCTCAAGACTTGATAAGCCAAACTCGTGTGTAAATCAAGTGACATATGTATTGTACCCGTATGGCCAACTGGGATGGCTGCTTACTTTGACGTTTGTGTGTATGTATGCAGTATGTTTATAGAAATGTATCTATGTAGAAATGTATCTATGTGTGTACATGTTAAACGAGAGCGTAGTTATTATTGTTGTTACGACGTACGTACAATGAGGAGGTGCTGTGCTGTTTGTGTTCTGTGCTTTGTATGTTTTGTTTAGTTGCTTAGGTTGCTTGATACGAGAAACATTTGTTTTGCAGCGAGAATTAAAACTTAACGTACCTACAACTATTTTGTAGCCAACAATTCTGAGGACCATTTATTTCTATAATACACACACACACACACTATAAACAACAATTCAGTCAAATAAATGCATACATACAAATAAATGTGTTAAATAAACAAAGATATTTTTGTGTTAAATAAAAATTATAAGAAACTAAAAACCTTTTCTTTATGGAAATAAAAATTCAGAAACAGCAAAAAACAAAATTAATAAAAAGCACGGAATGAACTACATACCTACATACATATATAGGTATTTGATTAAAATTTAGATCCACCAAAAACGTGTAATGAGTATTTTACATTTTTAGATCTCAATTTTTAAATGTAACGTAGAAAAATCCAAAGAAATAGGCACCTATTCAAAATCTTACAAAAGGTAACATTATTAAACAAATTTTTAATTGAATAAGAAATAACAACGTCAGATCTGGACATTGTAGTTTTCTGAGCACATGTACGTATGCACATACATATGTATGTGTGTATGTATGTACATACCTCCTAAAAAGAAATTTCGAAACAAGTTAAAAGATTTCAAATTATGTTCTGATAAAAAAGTAACGAAATAGTACATAGGTACATACCTATGTATGTACATACATACATTAAATTTAAAGATACATATGTATGTATTTTATAAAAGTGTAGATAACTTCAGTATTTAACAACAGCAAAAACAATAAAGCCAGCAGCAACAACAAATTAATAAAAAAAAACATACCTGCTCAGCATAAGCACTTAGGGAAACAACAAAAGCAAACAGTAATAATTACAATAACAATATTGGTGACTTTTCTGACAACAGATACAGATATTTGTTCTTTATTATTATTGTTGCTCTGTTGTTCGTATTGCTTATCGTTGTTGTCGTTTAATATGTATATTATATGCTAATAGTTCGACAAAAACATCAGTAACGGCCACAACAACAACAACCCATAGAAAACTACAAAATAACACAAAGCTGAATAAAGCATCTGAAAATAAAACAAACACAACAAAATAATATACATACATACATATGTATGTACGTACATAATATATATTGAAAATGTAGAGATAAACAGAACTAAAAACAGATAAACAACAAAAACAACTTAAATATGTACAAAATAAATATTTTACTAAAACTAACGAATGAACCAACCCGCCAACCAAGAAAATAACGTACGAAATCCAAACCATCAAAAACAAATACATAACAGCACTCCATATTGTTCCACCCTACGACCCCCTAAACATTATTCTTCACCGTTCCCGCCTTTAACTACAATGTATGTATGTATGTATGTATGTAAAAGACAAAAGCCATAATGAGTATAACACAACATTCGAAATGTTTGTTATTTGTGTGTTGAATTGACTGACGAGCCAAAACTACGACCGTTGTTTTGTTTTTAAGGAAGAGCTTCTTTATGTCAACACATTTTTTTTGTTAACGAAAAAAGCTCTGATACCCACATTGTGTATGTGCCAAAGCAGTGAGAAAACGGTATGGCTTAGATAAGAAATAGTCAAATTTGTTAAACGCTAACAAAAAGTGTTACCAAAATGCAATCCAAGTAGGTGGAACAAAAAATTGAAAAAATATAGAAATGGTGTGTTTTCCAGGTGTCTATATAGCTGGTAATTTCTTTTAGGTAGACGAGTAGGTCGGCGCTTGCAAATTGATTTGATGTTAAACCGAATAATTATTGTTTTCTTAAACCGAATAATCGGGGGAGTCTTAGAATCCAATCTTAGCGGATTCGTATTTGAAATCGAAAAAAAAAAAATTACTTAGTGTCATGAAATCGAGTGATATGGTTTTTTTTATTCGAACGAGACACTAAATTTAGTTCGTACAAAAAATCAATGTCTCAGAATGTTTTTGATCGGTTTCAAATCCGATTCCGACAAGATCGGATTCTATGACGCCTCCGAGTTATTATATTTTTATATGGAAGTATAACTACGTTTTTATTGCAATAAGTAAATTATCGTTTTTAATGAGAAAATGTAGAATACCACACATTACTTTTGAAAAAATTCATTTGAATATCAAATCTTGCACCCGGTTTACTTATCTACATATGTATGTATATTTAGAATTTTTTTTTTATTTCGGATAAAAATTTTTATTGAAAATAGTATCAACCAAAATTGTTATTGTTTTCCATACAATTTTCAAATAAAACTTATTTTTTACAATACATGAAAAAGGGACGAGTTTTCTGTATACATATGTACATAGTTGTGAAAATAACAGCATATACATACATACATACATACAAATATTCGGGACATCAAGTTGAGCCATCCGAAAAATTAACCTTTGTGTCATAGAATCTCGTCATAGAAATTTTACACCGAAATTAAAAATAAGCAAGACGTACATACATACATTTTATGCAATATCGCCAATACGTTACAAGTTATCGTTATATAAACTAGTATGTATTTCTGTAAAAGCTGAATAGTTTTTCTTTTGATATGCACATGCATACATACATATGTATAAATATATTTGTATATATTTCTTTTAATATTCGTAGTATATAATAATCAAACATACATATGTATGTATGTATGTGTAATTCATTATTTCAGAATTAAGCTCCACCGCACTGAAAATTTATCTCAGACTAAAAATGACAACAACAACATCGGTTCCTTCAGATACCAATAGCAAACAGGATCCTAAGATAACAACAAACAATAACTCCAGTTCTACACCAAACAATAACATAACCACAACAACAACATCGATAACCAACGGAGCGAACGGCACATACAAAATGGAACCACCAACGCCAACAAATTTTTCAGCTACAGCTGTAAACTCCACTACGAGTATGGCAACAGTAAGCACCACTCCACTAACACAACGAGCAGTAACTATAACTTCCACTTTCAACTCTATCTCTTGTTTATCCAACTTACCAAATTTTTTTCGCACAATGCAGACAGATGAGGACTTTAATATACGCTTTGTGAATCTTGTCAGGAATCACAAGTGCTTATATGATAAAAAGGTGCCAGAATATAGGAACCGTGATAATCAAGAAAAAGCCTGGCTGCAAATATCTATAGAAACAAAAGAAAGTGGTAAGTGTTTATTCACAAAAAAAAAAAAGTTTTTTTGGAGCTACATAAAACGAAATCAATCTCTTTTAGTCATACATTGCAAGGAACGCTGGCGCAATTTAAGGGCATGTCTCTCGCGATACATAAAACAACAAAGTGGCTCAGATCCACAACATAAACCTTATTATCTTACTGAGCATATGGCGTTCTTGTTACCTTTTCTGAAGTCAACGAGAAACTCATTGGATGGCAACAACAGCTTAGCCACCTTATTTCAATATTCTCAACAGCAACAACTAAATCAACAAACAAATCCAAGTCCAACAGCACTGCATGTGTTGACTCAACCCCCGTTCAAAATCAACCAGGACAATCGGAGTTTAGAAGTGAAACATTCTTTGTCGGACAACGATGATGAAGAGACAATCGATGCTTTTGATCCAGAAGTGACAGCCAGTTTGCATATACAACAACATCAACAGAACAGGACTTCGCCCGCTCTAAGCGATACGGCCAGTGCAAATACATTGCAAAACTTTATACCTGATGTACAATTATCCGAATTGAGGACACCTGACGGTGTTCCAGATATAACATACCAAAACTCAAATATGCGCCGAAATTCACACGACTATTGTCATGAATCTAAACGCATCAAAACCGAGTGCCATGCCAGCGAAGCTACCACCACCGGACAGTTGCATATGTACGTGGGCGAGCAAGCCGATATGGAGTTTTTTCGCAGTATATTACCAGACATAGCTGGTCTATCACCGCAGCAAAAACGCAAACTTAAAATAGGAATATTAGAATTAATCGATGACGTGGTCGAGCGATTTCCACTTGAAAGAAGTACAAATGCTAACGCAACTAGTCAGAACTTAAATACACCGAAAACACGACGAACTTCCTCCAGAGATTGGCGAAAGTAATTCTTTTTAAGATGTAATACGAGCTAATATTTAGAAAAAAGTTTATTTGGAGCTGTGTTAATTTTTATAATCTCCATACTTTAAATTAATTAATTTAAAATTAAAAATAATTTTAATTAATCGGTTTGAGTGGAACAAGTTAAACAAACTAAAGAAATACAAATTTCTAAAAATCTTGAAGATTTGATATAATTGGAACAGCTCTCAACCGTTTTAAATGTTGCTCAAGAATACTGTGCGTAGTTGCATTCGAAATGTTTTTATTCTTTTTATTATTTTTGAGTAGTTTAGTCAAAATTATGTAAATAAAAGTGTGTAAAATGTTTTTAAGCAGTTTCGTTTTATATCATTTCTTGAATTTTACCTATTATTTTAATAATACATAAGTATATAAGCACTTTCCATCAACATACTACTAGTAAAACAGCTAGCTCTCTTACTAAATTACATTTATTTAATGAATCTACCATTTTATGTTTAAAAAGTATTCCAACAGAGATTGATGTAATTTTTTCAAATGCAGCAAAAGTATAGAATTTTCCATTTATAAAACAAAAGTTAAAACTGAGGATTCATGTTATTTACTTTATCGAATTTAGTTCTTACAACTAATGGCCTTATTTATAAAAAATAGCTCATGTTTATTAAGTACTAACTTGGCAAATTTCTATATAATATTTGTCAAGTTAGCGTTTTATAAACATGGAATTTTTTAAACAAGATTTTATAATTTTGAACTGCTTGTAAGAGTGTTTTTAGGATAGAATTTTTTTGAGGAATCCTTGGCCATGTCAACCAGGGTTTGGGCAGGTTTGAAGGGAGCTCCGTAAAGATCGGCATATGAGTTCATTTTGTCAACCAACTTTGCGGCTGAAAAATGGTCAACCCAACGGAATGGTCCGCCGGAGAATGGAGGGAATCCAAGACCAAATACTGCTCCTACATCACCTTCCAATGGGTTGTGTAAAATTTTCTCTTCTAGACACAAAACAGCTTCATTAACGAAACGACTCACCATACGCAGGGTCATGTCTTCAGCTGTGTTGGCTCCTTTTGAAACTAGAGCATACTTTTGCTTAAGAATTTCAACTGCTTCCATGTTAACCGGGCGGCTTCCTTTAGTCTTACTGTCGTACATAAAAATGCCTTTACCAGATTTGCGGCCTAAGAAACCAGCCAGTACCATATCTTGCATTACTGCTAAATTACCACCACTAAAGCGATCACCAAACGACTTGGCCAAATCGACAGCAATGTGAGAGCCAACATCAATACCAACTTCATCAGCCAGAGTGGCAGCACCAACAGGGAAACCGAATTTCTTCGATAACGTATCGAGTTCCTTGGGTTCAACGCCCTCTTGCAATAGTCTTAAAAATAGTAATAATCTCCGTAGTAGAAAATTGTAGGATTTCTTTCATATAATATCTTACCGTATGGCTTCGGACAACATTGTAGCCAAAATTCGCGTGGTATAAAAGCCAGGCCCATCACCTACAGTAATAACGACTTTGCCTTGTTTCAAGCCCATTGCAACTGCTGAGGCAATAGTGTCTTTTGAAGTCCCAGGATGAGTGATAATTTCTAGGAGTTGCATTTTGTCCACCGGAGAAAAGTAGTGCATGCCAACGACATTTTCCGGACGGGAGCTTCCAGCAGCGATTTGTGTAATAGGAATAGCACTTGTGTTAGTAGCGATTACGCAATGTTTGGGTACAACAGCTTCGAGTTCCTGTATGACACGATGTTTGATTTTTATATTTTCAAACACGGCCTCAACAACCATGTCGGCATTTTTGAATTCCTTATAATCCAGAGTTGGAACTAAATTGGAAAGTATTTGATCACGCTCCAAGCTGGAAATACGTTTGCGTTTTACAGCATTTTCCAAGCCCTTTTGGACTTGGCCAATACCACGCGAGAGGCCAGCATCAGAGGCATCCTTCATAACAGTTTTTACACCCTTGTCTACACTGACTTGAACAATACCAGCACCCATTAGTCCAGCTCCCAAAACACCTAATGTTTGCACATTGCGTTGCGGTTTCCCAAAGCGATTTTTCTTACACTCGGTTTGTCCACGAAACAATGCTATCAAACCTTTAGATTCAGGCGTTGCAGATAGAGCCCCAAAGCCTTCTGCTTCAGCCGCATATCCAGCAACAGGGCCTTTATCTACACCAGTACGTATAACTTCTAGGATTTTCAAAGGCGCAGGATAGAGGCCATTAGTCATTTTCATTACCTGCTTGCGGGCAGTGTCAAAGACTTTGTTTTTTACAAAATCAACTTCCATGGCCAACGCTGTTACTTTATTAACCAAGCCAGACTTTTCGCGGTTGATCTAAGCAGAATTTTTTTTATTTCAGTTTGTGTACATAGATACATACACATGCATATACATATGTATATCGATGGCTTAATATAAAAATAATAAAACAAAAGTTTCATACAAAATATATTCAATAAACGAAAAACTTCGATTTCAGTGCGAAGGCTGGTTTTTCTTAAATAATTTTTGTTTTCAAAATTTTGGTTATTATCTAGTGATAGTATTCAACAGAGTTCGCCACACACGTTTCCACTATTCAGCCATCGACATACTTTAGTTTTCTAAAAATATTACCTTTATTTTACCGCTGGCAATATCGTTGGCTACTTGAATAGCAACCTTTTCCAAATACTTAATAGTCATTTCGTCTGCAGAGGTAAGTCCGGGACCCAGTGGGCTGACTAATAAATCAACAATACCAGCGCGTTTAGCACGATCGGCAGGCAATTGCTTGCCACTCAATTCCATGTCCAGTGCTGTAGGAATTCCAGTCAACTTTGGCAAACGTACAGTACCACCTCCACCTGGCAAAAGTCCTAACATCACTTCTGGTAAACCTAGTTTAGTCTTCTTATCTTTTGTGGCAATTCGATAGTGGCAAGCTAAGGCTAACTCTAAGCCGCCACCCAAACAGACACCGTTAATAGCGGCCACAATTGGTTTTCGACTTTTTTCGATACGCTCAAACATATACTGGGCATCTTTGGATATGCGAGTTGCTTCAGCAGCTGACTCACACTTTTCCAGCATGCTGATATCAGCACCAGCCACGAAACATCCTGGCTTTGCAGATATTAAAACGGCGGAATTAACTTGGCCATTTGTTTCCAACTCTTTCAGAACTTGTTCGAATTCCTGGCTTAAAGATTCCCCTAGTGAGTTTACTTTTGCGCCAGGACAATCTAAAGTAACCACTAGAACTCCATCTACTACCTTGGTGTGAATATTCTTTTGGCCTACAGTTGTCGCTGACATCAGTCTTATATTTTGAGCAATCACTGTTAAAAAATCCAAAATAATTAAACTTTACGTTTCTTATAAATATGTACATATGTATGTATATTTAGCCGTTCAAACAGAAGAAACTGAGTGATTCAAATGCACACAGTACAAAGTTCAAAGTCCGCACAAGTTGGCTCGTGAAACCAACAAAAAACAAAAATATACAATTGCAGTAAAATAATATGCATTTTTCACTTTACAAGAAATAACAGTTTCACTATATTGATTACAACAATTACGTTTCCCTTACCACGATTGCACTTATTTTGCAACAACTGTCTCCTGGATAATTGTCCAATAGCAGAAAATAGTCTCGTTGCAGACATTATGCTGTTTTCAAAGTAATTAGGGACGGTAAAACTGCTTGTACTCTTCTAGAGGACTGGTGAAAACTCTCAGCAAAATTAGTATGAATAAAATTTATATTTATACATAAATATATTTAAAATTGATTGATTGGACCCTAAGATAAACTATAGGAATCACTTGTTGCCTACAACTCACACAAGCAAATATTTTAAAGGCGGTTGCTTAAAGAAAACGAAGTCGACGAAATATTTATTTAATAAACGGCTCTAATCTTTTCTGCCGGCTTTATTGTCCGCCAGATGGCACTGCAGATGTTATCCACATTTTAAAGTGTTGCATAAGTTCTTTTGGCATGAAAAATATATTACTATAACAGGGATGGATACGATGATAAAGAACCAGCTTTGAAAGGAATGAGCTTTATGTGAATGTATGGCGGGGGTAGTAGATATCACAAAACTGATGTCAAAGTGTGCCGGAGGCTGATAGTTCGTTAATAATTCGGAATTTACTAAGAAATATATGAAAATATTGGTGCTGCCAGGGGGAAGTTGTTGGTGCAGAACTTACGTCGGGAATTAAGTCGGGGTTTTTTCGATAGCTTTCGGCAAGGGACTACAACATACCAAGAAAATAATTTTCCTAACTTCCGATTTCCAATTTTTTATATATGTATTTGTATGGGACCCCTAAGGATGTGTGGTGTGGTTTCGGAAATCAATAGGGGTTGGTCATTTTTTTTCTGCTCAGTATTTTTTCGACCACTTTATACATGAAATGGTCGAAATTTTGTTTGAAGCGTTGAAATCAAAAAGTTTTTGAAAAAATTTCTAATTTGTTATTGCTTTCCATATAAATTCTGGTGTTGCGGTGTGAATTATAAAATTAGTTCCATAGTTCTCGAATATTGCGAACGCTTAGCATATGATTTTTTTTAATACATACTTATGTACATTATATGTTTATACATGCTGCTTATAAAATATACTTTAAGTTTATTTAATGCTCATTTCACAGATATTGTATAGAAATTTGTCAAATAGCGATTTAATAAACATAAAATGTTTGTTATAAATATTATTTTGAATGTATGTATGTACATATTATGGTTTGCTTCATATGGAGAAAGTGTGTACGTAGAAGAGCAACGCAATTATCATGGTTACAGTTATATGGCCACACTTATCCGAAAGCTTTAGCTTTTTCGTTATCCATCAACTGATGCTGGCTACTCCTGATGGGATTTTTCTTATTTTGTTAGTCTGTGGATAGTGCTTAATTTGAATGTAACATTTTCGCTTTGGTTACGGAAGAAATTCTGTTGTTCAATATAAATAAAGTTGTAAATTTAATATTGAAGTGATTCAAGTAATTATAAGATTTTAGTAACACCAAATTTATGAGAAATACTAATAGACAGAAGACTTATTATCCTGCTTGTATCGTTTTCAACATGTACATTTATGTATAAATATTTCTTTAAAGTTATTTTCAGTTCAGTAATATGATTTGTTAAATACTTGCAGCAGCAAAACAGATAAAGATGTGTTTGTATGTATACCTACATGTTTCAAAAGTTAATACTTTGTAGCTAGTACGTGTGTAGTAAGTGTGCCAAGTTGGTTGTATCCAACAACACACTGAAAGTGAATTTAACAAAATCAAGCAGTAGCAGCAGCAACAGCAGCACGCATAATAAAGAGTCTTAACACAATCAACAAGAAATGTTTTTAATAGCACACGATAAAAAAGAAAAAGGGAAGGAAGGATACCCACTGAAAAAAATTATAAATACTTACTTGCACATACTCATAATTTTATGTATGTGTGCAGGCATTAAGCAATTATGTATATGGTGTTAATTATACAACATTTTTGTTGTCCGCATGTTATTAAAAAAAAAAAAAATATTTTAAAGATTATATTACATGTTATTGTTTAATGCGGCAATGTTTTTTATATTCTTCTGTTTTTTTTTATCCAGAGATTTTATTAACATGTTGCTAACCAATTAACATTTATCCTTTGTGTGTGTGTGTGTGTGTGTGTGTGTGTGTATGTATGTATGTATGTACTCGCATATACATATGTATGTGTGGATATATGAAAGAAAACTATTCGAGAGTGTGATGAGTGCCAGTCACAAATAAACTAACAATTTAATATGTTTACATGCAAAACGGAAAGCAAATGCACTCATAATTCATAAAAGTTTTGAATTATTGAATGTTTTCCCATTTTCCGGAAATGAGAAAAAAATCAATGGTGTCTGTATAAGAAATTGGTTAATCAAGAGTTTAAAAGATTTTTTTTGAATAGGAAGCCGATTTGAAAGGTAAATCGAAAATGCTTTGTGATAAAACAAGTAAAATTGATTAGATTTATTGTATATGATCGCCTAAAATATTACTAGTTGTAAGTACTTCTGTGTAAGCAATGTTTTGGCGGACTATAAATTTAGTTATTGCTGGCAATAAGCAAGATGGAAACGTACCAATTGCATTTTAATATTAGTAATGCTATTTTAAAAATGTGTATTTTGAACTCGAAATCAAGAAAGTGAAATGAAAACCATAAACTTTGGTCTTTCCTTTGTAACAGCTAATATCCATCAAAATAAGTAGTTATTGTTCAAGGCTAGTTGATTTTTTTTAATTCAATTAAAAGTTACAATACATTTGTATATATGTAGTTTCCAAACCTTCATACCGTATATTGATTTGAGCTTGATTGGCTGAGCTCAAGTTATCCATGACAATCGTCAATGCTACAAAATTTTCCATTGCAATATCCTTTTGCTAAATTATTTATAAAACTAAATGGCAGAGCTATATTCTTGCTAAATTGCTTATAAGAAATTATTAACTGAACTCACAAGTCCAAGTCACAAGCTCACCGTTATACTTGGAGTGCGACTCAAAAGCACAAACCTCACAGCTGAGTTTTCAAATTATGTATGTATGCATGTGAAATTATCTCTCCAAATACATTAATAAGGGATACAAAATGACATTGTTAGTAGAACTTCAAATCGATTTTAAGAAGAAAACCTGCTTGATTTAATAGTTTTACTTTCCAAAGAGAGGAATGAACGAATTCCTTTTCTAAAAATTTAAAACATGTTAACATTTTACTGAAATTTGAAAGTTTATTGAACTATGATATTGTAATACATTTATATTAAATTACTTTTTCAGGCTCAAGTTCAACCCTTGGTTTGTCACTTTTTCGTCAATATTAATTAAGCAAAGAAAAGTAAAATTTTTATAGCTAGGTGGACAACCGGCTGTTTCTGGGCAACAAATACCCAGTTCGTTTATTCATTACTGAAAATTACCACTCTTATTAACTGTCAGTGAATTTCTATTCAAAACAATAGTGAAAT
This sequence comes from Sturmia bella, assembly GCA_963662145.1. NCBI lineage: Eukaryota > Metazoa > Arthropoda > Insecta > Diptera > Tachinidae > Sturmia > Sturmia bella. The sequence goes on along the minus strand of OY759171.1, from coordinate 68,571,663 downwards.
ATTAATTTTTTTTTTCAACAAAAACACACGAAACTTAATTTATTAATGTTTTAGAAAAACCAGTAGTTATTCTGAAAGCTCCTTTAACTCTGTAATTCAAATAATTGCCTAAATCAATATCCGCTCCTAGGTGCAAAGGGTTACCCAGCGAGTAAACCTGATTCTAGTTTGCTGAATCTACTGCAGTCAAGCGTTTCAGTGTACAAAAGATGCAATTGCCCTCAGTTTTCTACTATCTACGTCCTTTCTACCTGAGATTAACGATACATTTCAAAATATGTACATTATTATAGATAAACACTTTTACTTATGCGTATACGTAATTAATGTGCACATAATATTACATCAACTAACACTCATACGCAACGTCAGTACCCATTAGTTATTAGGAGGTTGATTTTTCGCTTTTAACTATATGTATAGTGGAGAGCAAAATAAATTTTCAAAGCTCTTCTTTAACCTTTAAACCCTTTAAATCTGCAAATTTCATCTTGCCAATTTTACAAAGAAAACACAGATACGTATCTATGCAATAAGCATGTTGCGGTAAAAATATATTAATCAGTAAAAACAATATTTACCTGCGTAGACTTGTATGCATATACACACTGGCATATGTATGTGCCTCCATTTGCATACCTGCATATTTTTAAAACAAAGAATTTGTAATTCTGACACAAACATCTGCACTTGCATATCCAATCAACTTTTGCTTTTCTGCTTCGCAGGAAGCCAAATGCTGAAATTATATTATTTTCTAAGACTGACTTTAATGGCAAATAGAATAAGTGAATAACGAAATTATTTGAGAGCAAATTTTTTCTTGACTAAAAGCCTTTTCCCCCGAAGATTTATGGGCGCTTGTAAAACGAGTAATAATAAAAAATTAGAAGTCCTTCTATTACTTTAAATGTGTTTTTATTTTTGCTTGTGCTCTCTTCCTTTACGAATGCATTAAATATGTGGTTATAGCATGCACTGACACTTTTGCACAAAATTAGCTCTCCAACTAGAAAGGAAAACGTTTGTTGTTGGCATTTCTATTCGCCATCAGTGTGTGTAGGTGTGCTTGTTCGTATTAAAGTAATTAATGCCATTCATTGCGGGGACTTGAGTGCAATTAAACTATTAAACCAAGGCAACTAAACTTGGCTTTAAATCATGTTGACAGATATTGTTGAACAAAGCATCTATCATGTTATAAATTAATAGAGAAGAAGCAACTAAAACATACTGACATACGTATGCAGAACTGTATGTGCAATATACATGAGTATATGTGTATGTATATGTTGGCTCAAAAAGCAAGTCAAGTCAAAACAAAACAAAATTCTTAATTTGAGCACACAAGGCCATTCACTTACGTACTTTTGTTTTTAAGCACACTCATAAGTAAACACACATTTGTACATGCAAACACACACATAAAATAGTAGATATGTATGTAATAGGTCCTTTTAAAAGAAACATGGTTTACTCCTAGCAAACACATGTTGAAGCTGTAAATGTAACTTCGTGCTTATGAGAAGGAAAAAAGCCATCCAAAAATGAGGTTGCCGAGCAAACAAACAAAACAAAAATATTTTATCTCCCAGCTAAATTCATAATTTTTCCTTTTACTATTCACTGTTTATTATTATTTTACTATTAATGCCAATTGTAGCAGTCATTAGAAGTGGTAGCCAATCTACAAATACAGTAAAAGTTCATTCTGAAACAAAATCAATACAATCAAATACAGCTCCCAGTATTTCCTCCTTCTTCGCCTAGTATATATGTATGTATGTACTTTACTTTGCTTTTCGTTTGAATTCTTGCCGGTCTCGATCAACTATACTCTTCTGTGCTAATATTTTTATTATATTTTCCTTCCGATTTCTTAACAGATCATTTCAAATGCTCATACGTATAAAATAACAAGGGAACTCTACATGCGTATCTGCTCATTCCGCCAAATAAACTTCTGAAGGCTTCAAAAGCTTTCGTGTTTTTTGATTGGAATGATACATTGCAGATTTTCACTACACCACCAAGAGAATTTTCAACGAAGCGAAAAACAACAACAAAACAAAACGCAATATAAACAAATAGCAGCAACAACAAATTACACACAGCAGCAGCGAAAAAAATGGATGGAGAGAATCGTATAATATTGAATGTTGGCGGCATAAGGTGAGTAAACATGCACACTTCCATCTACATATACATACATAAATAAATACATACATATGTATATGTACTTTAGGGAGACCCTTGAAAAAATACTAGCTCTACTAGGATCCAAAAATATAAGATTAGCTTAAAAATTTACGTTGGTATTCATAAAAATTAAGATGTTGCTGTCATTTTGTATTTTAATGCTGTTCCTGCTGATCATACACACGCAATTTCCGAGAGATATTTTTTATCCATTTTTATTTGTTTTCTTATTCAAATTTTGAAGTTCATATACACAAATTAGAAGACGAATAAAATGTTAAAATGAAATAAATAAATTAAATTTCAAAGCTGAGTTTTATTATATGGCAAGTGCTACAATGCTAATGTTGTAGGTCTTTCACTTTTACAACTACAACAATATCATTTCAAAGTCAGCAAAATTTCAAAAATCAGCAAGGCGTTTATTCGAATAATTAAAAATCGATTCCTACTATCAGCAGGAATTAATTGTGCTTGAAAAAATGGGAAATGATGAAGTAAACATATAAAACGTATTTGGTTATTTATAATGAATAATGAATAAAATTTTCCAGGTGAACTGGCGTTGGTAGAACCCTCAAAATACTTGCTTGTATTTGCTTTTCTAAACTGTTTTTAGGCCCGTTTCAGATTGAATTTTCTTTTCTACTCGTACAGCTAGGGGCAACATTTTTAATTTTGTATTAATTTTTTTAATTATTTATGGTTATAGTGACATTTTTTCTTGATCTTAGTTTCACTGATATCTTAAAAGTGATATTTTAGAGAAAAACAAAATGCAAAACAAATGCACAATTTTGTGTACAAATGAAGACGGCATTGGTTGAGTTAAGCTCTAAGAATCGAAAAAATTTATGATTTTGTGGGCGACCCTAATTCAAATAGACATCATTTTAACTGAAATAAGCCTTTATGGATGTAAATTATATGTCTGTTGAGTTCAATTTAATGCTTACAAGCGAACATTCACACATTTAAAACTATTTTAACAAGTGCATGAATGGCTGTACCCGCGCGCATGTACACACGTGTGTTTATCAACAACCACACTTTTACAGTGTGTGTTGTAGTACTTCAGTTTATGATTTATTAAGTTTCGTTGCAAATGTTTATTGTAAACCGAATTGTTGTTGTGTTTTGCCTGCTAGTTCAGAGGGTGTTTTAGAATTCTCTAGCTGCTTAATTTCCAACATGATTGGAAATTGAATTCAAAAATACAAATCTCCTGAGGGATTTCCCAACACTTGCATCTGTACACGTGTAAATAATTCGGTAAACGCTTTCTCGCAAATCAAGTAGAAAAATGCGGTTGTTTGTTGAATATTAAACATAATAAGAGATTTTTATTTGGATAGAAAACAATTTTCAATATTAACTGGCCGTTGTTTTAACTCCGCGCTTTCAAATGCGATTCGAACCACATGTAAATGTGCACACAGATGCACACATGCGCTTTAACTGAAGAATATAACGAATAAAAAAAACATTTTTTGGCAAAATTGATAAAAGTCATCTGGCTCATTTTGTGCAAATAAAGCAGATATATCGAAATACATGATGTGGGGGAATTTAATATAAAAACGCCAAAAATACACTCCAAAGATGTATACATTTCCCGAACATAAAATTTTGCACAGATATTCAATAATAATTTTATATAAGCGAACATACAGACACTACAGACGGAAACTCAATAGAACATAAAATTCAAGTTATTCATACTTACAAAAAAAAAAAAAAAAGAAAAACTTTGTTTGCAACTCAACGATGCCAATTTGAAATGTGTCAATCCGAAGCAGAGGCAAACACATTTATTGAAACGTCATTTTGCTTTGAGAGTTTATTGCAAGTCATTTTATATTCAGCATTTAATCAAATTGTTTATGTATTTCGAATTGACAAGATTTTATGAGACTTTTGGGAATTTTCTCAACATCAGCATTTTCATAAAAGAATATTTTATTTTAATTTAAATAGCCGACCCTCACTCTTGCAATTTATTTCCAGTTTCATAAAAGGGGGCATTTTTATCTTTGCAATAGTAAGTATCCGAACTTGATGTTCTGCAATATGTATTCTTAAGCTAAATGAGCTAAAGATCCCTAACTGAATTAGTAGGGAGGCCACTAGATGTTATCAAAAGCTTGAACTCTTATTTTATGAAATGGGAGGCCTCTCATCAAACAAATTTCATTTATTCTTGTTGAATTCTGTGATTTCGCTGTGCATTAGCGGGAATAGTTTTAACATAACGAAGTGTGTTAATCAATAAATAAAATCAAGCCAACTAGTTAGTGTATGCTGTTTTCTTCTCCATTTTAGTCTTGTTCGCAACAATTTTATTTTTGTTCATTATTAATGACTTTTAAGCAAATATTGTTAGTGTAGATGTATGTGTGCACAATATTTAAAAGTATGTGAATAACACGATGCCAAGGATTTTCTCTAGATTTCGATTTAATTTCATGTTTATTCAATTAAGCCAATGTGTTTAAATAATAAGCAAGTAAATTTATCTTAACCTCATTTTGATAACCAGAGATGCACAAAGACTGGAGACAGAGATGCACAAGAGCGGGGCCGATTGAAAAAGCGGCCCTAATTCTCTAGCTTTGGAGCTTAACAAAAAATAATTAAAAAGGATATTGACATGTAGACTACACTGCTGACATGTATCAGCGTTGCAGTCATAGAAAAATAAATATGGGTTAAACTTTCCTCCAGCGTCTTGGCTAGCCCCAAGCTACGTTTAGAGGAATCAAACGTATGCCCAATCTCACTGAACTTTTGATACCAGTATTTGTTCGGAACAGCTTACAACTTCTCTACTGAGAGACTCCCATACAAATATAGTTTAATACATTTTAACAATGTTGCAGATAACTGCTAGAAATTTATTTTCCTTATTTTCTAATAAGTTTTGCAATGAGCTGAGACTCCTTAAAATTAGATAATAACTGTTAAAGTTATATTAGAATCCAGCTGCTGTTCGCCAATTTCAGAGTAAATCATTATACAGTGGTTTAAAGGATACCGATTTCCCACCATTTCTTAAATCGACTCTAATACACGATCATGGAGAAAAAAATGTCACTTTTGCAGGGTATGATAAAATAACAATAGAGCAAAAATGTTCACATGACGGAACGTCTTGTTCCGACGTTTCCAACCCGAAGCACAATCGAATTAAAAGATAATGTAAATCTGCACTTTTCCCACCTAATCTTTAAGTCAAACTCATAACAAAAATTACGTATCTCAAACAAGTTAAACATTTTATTTTATTTTATTTTATTTTACTTTATTTTATTTTATTTTTAAATTTAAGTTTAATTTTACTTTGTTTTTTCTCACTTTGTGGTTACTTAACCTCAAAAACTGTCGTCTTCACAGTTCATCGTAAGTTTCCTCAGGCCTAAATTGATAAATGCAATGAAAATGGTAATCATCGTAATGACGATGATGATGCTCATGTCTGTAAACTGAATGAAATAACCACAAAGTTATAAAAAATTTACCATCGTTCTTGCAAAAAAAGTTGACGCGAAGAAAGAAGACAAAACAACTGGAAAACTACAGACAAATATTGACTGTGTGTTAATAGCCTTTAGCAAACTAAGAAAACCCAACTGTGTCTGCTCCTTTTGTGGCTTAAGGACTTGTGCAAAACAAAAGATTTATTCAAGTGTACTTACTTTTATAGCGCAAGTAGTTGTTGCTGCTGCCAGTCTCTTCTCCCTTCTTGTTGCAGCCTGTTCGAATAGATGTATATGTTATAAATACACAATGCAAACAAACACACGAATATGATATCTAACGTCGTGCATTCCTTCACATATATATGTATATATATATATATATATATATATATATATATATATATATATATATATATATATATATATATATATATATATATATATATATATATATATATATATATATATATATATATATATATATATATATATATATATATATATATATATATATATATATATATATATATATATATATATATATATATATATATATATATATATATATATATATATATATATATATATATATATATATATATATATATATATATATATATATATATATATATATATATATATATATATATCTATGTAGATATTCACATACATGCTTACAATCTCACGCTAAGTTTCATGCAAATAAACACACACTCAGAACTGATTAAAAACTTTGCAATTCTACTCACTTTCGTATTTTCCATTGTGTTAAGACAATCGAAATGTGTTTGCGTGCATTTCAGTGGGTAGCTTGGTAATTAACCCACAAACTTTGATTTAAATATTGCTTACAATATTACTTTTAATTTAATTGTTTTTATGATTTACATCATAAGGTGCTTGAAGAAGTGAATTTAAAGAAAACCGATTGCAGAAAAAATAGCTACACACCGCTAACAATGTCTCTGGAAGACAAGCGGGTCAAGCGGTTTTGTTTTTTGCTGTGTAAATCATCTTGTATGGGAGTGGATGGTTTCGATAGCAAAAACAGCTAATGCGCCAATTTAGTCTGATCTATCTGGTATTACCTTCAATTCAAATTCGTGGTAAAATAAACAAAAAATGCTAAAAAACAATATTTTCTTCAAAAAACAACAGCATAAGATAGAGAGCGGTATCAAAACTACGTACATAAATTCTCTTAATATAAACAGCTGCATTTACGGCGAAATTCAAAGAGAATAAAGCAATTTTCATGTAAGATGACAGTGTAAAATAGTTTAAATATTAAATTTAATCCCGTACTTTTTGGGCAAAGTCCGGTAAAATGAGAGGAATCAAGAATTTCTTGGAATAAGAGAAAATGATCCCTGAATGCATTTAAATTTTAATATCCTTTGCAGGCACTCTTATCTCGTTCATCTGATTCAAATCAACTTTTGGAAAGAGCTGATGGCTTAACTACTTTTCCATGCTAGCCGGAAGAAAATGTGCAAGCCGCTTTGTGCGAAAAGGACAAGAATACTTGTCATCCAAAATCTCTCACTTGTATGAACTTTGAGTACGGGAACAAACAATCGTACAAATCGGAATCCCGCAATCTCCCAACGCTGAGTACGGGATCACAGCTATTATTTCGATTTTAATTATGCAACATTGCATTTGTCAGACTTTTACCGTATAAGTTGTAATTTGACAAATATGCCATACCAAAAAACTGCATAGAAAACCCCCCGAGATGCACAACTTGTTTCTACTGTATTTTCTGTATTAGTTAGATAATTACCTCTAGTTTATATATTATTAAATTTTTCAGAAATTTAAAGCTTTTTAAAACAATTTTTGCAAAAATACAGAAAAAGTGTTTTGAAATGCCTCTAAAATTTTCATTTATTTATATTTTTTTTTACCAAATTTTGCAAAAATATAGGAATTTATAAAGGAAATCAAAAATTTTTCCAAAATATAGAGAAAAGATAATACGAATCCCAAAATTCCCAAAAAACTTTCAAAAATTCCCAAAAATGGGATTTTTTAGTTTTTTTGCTGTCATTCCAGCAAATATCCTGCGGGGACAAATTCCATTTGCATAAAACTAAAAAATACTTATAAATATAAAAAATAAGTAAAAATATTTAGGTTAGAGGCGTGCGATTTGAGAAATTTTGGCCTAAAGTCGGGTTTGTCTAAAAAAATGGGTTAATTTCAGGATGCTACCCTTACGCAACAGGACATAATTTTTAAATTTTTTTTTCTTTAAAATATTTTTTAAACAATAAGCTTTTAAAAAATATAAACAATATATATTTTACCTTGGAAAGTTCTTCCAGAAATAAGAAACAATAAACTTACTTTTTGCCCTAAAAAATGCTAAAAACTGACTTTTTTTGAATTTTTAAATTGTGTTGAATATAACTTTTTCTTTATAAAAGAGTTTTTGCTCAAATTTCTTTTATAGTATTGAAAAAAATCACTGGCAAGCTAATAAAACTTATTTTTTAAAAATCGGTTAGGATTTGAGCTCAAAAATGTGAAAATACTGGACCAGGGTTGGTAAAAACACGAAAATTTACTTTTTAAAACTTGAATATCTCGAAAACTTTAAGAGATAATTAGAAAAGAGATTGATTAGAAAAATTTAAAAATAAAAAAAAACTTGCAAAAGAATTGGAAATGAAAAAATTAGATCGTTTTTAATTTTTCACATACCCCAGGTGGCCTATTTTGGGGGTGCGGCGCGTGGACACGCCCACTTAAACGCTATATAGTCTAATCTCAAAACTTAAGCTAGAATACATCTCTTTTATGCCTGTCTGAAATTTCATTGCAATCGAGCCATCCGTTTAGAAACGGCAGAATTATTTCCAATTTTTTTTGCAAAATCCCCCACTGTGCGCCAGTTGTGGATATGCATATTAACTGATGACAACGTAGACATTTCCGTTTCTAAACGAAGTTTCGAAATAGTAAAGAAACATAAAATGAATATGACTTGGAAAGGAACAAAACCGTGCTTCTTGTTGCAACGTGTTGGTAAGACGCTGCCTTTGTATGTGTCTTTGAAATGAAATTAAATACTCGTATAACTGGCTCTAAGCGTTCTGTTATTGTCGGAAATGAACTTAAACTTTACAATAAGAGAATAATAATTTAAACTTCAGCGCATATGAACATGCCACGCCACCCACAGGCTTAATTAACAGTTTGTGCTTGCCTCAACTCAATTTGTATGGGAAAAATAAAGTGTTTTCACCTTTTGGGGCAACATTATGTGTTGTGCTTTGCGCTAGAAACTTGAAACGTCCCAGTATGTGTAGCCTTTGAATATTTGTGGCAGCACTCGTGTACAAATGAGTTTAAAAACATGTTAATGCCAACAAGTGAGCGTTTCTTTGTATGTACATAAACACATGCATACACACACTTGAGCACATTTATACGAATCGCTGAAGGAGGTGAAAGTGTGAGCATTAACATGTACAAGCTTTTTCCACCAAGTACCTGTGCATGGTCTTTTGCGACTTTTGAAAAGGAATTAATAAAATTAAGTTTTTTTTTGTTTGATTTACACTCAAACAAATATTTTTCTCAATTTTAGAAAATTAAATATTAGATTTATTAAGAGCTCTTATAGCCTTTAAAATATGCCGTGTTCAGAGAACGACACAACATTATGTTAAAAATACATCCGACCACACAATTTTCTTAAATTTCCACTGTTTGATTGACTTCTGTTGGCGTTTCGCGATTTTTGGTTTCTTTATCTATTCATTTACTCTGGTAATTTTACATTTGAGGTGACGATATATTTTAATAGGTCACTGTGTGCATCTATTTATGTTTACATTACACACACACACACACACACATTCAATAAATTCCCGTGCATATGCTTGCACACTAACGTGAGTACAACATACACTGTATGTGTTGGGTCATGTGTGTTTGAGCCTGTAAAGCAGGCAATTTTTTTTTAAATAAACAATTGTCATAATAAAGGAATAAATAGATTAATAAAAAATTGTTTGTTCGAAGAATTTTGTTTGTTGTCTCATTTTTAATGGCTTTTTAAAGTAAACTTTGGCAAATTAATGACATGGAAACTATAATGAGGGACGGCATGACATTTTTGGGATGTTTTGAAGGCAAAAAGAAGGGGAAAAAATAATAAATGAAAAATATTATTCTCTGCAAACAAAAGTATTTTAATATTTACATATATATTTCATTGCTCGAATTTTTCTTATGTACATACATATGTATGTGCATGAATGTGATTTATTTTAATTTCCTAATCAGGCTCAGGCACAATTTTTGAGGAAAAATTTTGACTTTTTCAGCTTTTCATCTGTATACCCATTAGGTTTATTTTAGCACTGCCTGGCTTAAGCGGTCACCAAGTTGTGTTATTTTTTTTTTTTTGAGATCAAATTGTAAATATTGAAAGTTGTGGGTGTTTTGTTGTACTTTCAGATATGAAACATATAAAGCAACGCTGAAGAAAATACCTGCCACAAGATTATCTCGTTTAACTGAGGCCTTGGCCAACTACGATCCAGTGCTCAATGAGTATTTCTTCGATCGGCATCCTGGAGTTTTTACACAGATTCTTAACTATTATAGGTAGGCGAAATTCCGAGAAAAATCATGCGCCTTATGCTGACTACCTGGTTTATACAATTTTTTACATGATTATTGAATTTAATGAAAATAATTATTGAAATTTTTTAATAAGAAAGTTTTATTGATCTAGAACTGGCAAGCTTCACTATCCTACCGATGTCTGTGGTCCGCTGTTCGAAGAGGAACTAGAATTTTGGGGCTTAGATTCGAATCAAGTTGAACCCTGTTGTTGGTCCACCTATAGTATACACAGAGATACTCAGGTGAGGCAGTTTGTAAATTAAATATTTGTTTACATATGTACTTACTGAACTGAATGCCTGTTCATTTAATTTCAGAATACCTTAGCAATTTTAGATAAGTTAGATATTGATAATGAAAAACCATCTGAAGAGCAAGTAGCACGATTATTTGGCTTTGAGGATTCCATAAACAAAGGCCAGTTGAATTGCTGGCAGCGTATAAAGCCAAAAGTTTGGGCTCTGTTTGACGAGCCCTCCAGTTCGACGGGAGCAAAGGTAATTTTCAATTATACATTTCATTTTGAAATATAAAATTTCATTTGTAAAAGAGAGAAATAATGTAACGTTCGATGCATTATTCTATTGCCCTTAATGCGTAGTATGTTTGTACTTCAAAAGAAGATCTGAAAATTGAACTCTTACACAACTTGAAGTCCACAAAGCAAGCACCACAAAAATGTTTATTTTGTGCACCGTAATATTAAGTTTTGGTCCATCGTACAGCAAAATTAACTTATGAATGACTATGATATAACATTTTAATTGGCGGTACTCACTCAAAAAGTGTTTAAAAATAAGCGGCCGTAGTGGTGTTGTTGAATTTATTCAAATATGACTTCTAATTACAGATCGTTGCAAGCATGTCAGTGTTTTTCATATTCGTTTCTGTGATATCCTTCTGCCTGAAAACCCACCCAGGTTTCCGTGTAGACTTTACACCCATCAATAGCCAGCGAGCAACAATAAATTCACCGACCTTACCTCAATATCAGAACATGCCGCCCACCTTCAATGCGTCCTCTAAGCGGGAGCTGAATGACAGCAGTGGCTCGCCGTACATGCGACCAACCTTTAAAACCATAAATTATACGACTCAGTTTGGCGGCAATTACAGCTCGGCCTTGGCCACTCCCATTGCCGCTTTTACTTTGGAGAAATTGCGTAGAAATGTTCGCGTGAAGCGTCAGTCCGAGGATGGCCGGCATGCTCACGGTTGGCATCAGTCATTTGGCCAACCGCATGAAGCTTTCTTTTATGTGGAGCTGGTGTGTAACGTGTGGTTTTTCTTTGAGGTCATTATACGATTTATTGTAAGTTTTTTGCTATATCGGTGGTCGTACATCCTTACGTTGACTCCTCGCATCGAACAAAAATTTCAAAACAAGTTTTTATGTCACTTTTATTTCGGCACCTGAGTATTGTATTGGTTGTACTTGAGTTTTCAAGAACCCATTTTTTGTTAAATAGCTTGGAAAATTTAGAATGTGGTAAAATTCTTACAAGTTTCATTTCCTAAAAAATATTTGACAGTCCAGAACAGTCCGCCCTGTCAAATCCACAATTTATTTTCTATGAAAGTACTCAATTCGTTGCAAATGGTGCAAACAAATTCTACTACTTTCAATTTTTTATTTATTTATGTACTATGTACATATGTGTATGTGTATATGTATATTTTAATGTCATGAGGATTGTGTTTTATTTTTGCAACCTGCAAAAGGATAAAAAATCGCATAGCGAGGTGTCAACTGATGACCAGCGGTTTTAGTTGTAGAAAAAAAAAAAATTGATTTCATTTCTATTTAAGGTTTCTCCCAATTTATGGCAATTTGTTAAGTCCCCCGTCAACATCATTGATTTTGTTGCCACTTTAAGTTTTTATACAGACGTTCTACAAAGGATGGGTGAATATACGGGACTGTGGGAGGCATTTTCTATTGTGCGGATAATGCGTTTGTTTAAATTGACCCGTCATTCGCCTGGTCTGCGTATATTGATCCATACCTTCAAGGCATCTGCAAAAGAACTTACACTGTTGGTATTTTTCCTGGTGCTTGGCATTGTGTTCTTTGCCAGTTTAGCTTATTACGCAGAAAAGTTGCAGGTAAAATGAAATCAATAAAATCAAATAAACAAAGTAAAGCCATTTCTCTTTTTTTTCCTTTCGTTAAGGATAATCCGGAAAACCAATTCAAAAGCATACCATTGGGTCTTTGGTGGGCCATTGTAACAATGACTACCGTGGGTTACGGTGATGTGGCACCTAAAACGTATCCTGGAATGTTTGTCGGTGCTTTATGTGCATTGGCTGGTGTCTTAACAATAGCACTTCCGGTTCCTGTCATTGTTAGCAACTTTTCCATGTTTTACTCACACACTCAGGTAAGCAAACAAACAAAACATTGAAGGAGGGCATTAAAGGGGCTCAAGGAAAAAACAGAAAACTAAATCAGTTTTTCGCATCAGTAGCATTTTAGTTCTGATTCACGTGAGTCAATATTAGCTTTGGATATCAATGCTTTTTAGCTCTGAGATGTTTGTAAAAGCAAAATGTGTAACAGGGCCGACTCGAAGTGTGACAATAAAAATAAAACTTAACCCTTTTTCGCAAAATGCAGACAAGCAACTGGTCTAGAAACTTTCTATAGAAGGCACTAAAAAAATTCAGTATTCTTAATTCAAAGCACCTCAACCAGTCACTGGCTTGCTTTTAAATAAAGTGCCTGCTTTTGTTAAACAAATTAAAGACCCAAAAAAATTATTTTTGTAATCTTGGAAGCAAATTGAGCGGCGCAGAAAAATCGATTAAGTTCATCAAAAATGGTATAAAATGTTATTAGTGCTTAGCTTCACTGACTGCGATTAGAGTGTAAGCTTAACTAATTGCTTGATCTAAAATTTAGGCGATGGTGCACTGCACTCCAACACTCGTATTCATAAAACGATGAAATACGTTTTGGAATTAATTTTTTGTATATATGTAAGAAGAGGTTTATTATACTATCGCCCTGAAAAAAGCTATTCGAAAGAGAGCGAAATATCGGAAAATAAATAAATAAATAGGAAGACCTATAGATAGCTAAGAAAAATAAAATAATATTTGTTCCAAAATTTTTACATCATATGCATAAATTTGAAGAAATTTTTGTTTGTTGTGAATACTTTCTAAAAAAGAATAATTTCTAAAAGAGATCAGACGCTCCTCACGTGATTTTAAATTATTATCATTATAATTTGGGGCCAATTGTGCACCTATGTAGGCCCTTGTTCCCCATAAACTGAGACCTAGACTATTACCAAATCTTGTTACGGCCGTAGGTTTGATGTTACCTTATGATGCAACCATTCAGCGCCCAGATATGCGGTACTGTGTCTATACGCAGCCTTTCCTTCTCCTCATTACAGAGTCTGCAGGAACCACTGCTATCCAGTTTCAGTCACTAGACCTGTATATATTCTAATATCCCTTCTGAAGAGGTTCACAATACGGTCGGACTTCACTCTGCCGTGGTCTATTAGTATTTTTACCTGCCACATGCCCTTTAGGGCTCTCCGGTAGTCAGCAAGGCTTTCCACCTCCCACTATTGTTAGGCTTTTGGCCAAGCAGTCCTCCCTAAATTTGAAATACTTTGTGCATTGAGTTTTCAGAAAAGTAAAGATTTTGAATTGAAAGTAGTGTCAGATAAATAATACTATGCACACGCTTAATATTTCTATCCACTTTAGGCTCGATCAAAGCTGCCGAAACAACGACGAAGAGTTTTGCCAGTGGAACAACCAAGGCGGAAACGTGAACCCGGTCCTTCGACACGTGGTCGAACGCATACCTTTAAGCACGGCTCGCTAACCCAGGTACCCGTTCCAACGGCTCTGCCGCCCACCCATCATGCGCCAGCATTTAAGGACACATTTGCCACTGCGAAAATCGGTAAATTGTATTCTAAATTATTAAAAAAAAAAAAAAAAAAAAAAAAATACGCTTCTTGCAACAAGCTGTTTGTAACACATAATAATGCTGCAAATATATACATATATGTACGAGTAATGTATGTATGTATGTATGTACGAGTATGTAAATGTTATCGCCAATATATTTCCATATATTTTTTAGTAGTTGAAGCTTTTTTCCATATGGTTTCATTCAAACTTTGTTTTAGTTAAATGTTTTGTTGAACATTTGATTTGGACAGAAAAGTATTTCTTTCTTTTTTCATTCATTTGCTGTTCATTTGATTGTATTTACTGTTTCTTGATTTTCAATGGTTAGAAATACAAACAGACAGCATGAACGGTGTAAATGTTAATGGTGTTAGTATTGTAGAACGACCACAAGTATCCCTCAGCGGAATAGCTTGGAATATCACTAAACCAACAGAGGCATCTATACAGACGTCGCCAATGAGTCTGCGTACGGGTCCATCCGTCATCAGCTGTAAGTAGATGACCTCTATCTTTGTTAGAAACTGAATACCAAAAACTCTGTACATTGGATGTTACTATTTCCATACTTATTTTTTGTTTGTTAACGAAATGTAGTCTCTAGCAAAATCCACCAATTTTTCATTTATTTAAAGCTAAATTTTTGTTTTTAAGTAGTTGCTAAAACAAACTTTATTTGTACGTAAAATGTTCCATCTACTGGATTGAGATGTTTACTTTGCCTGTTTTCTTTTACTTTTCAAAGCTGACTTTTTAAGTGTGCCGCCAGTACAAAGTTTGCAGCCACGAGCCGCCACCACCGGAAATGACTTTTTTATGCCTTTGCAACCTAAGCTTTTGGCAACTTTGGGTAGTTTTCATTACGAGTCTCTATGTAATATAGGAAACTTCATGTGACAATACTTGTTTTGTTACAGAGCAAAAGGACTCCCACAATGCTGTGGACCAGCTTAAACACGAAGACCAACATGCCCATAATGATAAAGAGAACTGCAAGCAACAGCAACAGCACCAGTTGCAGCATTTACATCATGGCCTGCGACATCGTTCTAACATAAGATCCATGTTGAATGTACCACCCACTCTAAGTGTTGTAAATAGTCAAATGCCATTAAATGGCCAAAATGCCGAAAGCATCGCATTAAGCGATGTTGACCTTAAGCCTAAATTCTACAATAATCTAAATGCTGAAAATCTGGCAGAAGAAATGAAAAATTTCAGCAAAGAAAATTCATTTTCAACTGCAGTTACAGCACAGCCACTGCCCGCACATCACCCGCCTCATCCAACGGACCACACGGAACAGCAACATATTGACCTTCAACATCAGAGTCTAACATCGCTGCATCCAAAAGTCATCCTCACGGATGGCGACAAAGAATCGTGTGATGCTTGGGATACTTATGTGGAGACCAACCATCACGACAGTAATATGGACTTTACAACAAATGCAACTTCACCAGTAGCAGCTCTGCATGAAGATCAAACGAATGACCGAAAGGACAAGAGCTCATTACTGTCGCTTCCACCCAATTATGCGGCAGAAGAATAGTTATGCATTGCTCTGTAGTTAAGAGGATTTAAAACAATTAGAAGTTTTTTTGAAAAATTAGTACAATTTTAATAGAAGAAGAAAAAACAAAAACTAAAATAAAAAAGTGTTGATATTAAAAAAAAAGAAGAAAAAAACATACACTCGCAGTTCGCTTTATGTGGTATGTATTAGAATTTGTATACATATTTTTAATTTTTTATCAACTAAATTAAAGTAGACGATAATTTGATAAGTTGATGATTGCTGTTGTTCCAACCGAAAAAGTTCGCCAAATCTTTCCATAATTGCTTACATTACTTTATGCCTAAAGTTAAATTCACAAGAGGGAGAATTCTGACCGACTTCATTTGTGCACCCATTCTTTATTTGGAAGCTGTTACTTGCAATGGGGTCTCATTTGCAATTGGCCTTTGAAACGCCAGTTAGAAAAACAGTTGCAGAGCACCCACAATTCAGTTTTGTTTTAACTCTTTCCTTAACTTCTTCTGTATATTTTTTTTTGCCTTCGAAAACAATATTCCAAATTAATTTTTTTTTTTAATTTCTGTGGAAGTCAAAGGAAAATGAAACACTAACACCGATATTCATAAAAAATAAAATGTTGCTCAAATACATTTCAGAACAAATTTGATATGAAAAATTTGTTCTAAAATGTGTTTCAACAATGTTTTATTTTTATGAATACCGGTGTAAAGCAATAAATTACACATTTTTTCTGTACTAAATATATATATGTACATATGTATGTACATACTTCTAGAAGAAATTTCAAGTTTCAGAATGAGTTCGTTTCATTAAAACTTAAACATTCAAAATATTTTGTAGCAACGAAAAGGAGAAACTTGTCTTCTAATACGAAGATTTCTTCTGAGGACAACAACACCAGTTTTGTGATTCGGTTCTCACAGGTATTAACAGTCGTTTTATTAATTATATGTGATCTTCGCTGTCAGTTCATTCATTTGTGAAAGAAAGGCCAAGAGAAAATTAAATATCTTTTTTATATACATATATATGTATGTATGTACATATTCCATAGCTAAATTTTACCTTTTGTATTGCATTGTTCTTACGCATTGAAATTATAAAATTGAGTGATTTTTAAAATTAGCTTGAATTATCTCGAATTAATTTATTTAATAAGATAAAAAACAAATTCTAACACTACTCTCTTGTTTTATGGTACAAAAACATATTCTAACAATAATAAATGAAAATTAATTTATCGTAGAATACTAAAATATTCATAACTTTTAATCAGCGCTCACTTTCTTCATTTATATATGTATGTGTGTGTGTATGTATATTTTAAAGACTGATATGAATTTCTTGAAATGTTTTGTTATATTACAAAAATTTTGTGAAGAAGGGAGAAAAGATACCTATAAATTAAACAATACGAACTAGAAGCACATGCATACTTATTTAAAAATTTATATATGTATATATTAAGTATTAATATAAGAACGATTATTTGATTCATGTTTTTGTTTTGTTTCTTTGTTTAAGTTAATAAATAAAAATAAAATTTGTTTGTTTAAACATATTGCATTTTTTGTATTTCTGTTGCAATTTTAAAGCAGCTTTCTAAAAGCTTTACATTAAGCTGAGTAATTTTACTTACTTTTCCCTCTTCGTAAGTGTCAGAAGGATAAAAAAAAACTGAGTTGCAAATAAAAGAAGAGTTAAATGGGACAAAGGTAAGCTGATGAAAAATAAAATCATTTTACATTTTACAAAATAAAAAAATTACAGCAAATCAATATAAAGCTTTTATAAAATGAGTTTTTTCTCTCGTTATTTGTTGTATTTATTTACATGCATGTCATGTTGAGATAATCATGCACAGTTGTCGTTATGCGATGAATGGTTTATCTAACTATAAAATACAAATGTCGCTCCTAATATGCTAAAGAAAAAGTGTAACTGCCATTATTATTTTTGATCAAGTGCAAGTTACTCCACCTTACTGCACTTCACTATCACTATCACTTTTTTCTGCAATGGAAAACAAGAGGAAGAAAGTCAAAGCAAATTTGAGGGGGCCACAAGCTCTTCAAGTTCACAAACCTTTTTTGCCGGTATAGGCATGGCGCTTTAAACGATCATACAGGTCATCTTTTGTGCCATACAGGGAAGCATTTGATCTGGCCAAAGTGCTCATTTTGCCGCCGGCGCCGCCTCCATGAAGACCTTGATGCAGAAATGTGTGTATTAAATTAAGTACGGTTGGTTCTTGAGATTTTCGTGTTTAACTCACCATCTTTCATATAGGTTTCGTTGTAAAAATTTGGCATTTCCCAGCCATCTTCCTCGTCGTCGTAGTAATGGGCATACGTGCTGTGATGTGAAGGAGCAATAGATTCCGCGTAAGGCGTGTGAGCCCCGTAGTAGAAGTTGACTTGTGAACCAGTTTGGTCGATGGCAGGCGAAAGCATTTTCTTTGGATCACGTCTTTTGGTAGAGCGCACACAAATCATCCATATCAATAAAACTATGACTATGATAAATATTACGGCTCCCGCAATGCCCCCGGCTATGTAGGCAAACTCTGAACGCTCGCCACAGTGAGGACCTGTAAATGAGCCCACACAGCGACAGGATGGTGTACCTTTCAGATCCTTAATACAATTGCCTTGGTTTTCGCAGAAGCCATCGCAGACATCCGTGCACTCCATGCCAGTACCATTAAAGCCTGGCTTGCATTCGCACTTAAAGTCATTTGTTTCACGAACCAGTATGCAATACGCATTAGGATCGCAATGCGGCCTGCCTTCGGCAATTTGTTCACATGGATTTGTGCATTCGGAAACTGAAGTGGCTCCCGTAATTTTTGTACTATGATTTGGTGGGCAGTGAATGCAAGTGGTTTGTTGAGACTCGGATTGGTAGAAGCCTTTCGGACATTCTTCGCACATATTGAGTGTACCATTGAGATAAGTTCCAGGGGAACAGACTGGCAAGGTGCACTCTTCGACAGACTTGGAACCGACTTTTGGTGTCGTGCGACCCAAGGGACAAGCGGCACAAGATGGTTGAACACCCTGCAAACGATACGTCCCGCGAGGACAGGGTTCACAGCGGCCATCAACACCTAACTGCATGCCGGAAGAGCACTCGTCACGACACTCTTTGCGAGAAGTGGCTTCAGCAGAACGTGTTGTTTGTCCTAAGCCACACAACTCGCAGCTGAAGGAGCCTTCGCTTGGTTGATAGAATCCATGACCACAAGGTCTGCACAAGCCAGTTTCGGAGTCAAAATATTTGCCAGCTGGGCAGCGTTCCTTGCAGTTGGCAGCAGAACGTGCTCCTGGTCCAGCAGTAACACCAGGTCGTCCAGCTATAAGAGGACACTTACTGCACTGCAATTGGCCAGCTTCGGATTGGTAGGTGCCACGAGCACAAGGAATGCAAGTCTTATTACTTGTGTCGTAGAAGGTACCGATCGAACAGGGAACACAATCGGGAATCATGACAACTTGGCCCACAGGACAAGCATATTCAGAGCCTAGCTCTAAGGATCCTGGATCTGGAACGGTATTCGGCAATATATCCTGCACCGCAAACTGATCGTCTTCTAAAATAAGTTTCTCCAGCAACGATTTTACGGTAGATCGTTCGCCCGAAGAGGTATGAATGACAGGATCACTGAATTAGAACCGCATGTATTATTAAAAAGTCAAGCAAGTAACAAAATTTATTCAGAAGCCGTTGTTAGGCACATTTATGGATATGAATTTATTGGGTTAGAGAGAAATTTACGTAGTTGAAAGACCACAACCATTTAATGTTATATGTAAGTATGTGAATTTGGCATGCACATGTATGTATGTATGTATATTAAAGTGAAGCTATTTTGGTTAGGTTTACAGAATTTAAGGGAAAATATGTATGTATGTATGTTCTAAAAGCAGCAACAATAAGTTCAAAGCATTCAAATATTTCAAACATACTTTACTGCCGGGAAAGAAATTTCCAGCGTGTATGTATCACCGCCAGTTTGCTGGCGTCCTTGCCGACCGCGAGTATCAGGTTCATCATCTTCACTACAATTTTCGGAATATTAACATTTATAAATAACAAACACTTTGCATGCATTTCATAAAAATAAGAGTAACAATAGTATAGTCCATCCAAATAATTGAAGCTCTAGGAGCATACCAATTGAAAATCCCACCGTAAAACATATGTATATGTAAGTTAAAGACAAAACATTTAAATCCTCACAGACGCGGAAAATAAAACATTCAAAGAAAACCAAGTTTGTAATGACATGAAATTTGTAAGTTATTAACACATAAATATGGGGGTACAGCAACACTGTGCAATCTGTATTACTTTGGGCTGTGTGCTGGTAACTGTTAAAACCATTTCTTCGTAAAAGAGTTATTCTGGTATATATGTATGTATGTAAATAAATCTTCAATAAATTTCACAATGAACTGATTACAAGATCAAAATTTTGCAATCGATTTCGAGCTCAATTTTCATTTTTGTAGTGCGACTGCCGGTTTTTCGAACACATACTACAGGTATACCGGCATATGTGTTTATATTTCTTTCTGACTTGGTCTGAGCACAAACTAAAGAAACGAAATTCATGCGTGTTCTGGAAAGACAGGAGTCTGATACATATTAATGCTAGTTTTGATAATTGGTAAATATTTTCCAGCAGTCCTCGTTTACTGGTATTGCACATACTCATAAGCAAAAATTTTTTTGCGATTGAAGTGTTCTTTTGAGCACTATACTGGTAAGATAATACTGAAAGCAATTCCAGTGTTATTGATTGTGATTGCAGGCCTGATTTTAATTTTGTGTAGTACCCCCATCTATGGTCATTAAAATAACGTTTCAACAAGATAACGACTTACTTCAATACTGGGATTTCAGCCTCTAAGACATAAACTCCGCCATCCTTAACTTGGCGCTTGGCTCGATTGTTTTGACCACTTCGATAGTGATCACATTTGACATCAATTCGTATGTCCTTACATTCCCTAGTACCGTCCACCGAGTATGAGCAGAAGTTCCAGTCTCGATTGAGAGAATTGACAGAACTAGTAACCTTTTGTCTAAGAACTCCCTGACCCGCCTTGTTACATAGAACATCTGATGGGAAAAGCATTTTGATGCGGAACACACGTTGCGCTGGTTTTGAAGCTGTTTATTTGGAAGACATGACAGAGCATTAGTGAAATGACAAATTTCTTATAGAAGAAAGTTTTCAAGCTGTTTAATTGGAAGACATGAAAAAACATTAGTGAAATGACCAATAGAAGAAATCTTACGTGAACACGAAGGATAGATAAGTGGCATAGAAGGATCACGGGTTGGTCGCCAGAAACCTTCAGCACCGCATGTGTAGAATTCAGGAACTTCTTCGGAGAATCTCAAACCAGGATTACAAGCAATTTCGCATACCTTGAATTGCCCACCAGCACCCCAGTCTTTGCAAACTTGTACACCACCAACAGGGTCGGCCAGAAGTGGACAGAACTCAGCTGAAAGCGAAGAACAGGTATGCAAAAGTTTCCTGTACACCATATTGATGCTACTTACTCAACAGCGACACCTTAAAACTACAGGAAGCTGTATTTCCAGCTGCATCCGATGCAATATAGGTTATATCATATGTTCCCCAAAGAAGTGTGGTACCAGGTCGATGGCCATTGCGTTCAACAATTTTGGTGACACCAATATTGTCGCTAAAGTGGGGTTCATCCCAGCTGACAACAGCCGAGCCATTCTTGGCAATAACCCATAAATCTCCAGGACAATGTTCAACAACTGGTGGTTCTTTGTCAACTTGTAATTGCTGACAGTTCGGACCAGTATAGCCATTAATACACTTGCGTTGGCCACACATTGACGGTACTGTACGTTCGACACCGCCAGAGGTAAGCTCGTAACCAGACCAGTTTAAAATCAAACCATTGTACAGCACTGGTTCTGATCGGCAGTCTCTAACTTGCTTTTGTATTTCTGAGGTAATGTCCAAGGCGCGAGCCCAAACCTGAGCTTTTGTAATTGTTCCTTGGAAGCCAGATTCCGCATACGACACAGCATATTTAGAGTCATCAGGCTGGGGTCGACCTAGAACTGACCATAAGAACTGGGGCAAAAGTTGGCCATGAGCATATTCAACTTTGCTGGCAATAAGGCCTTCTGTTATCAATTGTAACTGGCCAGAGATGCCATCCCACACTATGGCAACATGGTGCCATTGACCATCATTAACGGAAGTGTATTCACCAAAAGAGAGGAAGACATCTGGATATTCGGCAAAGAATGAAACTTGTACACCACTTGAATGGGCTTGCAGCATAAGTCTACGATTGCTGGCAATATTTGGATTTTCTACACCATATAACGTAAAGAATATGCCAGTGTCATCCTTTTGGGCGAATTGAACCCATAAGGCGATTGTAAGACTAGACGATTCACCAGTATAGAAAGGCACAACTTGCGCTGCAGTTGAGCGAGAGGAATCACTAAAGTACAAGTCGTAATCAACTTGTATAGTCTTGCGGCAGTCATCGCCAGTCATGTTGAAGGGACATTGACAGTAAAAGCTATTTGTTAGATCAACACAAGTGGCACCAGGAGGACAGGAGTTATCTTTGCAGTCGATTATGTCTTCTTCACAGTTTCTGCCAGTGAAGCCTTTAGGACAGGCACATGTATATCCTTCGCCGATGTCGATACATGTTGCTCCGTTTTGGCAAACATGAGCATCACAAGCATCGAACTCATACTGACAACCAATGCCCGAGTAGTCCATAGGACAAGTGCAGTTAAGACCGGAACCAAAGTCTTGGCATTTGCCACCGTGCATGCAGGGATTCCCAATACAACGTTCTGGCGCAGTTTCGCAGTTCTTACCATCGGTACCACTGGGACAAACACAGAAATAGTCTTGGAACAAATCAATGCAGTTGGCGTTATTTTGACATGGAAGTATGGTGCTGCATGTGGTGATTTGTGTTTCACAATGTAGTCCACTCCAGCCATCCTGACATACACAATCAAATCCTCCCACACGATCACGACATTTTGCATTGTTCATACAAGGATTGCTAGCACAGTCATCTATATCAGTTTCACAAAGCTCACCAGTAAAGCCATCTCTGCACAGACATTTGAACTTATTATCCAAGTCTAAGCATCGTTCTGTTCCAACTGGGTTACAAGGGTCACTTAAACATTCGTCAATCTCGGCCTCGCAACTTAAGCCTACAAAGCCTGGGCGACATTTGCAAGTAAAACCATCTAATTGATCGGCGCAAGTAGCTCCATTTTGACAAGGGTTTGACTCACAGTCATCAATTGTGTGCTGACAGTTCTTACCAGTATAACCAGGCTCACAAGTACAGCTATAACCATTAACCAGATCGACACAAGTACCCTCATTTGCACACGGACGTTCACTACAATCATCGATATTGACGTCGCACGACTGACCCGTCCATCCCGGATGACATACGCATTCATGATCAAAAAGCCGGTCGATGCAAATACCATGCTTGCAGGGTTCAGAGAGACATAAATCAATCTTTTCCTCACAACGTTTGCCGGTAAATCCTGGTGGGCATGCGCACTGGAAATCGTTTACTAAATCCGTACAATTTGCCCCCAAAAGACATGGGTTTTCATCGCAGTCATCTATATTTGTTTCGCAATTAAATCCCTTCCAGCCCGGCAGACAATCACATTTATAGCGGCCTTGTTGTAAAGCTCTACAGCTGGCACCATTTGAGCACGGATTTCCATTGGCCGTGCATGGATCAATAGTTACATCGCAATCTTCTCCTGTGTAGCCACTGCGACACAGGCATGTAACATTTTTATAGCCCGGTTCATTCTTACACATGGCTCTTGCAGGACATGTGGTTGCAGAGCAGTCGCCTTCTTCTTCCTGACAATTGATACCCGAGTACCCTGGTGGGCATTCGCAGCGATAGCCTTGTGGCAAATCACTACAAGTACCACCATTATAACAAGGCTGTGAAGCACATTCATCAATGTCGATTTCACAACGTTTGCCTGAGAAGCCAGCTGGACAGAAACATTGAACTCCATGCCCCATAGGAACGCACAGCCCACCATGCTGACAAGCTCCTTCACCGCAGATTACTGGCTTGCACTCATCTCGCCCTTTAGTTCCAAGACCATCTGTTCGCATATTGGATGGACATTCATTGCAGGTTTGCGAGCCAACGTTACTTTGGTAGAAATTAGCAGGACAAGGCGAACAAGGGGCTAAGCCAGTGGAGGAGTATGTACCAGGGACACACTTTTGTCTGCACAAGTCCCTGGATGAAGCAGCTGGCTGATAAGTAAATGTATTTTGTGGACAGGCTTGACAGTCTTTGAACCCTCCAGTCGGTGGATCTGTAGTAAACGAATTGCGGGGACACTCTAAGCAAGGCACCAATCCGGTAGGTGAGTATGTACCATAACCACAAACTGGTATACAATCATTCAAAGCCTTAGAGCCCTCTTCCTTGGTGTATGTTCCAGCTGGGCAGCGCAAACATATTCCCTGGCGATCTCGATTTTGATAGAAACCACGTGGACAGTTTGTGCAGACATTTTGTCCAACAGCTACATATGTACCAGCAGGACAATGCAAGCATCTGGGCACATCACTAGTATCCATATTTAAAACTTCACCCACGCTGCACGTGAAGCCCCGTGAAATATTACTTTTCAGCGCACGAAGTGGAGGACATTGATTTCCAATATTGGAAATATTCAGAAGGGAATCAATCACAGCGCTGGCATAAGGAACACTCAAGTCAAATATTAAATTTAGCGTTGAACCACAAAGCTCATAAAGCTGTGGTTGTCTGATGGCCGGTAAGATTGACAGTATAAAGTCCATCTTGACTACGTTTTCCTCGACTAAGCTTGGTACAGACTTGAGGAAAGTAATATTCATATTGACATTGACGGCTGAGCAACGCTGTGAGAGCAGCTGATTCAGGCCGACGTAGTGTTGAGCCAATACATCCTGATATTTGCCCAAACATGATTGGGCCACCGCTCCATTTGCGCGGTATGTTACTGAAGCTGTCACTTGGTAGTCCGCTTGTTCAGTATTTTCAGATACACAATCAGCCACTACGGATGTAGGTTTCCATAAGCGAGAAGTTTCACAGGAGAAGGTCTTAATTGGATCGCCATCTGTAAAACGAAAACCAGACTTACAGGTAGCTATGCATTCTATGCCACGATCACCAGGCAAGCAATTGATGGCACCATTTGCTGGAGGTTGTAATTCCCAGTCAACACAGGGTGAAGCTTGCACTGATACCTGGAAGTTGCAGGTGGCCTTGTTATTAAATTTATCTGTGGCTGTAACAGTAATATTTTCGAACGCTCCAATAGGTATTGTAGTACGTTCTGGAGTGAAAGTTAAACGAACTTCACCCGACTCATCGGAGGCCTTAATACGCTTGCGCGTATCATTAAAATTGACATCATAACTGTCTTGACGATCCACCAATTCAATAACGTAACTTTGAGGGCACTGCAACAGTGGAGGTGTGACATCGGGTATGGTAATATTTATTTCACATATAGCAACATTGCCATCATAATCAAAAGCAACATATTTTACAACAGTATCCTTGAAGATATATGAAGGTGTTTTGAAGTTTTGAGGCTTGACCTCTAAGCGAGCTATAGAACCGGAGTTATCAACAGCGGTGGGCTCCGTGAAATTAACTGGCAAAATGGCTCCATTTTCATTTCGCCTAACTATTATGGGTTGTTGCGGACAGTTTTGGAAAATTGGTGGCTCGTTGTCTACGCATGGTGAGTAGCCGTAGTCATAGCCTAGCAATGGTTCCTTCTTGGGCTCTTTGCAACCCATCAGTTCGAATTTCAAACACGCATTGTCCATGTAACTTACAATACCCAAGATCACAAATCGAGCCTGCACGTATTTTGGTAGAGTAATCATGGCAAGTTCACCATAATTTCCTGGGTCACGCATGGTCAAGTTGAAATTTGGGAAGTAAACTACATAGTTTTCGTTTTCGGCTTGCTTGTAGAAGAAACGTATTTCGGTAGGACGACCAACGATATCATTTGTTACCACGCCTTTTACAAGAATGGCTTTTACGCGATAAATTTGGCCCAAGTCAACGCTGACATAAGTAAATGCTTCTTGTTTGCCACACCAGCCAGTTGCTGAATTAAGACGAATATTTTTGGCCTCATAATTGGGACGTTCAGAAGTCGCATTAATAGCAGAGTCGGGAATTACACCCGATGTTAAGCCTAAAGGCTTGATGACTTTACATTCCGGTTCCCGAATACACGTGATTGGTCTGGGGTTAATAAGAATATAGCCTGGTCGGTTGCATCCAAAATATACTTCAGAGCCTTGTTCATAGCTTTTAGCAATTTGACGACCATCACTTGGACGTCCAGGATCTTCACATACTGGTCCTTCACAACGCAAGTCTCCAAAGTCCCAAATACCATCGGATTGACAGCGCACAACATTGTCGTGGTGAGAAGTTTGACCCGCTAGCTTGAATGTATTTTGACAACCGAAGAAGAAGTTGCTTTGGAAGCGAGTGTCTACGTATTGGCCATACTCAGCCCCGGGCGTTGGCATTGGTTCATAACAATCTACCCGAGGACATGATGGCTGAGAGCCAGAAAGCCAGTAGTCGGGAAGACCGGGTTTGGGATCGTACACACATTGACGGAAACCAGACGAGGCTGTAGCTCTTAATTGGCGTCCTGGTGAATTACAGGTGATAGTAACGTTGTCACGGAAAGGCACAAGAACAGATTCGGGTTCTGGACGAACAACAGACAGTCCTTCTAGCTTATCGTCAGGAAGAGAAACGCATTTAGCGTCTAAAAAATGAAATTTTAGTGTTATCAGTGATTTTTCAAAAGTAAACTTTGCTTTAATACTTACAATTGCATTCGGGAACTGTGCCATTCCATTGGCCATTCGATAAACAAAGTAAGGAAGAACTACCTGACATAATGTAACCAAAATTACATTGAAATTTCACAATATCTCCAAAATGATGATCATTTTTGTCAGTCAATAATTTTCCATTCTCCGGTTCCACCAATGATGGACACATCACCGGCACACAAGTTTTATTGCGTTGATAAATATCACCATCGCGTTCCCCAGTTTCTGTTTTTTCAACAGAAAAGCCTGCAGTTCCATTAGCGGTGTACAACTGATAGCCAGTATTACAAGCACAAGCAAAGCCTCCAGGTGAATTAACACACTTTTGATCACATCCTCCATTATTTTTGGAACATTCGTTAATGTCCACACAATCAAGTCTGGTACAGCCCATAGCTTCCATGCGAATACAAGGAGCCCCTACATAGTCTTGAATGCGGAAACGAATATAGCGAGCTTCAATTGGCATGGGAAGATTAAGAATAGAGAGTGTAGGCTCAAGAATTCTGAACTCAACAGCAGTGCCATCAGGGTTAGTGTAATCCTTAAAGACATCGGTCAAATCATCGCTGTACTGTAGTCTTACAGCCGAAGTAAAAGCAATATTGCCATCACTGCGCTGCACTGAAGTAGTACGGAATCCTCGCAAAATTGCTGGTGCTTTTAAGTCAATTATAATCCAGTTAGCTCCAGGCTCTGCTGATCCCCCACACCAACCGCTTGCAGTCAGACGCACCATGCCTTTCGTATACCCTTCTTCGCTGGGGGAAGTAATAATACTTTCATCGGGCACTCCACCATTGCTCAGACCCAAGTCACCTACCGGACGGCACTCAGTTGTTGGAGCAAAGCCAGAACGGCATTTACAGTGAAAAGAGCCAGCTGTGTTGGCACACTCTGTGGTAGCCAAATCACATTGTGTTGAAGTACACTCATTTATATCTTCACAGGTTGGGGGATTCTCAAACATTTGCTCTGCATTGCAACGTATAATATTGCTGCCAATCAATTTGTATCCTTTAAAGCACTGAACTCTGGCATCATCTGAGTAGAAGTAGGGACGATCGGAGTCCACAACAAAACCATTTTCAATTTTAGGAAACTCGAAACAGCGTTTACGTGAGCAGCGTGGCACTTCGCCACTCCAGGTTCCATTCGACATACATATTAAAACTGGATGCCCATTGCGTTCATAGCCAGGTTCACACTCGTACTGAACAATAGTGCCATAACTGCGGCCACCACCATTCAAGAGGGTAATGTTGGCATGCGGTACTTCAGGTAAGGGAGGGCATTGAGATGCAGTACATGTTGGTTTCCGTTCCCAGCGGCCATCTGGCAAACATGAAATTTTTTCAATGGGTGCTCCAGTACTAAAGCTAAAACCTGCATAGCATTGGTACATGGCTACGCCACGGTAGGTAACATTCGAAGAACCAATTGAAAAGCCATTGTCTATTTGGGGGACGGGACCACAGTATACCTCTGTAAATGATAAACATTTTTTTGTTGAACTATCGTTCAAAAATCTTGGAATTTATTTTAAGCACGCATGTATGTATGTACCTTGACACTTGGGTATGTAAGACACGCTCCAATTACCACCCTTTAAACATTCAGTAATAAGTTTGCTTTTACCAGTGGCAAATTCCTGACCAATCGGACAAGTAAAAGTTACGACAGTACCGAAAGCAGTATCTCTGCTCGACGCCAAGGCTCCAATACCAGGCTTTAGTTCAGGACAGTCAGCGGAAAAGGTAGCAGACCAGCTAGAATATTAAATTAAATAAGTTTTCATAGTGTTATGTTTGACTGAATCGCTTACCCGGCCGCATTGTGTAAGGCATCTGAAGAAAACTTGATAAGCATTTCACCTGAAGAAGCAGTAAGTGTCAGTTTTGGAGCTGTTGTTCCAGTAAAACCATTGCCCGAATGCAAACGAAGACCTGAACTGGAGGAACCGTCGAAGACTTGTACATTGTCACTTCTGTGTACCATAAATTTATCAAACTTCAAAGATAAGGGAGAGCCCATGCTGTTTCTTATGGTGAAGAAACATTCTTGATTTTTGGGATAGTCGGCCAAACTAAAAGCGGGAGAAGTCACAGTACCATTGCGAGCTGTAATAGTTGCCTTGCAGCCTTGAATATATCTCAAGCTAAAGCCTTTGCCTGAATCACCCAGACTAGACTTAAAATACAAATACAAGGCACTGCCAGTAGAAATTATAACTTTATCATTTGCATTGGTTTTGCCGGTAAGTTTTGCAATAGGCCGGCTCATGGGCGAGTCACCATCCCGTATTAGCATATAGTCTCGTCCTTCACTGATATCCAAATCATCAACTTCAATGGAAATAATGCGTCCCGGCTGTGCTTTGATTATATAAAGACATTCTAAGCCGCCAGGGTATTGCTTTGGATAATTAGGACTTGTCAAAGTTTGGCGCTGAAGAGTAGCTTTCAAAGTGCCACCACAGCTTTTCGCTTCAGTTTTCCAAGTGGCGCGGAAGCCCTTACGTTCCACATTGCCATCAGTGGTAAATTTAACAATCATAAAGTTTGAGGCCGAGACAAGAGGTTGTGTGGCCAACTCCTGCTTGCCGCTTAAAGTGGCCAAAGAAACTGATTTGTCTTCCGTGCGACCTCCAACCAGAATTTGTACAGTATCAAAAGTTTTTTCGGTTTCAAAATCTTGAAACTGTAAAATAATGTTGCTACCCAGCGGCCCTTCTAGAGTCCACTTACATTTAGAGAGAGGAGCATACTTGTGGGGATAATTGGGACTCTCTATGACATCTCCACCAGACTGCATATGAAAATGGCACTGGCTGGGGCAATCCAATTCATCGGAACCATCACCACAATCATCTGAGCCATCACACTTAAAACTTTGGTTAATACACTTGCCGTTGGCGCAATGTATTGAGTTTTGCGGACAAGCCGAGGAACGACACATGAATGGCAACAAGCTTTCGCAGGTGCCCAAATCCCAGGACTGAAAAGTAGAAGCGAATGTAGCTGCCACACATTCACCGGACTTTGGGTCAGGCTGATGCAAAGACCAGAAACCAGAGTATTGAGAAATTAATGCTCCCGATGCCGACTCTAAGGTATTCGTTCTCAATTCATCCAACGAAGCCAGCCCCAGCCAATACTTGTCCGAAGCACGATAATTCGGATCGTGAGAACGTGCAATCGTTAGTGTATCATTATTTTCCGCAAATGTGTCAATAGCCACCAATTCAGCGCCATACCTTTTATGAGAAATAAATAAAAATTTAATTTTCACCCACAACAATTTTAATTAGAAATGTGCACAAGTGTATGTAATAATTAGGCTATTATACTAGGTTTGCTTAGTAGTGCACTAACATAAATATATTTTAGCTACTTTCTGTTTCTGTGGGGCGGCTATCCACTAGAGATGTGCAGAAGTCGTGAAAAATCGCAAGTGAGAGCGCGATTGCCCTCTTAAGGCAGTCGACGAAGTTCAGGTTTCAAAAACGCTACGCATCTTTTCCTTAAATTCTTTTTCAATGCAATTTACTTTAGCCTGCTAACTGCTACTATACACGAATGTACATTAGGATGGGTCGATTCGTACAGAAAGGAAAAAGAAATATGAAAAACAGAATTCTTGGAAAAGCAAATTGTTGTATATGAGTAGACTTCTTGTTCCAATTTGCCAGCTCTGCATGATAAGGCTTTTGGTGAGTTTTGAAAAAGAAAATAGTTCGGAAAACGAGCGTGTTGAAAATGGAATTGTATTAAATATTAGTGCGAACAAATTGTCAACACAGCAGCGAGTTCTGTGACATTGTAACTAGTAAAGGTGTTTTTCGTAATTGAGGCAGATGAGCAAAACTAGGACACTTTCACTATATGTACAGATACAAACATATTTTGTGAACAGTTTCCCCAATCGGTAAGAACGAGTAATCCGAAATTTGGGGCTGCAGTTGTCTCTAAGCCATGACAACATTGTTTTTTGATTGGGAAACGTTCATCTAGCTCATGGACACGCATGACGTGAGCCAAAAATACTCATGCGCTTATCTCTAGTATCCACATTTTCATACATATACATGAGTACCACATGAGTGGCCACATTCAAATTTTATAAAAATTAATCAAAATATTTTTAGGTTTTTGGAAATCATGCACCACTGCTTTGATTCACATTTTCGTAATTTTTATTGCTTTTAAATAATTTCTGGCAATAACAGTTTATAAACTTTCATTTCCAATGATGATCAATATTAAGAATTAATTACCCACACTTCCTAAAGAACAACTTTGCCCGTCCATACGTGTGTATCTAGGTATAAATATATGCATATGTATATGTGTATGTATGTGTGTATGGGCATGTACTTGTATGAAAATGAAACGTGACTCTTTTAGTGCCACATGTAATCACTTCTATTCGCAGACTATTGTGAAACTTTTAACTGTTTATGTTCGGACGAAATGCAAACATACATATTTACAAGCAGAGAAAGACTTTCTTAGATAAAATTTGTAAACCGTCTTCTTTATGCTGCTCATTTCTGAGAAAGAAAAAAATATGATTTGCTCCAAATTAGAACAGTGGCCACTTGCATTAAACACCAGCTGAAACCTCCCGAATTTTTCATTAAAAAGACACGGCTTGTGTACTGAAACAGATGGAATGTTTATTTATGCAATTTATGAATGAAGAAAGTAAAAACAAGATGATTTTACTTTTTTCCTACAACTGTTTTTTTTTCTTCTTTCTGTGAACTAAATCTCATATTGAAACAAATACGAGTGTGTGTTTGTGAAGTAAAATGAAATAAGATCTTCTTTGTTGAAGTCTTGTCGTTTTTTAATGTCTCAGTTTTTGTGTTGAAAGTCAGTTTTGCTTGGTCTGGCCAAGAGCAAATGTATAGTTTTCATTTTTTAAGATACATATTCATTCATTAACATTTTACTATTCTCTAAATTTGGGTTAACAACAGGCCAAATAAAAATGTATTATTGAAAGAAGAATCTTCGAAAAATAAGAAGGCATCTTAATCATACACACTTTCTTTGATGTTTGTTGAAAAAAAAAATTATCTTGTCTGAAAGTCTTTAGTTAACAATGATCACTAGTATTAGTGAGATTAAGATTTAACTGTTTATTAAAAAGATAAGTTTGGTTA
Organism: Sturmia bella; assembly: GCA_963662145.1. NCBI lineage: Eukaryota > Metazoa > Arthropoda > Insecta > Diptera > Tachinidae > Sturmia > Sturmia bella. The sequence continues at coordinate 68,539,723 of OY759171.1, read as the reverse complement.
TACATATGTATATGCCTACAAACATCTGCACGTACAAGCCCCAAGAGCTTCAGTGCATACAATGTTATATATAATGCAATTACACAAATCAAACACATCAATACATACTTTAAAAAAAAATTGTATGATTTTTATAATAAGTAAATAAATAATAATAAATAAATAAATAATAATAATAAATAATATCTAAACGAAAAAAAAAAAAAAAAATTGGCTCCCGATGTTTTATATATATACATATGTATATATATATATATATATATATATATATATATATATATATATATATATATATATATATATATATATATATATATATATATATATATATATATATATATATATATATGCGTTTTTACTGCTTTTACATAAACTTACCTTCTACACAGTTCAGCACTTTTCTCCCAAGAATGTTTTATATTGAAATATTTATAACAGTGAAGGCCACGTAGTTCCCAACCTGGAATATATTAAATTTAACAATTAAATCTATAAGAAAAAAAAAACATAAACATAAACAATATGTTTGTTGATCATTGGCTTGCATTTAATGTGAATTTTTATGGCTCAAGCTTTCTCTTGACCACTGAGCAAACAGAAAAAACCCTAAGCTTGAAATGAAACACTCAATTCATATAGAAATGTTTGAGAAAATGCAAAAAAACGTATTTATGTGTTTGTTGAAAAACCAAAAACAGAAAACTTGTACTTCATTGCAAAAATAATTTCACCTTAAATATTTTCTCCCAAAGCACATGACGAATGTTTGCTACTCAAAACCGTTTCTAGATATCTTTCAAATTTTGCCAGTAGTTATTCGAATTTCAATCCAATCTCATGAGGCTTACTTACAAAAATAAAAAACTGTGACAGAAATTATTCCGAACGGTTTTGATAACGAATTTTCAATTCGATAGATTCTGTTAAGCCTTCTTCAGGCTTTGTTTGATCGATAGACTATTTAACAGTGTTGCCGCTCACGAATTTATGAAATGAGCACCTCCTCAATTTGAAAACTTTTGAAAACTAAAAATATTATAAATTTTGTACTGCACGAAATTTCTTCGCCACTGCTAAAACTTGAAAATATGAAAAACTATTGTAAATATTAGTCAAAGCGAATTCAAGTTCAAGTCATTTGTTGGTAACTTTTTTATCCACGTTGGATAAATCGTGCAACGATTTATGTTAGCATAACGGCCTTATTGAGGCCAAAATAATAGTCCAGCTTATTAGCAATCAGAGACTGAAAAAAGTAATCAGAAAAGCTAAGAACTGACTTGAGCTTAATGCCTTAAATTAGTGTGTGTTTATTATACAGATTTTGTATTTAAAGAAAATTTTGCTGTTAACTTAAAATTTGGAAAATGCAACTAAAATATATAAACGACTGCATGATGAAAACTATTGGTTGGCCAGGACTCGATATTTTTAAGCTTTCATTAAAAAAAAACTAAATTTTAAGAAACTCATTAAAAGAAATTCAAAATGAGTCAGTCAGGCATGCATAAATTGTACAAACATGTATATACACATGTATTTTTAACGGCTTTTACAAAATATTAGTTAATAAAATTGAAAAGCAATGTGTGTTATTATGAAGCATTTATTTGTTCACCAGCAGGCTTATGTGTGTGGAACGGCACATGCAGTTTTACTTTCTTTGTAATTTTGTAATGAAAGCTGTCAATCAAGGTCTCAAATATGACATTTCATTGGAATCTTGCCTTAAAACATTGAAACTTTCCTTGGCTTTAAGAGTAAAAACTTGTATTTGCTGTAACCAAAAATCAATAAAATATACATACATATATTGAAAACGAAAATGAAAACGAAACCAAACCAAACTTAGTGCCATAAAATTTAAAGTCAAGTTTATTTTGTTGGCTTAAAATAGATTTTTCATTTTGTTTTGCTCCAACGAAGATACTTGTCTCATTACCAAATCGAGCAATTAGTTGCTAAAGCGAAACCCGATTAAGACTAAACTATTGAAACAATTCGTTACTAATTTTCAAAACAATTTTCAGGGTAAACGGGTGTTATATTAAAAGGAAGTTTATTTAAAAGTCCTTTTTGGGATATCTTTTCAATACAATTTGAGCTTAAAAACAAATAGAAAAAGACAAGTAAGTAATACTAGTGCACTTTTAGCAGCACGTACTTATGGTACGTATGACTAAGACGGACAGATTAATTTCAGTGTCAATGCAAATTGAAATATACGTTTGCGTTAATTTGATTTCAAACTTCATGGCAACTTGTTTCTGCTTTTGACACTTTGGCATTTCAATATCTTTTCCATGCATTTGCATGTCGAAGCAAATTATGGATTTTAGCTTGGAATAATTGAATGTCAAGAGAAGACTTCTGTAACTATATTTTCAAAAACAAAATCTCAATTCAATACATGCACTTTTGATTTGCAATAAAAGAAATATTTAATTTGAAATGAAGCAATTGAAATGAAGCCAGAAAAGTGAACAAGCTGCTACACTTGTCACCAAAGTTGAAAAAAGAACTTGGATAATTTCCGGCTTAGCTAACACCTGTAGTTATGGAGGCTTCATACAGCCACTATTTTAATTTCTAACCTAAATAAACTTTATATCTAATAAATAGCACATAAGCTATATATTCCTCTTCATTGTGGTTGGCGGTCTTGCGGCCAAGGTCTGGCCTGGGGCGCTAACAGGCCACTATACCTGCAGGAAGCATCTGCACAGAATGGGATTATCCAGTACGGCAACCTGCAGACTTGGCGGAGAAGAATAGGAGACAATGAAACACTTGATTATTGAATGTGTGGCACTTGGCCACAGAAGACACAGGCCTATAAATTGGGTTCACAGGACTTGCAAGGGCTTCCACAGAAGGAGCTAATACTGTTTCTTGCTGTATTAAACTCTTGAGGGAAAAGGGTTGCACAATAGATCATGCACACTAGGTTTTGGGTATCCAGGGAACATCTTAAGGAAGTTGCAACATAACTTGACTAGAAAAAATTCTAATTTAAAATGTAAAACTAAAAACTATTTTAAAATAATACTTGTAACCAAGGATTTTCAACAAAGTCGCTGATTTTTGAGGCTTTGAGTCAATTGGATTGAAGTGCTTTTTCAGTTAATAGATTTGCTTTTTGCAAGATTTTATGAATCGAAGTTTAACAGTAGTCTGAGTCATGAGAATAAGAATATTTTCCTACATTACACAATCAATAAGAGAAACTTGAAAAACTTAATATTCACAAAATTAATTAACAATAAATAACCAGTTTTGAAAAGTACGTTTGAAAGGATTTGCCTTAAAGTTTTATATCGGTATTCATAAAAACTAAAATCTTGTTCATATAAATACATTTTGAATCGAAGTTTTCATACGAAATTTGTTCTAAAAACCTTTCAGCAATAATTAAATTTTTATGAAAACAGGTGTTAGATTTTTAAGGTATACGTCTAAGAAAAATACATTTGGAAGCAATACTTTAGATAAAAACCATTAAAAGTAAATACTTTTCAAGGAAAGTATTTTTTCAGTTTGCAAAGAAATGCAGTATTTAAAATTAAAACGTGCAAATCAAAAAAAATGACTGTAAATAAAAAAGTTCGTTTTTGTAAGCGTCCATTAAATACACAAGTACATATGTATGTTTCAAATTCTTGACTTTATAAGCAGTCTGCTGATGTTAAAAAATACTTCAAGCATTACAGTGGACCCATGCATCATTAACATTTTTTTACCATAAACGCAACGTTGTTTACCTTGATGAAATTTACTGCCACTGAGATTTCTCAGCTTCATTGGTTCACTTAGAAAACGAAGCAAAGAGTCGAAACTTGTATTAGACACAAAGAAAAAATTATGGAAATAATATTTCAGTAACTTCAGTTTATATGATTGCCAACAGTTATTTAAATAAAAGAAATATTTTGCAAATAGAGAATAAGCGGTGAGAGTCCAGGTATGAGTTATTACTTGCAAATGTGAATAGTGCAAAGTATGTCTTTTATTTGTCAAAACAACGACAATATCAAACAGACAAGATCAACACACACAAATTTATTCTTTTTGACTTTTTTGCCAAAGAGAATGAATTTAATTACTGCGGTCTTATTTACGGCATACATGTATGTATGAATGTTTCTTTGATATTTCAATAATTGATTAGTATTGTCAGCAGTTTACTCTTTACCTCTCCAGAATTTCAATTTTGCTTAAAGTGTATAGTTTATGATCTAAAGAATTGTTGAATGTTCATTATTTTACGCCTAATTGCGTATTAGTTTGGCTTAGTGCTAACTGTGCCACTGTTAAGCTCTTTGTACAACACACACACACACACACACACACGTGCAAGCACGCACTAGCAAAAAGCACTGGTAATTTTAAGTTGGCCTAAAAACGCATGTATGTCTGTCGAATAGAAATTTTTGAGACATATTTTAGTAACTAACAACAATGGTTGATTTCGCTTTAGTAACGGTTGAATAGATTGTGTGTGAAATTTCAAATCAATTTTGAAAAAGTTCACTGAACTTAAAGATTTTAAGGCAAATATTCTTCCAAGAAACATTGCTTTTCTTCTTAATTTCAATGAGTTTTGATTTAAAATCAAGTTTGCTGCTCAAAGTATAAAAAAACATCATTCATTTTTCGCACTCGGCTGCTTATGAAATGCGAGCTGTAATAGCTAACGTCTTAAACAGTTAATTTCCTCCACTCAACAAAATTGCATGGCTGACTAAACAAACAAGAATGTTGTGCTTTTGTATACATACATTTCATTTTATTTTTTTTAGTTTTTAGCTTTTTCATAACTATTTATTAGCAATTTAACCTACAAGAAGATAAATTGTTAAATGTATAAGTTTGCGAGTGAAGAAATGCATGCATTTCTTCACTCGCTTACACACATCTAACTGCACCATAAAACAGTTATTTGTGCGATTTAGCGCTTTATTTTCTTTTCCTCTGCTTTTATAATATAGATTTGTTTTGTGTAATGCAGTCAGTGGCGAGAAATTTTCTTTTTCTAGCATTTCATTTCATTACGTTTTAGTTTTTTATTTATTCCTTCAAAACCAGTTGATCCTGATATTTAATTTTGTTTTTGTGTTAAATATTTATTACTTTTAAACTTCCATTTACTAGAGAAAAATCAGATAATATATATAGAAACCTAGTTATTTTATTGAACTAACCTATTTTTAAAACCTCTTTACAAAAAAAAAATTCCTACATGCAGCCAACATACACACACACACACACACACACACACATGTATGCATGTATATTTCTTTATAAAAATACAACGAAAGAAAACAACGTTAAGAAGAACGGAATTTAATGCAAGAAGTAGTAGATAACAGCCACAACACCAACAACAACAATAACCACTCAATGTGTAAGAAAAATCAAAAGACTTAAGCAAGAAACCTGTTTACCATACTCACGTAATGCTCTGCCAGCCAGCGAGCGAGCGAGCGAGCGAACAAAAAGCAGCAACCGCAACACCAACAACACAGATTTCATATATTAACTGGCTGTGTTTGTGTTTTTGTGAGTATGAGTATGGATTTGATTTTAGAATCCATTTTTTTATTCTTTAGGGTTTCTATTTTTTCACTTTTTTGTACTATTTTATAAAAATAAGTCGTGTGAGCCACTAATGTACTCGTATAGCTGATAATAGGATCTCATTAAATTTATTTATTTCTTACATACAAATACATGTTTGTATCTTCATATGGATTGTATAAAGATGACTAGCAAATCAAATGGTTAACTCAGTTTAATTTTGATGTGTCTGACAAAACACTTTACATACAGAAATTAAAAGAAAGACAAAATCTATTGTTTAGCTTACAGTTCACTAGTGATCTTGTTATATTTTAATGGTCTCATTTATAAATAAAATATTTTATGTCTTGATTGACAAGTTTTTTTTTTTAGAATATTTGTCCAACAGTCGTTTAAGAAACACAAAATATTTTTTTTGGAAACATACCAACAAATAGTCTTATTTTGGTTCTTATCTGATCAAAAATCGTGAGTAGGAAGAGTATATCAATGTATGTATTATTTATCCCTTGCCTAAATGTTGACATACCGCGACTGATTTTTTACGAGTGTCACTGTTTGGTGATAAGAATAAAAATGCACAACTTTGGTCAATATATATAATAAAATATAAATAATATATACACTAGAAAGGGTTGTAAATGAATATTATTTACGCGGTAGTTATTACTATAATCCACGACTACTTTTAAGAATGCTTGCCGACGAAACCATGTGTCTAAGATCAAAATCGTACTTCCGACTTTTAGCGAAAAAACTTTTGAAAAGCAAAGAAATTAAGAGTTTCTCTTTAAAAATCTCAAGCTCGCTTTTGATTTTAGACCCATGATTCCATGGACAAATCTTCCTAGAATTAGTCGTGGTTTGCGATTTTGACAACCGCTTAAATTGAGCCATTCTAATATACACACATGTAGCTTGCATTCCCCATCAAATACTGGACTTTTAAGAAAATATGAAATATTTGTTAAAAATATATTAAAGCACAAAACATAATATAATTTCAATAATTGGTTCTAATGGAGGAAACAGAAAATAAATATATGTACGTGGTGGCGTTCTGAGAGCGCATTTTGTTTTAGATTTAGTTAAAGTTTCGGCTTTTTGGCAGCATATTTTTATAGAAAATTATATGTTACGTCTTATAACTGAGATCAGGATTATGATGATGGAACATATTAAGCCTCTAAATGCACCGTAAAATGTTAGTTTTTGGATGCATGCTAACAGATTACAAAAAACTAACTCCGAAGTAGGCAGAGAAGGTCATTTCATCGTTCATACAGAATGCAAACTCAGCCGAACACATATATGTATATATTAGTTAGTTCAGCCTGATTACGTACATTTTTTATTTTACTTTGAAATAAACTTACAAGAATTCTATCAGAAACTGAAGTACCAAGCGTGGTTAACATTTCCCAGTTACTCTCTGTGAATTCTAATCATTATAAAAAACCCTTCTTTCTATACGCTCAAAAAAAGGCCAACACCTCAAGCTGGCAGAGAAACTCTTTTAGGGGAAATACAACATTAAACTACTCTGCGTTAGAAATAACATACTTCCTTCATACGGGTACATTATTGCAAAGACAAATTATAGAACCAACCAAAACACATTAATTTTAACAATTTTAACCACTGAAAAGAAAACAACAACAGTAACAATGAAAGCAGTAGAAATGTTTTTTTTTTTTTTTGTTAAATTTCATTGCATGTTTCATTTATTTCCAACTTGAAGAAATATATGTTAAGCCTGTAAGTTTAAATAGCATTCGTGCATACGTTTGTTTGTATAAAGATAAACACATTTTTGTTCATTCGCTTATTTACGTACACATGCATACATACGTAAAGCTGAGTAGGTATGTAATGTATGTTTTTACTTGTTTACATATGTAACAAGTAATGTATATTTCTTAACATTGATACGCCAACAACACAGGTTGGCGTATCCAACAAGTGCTTCGAGCGGTTGGCATTAAATACCGAGAAAAAATAATAATGAAAACCGTTAAAAGTTATTTGGATTGTTGTGTTTGTATCTGGTTTAGTTTTAACTTAACTCGCATATATTTAAAAAAGTTGAACAAATAAATTAAAGGAAAAAAAAAAATAAACAGAAACTAAATCAACTTAATGCATACGAAATAAAAATCAAAAGAAAAATGATCAGATCTGGTCCGCTGGGAAAAAGAGATTTAAACTACATATAAAAATTCTGTATTGAACAGGAATGACTTCTTTTTACTTGAAACACAAAGTGAAGAGGGCGCACAAAAAATGCAAGAAAACGTTTCATTTCGCTTTGCTTGCATACTTGTGTGTGTGTGTGTGTGTGTGTTAATTTATGTATGTATGCTAATGCAAACCGTTACACATTCGCATTAATGTAGCAAGAATAAATTAATGTTTGACTGATTGTATTACAAATCAATACTAATAATCTGACAAGCAGCCGTAACAGTTTTCTATTTAAAAATTTCGTTGTTAAAAAAAGATTTAAATAAAACTTTAATTTTTCAATTTTAGCTTAAACAACGAAAAAGTCAAAACTTCGTTCATTATTTGTTATATAAAGTGAAACGTGGACAGAATATATTTGCTGACATTTGCCGAGATTTCAGTTTCACTCTCATAAATGAAAAGGTCAGAGTGAAAGAAGAAGTGTGTGCGTTAAATGCCAAAGATTAACATAAAATTTCTACTTTAAGTCGCATATGCAGGTATTGAAATATTTTTATTTGGTTTTGTTTTTTCGAAACTTAGTCTTCCCTTCTTTAAGATAATTTATTTACTCCTTCACATTCCATTTAATGTGGTATTAGTTTTTCATACAATTCGCCTAGTTTGGCTGACCCCAGTCCTTTTATTTAATCATCGGTACATTGTACAAGATTGCATTTATGAAAGTAATTTCTGTTGCTGCACACTTTTTATTTAAACTTAAAATACTTCAAAATGTTTCTTACGATTACTTGTGCAGCAACAAGTGCTTAATGTGTTCAATGAAAAAATAAGAAAAATATTAAACAAAACTTACCATTTGGGCATGAAAATACATCATCGGCAGCTTTTACTTTGCAGTCGAACATTAAAAACAAGCACGTGAAAGCGGACAGCCATTTTAAACTGGCCGCCGTCAAGCCTCCCATTATCACAGCTACTTAAAATTAAAACCTTAATTTTATGCGTTTTCTATTTGCAATTGAACAATTGTAATAAAACTGAAAAGAGAAAAAAAAACAAAATATTTAAAAACAAATCAAAAGTCGAAACAATGAGATTTTTCTAGATACTAAGTACTGCATCTTTAAACTCAGTTTTGTTTAGTAATTTAATATTGTTTTTTTTATAGTCATATTCGCGATGTGCAATCATAAAATTTACTTTTTGAGGAACTGAAACTTCTCATTAAAATCCCAGTCAAACGCGAAGGCTGAATTACAGTTAACAATAGAACTTTCATGTGTAATTTAATTGTTTACTGTTCTATTACACATTTATGCTCAAAGCCAACTATTCAAAAGCGTGGAAAAACCTTTAGAACTACAGTTGTTTTGGGGCTAGAAATTTCATAGAAACGGAGTTTGAATTTAGTTTTCTCAAAATGAACCGAAGAACTATTTTTAGTTTAAAAGAACTTTTTAGTGACACTGGTCTGCAGAAACCAAAAACATTTTTGAGCTTTTAAATACAAATGTATACAAAGATTTTTTGGTTTTTTTCATTTGAAATGCGGTGTAACCACAATCAAAATGTTTCACAAGCATGTTTTCAGTATGAGTGATTTCACTCATTGTCGATGTCCCTAATAATAAAAACGAATTTTTACTAATGACATCACAATAGTTGTTGCTTGACTGTGTGTATCGCCCTTTACTCTAAAACATGTAATCATTGCTCGAGAATGACTCGTTCGATTTGGAGGACATTACCACCAAACATTTTGGAAAAAAAATTATCTTGAAGCCAGATTAGGTTAGGTTGATAGGAGGGGAGAAAAAGGCTTACACTTAAGCTTGTGGAGGCCTGCTGTGTATGGAAGTCTGCAAGGACTCGGTGTCATACAGTTCTTTATTTTTCACCAGCATGTACCCCGTAGTTGCTTTATGTTAGCGGAACCGTATTTGTGAGAATTAGGTGCATTGGCATACACTGTGCTCCAATATCTTACTATCTATCGTCTCCACATGCATCTACTCCCGCTATTTCTATACACTTTAAAGTCGATTTCCAAAACAGTTCATGTTTTCTACAAATTCAAAGATATTTGAAAACTGATGGCAATAACATTTCTTTGAATGCAAACTTTATGCAATGGGTTTGTTTTCAAGAAATTCATAAATAAATTCAGGCCAGTACGAGACGGCATCCATACAGCAAGGATTCAGCACTATCGTACAAGTGGCTTTGCCCATTTTACTTGACAGACGCAGGGAACCCATTTCAAAGGGTCACCTTTAGATTTCAACTTTTTGTAGTTTTAACTTGTTCGTTGCGGCCGAGTAACCACATCTTCCGTGAAAATTTCAACTCTCTAGCTCTTGCCGTTTGGGCAAGTGGGCCTGTGAAGTCTCAGTAAAAGTATTCATCCAAAAAATGTATTTCAACAATATTAAATTTTTTATGAATACCGGTGTGCTTATAAATACAAGTTATTAAAAAGCAAAGTGTCATAAGTCATAAGTCTTGAAAATTGAATGACAGATGTTGACTTTATGCACATTTAAGTGAAAAACCATGCATTAGTCTTCTGGAATCAGATTCGAATACTTTTTTTGATATTTCTACACCCCTTTTATAATTTTTTATCAGAATGTGTTAAACCCTCCAAAGAGGGTTAAGTACAACATTTACATATTTTTATTTTAGGATGAGCCTTACGAATTTCTTCCACAACTTTTTGATTGCCGCTTATCGTGCCGCACAATGTTATTAACCTTTGGATCATTATGTATATTAGATAAAAAAGCAGAATTAAGCATAATTATCTTATCTACATACTCTGTACTTAGCACACGAACCAAGTACTTACGTATATGTAGATTGTTTTATTCACCTAAATAGTTGTGGATTTGTATGTAATCTTTTACATTCGTAAAGCAATGCAGGCAACACACAATTCACGCTTGATAATTGTCTTCTATAAACGTGGGAATTCAATAACGCACCCTAAACGTAAAAATGTAATCCACCAAACGAATGCACACACATACACACACACACACACATGTGCATCAAAGCCCATACACACTTGTAAACAAATGTGCTCGTATTACCAACACAATGTCAGTCAGTCAGTCAGTCAATCAGTCAGCTTGTTAATTTGTCTCTTGACTTACCTGTTTTTGTGCGACAAACAGTCAGTTGTTGTAATAAGAAAACATCAAAACTACAAGTGCCATTTTTTGTTTGTTTGAACACAACAAACGCATTGGCTTCATCGCAAATTGGTAAGCCATAAATAATATGAAGGAGGGGAGCTCCTCGAATAGCCAACATGTGAAAATGGTATGAAAATCACTATTCTGAATAAGAAAAATGTTTATCTCTAGATTACTAATGGAAATTGTTTCGCAACAAAAAACCCTTTCAGACGACGAGGTCATAATGAAGGTTTACAAAAAAAAGATAATTCAGATCTGCTTCGGTAGCGAAGGATACATAAATTCCCGAAAAGGTTATTTTGCTCATGATTAATTACTGACTGAGAAAAAGCTGGAGCTAATCAAAAAAAAGTACCCGATATTTGAGACCATGTATATACTAACTAATTGCCTTTGAAATGCTTTTGTCATAAACTGCGACAGTCCTTTAGTTTTTTATTGCATCGCTTAGTTTGTGCTATAAATTGTTTGTGAAATAGTCAAACTAAAAATTGTTAATAATTTCATCGGGATTGATGAAAAATTGAGAAAGATTTTTTTCTGATAAAACTGGAGTGATTAGGATTTTAAAAAATGGAAAATTTATCAATAAGATTAATTATAGACAGTCAGCCATGAGGAGCTCAGGTAGTAGGATGGCTATACGTTGCTGCTTACAAATACGGTTCGAAGCATTTTCGGTGCTGATGAGCGAATATGGTATTATTACAAGCTCCTACAATCCATTGTCTACCCAGCTACTTTTAGGCTAACACCAGGCCAACAACAACCGCTGTGAATGAATGAACTTTAGAGTGCAATTTAAAATTATCTGTGTTAAATATTTTGTTCTTCTATTTTTTCCAACTTTTCTAGCACATTAGTTTTGTCTAAAACAGGAATAGTATTAAGCAACTATGTTTTGAAATTAAATTAGAACTGCCTGTCTGGAATGTATTTGACAATGTGTGTTTGCTGGGAAATTATTAGAGATGTTCAAACAGAAGACGTTGGATGATGTGGCTGCTGAATTCCTCGTAAAAAATGAAGACAAAACAAAACCAACACATATGCAAGTATTTATGTGACTGTGTACACCTGCAGAGTAATTTTTATATTTTCTCTGTCAATACATAAATATAATAAATTTTTATATAAAATAAACACTTTCTTATGAACTTTCACTTTAGCAATAGCGGCAAGTACTAGTACTTGTGTATGCAATCAGTTGAATATCATTTTCTGAACCTGTAGTGGTAGTGAACAACTTTTTTGTTTCTTATGGTTTGTCTCAAAATAAAGGTTGGTTTGGTGAACATGCCGCATGCTTTTTTGTTTCGTTTTTTTTTTCTTTTTGGCCAAGCTGCATTACACTCGTAAATACATTAAAAGTCTGCTTTTCGATTAAACTCTTATTAAGCAAATTGAAGTTTCCCTGGCAATTGTTTGTATCTTTTTGTTTGCTTCTTAATTTGGTAGAAAAAAAAATGGAATTCCTTATATACATATGTACATACATATTTTTTTAAATGCCAAACATTTTTTCTCCTTTTTGTTGTTGTTGTTGTTTGCAGTCAAAAAAAAACCAGTACTGTTTTTGTTATTTGAAACTGGTTTTTAGTTGATGTTTTTCTGGTGGTATTTTTTATTTCGTTTCTTAAGCCAGCTCTATTTACAATGAAAAAAAAAATTAAGGGAAGTTGTTTCTCAATTCGAAATAATGTTTATGAAGCTTGTTAAGGAAAGCAAAATGTGTTGCAAAACATTTTGTGGCAGACAAGGACCAATAGTGCGTAATATAAGCAGGTTCATTGCTAAAGTTCGTAAGTTTCTTTGCTGGTACGCCAAGACGAGAGCGTACTTGTATATCCGTAGGCTCCAAGTCTACTCATACCGTCCTTTGAAAATGTGGGCACCTTTGAAAATGAGAACACACCTATCAGGCTATAGTGACAGATTTTTTTGTATCCGCTGTCCCTCAATACAACACGATGACGTAACTTGCCATATTTGCTGGCCGTTGTTTAATTAGCTGAAATTGTGTTGTCAATTGGCGGAGAAGAAGGTGCATTGACACTGTTGGATTGCTTTTGGGGTTAAAGAGAAGTGTTATGGCAACAAATTAGAGACAATTAAGAATTTGAAGGCAACATTCGTGATGCCATTTTGCCGAGATACGACACCATACAATCGAAAACTTGCTAGTAAATTGGTTCAGTCGAATGTGGTAGTGTGCTGGCCGCATATGGCAGTCATGCCATATGCTTCAAATAATATTCCTTCGCTGACCGGAGCAATTATACTTCAAAACAAAAAAATAAAGTTGAAAAATTTCAAAATGCATATATTTTATTGCAGTTTGAAGCTTAAAGTTGCAATATAATTTTGGTTTTTATATGAAAAGTTACTTGCTTAATTAATTCAATATTTTGATATTTGGAGAATGGAAATATTGAAATAGATCAGCAGATGGATTTAGATTTTTGTTTTTCTTTGCTGAGTTTAATATGCAAGACACGGGAGTCAGACATGCCAAACAGCATCAAACTACTGAAACAAGCAACATTTGTAAAACAAAAATGGCCCATCAAGATCGAAATGCAAAATCAAAAGAACACAAAATTTTGCCAGACATCCACATAATTAATTAATTTACTATTGCTTATCGTTATCTATGATTTGTTCGTTGGTGGCAGTGCTCCGTTTTGAGTCAGAAATAATCAGAATCACATCGCCTATTTTCCACGAAATTAAATAATTTAGTTCCGGTGGTCTTTTAACAACATTTTAAACTCCGAATTGATACTCCCCTTCACATTGCAGCAAATCTAAGACTCAGGTTGTGTTTCAAATTTGTCTAATCACACATTTAATTATTTATCACATATTTAACTATTTATTGCAAAATAAAAGAAAGCGTGTTCGAAATTCGTTAACAACATGCCATAAATAAAAATGGATTTCTTTTGTGCGATAAATTAAAAGGAAATTATATGGTTTTTGTGCGGACATGTTTGTTTGTATGCATCTACACACACACACATGAATGAATTCAACTATAACTTAAACACAAAAGTTTTTATTTTGTTTTTTGGAGACTGAAACTACAGTTGAATCATCTATGAAGGCCACGACACGACAGCATAATTGTGAAAAAATAAATATAAACGGCCAAGCAAAAAACTTAATTGGGTTAATAATATTTTAACATAATGTGAACCTTTTACACCTTTAGGTTAAAATAAAACTTAATAATAGTATTAATTTTATGAGCATTTGGCCAAAGATTGAGAGATACATTTGACAACGAATTGGGAGGCTGTTGTAATGGTTTTGAAACTCTGATTTGAATTTTTTTTTTTTTTTTTTTAATTGACACAACAGAAAATAAACCTGAAGAGCCAAACAAAAGAAAACTCAAGACACTTGCACACCTTTTGCAAGTTTACATACATACATGCATGCATTGAATTCATAACAGATTCCAATTTATATTTTAGTGTTGAACAATTTTATTTCGCTTGAATTTTAATTTAATACCAATAATTTTATCTTTTGTCGGTTTGAAAAATGACTAAGAGTCTGCCGGTTTCATTAGCTGGTTCAACTGGTTTTAATTTTTTTTTTTTTTAATATTTCAATTCGTCAAAATTCCACTTTTTGTTTCGAGCGTGTGTATTTTGAGCTATTGAAAACTGTTGAAATATTTTGCTCAGCAACCTGAGTGATTGAGAGACCGACCGGACCCCAGCTGCTAATAGTAGATAAGAAACACTTGCGCTTGTTTCCATTATTAACTTTTTATGATTTCTTGACTAAAATTGGTAAAGTAAAGTTCATTTTTGTACACTTTTCGCATTTAGTTTTTGGCAGGGAGTATGATTTTTGAGAGGCCAAGTTTTTTTGCTTTTTTTTAAGCAGAAAGTAGTTTAATTATAAAGAACTTTAATTTTTCTAATTGTTAATCTTTGGTTTACTATGGTAGTTTTTTGTTTTATTTTTTCAAACTCAAATATCATGATTTGAAAATTAAAAATGGCATTGAATTAATTTCAAATCATTTAGAAGCAGCAATAGAGTAAACACGTAAAATAAAACATAATAAAATGAATTCTGTAGAAAAAAAAAAAATTCACAAGCTTGGCTTGTATTGTGTGTCGTCGCTGTAACCACCAAATCAGTGAAAAAGTCCATATATGTTTTTGTAACATCTTTTGTTTACATTATATCTTCGTAAAAATATTTGTGAAGTCATCTCTACCTTAAAACTTTTTGTACAAATAGAATTTCATCTTTTTTATTATCAAGAAAAATATTTAACAAAAACTCAACCTAAAAACCCCAATCCAAAAGCATGAGTCACCAACAACAACAAATTTATTAAAACAAAAATATTAATAAATTAAAAACAATTTGAGAGATGAATTTAGATGGAATACAAAATGAAAACATTAATACCAATTATTAAATACTTGTTTAGGAACAAAAAAAAAGCTATTGCAACACTTTTACTTTTATTTAGGGAAAGTATTTAAACAATTGAAAATTGCATTGCAATCACAATGGCTGTTTTAGATCATGACACCAGTACAACATTTTTAGCTCAAATCATTCTTGTTAAAATCAAATAGAGTTGAAGAGGTTCAATTTCTAACGATGCTCTTTTTACTTTTCTTTGAGGTTGTAAAATGGAACTCAATTATCTGAATTGATATAATCAACGCGTTGTAAATCATATACATAGTTCGAGTATATATTTGAATTAATGCTACTCTGTTTGATTGATTTTCATTGCATGGAGGATTCTGTTAGTGGCCTTAGAAAAAAGAACTTCCTTAAAATCGATTGCTTGGTGTGATCCTCTTACCAGCTCCTACTAATTGGTTTTGAAAGGACATGAACTTTTACTGGAACAACTGTCATTATCTGTCATTTTAAGTATTTGGTGTAATCTTAAGAAATTCTGCATTGTGTGAAAATTTTGATTTCCAGCACTAAAGGGCGAGTCCCTTGGAATCTGTGATACATTGTCTGTCAGCTTTTACAACTGACATGGGCTTAACAATGGAGAGGGTTGACACTCGCACTGGTAGCTTTTACTACTTTACTACTACTATTATTCAATACTTTACATTTGGGTACGCAGTACTACTCATTATTTTGAAAATTTTTTTGAATATTTAAGCAAGGGGTACAACAAATTTACACATATTAGAGTGAGTGAGAGTTCATATGAAAAATGGCAACAAACTTCCAATGGCTTGTTTAATTTTAAAAGCAAAACAATTTCTTCTATTTTAAAAATAGATTTGAAACCATTAGGAATAGATTTGAAACCATTAGGAATATTAATTATTAGCTAATATTAACTATTATCATAACTTTAATACCACTAGTGTTTGATAGTGCAAGAATGAAACATTTTGTATTAATTTGAAAGGAACTAGCTTGAAGTTTAGCATACCATAAGAGAAAAATGTAGTTTTATTATTGAACAAATGTCAATAAAAAATTTGTACAATAAACGTTCAGTAAACATGAAATATTTGTTTTTATGAATAAGTCAGTAAGCATTTAATTAAGTTCATATTTAAATTCGTCTTGAAGCTTTTAGCAACAAAACTTTCATCGCCAACATTTTTGTAAGAACTGGAAAAAACCAAATTCCCATAATTATATTAAAATTAGTTACACAAATAACTTTCTACAAAAACGTACTTCAGTGAGTGACACCAAAACGACTAAGAAACATAATTAGAAAATGTATTTATAATACATAAATATGGTGGCAGTTATGAGAAACGGACATGGTTACTAAATGAAGATCGATTTAATGGGTTTTAGAAACCTGCTGTAGGCCAAGAATTGTATCTAGTAGTTGCATTAAACTGTTTCCAAGTTTTTCTACATTCATATTATCACTTACCTTGAAGGTATTTTTTGAGATATGCTAAATTTATCCACTTGAATGCTGAAAAGCTTTTTTGCCTCTCGTTTAGGTATCCTTGTTGGTGTAGACGAAACGGTGCTTAAAGGTTTATGGCAGCTTTTGAAACTTTAAAACAAGTTTTTTTTTTCAGTAACTTTCTTTTTGAATAATTATAAGTTTTGTTTTAATGCTGGAAAAGTTATAAAACAAAAATATTTTTAACGTTGAAGTTTAAAAATGTTTTAATTATCAGTTAGAATAAAAATTCGAAATCATATTGTTGGCCACTCCCTCTGCCAACGATATGGAATGATGTCAAAATAGCTCAAGAATTTTGAAAAGAGAAATACAAAACAAAAATATGTTAATTATTGAATACATTAATTCTTGGCAGTAATTTGGCTGCCTGAAACTGATTTGTATTGATAGTTTTTGTTTTTATTGTTGTTGCATTCTCAACGCGAGAGCAGAGAACATTTAAGCGCAAGACTTAAGCAACAAACTTGTTCTTCAAGCGCTGGGGCCAAGATTGTGGAGGTTGTGTTAACATTTCAGATTTTCTTGTTGTTGTCGTTTTTGTTGTTGGTGTTGTTGTAATAAGCAATACTATAAGAGTAAGCACTCATGGATACTGGGTTTCTGTTATTGTGATTAGACCAAGACATGCATTTACATACATACATTTGTACATGAGCATATTGTTATGTGTTCGATGTTGGAAAATTGCCGTTTTATTTTACTACTATAAATTTTTTACTATTTTTCATTATAATTTCTTGTGTTGTTTTGCTTCCGTTTTCTTTCTGTTCTCTTTGGCTGGCTTAGAAGAAACTTAGGGAGAAAAGAAAACCATAAATTCCAAGCAACACTTGTTGAATTTACACTACAATAATTGTTGTGGCTGCGGTTTTTGTTAAAAGATATTTGCAAAATGGAGTTGCATTCAAATGTACATATGCATATATATTTTTTACATCATACGGCTCTCATTCATTTATTAAGGCATAGAAATAAAATGTAAGTCATTTGCTTATTTAAAAAAGAAGCTTTGAATTTATAAGGATATTATTGATTATGTTTGTAAGCACCGTTTTTAAATTGAAATAAAACTTGTTTTTCAATAATTTCATACATTTTTTTGTTTGCTATTTTAATCCTTTTGTTTAAGAAAGTTGTACATGATGATTTTTTGTTGTATTTACAAACACTCACGTTTAACAATTGAACAAACACTAGCAAGTCAACATACTCTCTCCGTTGCTTCAAATTTACTACTTTTCCTGAAGAAAGTAGTTTTTAAATCACTATAGATTTCTTAGCCGTTTAGTGTACCGTACCACACAAAGGCCAAACACTCACTAAAATCGCGTTAGTAAAATTTTTTGATCTACACTTTAAAACCGTGTTTTCATCAAAGTGGTATGGGCAACTTTACGGATAAAGAAACACAAAAACAAAATACCAACAAGACCAAGAAAAAATCAACAGCAACTTTAAGCTGAAAGTTGTTTGAATAGATACAGTAAGAAGAAAAATAAGCACAACAACTGAATCGCACATTCATACACACACTGAAGGCTTATAAACACCAACACTTCTACAAACTACACTCTCTCGCCATATGCACGTATTAAAGCATTAAAACATACATACATATAAATTATAATTTTTATTTATCGTTTTTAAACGGGTTAAGGAATGTCTTGCGTTTCTGGTTTCTTAACGTTTCTTCTTATTCAACCGGTTGATGCATTTGGCATTATCTATAAACACTCTCAGAACAAATACGTGCATCACAAGCAACAGGTAAACAACGACTGAAGGTGTGCGGCTTCTTATTTCAACCACGATCCATTAAGTGACTTAAAATTTTTGTTTCTATAGAGATGAGTTTGTTTCGCTGTAAGAATTCAGGTACCTTTTTGGTTGAGTTCAATAATAGAAGCCGCTGTTACTGCTGCCAGATTTTATTTCCGCTTTAAAAGTGAGTAAAATAATGAATTTTGTTATTTATGTATTTGCTATAAGAGTCAGCTGAATGTATTATTTTAGGTCTAAAAATTGGCTTTAAAAATTTTTTGCTGTCTTTTTCAGCCGTCTATATGACTCTTAATTTTTTATATATTTTTTTTAAGAATGCAAATCGTAGCAACCAACGGTAGTTCGTTGTCTGAAGGTTGTGAAGAAAAGTAAAAGTGCTGCGAAACGATAAAATTGTTTTCTCCAATTGTTATTCCTACAACCTTATATATTTTTTAGATTTTTATTGTTTGGTTTCTTAAGAAATGTTGTTCAAAGAAAAAAAAAAACTGGTCTTTAAGATTTGGTTAATTTCAAACCTGAGGACGAATAGGCTTCTGTATCGAACTTTTTCTGCAAGTAAAACATGTACTACTTACATGAAACCATGAGAATTCCATTAGGTTTATAATTGCGCACGAGTGGGCCTAAAAGGTACCAGTTCGCTTAAATTCGTGTACTATTCTCATAACTTTAACTCTCCTCTAACAAAGACTCACTCTCTAAATATAAATTTGCCGTATTCACAGATTTGAACGCGGCAAACTTCTCTCATTCAAACATGTAAAATAAAGTAAGAAAATTAATAAAATAGACGTTAGAATGAAAATAGATAGATAAGACTGCAACATTATAACTGACTACAAACACAGATGCTGCTAGAATCGTATTGTTTCTTTTGTTTCAAAAGGGACGTGTGAATTCGTTTTCAATTCTTCGATTTACGAAAAAAAACTAGAAAATGAAAATGAAAAAACTCAAGTAGAAATCTTTTTGTTTTTGTTAATACTTTACATGTGGAATCCCAAATCTGGTTTGTTGTAGGTATGTGTGTGTGTGTGTGTGTGTGTGTATGCATGTGTGTGAATTACTTGTGAGTATTGTATTTCTTTCAAGATCACAACCATTTAAAACCTGCAGCGTTGCAAGTTGAGTTACTTTTTAGGCAATTTTATGGGGATTACTAGAAGTTCTTGCTTTGGAAATTCCCAACAACTAAAATGTTAATAATAAACTGATGGCTTTGAAGAAATTGTTCAGTAATCTTTTTTCCTTTTTAAAAGGAATTTAATGCTTATGTAAATATCCATATGTATATACTGCTTTCAAACGAGTGTCATAAAAAAGGGAAAGGAAACGTACATATGTTACTTTAGCATATATACTGACCTCTTATGTGAAACACAATAATGGAAATTAGTAGTTTTTTCCTCAAAATATACCAATATCGATTAAAATTAGATTTCGAAGCAGTAGGAGGAAATTAAATTTTTGCGTATTAAAATTAAAAAAGTAGTGTAAATATTTGTTTAAATTAGGAACTGTGACAAAAAAGAATAAGTGCTGAAGATCGCCTAAAACAAACTTTTCCAAGTACTCACACGCAAATTTTCAATTTCAGGTTTATAAAACTTATACGAAGTTCCAGAAAAGCCACAACAAACTTATATTATACTTGTTATATTTCAATGGGAATTATGTCCGTAAGAAGTAAGGTATGCACAACAGATAGTGGTAGCAGTGCAAACGGTTGAATTGGGCCATATTCCACATTACATTACGTTTCAATGGGCAATCTCGTTTGGAATAAGAACCTTGTGGTATTTAGAATTGTAATTGGATATAAAATCTTAAGAAACATTAAGAAATATTAAGTTATTGAAAAACCGAAATCCGGGAATCGTACCCGGATGTGGAAGCACATTAAAACATATGTATACGCATTGTAATGGCATATACTTCATAAGATAGATTACCAATCATACGTGTCAGCTGCACAATGGTAGATCCATTCACGGATATTATAATTAGATTGCTTATTTAAGGGCTTTCTTCCATAAATGTAGAATAAAAGTTTATGTGAGACGTTACGCAAGAACTTGAGACTTCGATATAAAACCAACCTACTGGCAGCTACGATATGTTGACATTTCGACTAACTGAGCACATATGCACAAAGAAGCGGGGTATTATCAAGAAAAAAAATACAAGTCTATTCTGAATATCACTTTGCTTGAAATCCCGTGATTTCCAATAATAAATTGCGGTGGTTTGGGGTTAATCCTTTTAAATATTATTTAAGACTTCATTTATAATACACACAACTTTATGCTGATTTTGAGTTTCGAAATCACGTGATTTGTAGAACAGGCCCAATAAATACAAAATACATAAATACAGTAAGCAAAAACATTAATTTATGTATTACACTGTCGATCTGAAGACATGCTTATTAAGAAACAGCGCAGACGCAACAATCTGGGTTGTGACGAATTTTCTGTTGCAAGCTTATTGAAATTTATATAAATGAAATAAATAAAGTAAATATTTCGAGTAAAACAAGCTCATTTCTGTGGAACTCTAGCAGCTGTTTTTCTGTGTTATAACTTTTTTTTTTTTCTTTACAACAAATTTCAATAGTCCAGCTGAAAACAATAACTTTTTTGCTTAAATCTTACATTGTCCTAAGCACCAACCATCGCATGTGTCATTTTCTTGTCCATATGGTGGAACGAACAACAACGTGCTGACAAAAATGGTCTGTAAAAAGTTGCTTTAAAAGCAGAAGAGCAGAAACAAAAGTTCTTAACGGAAGTGTCGTCCTCTTAATTTAGAAATGGAAAAAGTGACACATCCGTTGTTTACTCTTTTATTTTAAAGAAAACAGCACCACAATAAAATGCAAAATAAAAGTAAAAAAAAAAACTTTACATACACACACGCATACAAACTCTGCGATTGACCCATTTGGCCGTAAGAAAAGCAACAAAACAAAATTAATACACCTTATAAGTGAAATAAACCGTTTAAATTAATTTTTTTTTTTTTTTAATTCTTGTCACAAAAAATGAATTGAACATTCTGTGCACATCAAAATCAAGAAATCGAAAGAATAAATTTCTTTTCTTCAACATGCAAAAACCAAAAACTTTGAATAGAAAGAATAAAACATGTCCCCCATTCACACTTGAGGCGGCAGTTGTTATTTTTATAGTTTGCATGCAGCCAGTAAATACCTACATACTTCTTTTTGCCTGTATGTAGGTTAAGACACTAGAATGTGGCATGTTTTTTTATTTTTTATTATTATTAATTACAAACAGCGCTACAAGTTCTTTTTTCAGTTCAGTTTTTTCTTTTTTCTTTTTGTTATATTAAATGATAACATGGTTGAAAGTTGGAATTGTTTTGCCTCCTTGTGATTTAAATATGAAGAAACAGGAATATCCAGTCATTTGCAACATTTTTAATTTGCTTAGAGCCGTGTCATTCGTTAAGAAATAGAATTTTCAGCAGCACAAGAAGTGGGCAGTTTCATGCAACAATTTCATTCACTCAATCCCTCATACGTACGTCCAAATTCAACAAGTGTGAGCCGATTCTTTCGTTATCGAGGTCAGTAGGCAAAAACTGTAAAGCCGACACACAAAAACGACAACAACAATCGCAACAATATGCTAAAGCATGTTAAAATCTATTAAAATAGACGTAAATAGCAAATTTGAGGAAAAAGAAAGAAATTCGTTCTTTAAAACAAAACAAAATAAAACAAGGCAGATGATATTGGGCGTTAGCGCTTGAAGACTAAAAAACACAGACACACACACACACACATACAAAATTGTTTATATCAACAACTGCTTGTAAATATGTATTTAATTTGTAGTTGAAATGAGCACAACAACACAGGTTAAATACTTAATTGGAAATATGTAGAAAATAAATATTCTTCGTCGGTCTGTGTGCCTTTTTGCTGCGGTTAATGGAAAAACGGCCGGTTACCTGTTGCATTCGATTAATCATGCAGCCCCGCATGATAAGGGAATGATGATTCATTCACTCGTTCAGATGTCCGTTTACTCAATACGATCCTCAAATTATACAAATAATTGTAATTAGGGTTTGCATATGTGTGTGTGTGTGTGGGTGTGTGTGTGTGTGCTGCACATTAGAAATCTCCCAAGCCAATCATTTGGTATGGCAAACAATGAAATCTGGCTAAAGAGACTGCCTATAATGGGCGTAGAGAAATTTTTATTTCAAGTCTAACGGTTAACATGGTTAAATTGGTAAATTGGCCAATAGCTATCAAGGTTGTCATCAAACCGTTGCCTACAGTTATCGAAGAACGACTTTGTTCAGAAAATGTAAAGTTTCCAAGCTGTCATGTAAACACTTCATTCAAAAATGAGACATGAGTATTGAGACTTGAGGCCCAAATTAAAACAGAATTGAAAGTGTTAGCTGGAGGCTTGTCATTTAGAAGTGAGCTGCAAAATGAAGCCGCACTTAAGACGGTTATC
The DNA here is from genome assembly GCA_963662145.1 of Sturmia bella. NCBI lineage: Eukaryota > Metazoa > Arthropoda > Insecta > Diptera > Tachinidae > Sturmia > Sturmia bella. Next base: position 68,516,522 of record OY759171.1, on the reverse strand, counting down.
AATTTCAAGTATGCACATACTTCCCATGGAATTCGGAGGTGTTTGTAAAAAACAACCAACTGAAAATCAGTTGGCAGCTAAAAAGAAAATTTTGCGTTTGTTCAAATAGCAAGAGAGCCCAAAAAAAAAAAAAATAAAGGCATGTTCTCACACTCGTCAAGTGACTTGAAAATGCCAATCTTATTTTTAGATGTGCTGTCTCTGCCATGTTGTTTTTGATCAGCTGTTTGCGCAAGTCGCCAGTGTATGAGAAAACAATGGGCAAGAAAAATTGGCAAAACCAAAGAACATGTTTCAATCTTAATATGTTTAATGAAACCTAAAAGCAAAATCACCTAGTTTTAATACAAAGAGAAAGAAAAGTTTAGCCTATTGTAAATTCATCAGTTCCCTTCAGTATACCATAGCGATTTGAACTCGCCAAAAGTCTAGAGTTTGCGATTTACAAAACACCTATTTTGCACATTCAAATCACAATTGCAAATATTATGTGAGATGAGAGTGTCAGAGCATGCCTGCTTAGAAAACCGCCAGCGGTTTTGTTAAGAAATTAATTTACATAATTGTTAGTCACATTAGTAAATGAGCAAAGAACACCGAAAAACGAGCCAGACCAAACAACTATTGTGCCGTGTAGAAATAAACACAAAAATAGACCAAACACTTATGCATCTAAACAAACTAGAAGTGCGACAGAAAGTTAAGCAAAGTATAGGCCTGACTGAACCCAGCTGAGTATGGCAAACAGTTTATACATATGTCATAAAGGGCAATTTTTCCTACCCCAATTTGTTTCGTTTACTTTTCTTTCAAAACAGAATTGAGAGCAGAAGCGAAAGATATAAAAATACTAGGTGATGGTGTTTGCTTCGAAATTAACAGGCGCCTTGAAGATTTTAGACAAATTAAATTACTTTACTATAATGTAATTATTATTAGATAGATAATTAAAACTAGTCATATAATTTCTGCTCTTCACAGTAATGAGAAATGACAGAGAGCACTAGACTCAATTTGATTTCACAGTTAACGGCAGACAGTTTTTAACTTTGGCAGCACTGCATATTCGCTATCTCTGCCAACAACCACTAAGTAATGTTTACAAAACGAAGACGAAATGTTTTTGAGGCGACCAGATGTTATTGGTTTTCTATGCACATACATATACAGCATACTGTCGATGCATGCAATTTTAATTATTTCGAACGCATAAGAACACTACACTCTGCACTGTAATAATTACTTAGTCAAAGAGATGATTTCTCCTTCATGCACATTTTTATGCATATGTATGTAGGCAACAATTTTATTTAAAAATATAGAAGCAAACTATTTACAAAATGAAAAAAAAAAGATTTCAAAACCGAACAAACAAGCACCCAGCCACCCATCATTTGTGTGCTTTTACGCATGCAGCCACACGTTTAAATTCAAACAGCTTGCACTATTTGTTCCCATTTGACAATACATACTACCACATGCTGCGATTTCAAGCCAAAATGAGCTAAATTTATTTTTAAGCTAAAATGAAATCAAAAGAAGTAAACAAAAAATCACTTACGCATCAATAGAGGAAACTGAATTTAAAAGAATGCACTCGTTGTCAAGCAAAAATTACGATTTTAGTTGTGTTGTTGTACGTAAATGCATTTGAAAATAATTTTAGGAAATACAAATGTGACAGTACACAGTAACCGATGATTGATTTTGATAAAACGTTTTAACGAATAAAACACGTTGGCTTATCGAATATTTTTCCATAATAAATTTGCCACGTCTCTACTTCACGACTGCCAAAAATGTTTGGCGGAATGGCGGCAGAACGAAGTAGTATACCTTTTCAACGGACACCCTGTACTATGCCCAAAAAATCTATTGGAGTCAATTTAACTGCAGCTTAAACCCTACTGTAGTAGATCAGTGAACGATTTAATATTGATTGCTTTCAAAAATAGAAATTTGGCAACATGGCAAAAAATGTTAAACAGCTGATATTTTGCACTGTTTGATGACTGACGTTTAATAACTAAATTTCCTTTGTTTGAACGCGGCTTAAGTATTCACTGATTTAAAAAAGACATTTTATTCGTGGTAACTTAATCGGTATCGGTTGCTTCTAATGTAAATGCCTTTTGGTTTGATAAATCAGCAAGCTAGTTGTACCCCAGCTCAAGTCATGATTTATTTGCATACTTTGATTAAAAAATAAGTCATATCAATCATTTGAACTAAATCCCTTCTAGTAGAATCCCTTCAAAATAAAATATCATCAGTGGAAATTCTTCTGAACTTTACAACTTTATTGTGAAACTATTAATGACTTCCTCGTTTGGACAACGTAATTGTCACTGCAATTTCAATCGAATGATTCATAAATAAACCGCTTTCTCAGGGAATTAAAAAATTAGCTGGATCTGTGGTGACTTTTTGTGCTTGAAAACGATTTCATTCTTTAAATCTAAAATAACATTTTAATTTGGAAATGAGAGAAACTGTTAAACGAGTAAATTTAAATAAAAAGAAACCATTTAAGACGTTAATGGAGAAGAAATTAACCAAGTATTTATTTACACCGATACCAAAATTGAGAATAAAGTACAAACGAAAATCACATTTAAACAGAGTGGAGAAACAAAAAAAAAAAAAAAAAAGGCAGAAAAACATGTTTTGCTATAGAAATCATAAAAGTATATACATACGTACTTATATACAACTGAAAGACGCAGAAAGACAAACAGCCAGACAAATAGTCAATAAACAACAAGAAGAATCAGCCAGTCAGTTGCATTCGGGCTTTCTTAAAAGAATAACCAAGCGATTCCCCTTCACATAACAAATAAGAAAGCAATAAGTACAAAAATTAGTAAAAAAAAAAATAATTTAAAAAACAAAAGATAAATTGCAACAAAAGATCTTCAATCAACGGAAATGCAGTAACAGGAGTTTGCTGTTTGCCGTTTACTTTTCGTATAAATCTCATTCTTCTTTTATAGATAAAAAGTATGTGCAAAGCAGCTAATTGGAAGAAAATTAAGAAAAATGTTTATTAAATTATAAGTGAAAGTTTTTTCTTCTTATTCTTGAGGTTTCTTTTACAATTTTGTTTTTTTTTTCGTTTTTTCGTTTTTTACTTTTCATATCTGAAACAGTGGCGCTGTTAGAGAACAAGCAAAGAAAGACAAAAAAAAAAAGGTGCCAAGATTTAAAAGCGGCTTGTTTTGGCTTAATGTTTGAATACCATTCAACTGTTTTACATAAGTGAACGTCACTAGAAAGAGAACCTAATGGGTGCATGTTGCAATAATGACGGCAACACTGTGTTTAGAAGTGTTAAGACAATACAAATCAAAACAAGTGGCAAATATTTCAAAATTTTTTACAACTGCAAATTGTCAAAGTTTTGGTCAAAAGCATTTATCGGCGGCAGTAGCAGTCTGGCGTTAAAAAATGGTAATACCCAAAACCGGGTTCAGACTTACGTCTATGCATAAGTTAAGACAAGTGTTGCTCGTGTTTTCAAATGCTCTCTGTACTTGCATGGATATAAATGCAAATTCCAGACGGAGAGAGAGAGAGAGAGAAAGAGATAGAAGTGCGAGTCTCTTTTTTGTTTATCAATGGCTCTTAGTCACGGACTTTGAAAAAATATCTTTATCACGCAACTTACTAATGAAAATTGTTGATTTGGTCATGCAGAGCTTAGTTTTTCAATAAGTTTTCATTTGAACATTAAAAGTTGAAATTATAATTCATCATCCGTACAATAATAAAAATAACGTACACGCTCATCTTAAGTAAACAATTTCGAAGCGGCCAATGAAAACCGTGGTAATGTTCATTGGATGCAACGTTGTCATATCTGAAAAAAATTAAATGCATGATCCTATAAAATGTGTATATATGTAATTAATAATGTATGGAAATTTCATTCCTTTTTCATGTAATCTACCACTCAACTATTGGACACTGTGAAATTCGACGAGCTGTCAGAAAACTACTGAATACGAAAAAAAAAAAAAACGCGGGGGAGAAAATAACTTTTGGCTTTTGCGAAACTAGAACAGAATTTATTAATCAGATGGTGGCTTGTATAAACTTTATATTAGCAGGCTTTGTTGAGAATAAACTATTTTCGCATCTGTCTGACAAAATTAAGTCCAAACAAAAATAATAAGTGAGATTTTCAGGAGGAAATTTCGCAGCCTCTAAAAATACGTTTGTTTCATTCTACTTGTTTAATTTGGTTAAAGTTTGGTTTAGTTTCCGTTGCAGATTTTCAAAGCTAAAAAACAACTTTTGCTTAATATAACCTCAAGTGATTAATAACACAGTGTGACAGTTCAAAATATTTTTGAAGTGACTTGATAGCTTATGCCCAACTTATCCCTGAATATTTAAGTTACCTCCACAAATATTTTTTTTTGTACCTTTGTCTGAAGTCCTGGCGAAGATATCACCAAACAATTCTTCTTTGGGAGCCCCCTAATTAAGGTTGATAGGGACCCCAAAATAAACTGGGCGTGAGTCATTCATTCAGGGAAAACCTCGGAGTTTTATTATTTATGTATTGGGGAAATATGTATGTATAGGTATTCTCCCACATTTTTTTTTTTTCTAATCATTTTCTTTTCAAATATTTGTTGATTTACTGGCAAAACTTTTAAATTTACACAGGTTTTGTTTCGTGTATTTGTGTTGAAAACAAAAACAAATTTTCAGGTTTTGTTTTTGTTTTGAGTATAAATTTAAGAGAGAACATTTGTGCACGTTTTAGAAAAACAGGCAGTTAAAATTATTTAATTGTTTAAAATTTGCTGAAAAAAAGTTCGTAGCTAAAAATTTGATTGTAGTATTTTATCGATGCCCTTCGATTTCTGGCGGCTTAATCCTGTTTCTTAAAATGCCAAAATGTTTCACTCAATTCGGCTTATAACGCAACATTGTAACAGCGTGTAATTCGAAAAATATTCGCATATTCTTTTAAACCTGGTTTGAAAAGTTAAATAAACCTCATAATGTCATTTTATTAAGACGTAAAAACAACCAGTTTAAATAACAAATATTTTTCTTCTTTTTATTTGTTTAAACACATATTTACAATTAAATTTTAACACGTTTAAGTATTTGAACTATATTTGGCTTGCACCATTTTATTTTAAATCGCCATACGACAACAACAACCACTTATATAGGGTTTTACTTTTAGAGGTATAACAATTCCCAGATTCAATAAATAATCCATCCACTAGATGGACGTTTTCAAAATATAGACATGCATACATACATAAGAGTGGTTCCATTTGTAGAGACAAAAATTTGTCGATATTGTACCATCAAGTTTTCGATAGCTTTTGGCATGAGGAAACTAAGTTTCACTACGACACATCAAACAAATCAATTTCGAGACATCCGAATTTAAATTTTTTACATTTTTGTTTGGGGTTTCTCTTAAGGCGACATGTCACGGGGTTGGTGAATTACAATCTATAAGCTTGACTTATAAATATTTCTTCTTAACGGCAGAGTACCAAGGTCGATGGATTTAATATTAACGTTGGTATTTTTAGGTCCACATTGAAATAAACGTATTCGGCCATGTTTCATGCTTACCACAATTTTGTAGAAGAAATAAAAGTATAATCGCTGGAACCCCTTGTGCTCTAAGCCCCTCGTGTTTGTTGTATTTGTCTTTGAAAAAATTATAAAAATAAACTTACACTAGATATTTGATATGCAAAGATCTCTAAAAACAGCGCTTTAACAAGAACCCTGCTCTAGTGCACCCACATTCCAAACACCATTCATTATCGTTTGCTGTATGCAAATCACCGTAGCCTTCCACTTCCATGATTGGGTATCTTTTATTCCACTTTTCCATAACAGGCCGTCTTAAATATTTTGCAGAGAATACAAGACTCAGCAAAATGCTAACCAAACTACCGGACTACATCATATCCGATTGCGGTTATCCAAGTTGGGATAGAGAAAAGGAAAACCATAGTCTAGTCCAATTGCGAGAAACACTCTGGAGCACAAGTTCAATCTGGTCAACAAAATCAACAAATTTCGCTAAACTTCTGCCGCTAAGAGAAACATTGACCGATTACTATATGGACAAGTTGATGATGAGTCAAAAAGAGTCCGTTTATGAGACAGCAGCAACAAAAACGGCTCAGCACTGTAGCAAGAATAGCAGCCATTGCGGAAGACAAGCGCCTAGACATGTGAATGAAGTAATAAAAAATAGCAAGAGGTAAAAATAAAACTTTATACATATCGTTGCTCTCATTTGGAAAGGACTTAACTCACATTTTTTCGATATTAGCTGGTTTGCATGCTTCAATGCGAACCCCTTTATTTAATCAAAATATGCAGGAAATCCGAGATAAAAAATATGCGAGTTACGCCTTTCTACACTAGACCAACGTAAGGTACCTACGCACTCATTTCCATTGTGCAACTTCTCACATGTGGCTTTCTCTGTAAACGTTTTGTTTCTTTTTGTAGAAAACAACAACAATGTGCTTTGGACAAAAGAAGATCTCACGCAAATGGCTTTGATAAAGATTTGGATCAGTTCTAATATATTTTTTACGCCTTAACAAGATGAAGCTCGCGCAGGACTGCTCATAGATCTAATGTTGTGCTAAAAATCTAAAAGCGTGTGTGTTTTATATTTCAGACTTATTATTTATTTGAATTTTAGTTTATAGAAAAATATTAAATTAAAATAATTTAATTATTAACTAAATTACATACTGCACTTTAGTTGGATGTACTATGTGTGTCTACATACATACATACATATGTATGTATGTCCATAAGTACATATCGTCATATGAATTTAAAAGGCTTTAAGTTGCATTAAACAAATTTTGCTAGAAAGGTTGAGGGTGCGATCCTTTTTTTGTTTCCTTTTAAAAACTTGTATTTCCGTGAAGAGGTTATGCATATTTGTAATAATAATTTTAGCTTCATAATGAGTTTATTTAATAAAATTTTGTATATCCAATTTAGTACAAATTTCAAATAGATGATCGATCATTTCAAATGGTCTGCCATCTATTTGAATGAATTACACACATCGAAAATAAAAAGCATGTCTGTTGTAATATCTAAAAAACTACCATTGCATGCATTTCTGTTTTAACTTCATATTTATTTTTAAATTACTGTAACATTTTACAGCATTGCCACATTAAATTATTTGTCAATCTTTGCTGTTGCTGCTCAATACTGAGCAACCCTGTTCTTGCCACATCTTGACAGATGGCACATATATACATATGTACGTATGTAAATGAAATACTTTTTGCTGCTGTGGAATTCTTCGATATAAAGATAAAAAATTGAAAAGTTATTAAAAGATCTTAAAAATTGAATGTATGGACGAGTTAAAAATAATCCGAATTGTGGATAAATGAGAAGAAAATAATTAGGGGCACAGAAAGAACAAAATTGTGAAAACTATGGTTGCCAGCCAATATTGACATACGGTCACACACAGCCATAATTACTTCGAACTCTAAGCTATATTTCTTTGCCAATCCTATGTACTTTAATAATGTGTTATGGCCACGGAACAAAACGTCAAAAGTATAAAAGAACAAACATTTGTTGCTGGCGGCCAAACAAAAGTCAAGGATTCAGTATTGGAAGACCAGGAAACAACAATAAAATCATGTATTAATTCCAATAGTAAGACTTCATCAGTAGCTGCCAAAAGTTGGGAATCGTGTTATTACTGTCCGCGTGAAAATTTCAAAGTTGTCAGTGAATTTGTAAAGTAAGTAACCATTGTTATAATATATTCTTTGATATAAGGTTTACATAAAATTTTCAGGCACTTGCGAGAAAGACATTGTACTCGGGAAGGCGGATCATTTGTCTGTCGTTATGGTTTTAATGGCGTATGCCCTTCATTGCCGCTGGACGGTGTATCGGATCGCGATTACGATGTTCACGTAGCCAAGTACCATGTTAATCAGCAGACCCGCGAAATGCCTCCAGAATGGTCGGTGTTTTCGGCAGCTCAGAATCTACCGGCAGTTCTAAATGACCCCTCGCGAGGTAAGCAAAGCAACCTTTTCACCAAGAAATGGGGGGTAGACTTTGTTGAACGTGTGCACATACCTGCTTCATCCCGCTTGCCTGATATCACCTGCGATGATTTCGAAAAGTATATAAGCAAGATCGGCAAACGTTATAAACGGCATGAACGTCTCAATTCGCAACAAGCGGAAGCTCTTTATGAAGACTGCACTGGCACATCGTTTGCAAAAGGTACTGTTCCTAATTCCCCTACACATGAGGCGAACTTGAGTTCGATACCCGAAATATTTTTGAAAGATACATTAAATTTACAACATGCTCCCACGTTTGCACAAGTGTTTCCCGGCATATTGAGAAATCCTGAAAAAGAGGAACGACGTCAAACGGGTCGTCTATTGCAGGAACAGTTATCCCATTACCTCGATATCGTAGAGGTGAAAATAGCTCAACAAGTGTCGCAAAAATCGGCGGCTTTCTTTCATGCAATGACATCTCAAGATGCCATTATGTCTGAAATGCAGGAAGCTGCAGAAAAGGTAAAAACTTTAAGGTCTGCCCTGCGCACTTTAAACGAGTCTGTGGTCGTAGATACATTTCGCGTGTTACGTTTTGCTCAACGACGTCAAAATTTTGAAAAGGTTTTAGACAAACTGTGTTTAATGGCTACGGTTCACAAAACTCAACCCATGTTGCAACTGTTGCTGGGTACCCAAGATTATGTTGCTGCTCTTGATCTAATAGGCACGACCCAAGAAATTTTGGCCCAAGAATTGATAGGTGTTCACTGTTTCAAGCATTTGCCCATGCAACTCAATGAAATGGAAAAACTTATCGACAAAATGCTGACAACTGAATTTGAGCGCTACACCACATCTGATTTAAACAGACCTTTGCAGGATGTTCTGAAGGAAACGGACAGCGTTTGCGCAGAAGAAGATAAACTAGTTTGTATTGTCATGGGGTTGCTGAGGAAAAAAAACTTTAATTTTGTGGAAGCTTACAAGGATGAGGCCATTGTGACAATACGAGCAATTATAAAGCAATTGGTCATCGAGTTTATTGCCACTAGTGATGCTGAAATTTGTTTAACGGGCAACGGAGAAGAGGCTCAAAACCTTACGTTTAGCGAGTGGATTGCTTTGTTGGCAAAAGCCACTGTTGCATTGTCATCTGTATTGCTACGTATACAAGCCGTAACTCACATAATGCGTCAGACAACCGATGCGGCGGCGGGTCGCTGTTTCAGCAATAATGGGGATAGCCAGGAGGCGGCTGTAAATCTTATAGACTCGGAAGCTTTTCTCACATCAGCTGAACAAACTCTGGTACACGAAAAGCTAAACGATTTGCTTGTCGCCGTGTGCCATTATTGTCACGAACGCTGTGCGAATTTAGTTTCACAGCAAAGTCTAGAAAATGTTGTTGCCACAGCTGAAGAAATTTCCCAGCTGTCATCTCTAGTGGATGACTTTACGGAGAGCTGCCAGGATATCTGCGGTATTACAAATGTGCCTTTGAAAGTCGCGCTCAAAGTGGAAGCTTCCCGGTATGCCAATCGCTTTCACAGCGAGCGGAAGAAAAAGCTAACTTTGCTTTTGGACACTGAACGGTGGCGTCAGGTTGATATCCCTAATGAGTTTCAAAAGATCATCGATCGCATTTCCGACGATAAAGAGTTTTTAGCCGACGATTCTGGGAAGAAACAGTTAACAGCTTCAATTAATGGCAACGTACAAGCATCACAATATAATAACTTGTCATCACAGGCGAACCCAGTGCTATTAGTTGATTCGAAACCATACACACTGGTGGGCGCCGCTCTTCTACTTATTCAAATGCAGTGCGAATACTGTCATTGTGCTAAACGTTTGCCCATTGTTGCCGGTTACTTGTCTCGCCACGTGGTAGACTTGCTGAGAAATTTCAACTCGCGTTCCCGTCAGTTGGTGCTCGGAGCCGGCGCTCTACGCGTTGCCGGACTAAAAACGATAACCAGTACAAACTTGGCTTTAGTTTCGAGGGCTCTGCAGCTGATTCTTTGGCTTTTGCCTAAAATCAAAAACCATTTTCAACAGCTGGATCCCTCTGCGGTGGCGGGTTACAATAGCATAGAGCGTGAGCTTCAAGGCCACGTGAAAGAAATTGAAAACAAAATATGCTCTATTGTAAAGCGCAGTGTGGAAGCGCAGTTGAATGCATGGGACGCTCGACCACCCATACCGTCCCAATCCTTTCGTATAATTTCGCACCACTTGGTAAAGCTGCATGAAGCGATTGCCCCAATACTGCCTGAACAACAAATCCACTCGATGTATGGAATTATTCATCAGAGTTTTAAGGACAAACTGAGAAAACAATTGCTAAAATTAAATATTATAAACAATGGTGGTCCCCAGCACGGTGTTGTGACATCCGAGCTAACATTTTATATGGAGACACTGCGCACGTTGAAAGCTCTGCCAACGGAAGAGCTTGACGATAGCATACAAGAAAGTATTTGGATTTTCTAAAAGTCTGGTATTGTGAAGTCTGCTTTAGATTGTGGTTTTAATTATATTTCCGCTTCTAATTTTAAATAAGAATAATTTTTTTGTTTTCGTTGGTTTTCGTTTTTCACAAAAACTGTGTTTCTTCTTTTATATGTTTCCTTTTGTTGAATTTTTTTTCTTAGGTTTTAGAAAAATTTTAAATTTCGACATCATTTTGCAGCTCATTTGTTGTGTATACCGAATTGCTTTTATTACGCAAAAGATAAACTTTTACTCAATACCATACAATAGTTTTAAATGAGATTTGAAAAATAAAAGAAAAATACACTATAATGTAGTATGTATATTAAAAAAATTTTAACACTGTAGATTTTACAACAGCATCTGAATGAATATTCAAAGTGTGAAAAAAGAAAACTGTTAACGCTTGTAATTTAATCTTCTAAGACCTTTTTACCTGCCCCGTCTTAATTATTACAATTAATCAAATTGAAAACATTCATACATACATACATACATACATAACGTCTTACCAAAATGATATGTTGTCGAAAAAATGTTACAATAAATAAACTATAGGCAAATAAATAAAATTACCAAGACAAAAACCCTGTTTCTATTTGCCAACACTTTCAAATTTGCTACGCATTTCAAGATCTCTCACAATTGCCTCCAACTCTTCTTTTTTTATGGCACACATTTCGTCTATTTCGCTCTCACGAAATGCTGGATCCTTGGCTGGGTCGTTCAATGTGGATGCGTCTTTTGTATTTTGTTCCTGCGGAACTTCTTTTGTGAATTCTGTGTGAATGCTTTGAATATCTTGGGCCCCTGAGGAAGATATTTTTTCCCAACTCTCATTGCCATACCATATGGAGAGAGCATCATTGTAGTCAGTGTTATGGCCGCGAAAAGGATTCGAAGGGCTGCCAAAACCCAGATGGCTTATAGTGTCCCGTAAAGTATTACTTAACTTTTGAATTTTGTTGGAGTAAAACAGCAAACTGGCTCCAGTTAGGTGGGCCATTGATCTTAGACAGCGACATACATGCTTTTTAAGTTCTGGCTCTGGAACAAGCACATAAATTTATACATTATTTTTTTTTTTTTTGGGGTATTGCACTATTGCTTGACCTACCGTAACTCATGAAGAGATCGTATTTAGCACCTACTATCACTAAAGCAAAGGGCATCAACTGCAGAGTGCTCATATCCACATGATCTTTCTTTACACGCTCTTTAGCTTTAACATATAAACCATCTGAAACGTCTTCAGGAAGATTTTCTATGATTTCCTGACTGGCTGTTCTAAGACCACTGCAGGCAGTTTCCAAGTCCGCCCACAAAGTTTGAGGCTGTGATAAGTCCACCATTACAACAGCTGAAAAATCAAAAATTCCATGGAGTCTCAAAGGAACTTTTATCAATTCCTCCGAGTTATGCAAAGAACCCAGCTCCCACATATTGAGTACTTGTTTCTGCACATGGCCTGTTCTCCGGCCATACGAATAATCCAAAGCTAAAGTCGGCTTAGCGTCATCTTCGCGATCGAAAAATTTATGGATGGCGGTGGTTTTACCCACGCCTTTGCTTCCCAAAATGAAAACCGTACGCTCCTTGGGGCCCGTCTGCAGGTCTTGCAATTGAGATTCGGCCAATTTCAAAGCTATATCATAAATTGTATTCTTATTCGATGAATCACTGTCCATGTTTGTATGATTTTTATTGAATTAACTGGAAGTATGTACAAAAACCGTTACTATGGTGACGGCATAAGTTCTCTGAGTATGCAATACTGTTGCATATTCAGGAAATAGTTGGCAATTCTAGTCCTGTTTTAATATCCTGGCAACCCTGCGACTTTCAAACAGATGCCCGAAATCCCCTCTTACGAAATCGCTTACGGTTTTATTTGTCGAGCTCCACGCCACTTTTATATATTTATTTTGTAGTAATTTATTTAATGCGATGCCACCGTGTGCATTTTCATTGAGAAGTTGTTTTGAACATTAAAATCGTGGTAGAATGTCTAACACAAAAATTACTATTAAAACGAAGGCGTTTGAAAAGTTCGAACATCCAATGTGAAATTGGTATAATGAGTTGGCAGCACTGTCGAAAGTTTCGCTGCTCCAACCGACTTTGTATCGGATGCAGTTTTCCTTTCGTTAGAGTAGTGTAGACTTGTATTTGTTATACCTACATAATACGTACATATTGAAATCCATTTCCAATGCGTTGAAAGCGTTCCATCATATTTCAACTATCAGCAACTTGCTATCAGGCTGAAGGTATTTTATGGGCCTCATTTCGCAATAAGTCTTCATAATTCAAGTCTTAAGATTCCAAAAAATAAAACATTTTGGTTATTCTAGAATCAGCTCCAAGTTGAAAATTTCGATTTATAAAATATCGTTGCGAAATGCGGCCAACAAAATCCTACCTTCAGCTATCGGTAAGTCATTTCGGCTAGGAGCGGAAACGTAAATTCGGCAAGTTATGCCTGTCTGTTTTGTATTTTTCCAAAAAAAAAAAAAAAAATAGTTATACAAAAATCGGAACCATATAGTTTTTCCAATACAAAATTTTCAATTTTGATATGATGGTATGTATGCACATATGTATATACATATGTATGTCTATTTAATACATATGCCCACCAAAAATAAGGCAAATATTATGCCTTTTTCGTTACTACACAAAATTACGCATTTATTTTGCCCTTTTTTTCTAAAATGCCACCATAACCATAAATAGTTTTAAACAATATTATAAAACAATGCTCTTCAGGATTTTGGTTGCCATACAGAATTACAAATGTTGCCCTTTGCTGTAGAAACGAAAACGGCATTATGAACATAACTTACTGCTTATAAGTACATAGTTTAATAAACGTTGACTTTTATTGCAGGTAGGTACATACATATGTATATAAAAATTCTATTTAGCTAATTTTAACCCACAGTGCTGTCTGTAGTTTATTTACATCTTGAAAATCAGAATTTTTTTTACAAGTGTGTTACACGTCAAGAGAGAGAGAGAGAGAGGTAACCACTTTACTCGTTTGCGTGTTTTGTCATGTTTATATATATAAATAGAGAGAGAGCGAGAGTGACACTGAGCAATATTCGAAGTTGGCAACGCCAACTCTCAAACGTTATTTTTCCCAAAGTAGGAAAACGAAATACGAAAACAAAAAAACAACCAAGAACGAACTGTTCAACCAATTCAACTCAATTACTCACCTACCGTTTTAAAAAAGTAACAATTTATTTATTCGCAGTTGTTGTTAAATACGGTCCAGGTGAAGTCATATAAAACGCTGCTGGTCCCAATAAAAAAAAAAATGTAGCAGCATTTTTTGTTTGTTTTTATTTTCTTAAATAAAATTAAAATCATTTACAAAATACTTACATATGTACATATGTATGTATGCATGTGTGTTTATTTACTGAAGTTAGACAACCTCAGAGGTGTGAAATAAAAATCAATTACTCAGCCGAAATGAAGTAAAAATCCAACAAAAAATCGAAAGAAGTGATACTAATTTATATGTACATATGTACATACCTATGTACTATTGTATGTATGTAGGCATGTTGTTAATATAAATTACGATTAATACAAGCTCACTAGCATGCGATTATTATTTAAAGTTTTAAAGTTTTGCTGACTTTAAGTTGAGTGTTTTATTATTGTGTAACCATGGAGAAATCGAAGTTTAAGGAAAATAGCGTCAAAGAACCAAGTTGCAAACTTGCAAAGTAAATAGCACCTACATAAGTACATACATATGTATGTATGTACATGTCTATTTATGTGTAATAAGTGATATGATTAAAGTTATATACATATGTATGTGAATATAAAAGTTGTATTACAGTAAAATAAAAGAACGCGTAAAATAAACTGAAAAAGCTGCCTTTTTGGAAGACAAAAAATTTTGGTATATGCATACATACATATGTAAATCTGGATATGGACAAGTGATGTGATCAACGCTTTATATGCGGCCAAGAAAACGAGTGTAAAAAAGATTTAATAAGCTGCCCACATACATACATACGCATTTTGAGGGCAACAATTTTTTGGCAATTGCAGCAGCTGACACATAAGTAAATACATACACATGTATTGGAATTGACTTACATTTATTGCTCAAAAGCCCAAAAGAAGAAAAAACGAATCATCAAAAAGGTGGGCTATAGCAAACCCTTTTGCTTTATTTACCATTTACTCATTCATTCATTAAAATAAATCGTTGTCCTGCACATACATAAATACATACATATGTATTACGCTAACCGCCTTTACAAATGCCTTTGTAAATAACTAAAAATATGGACCTTATTTTGCGGTTTAAAGGAAACTGAAATTTTTTTTTCTTACATTTTTCTTTTGTGTGTACATAAGAGTACGTGAATACACAAATGGACATTTTCCCCCCACCCACTCGTTCTCTGGTGTCATCCTTTTTTCAACTGAGCACGAGTCAGTGCTGGGAAAATGTGTATGCAATATAATTTAATTAGAGTGTGGAATTTTGCATGGAATGAATTACATATATTGTATGAGTTAAGTTGAAATATGACTATTTTGTATTGCTGGAAGGCTTACTTTTGGGAAATCACAGCTGAAAATATGTTCATGAATACTTATTTCTTCTGCATTTCAATTAATTAGCTAAGAATATCGTCCAATCACTACGACGACAAGTAGACCAAAAGCAAGCGAATATTGTACGATATCGATCGACATCGTTCGCTTGCAAAAAAAAAAAAAACACTACCAGCAACAACAAGAAAATTTAAAAATTTCTGGCGCGATGTCGTACGCTAGACATTTTTCAATATACTTTGGTCCATACTACACTTAGCAATCCTTAAAACATACCCTTACCTGCCCTTTTTACACTGTCGTTATTAGGAAGTACCCACATATTTGACATGTTTTATTTATCTAGGTTTGTAATTTTTACGTTTCCCATCTCTGGTGTGAGTTTTAAGGGATTTGGATTTAATTCAAGTTAACTCATTTTTGTTTTTGTTGGGGAACGTTTGCAATAACAAAACGCCAAAAATCGATTTTTCCCTCCTCTCAAAAGGTTGTCCATATGATTGTTAACTTGCTACTTCTACTGCTGTTTGTGCTGTCACTGCTATTGAGTATGGTGCATTTTATTTATTTATTTATTATTTTTTTTTTCTTGTACAATTTGCTCCTGATTGCCTGCGCTCTTCTTGCCGACCCACTGCTACTTTTTGTGTCAATGCCTGGTGTAATGAGAAATGAAAAATAATAACAACAGCCTCTCACATGGCTGTCGCTTGTTTTGACAAAAAAAAAAACTTTATTCAGTTTCTATATACATACATACATAAATAGGTATGCATGTAGGTATTGCGAAAAATTGAGATTTTTTTTTTTTTTAACAAAAACCAATCGAATGAATTTTATTGCGTTAATGCTCTTGATTTTCTTACGCCTTTTCGTCGCAACAAGACTGAGTTTTATAATTATATTTTATTTTCTGTTTTCTGTTCGATGTTAAAAATCTTAATGATAACTTTATGTGTGAGTAGAAGTGTTATTGCCCCTTTTAATAGTGGTAAAAGAAATGAGCAATTAAACACATTTCAAAGTGGACATTAGGAGCAATCACGAATTTAACGAAAAACAAAATTTTATAACAGATGTTTTTTTTCTTCAAGCAAACACAAAACTTGCTGTTTGCTGAAACACCTAGAGGGTTCGGCAGGAATGGAGCCTGTGACCGCGGCGCTGAGTAGTGCACTCTATCATTTATGTTATACGAGGTTTGTTTAAGAGATAAAGTGAGAATTGAATTTTGGCGGGCTGTGTTAGCCACGTTTGTGTGAGTTCTGCGATTTTTAAATTTTGAAAAAAATTGATTAAAAATATCTGTTAAATTTTTCGATAAAAATGGAATCTTGAAATGTTGATTGTGCCATTCGGCAAGTCAACTTGGTCTAAAAAAGAGTTTATAATCGCTATACAAGCGCTTTACAGAAGGTCGTGAAGAAAACATTGAAACAGTGACAAAAAATTGTCTTGGAAAATAGTCGAATCATTATTAGGGAAGATGTAGAGGATGATAGAGGTATGTATATCACTCGGGCAATGCCATACAACTTTCTTGAATGTTTTGGTCATTAAGTGCTCGGCTGCCAAAAATGCAAAATTTTGAGCAATTTTTTTTTGGGTCCCTGTGACTGTTTTCTATTTGCAAAACTGAAGAGACCAATGAAAGGAAAGCGTTTTGCCACAGAATCAGAATCGAAGAACGAGCTGATGGCCACATGCCGAAAAGCGCATTTCAGAAGTGTTTCGAGGATTGGAAGAAGAGGAAGTGCATTATATTTGAAGAGCTCAAAATGGATATTGGTGAATAAATAAATACTTAAAACACTAAAAATTCACCTTTTCTTTTGAACAAGCCTCGTATATCTGATATTGATGAATAAATAAATACTTAAAACACTAAAAATTCACCTTTTCTTTTGAACAAGCCTCGTATATCTGTCTTCTTGTAATTACGAATTTTATAAATAGAAAATTTATTTAATTATTTTTGCACAAGAATAATATTCCTAATCCTCGTACGCGAAATTTTCTTTGGTTTTACCGAACACCCTACAATCTTGCTTAAATTTTACATTCAAAGCCTGTTAACCCCTTAATGTTTTTTCTTTATAATGATGTTGATATCATTGACTTTTACTAAGAAATATACATACATACATATATGCATTCGTATGTATGTATATAGATATATTTGCATGTACATACATACATACATAAATAATAATAAATCTTGCGGTTTCGACCTCATTAAAAGAACCAAGCAAAATAACATTTCTATTTTTAACTGGGCATGTTAATCAGGTTTTTTCGACTGTTTTTCCTGCTTTAGTTGCTGTATTAAATTAAAACATGTGTTTGGTCGTTTAAAAAAATAAATTACTTTGTAGGTACTTAAGCATCAAACTGGTTCTGCGAAATTACTATCAACAACAACAAATATTTGTTGGACTATGTTTTAGCCAACAAATTTATATCCTTTTAGAACACGGGAGCAGAATTCTTGAAATACAAATTTTATTAGAAATTACTCCATAATATGGAGGAAAACAATGGCTGTCACTACGCGAAGAAAAAAGTAGCAAGGGCAAATGGTTTTAACTTTACCACGAATAGAATTTGCATTAAAATCGTTTCCATTAGTAATTGCTACTTGTTGTGATTACAAGAGTGAGTTACTTGAAATAGGTTAGGTAAAAAGGCTGCTAGGAAAGTGATGCATCGCAGGACGATGTCCTTGTGGTAGACTGAAAAAGATAGGAGTAGAGGCAGAGAATAGAAGGGAAAATTTTAGAGAAAAATTTTAGAATAGTAAGTAGTCAAATGAGTGAAGGAGGGGGCATCCACTATGATGGATCCAGCCAACTGCTGCTCCTAACTAAAAGCAAAAAATTAAAACCAAATATTGCATCGAGAGAGGTTTAAA
This sequence comes from Sturmia bella, assembly GCA_963662145.1. NCBI lineage: Eukaryota > Metazoa > Arthropoda > Insecta > Diptera > Tachinidae > Sturmia > Sturmia bella. The sequence continues at coordinate 68,498,453 of OY759171.1, read as the reverse complement.
GCTACTTCTCTGCAAACGTTTTTGACGAAGGTCCGTAGCTTAGGGCAGGTTCCAAGGACGTGTAACAGTCTCTTAGCTCTCATCTTGATAACTTCTACAAACGTAATCATTGAAGGTCATCTAGCTTAGTTCCCAAAGATACAGTGTCCAGTGATAGTTGGTACAATGGTCTTAATGTTGGACCTGGGAAGGAGTCGAAGAGTTATCTCGCTGCTCAAGGTAAAGCATGGAAAATGTTACACCAAAAGAGTTTGTCTTGTCTCCCAACACAAGAGACGTTTTATAAAATAAAATAGTATTTGGTATGTCATCCTCGCACGCCATGATGAAGCCAGCCGCTGCTCCTAGAGAGGAAGGAGAGAGTTGTTTAGCCGCACGATTTGTCACGAAATAAACTGACTGCAGACAGCTGCAGCCCAGCTTCGCTACAATGCACTGCTTCTATGCTCTTTCATTTTGAAATCTATGGGAACAGATTTTATAGATTGTACATACGACCATAGTGTAGGAAATGTTCACAGATTGGGCCAGCACCATTAGCGTCTCGACGGATGAACTTGTGAACTGTTTTGTGCTTGTTAAAAATGCATTTCCTTACACTTGACCCACACCAGACCACAGCCAGTGCAACTTTGCAGCCAATCCAACATCTGGCTAATGAGATGATGAATAAATTTCCTAGCGGAAAAGCTGGCAAAACTTTTTGATTATTTTGCAATACAATTCGCAACAATTTCAAAACGATCGATATCCTGACTTTCTAAATACTGCAACCGCACATAATTGTACATACATTTTAAATGCAAACGAACGATTTCATTATATAAACCCCGTGGTATTTGTGCCGATGTGCGGTTTGTCAGAAGTGGATTTAAATGTTTTGAACGCAAGAACAAACTTCTTTAAACGGAAGTCAATGATGCAACATTGTGCTTTTGTTTTTACACGAGTGAAAATACACACACACACACACACTGCCACAGAGAGATTGGTGTGCGTGCAAATGCCTGCTGGTGTGTTCATAAATAAATGAATGTGTCACACCTTGTTGGCAATGAATTTCCTGTTTGGTATTCGCAAAGAAGAAGTCTTATAAATGTCGATTGTATGTTGTTGCTTTTTGTCTTCTGCTTTATTCTTGTTTTTTTTTTGGTTTTTTGTTAATTTTATTTCTAAGCTTAATTCAACATTCGATTCGATGTTGTAAATTTGAAAACGATTTGATGTTGCAATACGAGCGTGTAGGATTATCTTACCATACCCACATTAATTTGTATGTGCATACATAAAAATATATTTGCAAGTAATTGACAAATACATATGTACTACATTTAATTTGTAGGTTGCCTTCAGAGCTGTTGCTTGGCTGTTTGATTTTCAGTCGAAAAATTTCAATTTGAGAATTTTTCCGCATATTTTCTATGCATATTTTTATGTACATACATATGTGGATTCTAAAGATTCTGGGGCAAGAATACAATGTACGTACATATGCACATACATTTATTGTTACACCATTAATAAATAAATTAAATTGTATGTGAAGTCTTTAAAAGTAAAAAATCGCCAGCCAGTCCGAGGCTTCTTGAACGAAAGTTTGTGCAGGACAAGTAGGAGTTGGATATTTATGACCCATTTGAAATGTTAAAAACTTCAACAAAAATTGTCTTACAGTACATTTTAGAAATGTGTTTGCACCAGCAGTTGAACCTGTAGTTTTCTGTACTAAAATCACTGCCTTCAACTGAACTGACTGACCTCTGTCCTGTGTGCAAATGAGTTTCCTTAATTTTATTTCCTGACATTCATAAAACATTTTAATAGTTCTTCTAATCGTCTTTATTTATGTCTGCCCACAGGCATCCTCAGGGTTGACCACTTCCTTGGCAAATCTATTTGTAAGCAGTTATTTAACGAAATCTATAGAGCATAATTTTCTGCAGCGAAATAAGCTTGAAAAGTGACCAAAGGTGGGGGTGGCAGTGGGGGTGAGGGCATGTTATGGTTAGTGCATATTTTTGTCATCGTGGTGTCTTATTTGTAGACGAAAGGCACACTTATGAGCGCGTGTTTCTTTTCTAAGCTCATGCTCGTTATCACCAGCAAACAGTATGTGTGACTGTATGCATTTCGTTTTCCTCCGTTCTCAACTGTTGGCTGTTTGGCTGCTTAGAACTTGCCCTTAAAGCCATAACGTGGATTTGAAGAAAAAAATAATTTTCCTTTTCCTGTGATTTCTTCCACGCACTTACTCTACTTTCCCATGGCAGCTTTGATATTTTCACTTGGGAATATTCTCGGGCACGTGTTTGGGCAGTTTGTGTGTGGGAAGTTTTGATGTTGTTGATAAAGTTTACAAAAACTATGTGAGACTCAATCTATTGAATATATGCACATATTATGTCAAACTTTAAGTGGAAAATTGCAACAGAAATGCAGTTTTTGCTATAACCCATAATTTTCTCATATCAAAAAAAAAAATTATTTTATGTACAGAACAAATATGTACATCATCAAATGTAAGAAATTTTCTTACAACTAGATGTATCGTGTGCATCACGATCACCAGCAGTGATCAATTAACTAAGGGATCAGGTTCAAGACAAACATACGATGTCCTTTGCAACGTTGCGTAGACCACCCAGCCAACTGATCTTTTGATTTACTTTCTTAGAAGCTTAGAAGAAAACAACAACATCTGTATGCTATTTAACTTAAACTTAACTTTAATTTAATAGTTAAATTGCAACAAATACAATTTACTGTGTAGTTACACATGCGAGTGAGTGCAAATGTAATTTGCACTCCCCTTAACGAGGATTAAGATGTTCAATTTTATAGCTTTATTCTCTCTCTCTCTCTCTCGCTCACTATTGCCAGCAAACAGTGTTGCAACTTATTGTGCATCTATGAATAAACACGTGTATCCCATTTGGCCGCCTGCCGGCTTGTATGTGTTTTTAATTAGAATGTTAAAGTTATATGTAAATGTAAATGCTGTAATCATGAGAATATTGTAATTTGTTCGATGACTTTTTTAAAAGCATGCTTTTATTGCAGCAAATCGGACTACATACGTACATACACACATACATACATATGTATGTAAACCATAATCAGCTAATGGCAGTCATTGCTACACAAACTGTAAACAAAAATGTCGTCTTAAAAATGTTCTCATGTGTGACTGTTGCAATCAAATTCTACGAAGTATGTTTATTGTTAAAATATAACCAAAGTGGGTGACACTGCGGCAGACAGACAGACTCAATGGAACAATTAACTTGCGAGTGGAAAAAGAGGAAATGTGTGCAACTAAACCGTATACGTGTATGTATGTACATATGCACATTAAGGGGTTTCACTTATCAGTGAAATTTGCTCCACTCACGAATTTGATACTTTATAAAAAATATATATATCGCCAATTTTACGATGCCACTCGATATGGCTCGCTTGTGGCAAAGTTGTAATGATCAACACTTTAAGGAATATAAGAAAAGTAAAGTTGAAGACTATTGGCTGGGGAGCATATCATGGCTGTGTCACGTCCACCACGACGGTCATCGGCGTAGCGCTGCTGCTTAAAAACAATATGCAATTAGTTACGGCCTGGGTTCGAAGCAATTTGGATGCTGATGATCGCCGTGGTGGACTTGAAACAGCCGTGATATCTTCCCCAGTAAACAAGTCCTCAACTTTACGTCCTTTCTGGTATTCTTTGTTGGTCACTACAATTTTACCACAAAAAGTTTTTTCTCAATTCTGATTAAGTTAAATCGAACTGAAGCCCGATAAAGTTTTAACAATTGAAAATCATAAAAGTTCGACTATAAAGTTGTACTTATTTTCAAACTATGTTTTAATTGTTGCAAAAAGCCTGCATTCGTCTTAATGCATCAGCAAATAAACAAGAAATAAAACCCGGCTATATAAGTGAAACAATTTATTAAAAAAATCCCTTTCCTCTTGAAATATTTATCGGCCACAGAAGACTTTTGATTGCACAATTGCAAAAATAAATAAATAAAATAAATGAATCTAGAAATGGCAACAAGTCATGGCTGGTGCTCAAAGTGTAAGTTAAAGAGAACAGGCTGTTTGTGGAAGCTTCTTACTTTATTCCAACAAAATCGTAGGAAAAAAGAAACCTGTTCAAATCGAATGAATTAGTTCAGTTCAATTGAATGAAGACGGTGACGAAACTGGGTATGAGATTCTTTTCAGAAGCGAATGAGGACTTCATTCCAATCAATTAGAGCTGTAATTGCGGGCTGCCGGTCATGAGACCGGCTCACTTGGGTCCTCGAAAACTCCCGTTGTGCTAAAAAGCTGAAATTTTTAGTGCTATACATAATATTGCAGCCTTTAGTTTTGCACATGCACATACTCAAAAAATTGCATATGAAACTATATTTGCTGACGCATTTTCTTCTTAATTTGAAACCTACGCTAAGGTATTGAATACTATCGAGTCAGTACTCAAAATATATGGAGTATTAAAAAGTATTAAAATTCCTATCGTTGGATTTTGCCTAAAAATGAAACGCCCTAATGTACTTATGTACATACGTATTTTGTAACACTAAACAAACATACATACATACATATTTGATACACGAATGGGTTGTTTTATTATTTGGCTGCTTGTCATTCTTCTATGGTTGAATTTAAATCTTTACAGTTTTAATTTTATTCTTTAATAGAATAAAAGCATTAAAAGAAAACTCGACAAAGGAGCGAGTGAATGAAATCAACGCTTGGGTGATCATTTATGACCATAATTCTGTTAAGCTAAAAAAAAACACACACACACAAAAAGAGCGTTGATTGCAACTATCAAACGAGTTGCTTTTATTATTCGTTTTTGTGTATTTTAATAAAAAGTATTTTTTTCATTGAGAGCACTAGCAATAATATATCAAGGTATGTAGCTTAATTGAAGTATTGATTTTTAATCGAAAAAATGCCAAAAACACAGCTGGCAATAACATGTGAAACGACCAGAAATCGAAATTTAAACAACTTTGAATCTACTTATTTTGGTCTTATGTACCCAATAGTTTTTTCTGCCAGATTCGTTAAAAAATATTTGTTTCGTTGCGCATCAGCGAGTCACATACAAATTTAATTTCCTCCCTCAAATTTCGCGTTTCATCACATCATTTAAGAACAAATTAAATATAATTGACACTTTTGCAGAACTTACAAATCGCTTAAGTTTGTTGAGTGTTAAGCACCACTTCTGATCCGATCATCCCTCACATTATAAAAAATGCAACAGTTTACTTACGGTCGCCACAAAACCAACTCTGATAAGGACGTTTAAGTACTTGCTGGTTTCCGTTGGCTGGGTGGTGTTTTCCTTCTGAATAGTCCTTGTGAGATCATACTTGTCTGCATTTGGGATTATTTTAATTGGCCGTTAAAGGCACACATGATAATATTTATTGTTTTGAAAGGTTTCGTTGCGGTTCAATTGCCGGTTTCAAGCCTGCCACAACCCTGATATTATTTTATGCTCTACTAAAATTGCATTAATATCCTGTTATGTCCTTATTAAAGGCTTCATCAGATTTTTTGTTTTTTTTTTTTAAACAAGAAACAACAGTAGCAATTGCCATTAAACAACCAGCGAATAATAAAGACCTTAAAGTCCCAACATTCAATATGTTTTCTTAAGCCTTCACCCAATGTTAATGACTGTGAGAATTTTTTATGTTTAACTTTTCAAAAAGTAAAAAAGTGAATGTGTGACAACAAGAAGCAACAAAAAAAAAAAAAGCTGTGCAACATTTGAATAATAACCTTTTTATAATATGTATGTGTTCTCATATTTCTTTCTAAGCACTCTTTGTTGTGTTTGTAAATATATGTAATTGAGCAGGGGTGAGAAATCACAAGTTAAACTCACTTTCCATATGGAATTGAGCAGAGTGTAAAATATACATAGCTGAAAGGAGTTTTAAGTCTACTCAAGAGCCACGTAGCACCAGTGAAATGTAGCCATGCGGATACTATTATTAGGTATTAGATTTTCTTAGTTCCTATATAGAGCATAGGGCTTCATTTATGGGGACTAGAATGGATGGAAAGATTGAAAGTTGCAAGCTTAAAGTACCATGCTTTTAGAGGAGTTTCCGTCCCTTGAATATTTTTCTTGTGGTGTGTCCAATGCCACATAGGTGGCTTCGAGAACTTGTTGTTTGATTCAAAACTGACCTGAGATGAAAAAGAGCCCATGGTTCAGTCATGACAAGCAATATGTTGAGATCGGCGGCTCAAAAAACTTATCTTTATCAATAAGGACAAATAAAAAAAAATCAAGCAGAAAACTTGTCTGTCATTCACATTTTTTTACTCAGTTTCCGTTATTTTTGGAAAAAGATTCATAGCGAAAAACTTATTAATTCCATGGGGGTTTCATTAAAATTGTATTAAGAAATAAATTCTTAATAATTAAGTGCACATGTGCTGTATACGCTAAACTTCTTTGAGTGTTTTGGCGCCCGAGTTGATTAGGTAGAGCCGACTGACACCCGTAAGGTTGTGGGTTCGGATCTATCAAGACGAAGCTTCTTTAAAAACTCTAAAACTTAGTAAAAATCCTGCAAGTCAAGCGAAATCAAGACCGCCTGCTTAGAAGTGACAAGAGCCATTATTTTTTGAATTGGTCTTAAGCGTGGAGGGATTCGAGATATTAGAAATCGTGCTTGCCATAGGACATTCAATCAAAAAACCACCAAATAGAAAATCGAAACTCTATTTAGACTGCTTTGCAATGGTGTAGCATATTTTCTGATTCTGGATTTTAAATGGCGACTTAATCATGCCTGCTCTGTAAACCGAATTCAAGTAAAAAGGTCGTTTCAAAAGCGAGTTTTTGTTTTTTGTTCTTAAGTCGAGTAAAAATACCTGGTCGAAAGTAAAAAAGTGACCAATATTGGAATTATAAATTTAAATATTTTTCTTTGTATTATTTTTAATAAAAATACTTCCACATTAATACACTTAAGCATAAAAATTTTAATTCTAAAAACACTCCCAAATTTGTAAAATTTTTGCTCATACTAAAACTTTTAGACACAGTATTGAAAAACTGCTAAGTGAACAATATACAATTTTTTTTTTTTTTTATAAATATGCTGTATTCATTAATTAAGTTTAAAGGAAAAATTGTTGTTACAAAATGATAAAATACATTTTAATGTGGCAGTCACAACATTTTTAATTTCGAAAAAATAGAGTCACCACTGTATGTATGTATGTATGTGTAAAACTATTGCTCACTAAAATTTACTACTTAAATAAAAAAAATTGAGTAAATAAAATAGCATATAAAACAATTAGAAATAGTAAATCCAATTTCTAAGTATTTTATACACTTTTATTAAAAAACACTATGAAGAAAATAGAACAATGTGTTATTTGGCAACTCTACAAACGTGTTGAGCTGTCTTCTTTAACAGCTGACTTTGGCGCTAAGCATCTTGTTCGAACTTTATTTCAAATTTTGCCGAATAAAGTAATTTGTAGAGCACGGAATAGTAATTTGGTAGTTTTTAAACATTTCTCAGTTTTGAAAAACGTTTGGCTCATAGAACAGACCACAATGTATCAAATACGAAGTGGACTGTATTTTCAGGCGTGGCTGAAGATTTTTCTGCAGTTTTGCAGTCGTCATTTAATTATCTTTCACTCTAACCGTTGACTGCGGCAACTTTTTTTTTGTATGGGTATCAACCGAAACAAAGTAATATCAAAACTACCTTAATTTTATGGTCTGATTAGTTATTTAAAAAAAGTATCGGGAATAGAAGATATCTATTAAAAAAATTACTGTTGCAAAGTTACTGTCCCTGTTGCAAGAGCACGTAGTGTATGATTCGTAAAACAACAATTTTTCCCGCATTTATGAAACCTGGAATTTCCACTCGTACTCTTAATAAAATTTAAAGCTCTTCATTAACTCTCTTATGGCACTGCCAGCTACTATTTTAAAACTATATTTTTTTTTAAATCTTTTTTTACAGGTATCTATTGGATATTTTCAGATTTTGGGTAAGTGGCACAAGTTTTATTTTCTTTGAGGGAACCAAAGAAGTTTAAGGAGAAGCAAGTTGTATGATGCGTCAGATGTATTTTTTAATTTTAGAAAGCATGAAAGCTCACACACAAACCTATTTATGTATTTTTATACGTACCTATTTGCATTTCCCAAAACCTTCTTTTTATTATTTGCACCTTCAGGTGTGACTAATAAAAATATTTAAACATATTTAAGGTATCGGTTATGAGCGTCAGGGCAAATAATAAACTCTTCACAAAACTAAGTCAAAGCTTAATAAGTAACCCAAAGTGAAGGAAAGAAATATAACAAAATCAAACAAAATGTAGTGGCAAAAGTGAGAATTCTTAATTTTTAGTGGTTAATACAATTTTCGAAAAACATTTGTTTGCCGACCTCTTTTAAAATCTTTTAAGAGAAAGTGAAATTCTCTCTTAAAAGTTGTTTCTCTTTGCAGTTTGATAAAGTTACCGCGGTTTAATATCTTATCTTTGTGCTCGTTTGCTAAAATTAAGCTGTCTCCGTATGACACATGGCTGAAAAAAAACTCAGATAACTATTTATGTGTGGATTTTTCTGTGAGCTAAACAGTTTTGGTCTACGAAATAGCACAACAAAAAATCAGGATCGCTGCCTGATAACAGAAGTGTGTAATTTTTTACATGCACAACTTCAGGCAAAGAAAGTTAATTGCTTTTAAAATGAGTCGCACGCGATTTCTGCTGTGAAAGTCTGAGAGAGTGAATTATAGAATTTTCTGGACTAAGTTCTACTCAGCCAAAGTTTATTCTGTAATCTGCTTCAATTTACTTTTAGAATTGGTCTTACTTCTACACGTGTAAATTGTGATTTGAGAAATTTTGAGTTGAACACAAAAAAATAAATAAAATTTTAATAAATAGCTGTCTATTTACAACGATATAAGCACGTTGAAATAAAATACAACAATTTCAAAGCAAAACTTTTAGTCCACAGCAAATCCTGCACCCGCTCCCATTTTCTATTTCCCATTCCTTTTCTCTTGCAAACTGGAGATTTTGTGAGGTAAACTACACCAATATGGAAGAAGTGTTGTTGGGCTCAAGCGTCAGTCCATTATTAGATTTTCCAGATTCTTTCGTAAAAAGTTTAGCTGTGCGCAGTCCTACCAGATTGACAAAACTCTATCCAAACGGCAAAGCTAAATAAAACGGAATTCTCTCGATGATCTTACTTTGTTTCAACATTTCCAGGTGTATACACAGACCCACCTTCATATTTTAGTAGAAAAATCTAGTTAAATGAAAAACAAAATTATTGAGATCTGTAGAGTTAAAGGTAATACATTTTAGCTTCTAAACAACTTTTGTTATCTCACCTCTAACGTCATATTATTATGTTTTATCGTTGAACAAACAATCTGGATACAAATGTACGTAGGTACATACGGCATACTTAGATACTTTTCCATTCAGTTGATGGGTGTAAATATTTATAAATAAAAACCCGTTTGTGTTTCATGTCTGCAGTGTGACCAGAACCGAAAAATATTTGCAGCTAAGCTGACGTTAAGAAACTGCCAAATATTAACTTATGTACTAAAAGGAAACAATGCGAAAACTCAATATTTTCTTTTTAAATAAAAACTTTTGCGAATTCTGCTTCAAAAAAATTTTTATTTTCGTAAAACATGAGCTAATAATATATTTATTTTTTATTTTTCGTAAGACATGAGCTAATAATGCAATTATTTTGTATTACCTTTATCGGGAAGAAGCTCATTCTATATTATTGTTGTGATTGGGGTTGTTTCGAAATCGGCAAACATTTTGGATCAGGGCTCGTTTTATAACTCAGAGGCTCACGTTTCTGAAGCGACATGCGGCTACCCAAGTCATTGATATATAGTCTGTGTAAATTTTATCAAATACACCCACTAAAAGAATATAATATATGTATATACGGTGGATTGATTGAGCAGTCCATATTGTGCTTGGATAGTTTTCGGCATGAGGAAAAATAAATTTAACCTCAAATCAATTTAGAAGCACCCAAATTGAAGTTTTTTGTATTCTTGTATGGGTAGGCTTCTAAGAAGGCATGGTGCGGGGTTGATGTGTACCTTAAAAATATTGGAGAGAAAAAAAATCATACATTTGACTCGTCTACGGGCACCCAGGGACCGATTAGAGTGAGATGAGCACAAGTTTCGATAGTTACACGTGAAAGTGGTCACATGTAAAGTATAATAATATTATTATTTTCTTGAGCTGAAGGCATTTTTATTATAAGCATATATATTTTTGTTTTTATTCGAATATTCTTGTAGATATTTCACTCTCCTTCGAATAGCTTCTTGAACAAAACAGCATGGACAAATTTTTTTTCATTGATATTTTTCAATATTAATGTCCTCTCCTGCAAAGGAGAGCGAAATATTGACAAGCATATTCGAATAAATACAAAAATATAAATATATACTTAAAATAAAAAGATCTTCTGCTCAAACAAAATAGTAAAGCTTAATATAGAAAAATGCAAAAAACAAAATTTCAAACTGCTAAAATTTCACAGCCAAGTCACTTAAAAGAAATCCAAATTTTGCTTCAAAAATGCTGAGGCGGCTACGCTAAATATCTGGTTTGGTACGTTTTTAAGAGCCACATGATTTTTGCTTCAATTTAAGAGAATTTTTAAGAGTACAGATATCGCACAAGGTGTCTGTCTGTCTGTCTGTCTTTACGCTAGTAGTGGTTTAGGCAGCCGTGGTGTTTATACACACATATGTACATATTTAAAACCGTTTGTGTTTGAATATTGTATCTATGTGCGTACATTTTTGTATTGTTTTCCTTTAAACCCAACAACAGCTGTCTGTGTATGACTGTATATTTGTTATATGAAATTCAATGTAACCGTCCACTTTTGCCAACGACAGTACAGTAGAGTTATTTCAGCCGTCGAAACGTACAGAACGTGAGCACGTAAAGCCGAGAGGGTCTCAACTCGCTATCGCCTGACATACCGCCGTGTACTCTTAGGGATTTTTTTTCTTCTAAGTGCGGACATTCATTCACCTATTCGCGTTCACATTCTAAAGATCGAATTTGGTTTATTTTTTTCTATTAGTACTTCAATAGCGGGTGTTTCGGAATAGACTAATTAATACGTATCTATAAAATAGGAAACGCGTTCGCTAAACGATGCATAACTTTCTTTTTGTTAATGTACCCCTGTAGGTTCGTGCCTTTAAATTAATAAAATGTATGAAAAAACATATTTTTCATTTACTCAAAAGTGCAAAAATAGAAACTGATACTGCGTAAACAAAAGCGGAAAAAATTGCATTGTGAAATCACGATTATAAAGTACATATCTACTGGGTATGTAGTGGATAGAAAAACCAGAACAAAAACATATTTACAAAAAACACATACATATACATACATACATACTTATAAAGCAATAACAAAAAAAAAACGTAAAGCACTGTCTTAAAATAAATTAAATTAACTGAACCACCACAACTGACCAAACGGCCAGCCGCCAACCAACAACCTTAAATTTGGATTTAAATGGTAAATTAAGTAACAACTGCAACAAAAACAATAATAATAATAATAATAAATGCATTAAACAACTTGAAAAACAAATGTGCAAACGAATGTATTTCACAAAACGCAAATTCACAATAAAACTAAAACCCAAAATGAAGTAGACAACAACGATTTGTATGCGTTTTTCATCGATTTATTCTTTATTTTATCTGTTCAAAAAACTCGTACTCTGAGATAAATGAATTCATTTGTATGATATAAAGCAAAAAAGCTTAAAAAATTCAAGCGAGTAGGTATTGCAAGTTGTATTTTTTTTCTTCATAAAACTATACTCTGTTGCTTCTTTCTTTGCTTTTATTTTCCTTTTTGTTGTTTTTTGTTTCTATTTTGTGAAAAATGTTAAAACAAGTTTTGAATTCAGAGGAATTTTTACACTTTTTTTTCTTGTTTGAATTCAATGTTAGTTTGGGGACAAAAGGATTTCTTGCGAACCGGCCGCATTTGTGAGGGAATATTGGCAAATGATTTTGGAATATAACTCAAGCCTTAATCTAATATGGGATACTGGTTCCATTGGCGTGATAAATGCATGAAAGAATCCATTTATACATTCCTTTAACTCCTTACCATTTTAATACCCGCTCAACATCCCCCTTATATTATAAAAAAAAAAAAAATAGAAAAAGTAAAACTTGCCCTATAATAATATAAATGGTCCAACCATCTACACGGTATATGCTGGACGATACTAAGGATCTTTGTTTATGGCATAGTATTGCTATAGACCTATTTGTTAAAACGAATATGGTTTAATCCACGGAGCGCACAACAATATTACTCTGACTTAAGGCTATGTTGGCAGACATATGGCTTATTATACCCCTCATATCAACTTAACCTAGCCTATCTTCGGTGGTTGAAAAATTTGTCAAGTTTAACAACTGCTCTCGTAAAACTGTGGTTGGAATATGCAAACTCCGTTACAGGTCCGCATTCAAACCAGTTATTTGACGATTTAACAATTTCCGTTGTTGACCAAGAAACATTGTTTTGTCTGCGTCACCTCACCAAAAACACTAGGTTGAAACTAGATTGGAAGTTATTTCTTTACTTGCTAATCAAATGCAAAGTAGGAAAAAAAAAACCAAGCTTGCCGCATAATGCACTATCGCTGAGGAGCTTGGAATATCTCCACCTTGCTGTGATACGATTCCAGCGAAGTCAAAGACCCAGTTTGCTCTGCGGTTCACACATTTTTCATGCCTCAGGACGAGAAGATCACACATTTTTTTGGTGCCGAAATTCACCTCTAGACTTCGTAAGTGCTTGTCATTCAGTTTGAGAAGGAAAATTGAGTGGGAATATTTCAAATAATTCTAATTGCCGACTGTTCTACCAGTCCAACAGTTTTGACTTCTCCTCATCAAGATTTATGTCATACAACAAGATGCCTTGTGCCAAGGTATCTTAATACCAGGTAGCAGCATAACTCCAACACAACAACAATAAACGCTACATGCATTTTGTTGGTAGAAATACTTTATATGCTATCACCCATTTGCTCGAGTTTGTGTTATGTATTTTGACAAGTCTTGAAGCTAGAAGCAGTAGTCAGCTGCTTTTGTGAGGCTACCTGGAATAAAGATACCTTGACCTTTGCCATCATAAAGTATGACCTCAGACGGAGGTGTCAAGTGAAGCCCGACTCAATTTAAACGCCACTTTTCACCTTTGAATGAATTGCAGAAATGTGGACATTTTATTCGAGCAGTATTTGTAATTGTTTTTCCCCATAAATTTACCCCATCCAATAATGTTTTCTTTAAACTCTTTTTTCTCATTTGAAACTCTTTTTGATTTTAAAAACTGGCGCTGCTCAAACATTATTGCCAGTTTTCTCTTCTGCTACAAATATCAGCTTACAATTTTTATCTTCATTTGGTATTTGTTGTTTCTGTTTTAATTTACCTCCATACTAGTATTTGTTTTTCTTTTTCTTGAAAAGGGAAATAATTCAAGCCATCAAGCATACAAAGTGAACAAATTCAAATGAATACGAGAAAACCTTCAAGAAAACTCATTTTTTCATTCGATTTTAGGTCACACAGTTTTAAAGTTTGAGTCATCATTTTGTTATTTTACGGATTTGTGGCATTTTTAACCATGTTTCGAGAGACCACTTATCATTTATGCTTCAATTGAGCTCAATTCACAATTCAAACTCTCTGCCGTTTTATGCATTCTCTGTAAATTTGTGTTTACTCTAACGTGCTTTGTTGTTGTATAACAACTAATTACAACATGGAAAAAAGAACAAACAAATTCAAAAAAAAAAAAAAAACAGATACCAATAAAAAATTGGCGAAAACACAAAACGTAGAAAATAAAACTTAAAAATAAAAAGTATTAACAGGGTATTAAAACCTTGCAATTTCAAGTCAAAGTTCTCATTAACACAGATGGCACAGCACACTCACAGTACACTCACATTCAGCCACAAAATGGGCGCTTACACTTTAGCAAACATGTCATTTTTTTTATTGTTAGTAAAACGGGCTGACAGACTGACGGATTGACTGGCTGAGTGGCCATCCAGTTGTCTTGTCAATCTGACTACCTGACTTTCTGTTAATCGTTTTGTCTGTTTTTTTATTTAGCGATATTGTTTGTATCTGTTTAATACTTTTGGTGCACAATTACAAATTCATCGCTGACAAAACCTGTGAGTTAAAAGTATTCAATGGCTCTTATTCAACCCCATCAAAATTGGCCATAACAACTGTCAAATATTTTGTGAAAACCTGAGGCGTTTTAAATTCCACTAAGAAAGCAATAAACTATTTTTGCTCAAAATGCTGCTATTAAATTTAGTTACATACCTATTTGATTCATAAAAGGAGTTTAATGGCTGAAGATTTCCTTTTGCTTGCAATATGACTTTTCTTTCAAACGACAGAATAAACATAAAGCATTTAAAGAAAACGACAACTACATATGTAGGTATGTATGTTGGATTAAAGCTAACAAATACAGCTTCAGGTTGCAGCAAGTTTTTAAAGATCAGTAATTTAAATGAAATGACAGCCAGGGATGGAAACTGCAGTACAAAAGAACACATCAATGTTACATATTGACTGATTTCGCTGTGTTCACGTATTTACACAAATAATCAATGCCTGTTCTCTGCTGTAAACGTACATCCAAAAATATTACCCTTGTACTTTTTTAATAAAAAAAGTGCATATTTTACTCGTATTACAGCGCTTGTGAGAAAAGAGAGTGTGTATCATTCATTCAGAAAGACGAATTGACGGAAATAATTAATTCACGCAAGCTTTTGAAAGAGAATGAACGATTCATTCAAATTAAATATTTTTCTCAGCACAAATTTTTAATAAAAATATTTGGTGACTTCAAAGATGTTCACTTGGAGAGCCCGAAAAAAATATAGAAAAAATATTTACTGAGTTTTGTTCGTCAGCTCCTCAGCTATAGTGCCATTTATGTATTATATAAGTTTTGCTAATGTAATATTGTTATCTTTTTCATATTCTAATTTTGTAAAATATATACATTAGTTTGGGTGGGTGAGTGGCATATGTGGCGCTTTAGAAACAGGAGCCTGTGATTGGAAGGACGGGTCATTACGAAAAGTGTGGTGGCTTCGAAACTGCTAGTTGTCCCCCAGCTAAAGGCTTGATTTCTTTGTCTTGTTTGGTTAATGTCAACCACAACAATTAAATGAGCTTAAGCCTAATAAACGTAATACAAAATAATTACTCTAACATCCACAAACGCTACTTCCTATATTCTCTCCTCTATAATCTATTTTCCTAAATATTAGTTCAAGGTACAAAATCCGAATCTAAGAAGAAAAGAAATTATATTGAAATGCATTTTATGAAGAATATATTTTTTATGAAGAATATATTTTCTATATTTCTTTCATATGGTTTTATTTTTCATAATAAAATACTATTTTATCAAATTTAGTAATTTTCCTTGAGGTCTGGAAAGCCGTTGTTTTCTTGTCCTGTAAAATTCTGAATTTCGGATGTGCCTTTAAGTGAGTTTCCCATCCCTGTTCTTTTTTATACGACGGAGTAGTCATTTGCGAAATTGTATTGTTAAATTTATCGCTATAAAAAAGCAGCCATAAAACCTGTTTCTTATTTTAACAGTCTTTTTTTTATGCGAAGGAAAAGAAAATACGAAAAAATTATTGCCCGTTTCTGTTTTTAGTAAAACGTTGAATTTGACATCAATTTTAAAGTTTAAGTTGCAGTTTAGCCCTTAACTCAAAAGAAGAATGCAACCAGCAGCTAACAAAATTATAGGTGCTTTATTCTCTGTGCAGCTGACTGCATCTTAGCGTTTCATCTATAGTTTTTTAGGAAGCCCGAAGAAGATGACGCCAGTAATTTTCAAGTTTTTCTTTTTGCTGGTTTTTTGTGTGTACGTACGTACATACATATGTATCTCATCTTTATTTGTTTAAGTCTGGTGCACATTTGCCATTTACCATTGTGTTGCTGTTGCTGCTGCTGCTGCTGTTACTGATTGTCATGTGCGAGCTTAGTTTGATATTTCTGTTTCTTCTTTGGCTTTCGTGTTGCTTGTTTTAATGTCGCCTTTGTTCAAGTCCAGCTCATTGCCACTGAGCCAAACAGCATCTAGCAGCCAGTAAGTATGTATATGTATGTATATGCATGTAGTTCCAGTTTCAAATACAAGTGCAAGTGATAGGCGTTTAGTTGTAAGTAGAATAGAAGCTGCCAGTTCGATCAGCAACATCTAAATTGATGTAATTCGTAATGGTCAAGACAGCTGGAAACATGTACCCGCACCAAAGCAGCTGACTAATGCCTCTGCACGATTAAATGTCAAACTCTTACCTTCAAATTACACAAGCACAAATACGCGCTCAGAAAATTGAGGTGTATTTTGACAACAATGGGAGTGCCTCCACTAAGAAAATAAATGCAGAGTTTTTTGGTGTTTTTTTTTTTTTTTTTTTTTTTTGCTAAAGGGTGTTGATGGATTTCAATTTAGGCAAATTGTAATTACTGCTTGGACAATCCACATTTTGTTTGCGGGAAACGGCAACTCCAACTCACTTTGCCTCACCTGCGCTACTCATATTTTTTCCTTTCGCTATTGTTTCTTTATTCGTTCTGCTTTATATTTGGCTCGCATGCTCTTGTTAGTTTGTCTTAAGCAAGTTTGAAGAAAACGTTTTTGGTTTGATTTTTAACTTTTCATATCGTTTGTCTTGTTTCAATTTCATGGCCTCTTATGGGCATCATGTAGTCAAACAAAACTTGTTGATTTCTGATTTTGAAAGTTTTCTATACCAAAATAAACAAAAATAAGTACTAGTCACAACAGAAGCCAAAATGTTACTGTTGTAGTGCAATTTGTTGGAAAGTATTTTACAAAACAACAGAGGCACACAATCATAATCTTGTGGTCTTAACCTCAATTTGGGCTAAAATTTATTAAGTATTGCTTGCAAGTGCACTTCTGTAGTTTTATTTATTTTCAAATTTTCAACTCTGTTGGCAAATTATAATGTGCAAGCAAAACATACAACTTTGCGGTTGCAGTTGGCAGCGAAAATTGTAAAAGAACGTGCCTTGTAATAATAAAAGCAAATGGTTTCGAGGAAAACGTTAACGACATTCTACATTCATATAAAATATGGGGTGCTTTTTCAAGGGATTCAAAACTTCAGATGATAAAACAGAAAAGAAATATTGGTAGAGTGCAATTCAAAAATGCAATTTAGTTTAGGTTAGGTTTGCCCATGTCGTTGGACATACACTTAAGCTAGTGTAAGCTTGTTGTGCGCTTCGTGTATTTAACCACAAAAAGTTTGACGCACACGTCTCACCCACAAAGCTCCTTAATTTCCTCTAGTATATGCCCCGTAATTGGGCTATGTCTGGTAAAGTGTCTATCCCAAGGTATCGGGACCGTATTTGTGAGAAGGCGGGGCACTGGCGTAAATAGTGCTCTACTGTGTCTCCCGATATTCCCATGTGTTTAAGATGTGCCAGTAGCTGAAGTGATCTGACTCAAAGATTGACTAGTTTAAACGTAAATGAAGCCAAACTCGAAGTTGAAGTTGCTCCGCTTCTTTGGGCATTAATACAACATTTATCGGCTTAACTTGGCCATCAAATATAATCAATGTGGTTTGCCAAGCAGTAAAATATTATTGTCTGATTTTTTAAAATTAATATCTATTATATTTAGAAAAATATTTGGAAGACAACATCGTTTCGCTTGAATGTAAACAAGATCGAAAATTTGTTTTTAATTAGAAAATTATTAGAAAAGTAAATATATTCTCTATAAATGATGTGTACACTTAAAATTTTAGCAGACAGTTTCTAAAATTTGTTTTTATCAGTTTTTTTTTTATTAAATTTGCACAAGAATTGCTGTTTTGCATTTACTCAGTGTATTGACGTAATAACAACAATGTTTATTAAACAAATTTGTTTAATAAATATTTTTGGTCTGAAGAAGCTGCCCTAGAGAAACACTGATAACAGAAAAAAAAACTAGTTAAAAACGTAGAAAAAAAGGTTGGTTTCATGTTTTTCGGTGGTAATTCTGCATTAATAAGTATTCAATTTTACTTCTCTTGTCTTCCGTAAAAATATTAATCACTGAATTTTTACTACAAAAAGATCTACCTCAACTGTGGGGAATTAAAATCGAGCTGAAGCACGCTAAAGTACTTAACGATGAACTTTCATGCTGATGCAACCTAATTTTATATTCAAGAACTAAAATACATATTTTTCGTTTTCTCTTAAAATTGATTTATTTTACTTTTGTACACCAGAGATTACGTTTACCTGAGACGGTATCGAACTGCAAACTTCACTTTTCGTGACCAATCACCATGCCCACTCAGCCCTCGCAACAGTTAGAACGAATGCCGCCACAATCAATCTAAGCAGAGACTTGGGATCGTCTAAAACTAAAGAGTTGGGCCATTAACTTTCTACAAATTCAACATGCTTTTTAATCAAGTTGTTTTCATGTTAATTTTGCATTGTGACTTTTGAAAAAATACTATTTCTGCGAAAGTGGCAAAGCTTGAAAAAAAAACAATACAAACATGTATTTAGAATTATCCATTCTAATTAAAAATATAAAAAAATTTTAACATCATGTTGAAAACATTAGTTCTCATTCATACCGTTGTTGTTTGTTCAGAACATGGGATTTTCTGTAATAATTCAACTTCTACATCGTTTTTTTTTCTTGTTTTTATAATTTTAATTATCGATTTCTTGTCTTGAAGCAAGAAAAAAACCTGTTGCCATTCAACGTTTTTCTGCGGTATGCATACATAATTTTCTAAACGATTATCACTTACAAACACACACACACACACACTTGCACTCTTTAGGACAAGCAAATAAAGAAAAAAAAAATCAATATTCTGAGAATTTGTCAAAGTAAGAAGAAATAAATAATTTAATAACAAATATTTTAAACTGGATTTACAGCAATAAATTGTTTGAGTCAAACAAATTCCTTAAAAACTTGTTCTTTTACTTGAATTCATTGGAACGCAAAAATAGAGAAGAGTTTCAGAAGAGTAAATGCGTATCTTAAACTCAGCTGATCCAAATGAACATTTTGTAATATAAAATCTTACTGTTTTTTTTTTTCATTTACAAGCGGCATGTGCCTAATTTATGTTCATGTACTGAGACGAAAAAAAAATCGGGCAAACATTTGTTTTTTTTCTTCTTGCTACACACCTTCTTTCTCTGTTCTCCATTATTTAAATGACAGATGTTTTAAAGAAATTTTCAAACAAAAACATTAAACAATTTTCATTTTAAATGAAGAAGCAAAACTTCTTCGTTTTCAGTATAGAGTTCTTAAAGCAGCATTTCCTTTTACGGTTCCCTGTCTCTCTGTTTTAAAGTGTTTCCTGAAATTTATCAGCAGTACATGAGCGAATAACAACAACAACAACAACAGCAACTACATCGACTTTGTAGACACAATAATAAAAACTACCTGAACTGACAGGATATAAACATAATACAGTCCAGCCGAGCAGGAGAGCGGGAGAGAGAGGGAGCGAGAGAAAGAGAAAGACAAAAAGTTAGAGGCCAAAGAAAACTATTTCTATGGTACGTGTTATAAATGCATATGGTGGATTTTGAGGAATAATAAAAAAAAATTCTTTAGATCAATATAAAAACGTCCACAAACATGCATGCAGCAGATGTCCCAGAAACTGCTTGCATGACAATGCAGAGCAAGTATTTTTAAATTGTTAGTGGCGTACACTGACAAAAATACATATGTAATAGTGTGTGCACAATGCAAATGCTCATTATGCGATCATGATTTCATACAAATTATAAATTTGATTAATTGCCATTCATCTGTTTATTTGATGGAGGTACCCAACGTTGGTACTCAATGTTCCAGCATCGAAAATAAATTAAGCTGAATCTTTCGCAGCAAAATACTGATCTTATTTCTCAAGCCAAAGACACCTTGTGTTAAGTAATTAATATAGATATGTATGTGTGTATGCACCTTTATTCTAAATCCAATATGTGTCGAAGCGCATCATTAGCCGATAAATTAATTTTATCTTTTTTTTTTGTTCGTTTGATTTTCAGCGTAGGGCTTACACTGTCACAATATTTTTTTTAGGGAACGTGAACTATTCACGATACGAGCTTTTAGTGTTCAAACTTGTTTCATCGAATTCTAGTGCTTTTTGTAGATTCTATGTACGTAAAATAATACAAAACTTATTATGAAATTCCATCCATATCTTAAAATATGAGAGTGAAAATTACACGACTGATTTTTTTTTTTGAGTTCACATGATTCGTAAGAAGAAAGAAATTAACACGAATACGTAGAAATGCGTCCCTACTGCAATGGTGTGTGATGCTTTTTGAAAGTTTTCAAAACACAAAGAGAGCCAAACAAACGACTGACAAGTTTCTATCCGTATTTTCTCTTAATTTCTCTCCGTTTCAGTACATACTCAGTTTACAATAATACGCTTGACGCGCTATCATAGGTTAGGCTGTTAGAAATATTACTGCTATTTGCCTTGATTTGAAGTTTTTCGCAAGATCCCCATAGTGCAGCGTGTGAGAATTGCTTCTGAAGGGTTATTGGGGATGCTTGGGCAATAAGCCCCAGGTCTCAAGCTTTCTTTTTTTTTGGCCTCTTCGGACAGTGTATGAAATATGAAACCAAATACTTTTGTGAAATATATTAATCCTCTAAATCCGCCACACAATGGCTATTTGAGACTCTATTGTAACAATTCGGAAAAAATACCCTTAAAATTGGTTAGGACGATGCATTGCACTTACATTCCGTAGCCAAACACCTTCTTTCAAGTCTACTACATATGAAGTGTTCATGTGTAACTACCATTTTACTGTATGTTGCCAAACCATCCAGACTTTATATTTTAATGTGGCATCATTAGAGTATTCTGCATTGTTGGCACAAAGGCTTAGTCCTAGTTTTTACAAGTCTTATTAAATTTTCTTTCTACGAACGAATGAGCCATTGAAACGGATTGCCAAGTACAAGCAATTGTGTATCAGCTTTCCTTCCGCTTGTGCGCTATAAAATCAAGACTTACGGCTAATAATTTGCCCGGTGAAAATTGGGACTTACGTTAATAGTCCAATGCTGAAGAATTATTTCTACAGCTGCAAATTCCTATGATTAATTTTCCCATGAATTAATTTTTTGATTTGGTCAAATAAGGCATTAATAAAAATTGTGAGTTCTGCCTAATTGGCTGAATACGATCTCTGGCAGGATACTATAAAAAGTAAAACATTTGTTTTATACAATGCATATAAAATAAACCAAATTTTTTATATGGCGCAAATAAAATTGTTGTTGTTTTCCCGAATTTCTTTGAATCTTATTAAATACTACAAATTAATTTTCCATTCTTTCACATTCAGCTGCCGTTAATTATTTGTTTTCCCCAATTCTTATGTTTTTTTTTCTTTGCAAAATTCCCATAGAAGAAGAAAGAATTTTTTTTGTGCCTGATTCTCACCTCAACAAGGATTTTGACAATTGAGCCAATAATTATAAATGCTAAGATTATGCACATATAATCACAGTTTCACCCCAAGTACCAATGACAGCATAATGCAAGCCAGAATTTAACAAATGCACCCTGTTCTATAGAAGATGTTTTGGGTGCAACAGAGTGAGAAATTTCCAAGGGTGTTCTTCTCAAAAATTATAATTACTGTGATAAAGCGTGTGAAATATTTAACAAATAGCAAAAACTCATCGAACTTGCTACACACATACATACGTATGTACATACAAAGGAATCCTTTAAGAAACTTTGCGCTTGCAATGATTTCAAAATTAAACCAGCAAAAGGGAGCAACAAGATTTTCTTATTTGCCTGGGGAACAAAATACACAAGCTTACGTTCGCATTATGCAATTTACAACCAAAAAAGTAACCCTTATTCTGCAATTGAAAAGATTTGAGAAGAAAATGAAATTAAGAAAAGATTGCTTTAGCTATTTGTAGGTAATAATCGAATAAATACATTCAAATTTGAACCTGGCGGACTTGAATGGCGTATTTATTTGGTTAAAATTAGTGGCATATTATAAAAAAAAAATTAACATTTAGTTGCTAGTGATCAAAAGTAGCTTTGGGAAAGAGTTTTTCCCAGTATACGAGCACAAATTATTCACTTCAAATTACAGGATGTCAAGGTTTTGTTTTATTCCCACACTTTTTTGTTTTCGGTCTTGTTTGCGGGTTCGGGTTGCTGCAATGGCTAAATTCAAACACTTATTAATATGTACGTACTGCTTTAGAACTGCCAACAAATTAAAAATTCCTCTACATCCTTTAACACCACACACACACACACACACACACACACACACGCACGTACACAATACACATATAATACGCACATACACTGACAAATTAATGCATATTCCCGTTCATTAACCAGAGAAACAAACAATGGTCGGACGACTGAAAACTTTCGACCACTTCTGAAGCAAATTCGTTTGTGTGTGTGTGTGTGTGTGTGTGATTAAGTTGTTTGCTTTTTCGCTTGCTGGTTGGTGTGTATGTGTATGACTGCTTGCTGTTGTGTTTGAAGGTATGCATTATCCTTCATAAGCGTTTTCATAATACAAATATTTTTTTTTCGAAATAAAAAACAACAATTTTTTGTTTTTTTGTTGAATAGTGGTGGTTTATGAACTATTTCACTTTTTTGTTATTTCTAAAATGCAGGGGGAGTTTTGAGATAAAAAAAGACTGTCAAGGTTCATAAAGAAACGTGAGAATTTTAAATTTTTTAGCATATGTTTTTAAAATCTCTAAAGTTTTCATAAAATATATTGTGGCCTGGAAGGCTTAACGTTAACTTTAAGGCCTTTAGTGTAGTGTTTTTCATTTCTTGTATTAAAAAAAAACCATCTAAAAAAAAAGAACACAAAAATGTTTCTTTGCTCCACTGTCTTAACCAGTTTTAGAGTGTCTCTGTAGGAGTCAAACGTATGACCAATTCACCTTAAATATTTCTTCTTTCTGAATCCGACAAATATAGATAAATAAAATTCAGTAATTTCAAAACCGATTTCCTTCCCAGTGGATTTTAAATTATTTCTATCATGTTTGTATATAAATATTTCGTGTATATGTGTAAAGTGCATGTAAAAAGTCATTTATTTTCGAGATCTTGCTTTCTATGCAAAAGCCCGTATTTATTCAATTCATTATTTTGTTAACACAGTTTAATATCTAATTTGCTTTCACTTCAGAAAAGGCACACTCGAATTGAATTATCTGAATTAAAACCACTTCCCAATAAATATTAAATTAAAAAAAAGCCGTTCTTATTTTGTTGTTTACATTAATTGCTTCGTTCTTATGTCATAGTTTTTATTCAATTACAACAGGCGTGAACTCAAAATGTAATTGCATCGAAAACAAATTTTGAGGGTTAATTGAAAAGTGATTTTGCTTTCCTCTCGTAGTCATTAGCTAGTTAATGATAAATTAAGCACATACTCGTGTTTACTGTAAACAATTAATAATCTTCTATAGTATTTTTAAACTTTTTACGAAAGAAGAGTGTGAGAAAACAAAAATAATAGAATGAAAAATAAAATACACTGAACACCACAAAACCTTAACGCAATTGAAAAGCTAAAAAAAATCAACAAAAAATGAGATGAAACAATCAAAGGAATGGAAAAAACCAGGCGGTTCAAATGCGAAAGTTTATTATAAATTAGTAGCTCGAGTTAAGTAGCCAAAGAACTGGCAGATTTTGAGGAAGGAAGAGATATTGAAAACACCGAAATTGCCATCTAGTTCCACAAACATAGGCTTTACAAAACCTTATGTTTTTGAAAATAAGATGAAAAGAAATGGAAACCTACAATGAGTACATAAAAAACCAGCTTTAGTTCTCCAACGTAACTATTCCTTTACCATTTCAACGCTGAAAGTTATAGATGTTGTAGGTGTCCGATAAACAGCTCCGTCAGCACCAGTTCTGTGTTACCGCAGTATATATAACTCTTTTTCTTTTCCTATCATTTAACTTGGTAAAATATTGTTGCATGTTGACATTTAAAGCTACCAAAATAATGAATTTAGTTTTCACATAAATACTCTGGCAAACCATCAGTTTACCTTTCACTTCGACGTTTTTAAGCCGATGTTCATTCTACACAAAGCTTCGTGGCCTGCTGATATCTAGTAGGTTGCTTTTATATATTGAAATATCTAGTTTTGGAACTTATATCGAAATATAGATGGCCCTACACGTTTCCAGAAAGTTCTGCTGCAAGACAGCCATTAGTTTGAAATTTAGCAAAGACAGCAACCACAGCTTCTGACTGCATAATTTTTTGTGCAATCATTCCAGTAATTTTAATTTTTGTGTCTTCCGAAAAACAGTTAATGGGCATAAGTCATTCGTTTTAGGAGGAAAGATAAGAGATACTAAGTAGTTTCCAAAAATTGTTGGCTAGAAAATATTAATACATCTTGGTCATACATTTAAGTTTCCCGAAGGCACGCTGAGACTAACTTGGAAGATGGGAAGATAATGCATTCAAATCTTTTTTCTACGCATTTTCTTCTAAGGAGGTCCGTTACAGGCTATTTGGGGCTACTCAAGAAGTTGGGAGAATAATGCATAAACAATCTTTTTCAGGGCATTCGAAGGAATGAAGGATCAGTGTTTTGAAAAAAAAAAAATGTCTGCAAGTAACTCGGTTATACATTGCACTCCTCCACAGACGTAACCTGCAGCTGGTTAGAATTATTTTTACTTGTCATCTTCTTAAAGAAGCGGAAATAGGGTATTGGTATGCTGGAAACAATTTTTATGGTGGTAGATTTTACACGTCACCCTTCTATGGATGGCTTTGTGGCAGCTATGAAACATTTTATAGATTTGACCTGAATACACTTCAAATCACTTTACGCCACCTCCGCCATTTATTAGCTCGTGCATTTGTTTTATCAAAGCTCGCCCAACAACACAGAAGTTTTGAGGTCGCTCACTTAAAATTAACTAAAAAAAAAAAATTAAATTTACAGCCAAATTACTCCTTATAAAACTAAATTAGTAAGCTTTGAAACAATCCACATTTAAAAACTTTGCTTTCGAAAGCATCATTGAAAAGCCACAAAGAAAACTGCATTTCATGTCTTACCTCAACATATTGTCTTGTTTATTAACCTGTTTTAAGTAATTTATATTTCCCTAATAGTGGTCATATTTTTAAAGGGACTTAGTTTTATCGTCAGCAAAGAAAGACGTTGTCAAGAAAATCTTGCTTAACATCGTTTATTGGGAGTCATTTAAAATATTTTTCTTTTGAATGTGTGTTAAGGCCCACGCCCTTTCCTGCTCTTCTCCACACTCGCCAGCACTTCAAATTCGTTTGTCAAACAAACACTTTGACATTTACGCGCCGAAACAGGTTTCGTATTATTCGATTATAGCGGTGAGTGTAGGTGAATGCATGAGCAGCTATTGGGCATGTACATATGTATGTATTTGACTAAGCCATATGTAGTCTCAAGTTTTCTTAACGTTTTCTCATTGACTGTCTATTTTGTTCCTGCCATTCCAATTATTTTAAAAAAATTAGGCGTATATTCTTTAAAAGTTATTAAAAAAAAATTGGGTTCCAAAAATTTAAAATTAATTAAGCAATTAAAATATAAAAAAAAAAAATGATTTCTGCCACTCACAAGGAGAAGAAAAACAAACAGTTTTCATTTTAATATCATTTCTCTTCACAATTTGTGTATTCTTTGATTATAATGTTTTTTCTTCTTCTTAATATACATACATATGTGCAATCAAACGTTCATTTTTTATATCATACATACAAGATATAAAAATATAATTTATAAAAATGTTAACTTTGCTATTGTATATATTTATTATAGTTTATCAAGGGGCTGCTTAAAATTTACTTAGATAAAAAGTTAAACAAATACAGGCAAATGTGAGTGAGTGACATGTTTAAAGTCTCCAATCACATGGTTACTGCAGTATTAAACAAGAAAGTTATAAAAAACTGTTTTATGTGATTTTTTAGCAAATTGCACACGAAGGCAGTGAGTGAATGGAAAAACAAATGCTTTTTTTTTCTGTTAACAAAAGTAAAGAAACATTTCCAAGTTGAAACAAAAAAGTTTCTCTTGATATTCGCTTTAATGAATAATACAGCATTTAGTGGTGGTGGATTTGTTTTTAGCAGTTCAGTTCTTGGACTCTGCTCACTCAATTAGATATTATTCTATTATCAAATAATTGATCGACCTGGAATTTATTTCCGAGACTCTCTTTTCGTATGTCTCTCAGCACTGAATTTAGTTTTCTTTTATTAAATACAAGATGTATTGTTTGAGGTGGTTTTATTCCCAGAGCTTGTGGATGCGCATTTTGCAGTCGGAGATGTCTGTCATGTTGCTGCTAAAAAGAAGAGTAAATAAATCGCCTGTGATTTATTTGTCCAAAAAAATTTATCTACGAGTATGTCGGACAATAGGGCGTTTGCTTAAAAAACTAGCAAGACAATGTTTCTCATTACATACTATGATTTTTGAGCGAAAGTTAAAATTTTTTAAATTTTAAAATTTCTAAGTGTTAATTACTGTAGTTCGACCTTACTTGCTCAAAATTGAGAAGGGGGTTTTTGTGGTAACAGTTTTGAAGAAGATGAGAAAAGTAAAGTTAAAGACTTACTAGCTGGGGAACGTACAATGGCTGTTTCACATCCGCCACAATGACCATCAGCATCCGAATTGCTTTGAACCCAGGTCATAACAAGTTGCCTACTGTTTTAAAGCAGCAGCGCTCAGCCATCCTCCAATCTGATCCAATCAATCAAGTCTTCATTACTGACTGTCTATATTTAAGTCTGTTGTTCAACTTTCAATTTTATCACTGCCTTTTGCTGTTGATTGGAATATATTTTATAGTTTTTTTTTCTCGTCAACATCAAATTTGACTGAAGTGTTTATTGTAATTGTATCAGTAATGACAACGCTTTCGAATTCTGTACCAGGCCCAGCGAATTTTAAATACTAATTCAACTTTAGAGTTGAGCGTGTTATAAAAGATCTAAATAGACTTTAGTAAAGTTGTGGACTTATTGGCTGGGGAACATTTTTATTAAACTTTCGAAGCAAAAACTTTTTACGAAATATATTAGGAGGAGTCTTAGCTAAACATACATACAAACATACGTAAGGTGTAGTATTAAGCTTGGATTAGCTGTTCGCCAAATAGTAAATACGCCCCTTTTTTGGGGGCTCAGTATTCGCAAATCAATAAAATTTAGTCAAGAAAATAGTCAGTGTCATTTGATCTACTCACTCAAAGTGAGTGGAACGAATGGCACCATTTTTCAGAGACATATGTACATATACCAGGAGATTGTCCGTAGAGCGACCCCTACGAAATTCATATTGACGGTCACTAAGAAAATTGTGCGACTCCAGATATCTTAAGCAAAGAAGTTAGTTGATCATTCTTAAACAGAAGTTTAACATCTATATACCTAAAAAAACTTGATTATGTTCAACCATTTGCCAACAAACTGTGATGAAATTGTATATGTGGGAAAAAGTGACAATATCGGATTGTGTGCCCAATTATTTGACGCTCCCTCAAATAAAAAACATTTTTTTTTTATAAATACTTACAATAATTTTTGAGGTTTTGATCGCGACCACAATGACTCACTGGCTTTTTAGCATAGATAAATAAAAAACTAATAATGACTCAAGGTGAAATCATTAAAAATCTTCTAAGCATTAAAGTAATAGAACAATGATTCAGACTGTTTCATTATTCAATTGTACCCCACAATTGTGGTTGATTTTGCTGGCTTAAATACATACGTTTGCACAGATTTGTGTCTAATCACTTTCAATTAAACTGGTTTAACATTTTCTTACAGCTTACAACTCCTGCAAACATTTTTATTTATCCAAAATTAAGGCGAAGGCTTTATTACGATTTGTGTTACAAGTCGTGTTCTACCACGTGCGTCATTTAGTTACTTACAGAAATAAATGAGCGAAAGGTTGTTCGTAGTGTCAACAAACATTCACGTCGAGATTCCACTCATCCACCCTTCATCCACTCA
Source organism: Sturmia bella (assembly GCA_963662145.1). Lineage (NCBI taxonomy): Eukaryota > Metazoa > Arthropoda > Insecta > Diptera > Tachinidae > Sturmia > Sturmia bella. The sequence continues at coordinate 68,470,137 of OY759171.1, read as the reverse complement.
AACAAGTATTTGCTGAAATATTTATTTATTTTTAATGGAATTACCATCAAATCAAGCAATAGAAATCAATCAAACTGTTGTCTAAATTGTTAATTACTCACAATAAAAATACGAAACAGAACTACAGCAACAGACGAAAAGAAATCAATGCAAATTTAACAATAAATCAATTAAAACCAAGCAAATTGTGATATTAAGTAATAATAATAATAATAATAACAAAAAAAAAAAAAATCTAAAAATAAAACAATCAAATAAACTTTAAGTAGCAATAAATAGTTTAATATAAACGTTCTGCCGGATACAAATTCAAACATTTAAAAGTTGACAACAATATAAATCCATTTGTTGTTGCTGTTGTTGCCGGCCATATGTTTACACGGATGATTGCAATTTTTTGTTTAATTTAATTTTATTCAAACTGTAACGGCTGCTTACAACAATTCTCTCACGACGTTCTTTGCTTTTCGAAACTACTGAAAAGTTGATGGTACTTTGAGCAAACAGAACAAAAGGTAAAACCAGCAAAAAAAGAAGAAAAAAACCCTTAAAAACTTGTGCTGCAACAACAAGGAAATAGACAGACATACAAACGCAATAAAATATTAAGAATAGCAGAAACAAAACAAAGAGTTGAAATCATACTACATACATACAAACTTGTACAGAAAGAAGCAACAACAACTACAACAACTATCAATCAATTGGAGAAATATAAACAACAACAACTACTACTCTTTAGCTCACAATGGGTAACACATCGTCACACACGCATGAACCTTTAGAACGGGGCTTTACACGGGGAAAATTTGGTGATGTCAAAAATGGGGTAGGTTTTTATTTTCGATCGCTCATGCATAATCATTCAGTGTGTTTGTGTCTGAAAAACTTTTTGTTTCCATTTTTAAGATGCCATAACACTTGCTTCTCTTAAGCGGAAAATAAGCTCTCTGTTCAATTTGATCAAATCCTGTACTGAACTTGTTTCTCTTTTTTTGTTTTTTGCCTTTAGAAATCAGCCTCGTTTCGTTTTAGTAAGAAATCACCAAAGAAAATGGATCGCTTGCGACGATCCTTTCGCGATTCGTTTAGACGTCGAAAGGATCGCGTACCCGAATCCTCGAAGCCACATCAATGGCAGGCTGACGAAGAAGCCGTGCGCACAGCGACCTGCTCGTTTGCGGTGAAGTATTTGGGCTGTGTTGAGGTATTCGAATCGCGTGGTATGCAAGTTTGCGAGGAGGCCCTCAAAGTTTTGCGGGTAAGTTTTAAATGGGAAAATACAAGAAAAAAGCGTTCAACATATCAACAGGAAATACATTCTGTAGGGGATTAGTGAAAAAGATTTCAAAAAGTTTTCCTTTAAATTAAACGAATTTGTTGTGACAGCTTGATCGATATATTTTTTGCTCTAAAAAACTTTTATAGCGATATTTTGCCAGAACAACAACGAAGATTTTCATTATTTATGAACAGTCATAACAACTAGCAATCATATTTCGGAATACGTGCTGCAGTCGAGCACAGTGTGCGATCAGCAGACTGATGGCAAATAATGGAAGGCTAATGTCGAGCAAGCACAGGTTTTTAATTTCGGTCAAATGAAAGCACTCTTCACCAGGGAAGTGAGTTTGAAGCCTGGAAATTTTGCTCGCTCAGAAGCGACAAAATTAGGATCTGAAACTGCTGAGGAGTGGTATGTGCAAAGCAATGCTTCAAAGTAAAGAAAATAAGCAGTCTGGCTGATTCCTGACCTCGAAAGTATGGGAAAAGGGGACATTGGACACGCTCCTGCAATCTGCTGTCGGGCCATGCATATTTTATGAAATGTCTTCGACAGTTGGGAAAGTGCCAGTTACCGTACATTCTATGCAAGGAAGACTTGATGCTGAACATACTTTCCTTTCCCGCACACGCTGGGAAATGGAAAGTTAAGAACTGCCAGCACTGGTAGATACTTGTTGAAGAAGTTGCTTGCAAACGCGTCCACTTGGATGGCGGTAGCGAACGAATGCGAGAGAACAAGAAAAAAGACAGTATGCCAATGAAAAGTTCAATTTACGTAACCTAGAGTCCACACAGGCTTTTGGTTACAATTGTATTAATTTTCAAGAATTAAATAAAATAAAGGAATACATTGAAAAATAATATGTAAAGCTAAAGAAATTTGAAACCTTTTTGCAGATTTTTCTCACACCTCAAGTTGAAGATTTATGGCGAATTTACGATTTTAAGGCAATAAAAACATTTCAAGTACATTTCCGTGACGCCATTCTACCGACGTTATCGCTTCTATCAACACACAATAGATTTCTCGTGTGGTTGGGCAGTTGTCGACAGTGGCAAGAAATGTATTTAGACTTTTGTGTCGTAGAGTGCAATGAAATTATTTGTGCTTGTATAATCAAGTATTAAAATAATTAATTAAACTTTTACAATTCCTTTTTAATAATAATTCAAGTATTCTGTATTAAGTTTGGAACATTTTTTTTTCATACTGATTTTATTGTAAGATTCTTTTGCCATAATAAAAAGAGAGCAAAAAAAAACAATTGTCATTGAAATCGCAGACATTTTTCAAAGCTGTTTGTTAAAACAATTAATTGGTTTCTAAATTAGAATAATTCAATTAAGACTATTTTATTCAAATACAACTTAAGTTTTCGAATTTTATTGGCTTTTATTTAATGAAACTAGAAAGAGATCATTAATATGCAAAATTGGAGGCGTTGCCTCTTCGTCTAAAAAAACAAAAAAAAACCAAAAAAAAAGTTAAACGATAAAATTACTTGTAGAACAATTAACACATGTTTCGTTCACTCACTCACAATTACAGTGAAAATGAAAATAGGGTTGTATTCTGGCAGCAAAAGGTTTCTCATCATTTTCTTCAATGACATAAAATTAAATTTCCTTCCATTTTTTTTTTTCACAAGTTTAATGGTCGGCTTGCGTGCTTGTACTTTAGTTTCCTCAGTGCATAGAATTTTGTTTCGGAAATGTGTTTCATTTAAATTGAATATTTTTTTCACGATTGATACTGCAGCCTATGAGCAGAAATGATACGAGTGAAATGGTGATGCTGCTCTTTTTTGTATTGCATTTTCAGCCAAATTCAAATTGCTGAAAGCAGCGTTTCCACTTTTCTATTCGTCAGCTGTGCGACGAGTGCTTTAATATATGCATGCTGCATATTCATTTCTTTTCTATCTGTGCAACAAGGTTGTGCACAATAGATAGACTGTGCTCGCTAAAAATTTTTGATTTAGTTTTGCTGTATAAATAATAAATAGTATATTTTTTCATTCTACCATACATTATTGGTTTATCGGAACGAAACTTTTGCTTGTCACTGTTTAAATGATCATTAAATGCTGCCGGCCTCAAAGCAATACAAATTTGCAATATGAAATTAATTTACAAGAGATTCTTAATTAAATAAATATTTGTTTCTATGCACATATAAAAATATGTGCGCATAAAGTCTGGCTCAATTAAACAATCACCCACTAGAAATTTTAACCTCAAGTTCAAGAAAATATAAGCATGGAAAATTTATGATTAATAACTCTTTTTTATGTTTGTTTACAGAACTCTCGTCGTCGTCCGGTGCGCGGTCTGCTACACGTTAGTGGCGATGGTCTACGTGTGGTGGATGATGAAACCAAGGGCCTTATTGTTGACCAGACCATAGAAAAGGTCAGCTTTTGTGCACCGGATCGCAATCATGAACGTGGCTTCAGCTACATTTGTCGCGATGGTACTACACGCCGTTGGATGTGTCACGGTTTTTTGGCCTGCAAAGATTCTGGCGAACGTCTGTCACATGCTGTCGGCTGTGCCTTTGCGGTGTGCTTGGAACGCAAACAGCGCCGCGACAAAGAATGCGGCGTAACAATGACTTTCGATACCAAGAATAACACATTCACACGCACTGGCTCGTTCCGCCAACAAACAATGACCGAACGTTTGGCGAACAACGAACGCGGCATTGATACACCCTCGGCTGCGATTACACCACAGCCGAAACCCTTTAATCCTTTTGCCATTGAACGGCCTCATGCTACACCTTCCATGCTGGAGCGCCAGGGCTCTTTCCGGGCCTTTAGCACAATTGGTAGTCAGTCACCTTTTAAGCGCCAAATGTCTTTGCGTATTAACGATCTTCCGTCCAATGCTGAGCGTCAGAAGGCGTTCATGGCTGCAGCAACGGGCAATGCATTGGCATTGGCCACGCCAAACCGTACTGTTTCACCCATACCCGAAGTGTCGCCGGCCAAAGTGGGCCTTGAGTTGGAAAATGGCGGAGTAGCCACAGCCGAAACTGTAAGTCAACTGTGTCAAGAACTCAGCCAGGGCCTTACCTTACTGTCGCAAACCGATGCCGTTCTGGCAACCTCGCCCAATGGTGTTTCCGATGATCTCAATTTCAACAATAACTTGAGCATTAACCAGAATATTGTAGCTGCCGACAAGCAGTATCAGAAAATAATCTCCTCGCCCACAAGTATCAGTAGTTACGGTGTGGTGACACCCACTGCTCAAGTAACGCCTCGTATTGCCACCGTTTCGCCGGCCATACTCAATACACCTCCTCAGACGCCTAGTAACACACCAACACTTTCCTCGAGTACAGAAAAACTCACTCTCAAGGATGCTTCACTGCCGAAGGCCGATCAATGGTTGGGCCAGATTGTGAAAAGCACTTCGCCAGCTGCCATCAAACGAGCTCCCCAACTGGTGCATGCTGGACGCACCCAATCAATGAGCTCTGTGCCGGGAACCGTTGATCCTTTCGATGCCGAATGGGTGGCTGGCGTTACGAAACCTCTGTCACCCGAGCTGCCACCTCTAACATCAAACACAACTGGCATCACCACGCCCACGGCAGTGGCCACAGCAACATCGCTCCACAGTACCAATCCTTTCATATCACCACCCAAAATTCCAGCGCAATCATTCCAAGTGCAGCTTTAAAAAGACCAGCACATTAAACACTTAATGTAGACACTAGTATAATGTGGGGAAATTTAGAACGTTGAGGGGGTTAAAGTGAAGTGTTGGACACGGCCACTTAAAAAAAGAAAAACTATTTGTTAAGCATAGAAAAGAATGAAGTGACTGTTTCCCCTTAAAGGAATGTCCAAATGTTATGAAACGAAAAGCCGCTTACTGAAACGGAGGACAAAGTTACAACACAGTGCTGGCTGGCAATCTTGTTACTTAATTAATCGCTAAATTGATGTTACTTACATATACATACATACATACAAACAAACATACTTAACTACAAAAAAAAAGTTTACTTAATCCAGCAAGTAATAAACAAAAATAAACTCTTTAATTTTTAAATTGGAGAAACGCTATTTTGAAGTAAATCATATGGAAGAGTTCAAAGCGAGCAACAATTTCTCCAAGAAATTGTTGGACCAGAACCCACTTTCCTCCATAATTGCAGTCAAAAACTTTGTTACAACAATTCCAATTCGATACTTTAGTTATTTAAAAATTAAATAATAGTAAAACGAAAAACACAGCCGTCTTCTTTGATTTGAATTTAGTGATTGTGTCTGTATTTAACGATTTATCAATTGATTAATTTGTACAAAATGTATTATATTAAACTAATTTTTTATGAATAAAATAATTATAATATTATCTACTTATAAACACTTAAAATATACATATTTTCTGTTTCTCCTCCTTATTTAGTCCTTTTTTATGTTGTATAAATATTCGTTGCAAAATGAAATTTAAAAATTTTTATTTTCTTTTTCAAAGAAAAAATAAAGAATGCCTTTTATGTGCTTTTTTCAAGCTTAAAAGGGCATAAACCTTAATTCAAATAAATGCTTCAATAAAATATAAATTAATTTAATAACTTAAAATGAAAATTATTAAGTAACCAAATGTATTTGTGTTTATACTGCGGTGATGTTTCATTCGGAAGTGATAACGATGGAAAAGGTTCGCATTAGTACATATACCGGTGGCTTAATATAAAAAGCAGTGCATCTGGGTTCTTTCGAATTTTTTTCTGGGTAAAAAACAAAAACAAAATTAAAAAAAGAAAAAAAAAAAATTTTGCTGCAGTCCCAACCCTGGGACTTAAGCTTCCTGCTTAATTGAGTTCTCCTTTTAATTGATAAAACACAGATAATGTTGGCGCTTAATCAATTCTTAAAAAATTAGACAATTAGCCAATGGCAGACAGCAACACTATAAAATATTCAATTCATTTCACTGGAGGGACGTTCAGACTATCAAATATGACCCGTCGTCAAATAACAGCACCACTACTCTCTTGTTGACCTTTGCTTTGGCCAAGCACTTGGATGCATACAACTACAAATGCAAGTTCCAACGAAAAGAAAACACGGGGGAATTCGTAAAAAACATTAAATTTCACTTTACGAGTAGTACATTTGAAAGTTCTGCTTGATCAAATAGCAAAAATAAAATTTACAGCAAACAATTATTTGATCTCACAAAAACAAGAGGCAACAGCAAACACATATTTGCTCTAAGTTCTGTTTTTGTTCGTTAAGCAAACAATCGAATCAAATATGCAGTTGTGAAATTCAATGTTTTTACGTTTTTTTTTTGTGGGTTCTTTCTACTTTGTCCTTGTTTGTTGATGCATCCATATGAATGTATTCGAGTTTTATTTGTTTATAAGTAAATAATGGCAAACAAAAAAACTGTGATCTCCTTTGTTTGTGCAACATTAGACAAACAAAAGTTTAAGTGTGCACCAGGATACTGCACAAAAGGTAATATTTTTCAACAATAGAAAAAGCTTCAAGAAAAATAGCAGACATTTTGTTTTTGGACTACTTCAGAAAATTGTCAAAAATACACCACTGCCACAGCGGAAGCTGAGGTGAAAGAAGTGAGTTTTGAAAATCAAGCGATAGCACTCTTTCTTACCGCATAAAAACTGTAAGAAACGTTTACGCTTTTGTTTTGCTACAAGCTTTAGAGCAGTTAGAGAACAAGATGTACAGGGTTTACATTGATTTGCCATCTCGTTGCCACTGTTACAAACTTTAGAGGATTAGGAGAAGCTGATTTGCTATCTCATTTTGGTCGCCTTTTATTTCTGTATATTCTAACCGTCTAATTCATAAAAATTATAACAGGTTTATAAAGCTCTTATTTGACAGATTTTCCATACAAATATGTCAAATAACAGTCTCATAAAAAAAATTAGGGGGTAAAAATTTTGTGAAGTCAGCTAATGAGGCTTATTAGTTGTACCATGGTGCGAATTTGGATTAAGCAAACGCGTATATCTAGCCATTTTGCCTGCTGACCCATTTTCTAAAAAAAAAAAAAAAAAAAAAAAAATAAAAAAAAAAAATTGTTACCACCGTATAAATGAGGAAAAATATCAACGTATTCAGCAACAGGAATCAGTTTTGGGTCTTCAATGTTTCTGCATCATCTCCCATCGAGATTTTGCATTTTAAATAATAAAGTATATTTTGTAGTTTCTTTGTATATGCAGTCACTTTATATGCGCCTCCATACCCTTCAGCAGGCTGGGAAGATGTTGAAAGATTTCTGCCAGGTCCACGAGGTCACTCAATATCGCACGCTCGCTCAGTTACCTGCAAAATAATTATTTATTATTTATTTTTTTGCTGCTTCTTTCTGTGCTTTTATGCGAGCGAACGATGTCGTGTGACAGTGCTGTATTTCTTGCTCTACTATTTTCATAAAACATTTTTTTGGAGCATTTGGTTTCATAAATTATTAAAAAGGAGCAAGTTTTGAGTTTCATCAGGTTTTCGTTTTTACACCAAAACCAAATCTATTAATTATTATTTCAGTTTTTTCATTTAAACAACGGCTGTCTTAGCGATATTTTGAAGAATTCTTCGGTTCTAAACCCTGAATACATTCAAACACTCAAATGGAATCTATAAAAGTTACTTTATGAAATGAGATCATATTAATAATTTAAAATAAACATACAACATAAAATTACATTGTTGAATAGATAAACTTAAACAAAATGATATACAAATTAAAATGTTCTATACAATGCACTGGATAAATAAATGTTTTACTCTAAAATATACATACATCAATAAATATATTTGCACAATGTACAATCTAAAAGGTATTAACTTTAAATTATTATTATAACAATTGAGTTTGATGTTTTATTTATTAGTCATTAAAATGGAAAAACTCAAAGAAAAATCATATACTCTTGTGTGGTCACATACTATTTACATAAATAACTACATACATATTTAATTAAATCAATGCATAATGGAACAAAAAAAAAGAAACAAAATCGATTTTAATTCAAGCCTACTCATACATGCATGCATACACGCATTCATTCGTTCGTTCATCTGTGCTTATGTATTAGTTAATAAAATTCTGTGATTAATAATAGATGAAACAAATTCAACTACTAATAATATCAAAAGTATACATCGTTTCGAGCGAAATAGTTTCAAAAGTTATATTATAAGAAACTTAAAAAAAAAACAAGCAGTCGGGTCTGTTCATGGAAGCCAACGATGCCTAAAAAAAATCAATTAGAGTTAAGACTGTAGTCTTTCTGTGATTTGATTGCTGCAGTAAATCAAAGAAACAGTTATTATTGATTGCCTTTAGAAATGGAAATTTGGCAACGTTGCAAGAAATGTCAAACAGCTAAATTCTCTTCGTTTAAATGTGGCTTAAGTATTCACTGATTTACTGGTTTAAACGTAAATTAAACTAAAGTCGAAGTTGAACTTGCACTGATTTTTTGGGTGTAAGAGTTGTGGTCCTTTCTCCCTTAAAACCGGCTTTAACTTTTTGTCGTTTCACTCTTTGTCATGTTTAAACTAGTCAATTGGTGAATACTTTCATAAAAAATGTATGCTGTAGATATGGCGGCTGCTCATCAATCGTGAGGTTAGTGGTTCGAATCGAGCTATGAGGCTAGCAAAAGAAATTTTCATTACGCAAACAAAATAAGCGAAATGTAAAAAAGAAATGCCACAGAATTAAAATATAAAAAAAAATTTTTTTTCGGTGTGCACTAGCATTTAAGTAGCTAGGTTTGAGTTAGTTAAAGGCGGTGTCGGACAATTGACCACTGCCTAGGCCATAGCAATGCTAAAGGGCTTAGTTGTTTCCAGTGAAAAATAGTCCAAGCGTCAACCACTACTACCTGTTGTAAAATATGTAGTTAGCTTTAAGTTAATTTAAAGTTAGCTTCGTTTCAGACAGGATTGCAACTAACGTTAAAGATTCCTTGAACGTAAGTAATTCATGTATTCAATTCAATGGTTCTACGAACAGGCTTGACAACTATTAAAAGAAAATTTGTTTATGGCAGCAAGTAACTGGTTTTATTATAAGTTAATAGCTAAATTATTTATGTTTATCAAAATATATACATATAAAAAAAGACATTACAAGAAAATAAAGATAATCTAATGTATTAAATAATAAACAAGTAACTAATTTAAAATTTAATAGTAATGGAAGTTTTATTGAAGGTACGTACATCATAACCATCAAAAGCTTTTACACTCGATTCTGCGATTCTCGAGTATGGTTAAAAATCGATACAGAATTTGAGATTTGGTGAAATATCGTTACAATTATGTTAACAATACGATTATCGCTATAAAAGTTACAGAGTCCAGCTACAGGAGGCACCATATTTTACATCTGCCGTTCAGGCATTGAAGCACTTATTCGATAAATTTTTAAATTAAATTTCAAATTCACTGTTGCAAATTTACTTTTCTAAAGACCCTTTTTAAAAGTAATGTTTTGTTCTGAATGCCGTGTTTTTTTATTTACTATTCACGAAAATGTTTTTAAATATCCGTTAAATAGCGACTACGTATTCACAAATGTCTGCCAATCGCAAAGGTAAGAAATTTTCCTTAATGTAAATAAAATTAGTTACTATAAAGTTCACAGTTTTTCTTGATAAATGCCTTCCTTCACGTTTTCGTTTCTAAAAAAAATTATATATTCATTATGTACTTTTTTCCTAAAAGGCGAGTAAGATTAAAATTGAAAGAAAATGTAGTAATGACGAAAAATAAGTAAAAATAAAATAGCAAAACAATGCTCTTCTGCGTATTTTGCAAGACCAAATTTTTGTTGAACCAAAAACGACATTAATTTTAGGCCGGTTATACAAATCATTTGTGATAAGACAGTGATCGACAAGGCAGGCCCATAGACACCGTTTTACCAGCAATATATGTATATTTGAGTGATAAAACCGTTTTCTACAAAGTGTAGGAAACAAATGGAGCTGTTTTATCATTTTACCTCTGCTGATTGAATAGTTTTTTCCATACCGAAAGTCTCCCTTTAATGGAATTGTTTTAAAAATTTGTGGAAGATTTTGACAAAATCAATTACAAGCCGAATGAGAAGAGTTTTAAACAATAACGACAAAAATTTTAATATTGCGGATACGAACCAGCAAGTGACACGTAATTTTAGTACATACCGTTATTATTTAATAATGCCGGAAATGAAAAGGAGGCCCAATTCAGTAGAAAGATTTACAAGATTTTGAAGATTTCTGAGATACAGAAAGAATAAAATATGCCTCAAACATTTTTTCGCTCAATATGTCGATTATATTACAACAAAGACAACATGAATAAATTTATGAACTATTAAGTGCAACAACGCTTGAATTTTCTTACCCCACATTTATGTTAACTAAATGAAAAATTAGGCATTTTTTATATTCATGATAATAAATTTTTATTTAAAAAAATATACATATGTATATTTCGACTTTCTGTGTAACTTTTTTGTAACATTCTGTGTACTTTTGAAGTTACACCAATTTCAAATTAAAGCTTCATCAATTAGATAATAACAATAATAATTTGTACAATACTTGTCGATATGGCTGCAGTTCAAGCGAAAGAATACACTGAACGACAAAATATTGCACCAACAACTTGCATGCCTTAAAACTATCCAATGCAGTACTATCACTCTGAGGCAGTGTCGGAGAATGCAGGATATAGGCCTTACTTTAATCGACAAGCCGGAGCTTATGCTTATGCTTATGGATAAGATAAGACGGAACATTTGGCTTATCGATATTTCAATGCTTGTGGAACATCCGCAATGTTAGAATAGTCTCAATTACAATTTCAACAGAGAACCTGACTCTGAAAACCTCACACAAATGCCTTCAGGAGCTAGAAATGCCGGAACGTCTATGCCAAACTGTGCAGAAAGTGGTGAATATTGAGGCTACACGAAAAGTTATTTAAGTTTTTTTTTTTTTTTTTGGAGTCTTCTGACGAGTGGAGTAGCATTAATGAAATGTCGGCGGCATATGGACGGCTGAAAGGTCTATTTATAGACCTAAATCAAAACATTTCAATTGGCTCTTATAGCGAATTAATAACTGAATTCATTTTCAATATTCAAAAATTCGTTATGGAATTTTTGACTCAAAACTCATTTTAAAGCCATTTTTCTTTTTTGAAGGATTTGACAATTGACGAATTACATTGTAATTCGTAGTTTCCCCTTTTATGAAAGTCGGTTAAAAGTATAAATCAGTGTATATCACCTCTAGACCTCATTTCACTTTAAGTCATTTCTAAATAAAATATTTCAAAATAATTCTCCATCACAATTTATTTATAATCATACAATATTTGCAGCAGTTTTATATTCTTTTTGAATGTTAAAAGTCATGTTTTGCTTAAACATCGTTCTGTTGGTCTTAATAAGAACATTCTTTTTGCTGCATATTTCAATTTGTAACCTTCGTTTCAATTGAAAAATTTACTCTATAAATTGAAATGCCTTTTTTCTCTGTCTTTTAAAGAAAGCAGTTCTCGAAAAGAGTTATCATAATGAAATAAATATTTTATTGCATTGTTATCTACTTAAGTACTTTGGATTTCTTTCCTTTAAGTTTAAATTCTTAAAAGTTTTCAAAAGTCATAAAGAACTATCTGCAAAAGTTTTGTTTTGGAAAAGGTCATTTAGGCAAAAGTGGGAGATTAAACTAAAATAAACATGATTGTTTTTGGTTTAAAATATCTTAAGAAGAAGTAAATGGTGTCACCGGGATAAAACTTGCCAAATGAACTACCAATCATTAAAATAAATTACAAATCAAATGATTTAAAAATTTAAGCGTATTTAAGGAATTAAACACATTCAAATAATTTGTTAGAAATTAAAAAATTTGTGGCATTAATTAAAATTTCCTTGAATTGGCTGCCACTAAAAATTCGAATTAAATGAAATTTTAATCGCACAAATTTAATTAGCGAACTAATTTCTTTCTATGCCGGCATACTCACCTTAAAGGACTATTGTTGAAGTTTAGCGAATTTGAGTGAATTTATTACATATTAAATTTGTGTTAGAAGATAAAGATGTGTTTTTTTTTAGAAGATGGTTGATTTGGTATGAGACCTTTGCGCTGCCTCAGCCACTGCCTGCCATAACACTGATTGAATTCATTTCCGTTTATTTATTTGTTAAATTATTGCTGTCACATCAAGCCAGGCAGGCAGCAGACATTATGAATGGTATTAAATTAGTGTACGACATGTGATGTCTTGTTTTTTGTGTATGTGCGTGTGTGTGTGTTTTTGTTTGTCTGATGTGATGACGATAACTTTTTCTAGAGTGACTATGACACACTGTAAATGCCGATGCCAACGGAAATTTACCAAACAATTGTTATAATTCCCCAAGACATACTTTTTTTCAATTTACCTTTTTGTCCTCATCCCTCATGAAGTACGAGCAATGACTCCAAAGGGCTGGACTGGCCGGGGAGCAAGTTCCAATTTTATTGGATTGGGTGTAGAAAGGATTTTAATTTTTCTTTTGTGGAAAAGGCATTTGGCTTACAGCCAATTGTGTTGTTTGGTGGCTCTATTTGGCCTGTTATTTCCTCTCGTTATTCGAGGGGCTCCTCGAATCGTTACCGTATTCACTAATACTAACAACCGTGTTTGTGTTTGTAATTGAAGGTTTAAATTAGGAGTTGGAAATGATTTTTATTGACAAATGTTTGCTAACTGCACACAACATAAAGGAGGCTCTCAGCACTTAAGTAAATATATTTTTAATTTTTTTTCCACTATTTTGCGATATGCTGGTTTTCTATTTTTATTTGTTGTATTTTAACTCAGGAAACTTTTCCTATTTTTCATAAGGAAACCAAACAACCCAGAAAAAAATATATCACACTAAAGCATTTTTGTATTTGTTTCGCATAATTCGATAATGTTGCCTTTTTCCTCAAAAATTAGCGAAATTAATTTTACAATTTTACCAACAAAATTAAATAAATCCATTTTTTTTGCAGGTGACAGCATCACTTCACCATGATTGGTTTGATTTTCAACTGATTTGTGTGTTTGTGTCGACTGTGAAGTTAAAACTAATGCTTAAAAAATTATTTTAAATAACTAGTTCGACTGTTAGATTAGTGCTTGAAGAAAAAAACGTAATGGAAAACTTATTTGAGCTCATATGTTTAAAACAATTATTGTATGTATTGCTGGTTTTTACCAAAATTAGTCTATTAATAAATTCTTCCTTTTAAATTTTAAAAAAGAAAAACTTAAACAGTTTTTCTGTGATATTAATTTGTTATAGGATGGACGAATTTTTAATATTAAATTGAATCTAAATTATAGAATGTCATCGCATTGATGATCTTTTCTCATATGATATTAGGTTTTCATCGTACTGATGACATTTTGTCATTGCATTGATTTCAACCATCTGGTGTAAGTAAATGTAGACTTCACCGTAGACAAAAGTGTAGTGGGCTTAAAAATGTTGTTTTTTGTCATCGTCTTCATATCCACATCCAATAAATCACAGCTGGGCGAAAGCCTTAAAGTTTCCATTGACTTTTAGGAGAATAATCTGTTTAGCTGGCCATCAATTTTTGACTTGCTGGCAGCTTTAATGGCAACTTTAAAGGCTTTGCTTCTTATTTTAAAATAATTTAATTAGATTTGATCGATATTGCAGGCCCTCCCTCACTTTTTCATATTACTTTTAAATTACCAGCAGACACTATTACTTTCATCGAAAGCCTCCGTTTCTTTTTTTTCTGTTTTTTTTCTGTTTTTTTTTGAAAGGAGTACAAACATATATTTTGTTAGAAGGATATAATTTTTGCATTCCAAGTTTCATCTATTTTCTTATGAATAAGAAACTAAGACCGCTATAATAGAAAAACTAGAAAGAAAAATTTTAAATTCAGTTGAATGCATTAAAATAAAGAGAAAAAATACGAGTTTGTAATTGAAACTTTATTTTTATTTTCCGTTTTTGTGTTGTTTTGCTGATGAAGCATTGGGAAGAGAGAGAGAGAGAGGGAGAGAGAGAAAAAACTAAGGACGGCTACCAGTACTTGGTTTCGTTTGCTTTTTTTTTTTTTTTTGCTTTATCCGCCAAATCATTCTGTGTTTGAAGGTGATGCCAGGTAAGACAACAAACGTCAAGGCTGTGGAAAAAGTTGTGTTACGGAAGGAAACGAAAAGTACAAAAACAACCAGTAGTCCTTCTCATTTCTTCTGATGTTTGCTATGCAATGTTTTTCCTGCTTGTTGTACATCTCAAATATGTATAATGAAAAATAATGATATCTTTTTTTTTTGCACCGAACTCTGATGCATTTTTTGCTCTGCTGTTTAGCTAAAAAAAATATCGGATTGAAAGGAAAATTTTGCACGCGGTAGTATTGGTGTCCGATGTTTTTTTTTTTATTTTCTATTACATTGAAGTTGTTGCTGATGCTGTTTACGTTTGTCGATAGAGAAAGTTACTTCAGAATAATTGAAATACATTTTCTATTAAAAATAAAAAAAAAAAACACAGGTATGTGTGCAGACAAACTAAAACACACATTCATAAATACCCGGGTGAATGAAAACATTAGTTGAAATACTCGTCGTTAGAGAAATTCAAAATTTAATACTTTTAACCGACTTTTTTGTCGGAATTTTATTCTACTTCCTTAGTTTAAAAAATGTTTGAAAATCTATATTTAATAGCTGCTGCTCTGCGAAAACTTTGTCCTCCTCAACTGCTCTGATTAGGAGCTGATATGCAGTTGTAAGCATTATGTAAATTATTGAGGCTACTTATAAAGAACACTCTTGAAAGCTGTTAACTTTTAATGCTACAATGGAAATGGTGTAAGTATAAACACGGCTAGATTCATTGGTCAAAACACTGTGCACTGAAAAGCAAAAACCCCCCTAAGCTTTATTAAATCATGGTTGATGTCTTGACTATGCGTAAAAGTAAAACTCAAAATAAAACTTTGTGGAGATGTGCGGTGGCATCTGTTGTTCGCGTTGGTATGAAAGTTACAGAAGTTGAACATATAGTAGAAATGTAGACCACAAAATATCTGGGATCTTTCAAGGGAAAAATATCACCAGTTGTTGATCTGTTATATATGTATATTCAAAAACAAATTTAGGGAAACATCGTAGCTTGAATTATTTTATCATCAAGACACCTACTCATAATTTGTATAAGCGCAAAAATCAAAAATTAATTCAGCTGATGCTGGGGGCCTTCTGGCTTGTATGTCAGAGCGTATGCCACGAAACTCAGCTCTATTAAATGTTAGATTCTCTGGCGGTAGTAACTTGCACCATTGGGTATTTTTGAACACATGTAAATATTTGTACTCGCATAACTTTGCATTCGCTTGAGATATGAATGATGTAAGAAAAAGTAAATAAATAAATGAAAGCAGAAAACAACTGTCACAACATTGAACATCATTATTCAACTGCTTGCAAAAAGGTAAACACAATAACAGTGTCCTTTCGCTGTTCCAAATGCAGTCAAGTGCACACACACAAACACACACACATACCTACTCACATGCATACGGTGAATATTTAGAAAAAATTCTCATTCAAAGGCGGTTTTGTTGCTGTTATTTGCCGTACAGTTGTTTGTGCCATATTAATGGCAAATTGTTGTTTAAAGTTGCAAACAATTTTTATTTTCATTTCCCGCTGCTTTTTTTGTCCTTTTTTGCATTTTTTTTAATTTTTCTGTCAGTTTTTGGTTTTACAAACCATTTGTTTAAACTTTTGTTATTTATGCATATTATTGCACAACAAAACATATGAAAATTTGCGTTCTTTCTGCATTTGTTGTATTCGTTTTGTTTCCAAAATAAAATTTTATTTTATTGCTGTTTCCTTGGAGTTTAGAGGGAAAAAATCTCTATTTGTTTATGATTGAAGTTGTACAGAAAATTCGTGGTATGCAAAACACTACTGTCACTCTATTGTTGAAAGCAAATGAAGCCCCGAAAAAGATATAGAAATAGTTTTGCTATGTAATATCGAACAATAACTCTGTGGTATAGTAAAAAAAGGAATTTTTAATATACCACAAGTGCAATTTCTTGCCAGCCTTTGAGTGATCACAACTTCAATTTGTTTGTGACTAGATGAATTGAAAGAACCAATGAAATGACCAAATGTAGCGTGTTCAACAAAACAGGATGAAATAAAAGTCCCACAACTTTTTATCCAGAAAAGTTTCGTTTTATATAAAACTCGCTTTCGGTTTCAAACCAACTTGATGAAAACATTTACATCATGTCGATACATCTCCATACATTTCTTTGTAGAGTAAAGGAAACAAAAACAGATTCCTTGAATTCTTTATTTGCAAAGCATAATTTTACAATTTCGTCCTTATTGCAACGTACTCACAAGTCGAAAAAAACAAACTTGGCAGCAACAATTGTTATAACAAGTTTTGTCTAACTTGAGTTATAGATCAAGACCTTTTTCAATTTAAGAAAATTTAATTTGCAAAATGTGGTTGAGGGCACTTGTTGTGCCCTCCATGTATTCAATTGTGATCAAAGTTTTTCATATTTTGATTCTATAATGTGAATGTAAAGAAGATTTCTGCTGTAATTTCGACTCTCAAATCTAGCCATCAAGCTGAAATATATTGCAGAGGAAAGAACAAACAACAATTTTTGACTTTCGAGTTATGACTAAGTTGCTACAAAGGAGCGATGTGTAGAACGTATTTTTTTAAGTTTCTTATTTTCTTGCAAATACTCTGCATTTATTTTCTTTTGTGGTTTTATTTAGCTGCTGCTGCTCCTGCTGCCGCTGCAGCGGGGTATTTATTTTCCAGCTGCTTGCAAAATTCCATTTCCGGTTCATCAGTGTGTCAATCACAATCGTGCCAAAGTGTATTTCCGCCTTTTGTTGCATTTTGCTGATGTGTGAACGTATACTTTCAATGTAGGATTGCAGAGTATTTTTTATTGTTGTAATATTATTTATTTTTATTTTAGTCATGACGCAAGTGCAAGTTTTCCTTTACTTTCATACTTGGGGTTTATTGCTGTGAGAATTTGTGTGTGGTGCAAATACTTTCTTATAAACACACACATACACACATGCATACATACATAATTGCTTAACATTGTAATGTTCTTAATAAAATTGCTAAATATTTACTAGCAAAATAGCTGGACAAAGGAGCGCAGATATGCAGCGTTGATCCACTGAAACTGCAATAGTTTCGACAGGTAGTAGAAACTGTTTACTATTTGTATGCCACACGGTGGCACTGAGTATGCACCTGAGTAGTACACTAGTGTCTACTTATAGATCAATACAATCTCAAGTCCATCATAGATCACCACAGCATCATATGGAAATCAGAGTTTTTACAGTATTTACTCCTCATTTGAAGTTGGATCACTTCCAATGCATTTTTGACTGCCTGTAAAATTTCGGAAATTTCCAATTACTTCTTCGTAATACCATTTAATTTTTATTTTAAAGGAAATAGGACCTGTCATCAAATTCTTAAAACCAATTACCACACATGCAGCTGCTTCTTAGAAAAATAAAAAATCGTTTCTTTTTCGAACAACCCTTTTTTTTATGAAACAAAAGCTAATAGAAAAATATACAAGGCAGTTCGACAGGAATGGAGCATGCAGCTCGTGATTCTAGTGCTGATACTCAACCCACTGGGCCATTGAAGTGAAAACGGCCACAAAAACATTTATAAAATCAAACAAGAATATTAGTACAATATAAAGTCTCATTAAAGTTAATATTTGTTACTTTAACAAAATGTGCATAGTTTTGTAATACATATATGTATAATTAATGATCTTGCTAGATAACGCAACTTTTGAAAACATTTTGCTCACTAAACTCTGAGGCTGTCTTTAATAAAAGCACCTTAAAACCGAAAGATTGGCATTTTTACAAAACCATTGCAAACAATACGGAAAATTTAATTTGTTTTGCCCTCACAGAGAGGCTTATTCATTTTTATGGAAATAAAGCTGCCGCTTTATTTATTTCCATTCACTCTTGTGTGATTTCTGAAGCGAACGCAATAACTCCTAAAAGTATGTTACATTAACGTGTTGAGCTCAATTAAAAGCAGCACGTAGCGGCCGCAACTACAACAAATTAACAACAAACGCTCCGCAATTGGGGATTCAATTAAACTCCAGTTGTTTCAATTTAATTTGTGATTCTAAAATCTGTTTGTGCCAACAGTGGGACTGTAAGAGGTGGCCAATACAATGGGTTCTGCTTAAACAATGTTTGATAAATAATCTGCTGCATTTGTTTGTCTGTTTACTTGTCCGGTTAACAAAGATGGCCAAAACAATCGGTAAAAGCATTTTGTTTCCTGTTGTATTTGTTTTGTTAATGCGGCTCTTAAAATCACCATCAGATGGTAAACTGTAAACTCACTGCTTCCAGAGCTGTTGTTGGGTTTGTATTTAAACTTAAAAAAAACCTTTTAAATGTTCAGTTTTTTGAATTTTTAGGCTAAAGGCTTGTTAACTGTTAATGTCATAAATTACATGCACTTGAATAGTTTTAAAATGGATGTAAAAACAAAATGGAATAAACAATTTAATGAAATTTTAATGTAGTTGCATACAAGCATGTTAATTTATGTACGAGGCTGTTTACACACACACACACACACACACACACACTTTGTGTTAGTTGGATGTGTGCCGGCTTGAGAGCACAAAAGTGTACTTTGTAAAAGGCCTGTTAGGATGAACGAAAAGACACAACAATGAATTTGCTTTGATCTGTCATTTGCACAAAAACAAAAGTATTTAAGCAGAAAATTATAAATTTGCAATATTTCCTAATAAAACAAAGATTATTTGTAAAAGCAACGCACACATCTGAAGAAAGAGAAGGCCAACAAATGGGTTTTAAGTAAGAATGAAAAAATTCTAAACAAAAAATTTGCTGCAAAAGAAAATCTGTAATAAAAAGATTCGAATCAAGCAATATTCGAATAAGCTATAAAATATGTATGCATGTATGTATGTACATACATACATGTGTATATGCCGTGTTATGTAGGCGTATATCTTTTGTTATGTAGACGTATATTTTTTGATCGTTCTAATCAAATATAATAATTTGAAGAGAGTCGTTTTCAAAAGGCGCAAAGGTTTCAAAAGATTATCTTTTAAACGCTAATTGATTGAGAATTTTTTTTTAAAGGTTCTTATTTGAATGACACTTGTTTTGACTGTAATTTTGTAAAAAAGACACCTTTTAAAAACAAGATACTTTTTTCAAAAGGGAAATCTTTTTAGGAGTAGTTTTGAAAATATACTCTTTCAGTGGTACTTATTTGGATGATACATTTTTTAAAGTTGCTGTTTAAAGGTACTTTTTTAAAACATTTTGCAAAAGGTACTCTTTCAAAAGTACCTTTCCAAAAGGTGCTTTCTTGAAAGGTTCTTTTTTAAAAAGTTCTTTCATATAAATATTTCTTCAAAAGCTTTTTTAAAGGTCGTGACAATTAGAAATGATGTTAAATATCTTGGAGTTTATCTCGATAAAAAACTAAACTATGCCAAACATATCGAGGAAGTATGTAAAAAATCATCAAAAGCTATGAGAGCACTATGGCCCTTAATAAATAAAAGTTCAACCCTTAATTTAGCAAACAAAAATCTAATTTTTAAGAGCGTGATAAGGCCAACAATGACATATGCTTGTCCCATCTGGTATAATGCAGCAAAAACACACTTAAGAAAATTACAAATTATTCAAAATAAATGTCTGAAGATTATACATAACAAGCATTGGAGACATTCAACTGAGATGCTTCACTACGAAACTCGCTATGATCGAATTGCCGACTTCATGAAAAAACTCTTCAGCAAATATCGCGAATCCATACAAAATTCCCCTTATCAACTGATACGGGAATGCATCCAATCGGCTTAATTGCAGAATTGAAACGAAATTTATTAAATAGAAAATGACATGTATAAGTTTGTTATCTTATGATAATCTTACTATATACATGTATATTTTCCAATATAATTTATACCTCCCTTTTGTAAATAAGGTTTTCCCTATTTTTCCTTTAAAAATGTCATAATTAAAAACTTGTTTCTCAAGATCTGTGATCATCAATTTAAATCGTTGTAATATCTATAGATAATATCTCGAAAGTATAATTTTATATGTAATTAGATAAGCTGTGAATAAAGATGAAATTTGAAATTGAAAAAAATTGAAATTGAAATCCTGGAAGTGGCTTAAAAATATACTTTAAGCAGAATTCTCTTTTAAAAATGTTACTTTTCTTACAGGTGTTACTTTGCTGGTATTAAAGTTACATATTTTATTATGCTGATGATACTTTAAACTACAAGTTTGAATTTCGAGTTCACTTCTTAATAATCAACTTCTAAAAAAAAACAAAAAAAAAAGTATCTGCTTCTTCATTGGAGCTGAGATGGTTGTGGTGTTTCATTTTTACTTCTTTTGTTATTGTTTGAACATACAACTAATTAAAGAAGCATCTCATCGAATGACACCACAATTATAATTACCGTCATCATCGCCGCGGCCGTCGTCAGCATTGTTATAATTATTGTGTTTACTGCAGAGTTAAACACTGTATGCCGTACTAAATGGCGACATCCTTTTTATTATTACTCCAAACCAACAACCAACTGCTTGCTGTTTTTATTCGCAATATTATCATCCTTCTTTGTTGTAAATTTATCAGGCAGTTACTGGATTTAGAGGAATAACTCTTCCATGGTGGCTGTAGCACTGTGTGCTCTTTCGCCATCTGTTGGCTGTGGTTTGCACGACTTTCATTTACAAGGACACAACTACAGCAAAGACTGCAGCAACAATTATTGTTATTATTATTATTAAGAATACCATTGAGACGACACAGTTAATTGCCGGTTTTGATTGTTGAGATTATTGCTGACGTTATGGCAACCACAACGATACTATTACAACAATAAAACAAAATATGTGGCTGGGGCTGGGCTGGGCTCATTCTCGGCTGTGGGTGTGCTATGTATATATATTTAGCAGTGGGTCGGATGGGAGGTCTTCTGTTTTACTGCCACATTTGTTGCATAAAATGGCTCTGGATACATCAACGGGTGAACTTTGTGCTTGAAAAATTTTAATGACTAAAAACAGATTTTTGCTTTCACTGATTCAGAGTCAAACTGAAACTTTTGTTTTGTTAATAATTATAATGCTGACAAAATGTGGCGCTGCGAGCGACTGAGAAAAGTTTTCGATTTAAATAAATTAACTGCCTGATGAGATTAGTGCAATTAAAAATGGACTAAAATATAAACACAAGCCAAAATGCGCAGCTCAGTTGTACAAAATGAGGAAAAAGTGAAACAGTAGCAGAATTTTGCATTGTGTCACAGCGCAGTTGGCTGCAAACATTTGTTGACTTTTCAACAAAAGCATTCAAAAGGGCACCACTTAATTTATGTGCATCATTTTTATTTGCTACTTTTTTCTCGTTCTTCGCCAAGTTTGTTGTTATTTTTTCAATATTCTTCAGCTTTTCATTTCATCTCAAGCTGGTTGTAGTGAGTAACATCGCAACTGCATCATATGCCGCATGTAATCGTCGGTTTCTTTTCTTTGCTCATGTTTCAGCGTATGCATATTTTATGAGGATTTTTTCTTTTTACCTTTTTGCTGCACAATGCACTGATTTCCCCAAAGTCGAGTCTAAACTTTTTTCCACACTCCAACAGACACCAAAATAAAAACATCAACCCGCATTACTCACATTAATCCTTACGAAATCTCAAGACAAATGGTTCAGTCTGTTCAAGTTGAGCCACTTTGGTGTTGCAATTATACCACAGTCACAAAGTAGCTGGCTTCGTATTAAGTTACACTGTGCGTTTGTCTGGGGGTTGTGGGGTGTTAGTAAAATATAAATATTTTTCTGTTCAATTTTGTTGAAAATTTGTTTCAAGTCTTAATAGGGAGCCAGCCAGAACCAAAATAAAAAACAATCTCCATATACACTAGATCGGGTCGATTTGTGTCATCGATTGTCGATATACATACATATCACAAAAAAAAAAAAAACATTTTCGAGGCCCACAATTTTCAACTATTTTTTTTGTTTATATTTTTGTGTGGGAGTGTCGCTAAGGAAAATAATTCCCACTGCCACGTATTAAGAATATAATTTTCGGGGCGTTCAATTTTCAATTTATTTTGTATGGGATTCTTCTAAGGTGGCGTAGTGCGGGCTCGGTGTGTTCGAAGAAAGTATTAAGAAGAACAACTTACTGGTGGTTATTTATAGAATTGACTCCTGCACGGGCAACCAGAGGCAAGTTAGTGTGATGCAGCTAATGTATTAATTTGACATAAAGACATACATATGTATTTGAAATATGTACATGTGTATGTAGATCATAATTTGTTCTTTTATTTTACCAAAAAAAAAAAAAAAAAAAAAAAAAAAAAAACAAAAACGTACTAAATTTTTTTTTTGTCCTTGAAGCTTTTTAAACAGCATTGCACAATTGATCGGAGGTGAATTTCAAATTGAGTTGCATTTTATTTTAAGTTTTGCATTAGACTTGGAATAAAATAGTACAACTCCGAAAGTATTAAGTCTGTGGCATTCTCCAGATAATAACATCACAAATAAGCTGCTTATATTTGAGGCATACACAAATGTTGTAGCAGTTGTTGCGACGAAGCAAATGAGGAGTCTGCTGTACATCTTCTCTGTGTATGTCCTCCCCTGTAGAGTCGCAGACTTGGGAAATATATTCTTTCAATATCTGAGAAGCACCCCCGACGACTCCTTAAGCAGTCATGATGTTTTTCTAGACCTGCGGACTGTAGTACCACGCAATTTTTTGTGTTTGCACCGCCCTATTTATCAAGTTTTTGGAAATTCGTCCCCTATTCAAAACTACACTATTTTTCACATCTCTGCCTGAGAGTGTAGGAGCTTGTTCCAAAACCAGATGTGTGTGTGTTGGTTTTGTTTGTTGTTGCAAAGTTTCTTCGCATTTGTCATTCTTTATTTAGAGTTGGTAAATACTTGAATTTCTTTTTTCAATTTTTGGAATTTTTCTTACGTTTTCTTTGAAAAATACTTGCCATTGTTGTAGTTATTTTTTTGGCGCCATAGAAAATTGGCGTCTCAGAGTGTTTTCCTAGAATTTTTTTTTTATCACGTATTTTGCTTTCCTTTGTCACGGTAATTGTGAAGGTAAATGCTTAAATGTGTATTTTGTATTTGTACTAAGGTGTTATAATGTCTGTGAGTGTGAGCGTGTGTGTGTGAGTGTGTGAGTGTGTGCAAGTATGCGAATGTGTGCATAACGATTTCGCACTCAAACGTTAAATGTTGATTTAATGGTTGAGTTGAAGAACAAGGATATTGTTCGAAATCTTAAGTAGCTGGATGACATTTATTGCAATTACACACATACAATCACTCACGCACACACACACACACACACACACAAGTATTATTTCCATAAAAACATACAAATAAGTGGCTGCAAAATCTGGAGATTTGCAGTTTTGGAGGGTGTGTATATTTTTGGCAAAGTGCTAAATAACCACAAAATATTTATATTATTTGCCATTGTGACTTTAAGTGATTGAATATTGAAAAGATGCAACGATGCATGTTTTGGCCGCTGCGATATCGAAGTTCAGTGTTGAGATTTAAAAATAATGTCAGTACTTAAAACCAATATTTTTGATTGTGTTTAAAATGTTTATCAAGAAAATTCTGTAGGGAAAAAGTCTAATTAATTAACATTTGAAGGTTGCTTTATGGAGGTCTTAAGAAAACTTACGTTCTCATAAGTATGCAAATTTCTACACACCTATGCGAAGTCCAGAAGGAACAGCAAGCGGAATTTTGGCCTTTATTTACTACAACAGATATGCTGTAACTATTATTGTAAATTTGTTGTTTTTTTAATTTCAATAAAAAACTTGTAAAAACCGCTAATTTAATATTGCCGCTGTGAATATCTCGTGGAGATGTGGAGTGATCCATATCGCCCGCCTTCCCCCCTGTACATATCACGTCTTTAATTTGCCAGTGCATTCAAAACTGCGACATAATGTGTGTTTCCACATGAACGTTTATATTTTTAATACATAGAGAGTACCTGTTAATTGGTAATATCGAGGGCTGAGAAGTAAAACAAAATCAAAATTTTCTCTAACTTAAGGCGTCAACAAATTTTATTGTTTAACATTAATTTATATGTCTTTTGTTAATAATATTATTTGCTACAATTCAACTATTGGTCCGATTGCTTCCAGTAAAAGGTGTAATAACAAGTTTATATTGCAACTAGTTATTTGAGCTACACAAACATCAAGACACCGATTCAAGTAAATGTCTCATCCATTATTCCGAATAAAAAGGCGAAATATCTGGGTGTGATAACTCAATTACTCAATGTCGCCTTGTTGGCAGGTATAATAAAAATGGAATATTACAAAGAAATATTTTACTGTTATTGTTAAATTCAAAACTGAGTGGCGCAAAGCTTGTTTAACAACAGGGCCATTGCTGGGCACGACGAATTGCTTAAACATTGTCGTTAGGCATTTATAAGAGGCTAGGCGATGGAAAAGATACGTATGTAGTTGCAAATACAACAGTCCAGCAATCAGAACTGCTTGCCAGGAAGACATTTTGTACAGGAGGCTGTAAATGGAAGCGCTGCGATAGCACTTTCAGAAAGCATGGGTTTTGTTAGAAATGATCCACCTAGAAACAACAGACTCTGGCGTTTGTTTTGAGTTCGTTTTACTAATGTTTGTTCGTGTTTGTCTAATGTGCTGATGTAAGTGAAAAGCTTCCCCGAAATATGCATATTTTTTTTTTTATTTATTAGCAACATTAAGTTCTGCTGTAAGCCATAGATAAGCTTAATTTTGAATCATCTAGTCTTAATGTTTCTAAGCCTTTTTACTTATTTGCTCAGTAGTTGCTGATGGGATGGAATGAAGCCATCCAAAAGTAGAAAATGTGATTGCCTGTGGTCGGTATTAAAAAATATATAAAAATGAACTTGCAACCGCGATAAAAGTTAATAAGCAGTAGGGCGGCTTAGAAATGGCAGGTTGTACCCCAGCTTCACTCATAACTTTGATCTAGTTTTGTCTTTCACTCAATACCAGCCACCACGATCAACTCCACTAAAGGACGCCTAAAATAAAACGTGATCTGTAAAAAACTTAAAAAATAAAATCAATATTAAGCTGTTATCATCCGCCCAGACCATTTCATGTTTTTGTGCATACTGTAGAAGCAACTACATATGACGTTAAAGAACGCTGACTACCTGAAGTATATATTATTTAAATTTGACCCGGATAAAATTATAATTAGAACAAACAAAACTATAATCAGCCCCAAAGCTCTTCTTCTGCTGCTCTTACATTCTTTATAATTCTTGAACTTTTGTGTTTTCGTTTTTTTTTTCTGTTCTTCTATGAAATGAAATGAATGAGCGCAGCAGCTTTCGTTTTGGTCTGCAAATCGAGTCAATTAAAATGCAATAGTAAGCATTTCTTTTTAATTCTTGGCCGCACTTCATGTGCTTCATGCTTCCAGCGTAAAGTGGTAAAATTATATGAAAATGCCAGCCAGGCAGGGTGTTTGCCGTGTGCGGTTGGAAATTTAATTGCATCGTTCTGATGCCTGTTTTGTGATAACAACAATAACAACTTGAACTCAACTCAAGAAAAACATAATTTGAAAAAAGTCCAACGAGAAAATATGAAGCAAAACAAATACAAAAGCGCTTAAAGAAATTTATGTCTGGGGATTGAATTGTTTTATTTCCTTTTTCCATATATTTTTTGTCCGGATATTTAATGAGTGCGATGATTGTGTGCCAGTGTTTGTAGCGCAATGTGTGTAAATAGTTTTTTTTTATCCTGCTTTTCTTTGGAAAGTAGTGGCACTTTATTACAGTTTTCTTATGCTGGCATTTAACCAGGGCAACAAAAGATTGGACAAGATTAGAATTTTATGGTGTAAAAATACATATAATTAGGACGAAATTTTAATTATGGGACTCTGCCACTGCTGCTAAAGATTGTGTAAAAAGGAAATAAACAAACGGAAATGTAAATGGCACATACTTAGGAAAAGAACATTTTTTATACATTTCTTATTTAAAAGAATTCTTTAGCTCTAAGAGCTATTATTTAATAAATAACTTTTAGAATAATGGCTGGCATTTTTGCGCGCGCGCACACACACACACACACACATTTGTATAAAGATCAAATAAATGACTTCGGCATGTTGCAGTGCAGCTGTGCACTGTCAAATGACAATGAGACTCAACCCAGTTTAATGCAGCCAAAAAGTACACAAGTCACGTGTTTTGCTATTAGACGATTTTTCTAATTCTAGTGTGTTTTTTCCCTCTGCCACTGAGTGTGTATGTGTGTGTGTCTCTCTCTGTTGCTGTCTTTTCCACTGAAATAACAATGAAATAATGACTAAAATTGTTTTACTAAATACAAACAACAGCATCTAAATGTTGGTGATGAATGCACATGTCAATTATTTGCAATGTTTGTATTTATTTAATTTCTTGTTGTTTTACATTAAGCCAAACTCTTCTTTTTTTTGCTTTTTTGGTTGGAAATATAAAGAACAGTGGCAGTTTGAGAGAATGCCATGACGAAAAGAGCAGTAGTTTACATCAGTGAAAAGAGGGTCTTGAATAAATGAGAATAAATAAATCTCATCATGAAACTTTTGTGGCATAATAGAAACACTTAAGGCTAATTTTGGCTAAAGCATAAAAAAAATTAAACATGTCCCAGTTTGTAGATTTTTAATTTCCGGTTTTGCATATAAAAAAAATGTTTATTTTTTATCTCTACCTTTTTTTTTTGAAAATATTAAATTACCTTTTAATCCACTCACATTTTTTTGTTTTATGGTTCTTAACTTCGCAAAAATACATAATTTAAAAAAGATGATATTTTCCAAAGCGGCAACACTTTTGCAATTCGAAACTCGACGGTTATGCCAAATATCCGCAACACATTCCGTTAGAACATTTTTTCTCTGGTTCGCCCTCTTCCAAAAAACAAATGTCCCTTTCGTATTATTGCGCTTGAACAGAGGCTGCGCAACTGAAGATTTTGTGAAGACTGTTTAGTATTTAGCTTTTAGTTAAAAATTTCAATTTTAGCGGTAAAAATCATAAGCCCCCACTTCGTTTATAAAAGAGAAATACAAGTTTTAATTTGCTTTATTTATTTGGTCGAAAATTTGGATCGTAGGCAAAACACAGCAATTGTAAAACTTAAATCGTCTCTTCGTTTCGACACAAAAGTCATTATCATCATACAAGCATCCACTGTGTTTGTGGTTCCGTTGCCGATTTACAGGCTGAGTGCATTTTTCCATTTTATAAATTATTTCGTCGTTAACTGTGGACTCTTGTTGGCAAAGCAGCAACGGCAACGGCAACAACGACAACAACAACAACATCAATAACATAAGCTTCAACAACAATGACAACGATAACAATACAACAAAATAGTTTTATGATGATTAACATTAGTGAAATTTCAACTAAAATGTTTGAGCCGTGTTCCACATCTATTTGAGTTTATTAGTATTTATGTATGTGTGTGTGTATGTTTTGGTGTATGTGCGGTTTGTTTAATACACGTTAAGCGACAACAGCAACAGCAGCAACAGAAATAAGAGCAATAGTCGGTTTGTTGGGTTTAGTAACTGGGTTGGCTGGTTTGACATGTTTGAGTTTATTTGGCTTAATTTAAGATTTTCAAATTGCCATTAGCGAAATTAAAAATAACAACGAACAAACAAAATGCAAACAAAATAATAAATAAAACGAAAATAACAATTGTTATAATATTTAACATTAATTTCGAAATAAAACAAACAAACCCCCCCCCCCCCCCAGATAAACTTGCACAACAAACTGATTAACAAAAATAAATTACATTAAAATCCTACAACGTGCAAGCATGTGCGATGTGGCAAAATAATTTGTTTGAAACAGATACAACAAAAAATGAGGAAATAAAATCATACGAGCTGAGCTGCATAATATTCGTTAACATATACACGTGTAGATGTCCTGAATTCTAAGATGTTTCTATAGTTCGAATGTCAATTCTGGAATCGATAAAATATAATTGAAGGTGTGGTGAAGGGGCACAGAGTTAGTTCACAAAACAAAAATATAAAATTTTAGTTCAGATCAAAAATTACATACAAAAAATGGGGGCAAAAAAAAATAAAATAAACTTAATTATTTATTTGCTTCCAGAGCCCATTGAAATCTATTATGTTTGGTCTCAAAATAGACCTTTTCTGTCTAAAATTAGAGCTTGCAAATGTTTTCTGTCTTTTTAAGCCGTCTATATACCGCTGACATTTCGTTGAATCTACTGATGAGTTGATCGGCATCAACGAAATGTTGGCGGCATATAGATGGCTGCAAAAGGCAGAAAACCTTAATAAGGTCTATTCTACACTTAAAATAAGAAAAAAAGGAAAATACAACCCCGTCTGGCAAATGCTATCGTTTTCAAAATTCGAGATTTTGGTGTCATGAATTCCGAGTGAAACGATGTTTTAGTGATTTTTCATTAGAATATTGAACGAACTTCTTTGTTTGTAGTTAGAAGACGATAATGAATTGAAAATAAAAATGAATGCTCATTCTTAGTGTTCTAGAAGTGAATCAAAATGGTTTTAAATTCATTGTCAAACCATACTTAAATGATAATTAGCAGTTGTGCCATGATCAGAAATAATACATTTTAACTATTTGTGCCACATGTTGGAAAAACCGGTTGCCTACAGCTCTTGTGGTATAGAATTATTTCTTTAGTTTTCTGCACAAGTTCTAAGCAGAAAATATCGGAAGGTTACTTAGGAACTTGACTACACTAATTCGAGCTTGGTTGAGATAGTTGGCAGCACTAAGCTTGATTACGTCAAAATTCATCAAGGCATTTTGTTCGGATTCGTAACTGTGAGTTCCGAATAGCATTCATATTCAATCGGAATTCATAATAACGCTGAAAATAAAAAAGTAAAATTAATTTAAGCTGACTTTGGGCGGTGCCCTAATGATGTTCAGTTCATCTACTATCGAAATATCGGCGGCATCAAAATAACTAAAGTTCTAGGCAGAGACTTCAGGAATAAAAATCAATTGACTTTAATGGCAAATGCTTAGTTATCGGCCTGGCTCAGGACGTTGTTTCATTAACGTTCGCCAACATTTTGGGCACCAGGAAACTGATAAGGAGCAAATAAAGTGCTCTAAACCCGATCTGTTGCTATTAATTGACGCCAATTTTAAATGAATTTAACCAAAGAAATTGAAAAAAAAATGATTGCATGTATTGGACTAGACACAATAAAAAGAAAAACCAAAATGAGTGCTGATGAGAAAAGTGATCGCTTCGAAACAGGTAGTTATTCCTCAGCTATTTGATATTATTATTTAATTTTATTAGTTATTATTAATGCCAATCATGGCAGTAATTTGAACCATTCACAAACACAATTAACCCGTAATATGTAAAATTAATAATAATAAAGTCCATAGCAAATTGTTTCGACCTTCAACATTTGCGCTTGCGTTATCGAAAGGTCATCGCTAGCCAGGCGGTATTACAATATTATTGTAAATTAATTTCTACTCTTTAAAAAAAATCGAGTACAGCCATATGAATCTGCAACGGGTGCCTAAGAGATTGTGAAAAAGGTGGTCGGCGACTAATAGCGGGCCATGCAGTGGTAGTGATAGTAGTGGTGTGGTAGAAACCATTATCTTTGGGAATGCTCTGTGTTGTGCCTTAGAAAATTTCCATTTGTCTTCATTCCGTTCTCAGTTCTCAGTTAGTACGGCTTGTGCCAGTTGAAAATTTGTTTGATTTGTTTGATGAAAACTACACTTGTCTAAAGAAATAGCCTTCAATGTGCAGTTATTTAATAATTTATACTACTGCCAATGCTTAATACAAAAAGGTCATAAAATACATGTGTACGACAAAATACAAAATCCAACCTTGCAAGTTTCGGCTTAATTGTCTGCTTGTGTTGGTATTTAGCTCCACCTGAACAGAGTTGGCAGAGAAGAAATATTTGCCTGCGTATTGATGTATTGAAAGACAACTGGAAGTTTCAAGTTATTTGAGCGTCTTGGTTTTTCGTTTCTCTAGAATTGAAGTGAAGATATTTATTCATACATGCGAGTATGTATGTATAAATTTATGTGAGAGTGTACGTATTATTTGTGTGTTTGTGCCTGTGGAAATATCCTTGTAAATAAATGTTAAATGCAATTTGTATTTCGGTAGTTGCCATCAGATTAGATTCTTGTCATGATGCTTTATATTGCCATGAAATTAAATTAAACTTTGTTGATGCTGCTGCTGATGCATGCAGCAATAGCTCTATGCCGTCATTTACTTTGACACACGTACAAACACATACTTATTATAATAAATATATAAACATCATACACACACACACACACACACAAGAGCATTTTAAAGTAACCCGGATTACAGTGTGAGCATCGTCGTCGTCATCGTTCTCATCATCATTTCTAATTCTTGTATAATACAGCCCTGATTTACTTGTGTAGCATTCATTCAATGATAATCTCATTTTAAAAACTTTTAGATCCATCCTGACAAACAATCATTTTGTAAATGTTGCCTCACACACCGCATCAAAAATGCAAGTATTTTCGCAACAGGAAGCCCAACAGGCAGGCAGTCATCGGTTTGCTGCTGCATTCGTTTGTTTGCTCCAGTGACAGATTGCCTTTGTATATGTGTATGTTATGTGTATGTGTATGTGCAGAACGTAAACGTCAAGGTGAATTATATGCCGAATTCAGCTTTTTTCCAATCCAAGTTTTATTTTATGTGCATAATTAAATTTGTTTTTAAAAATGTTGAAATGTTGTTTACAATTTTCATATAAATTGCTTGAGTTTTTCTTGAATTAACAGCAATGGATATGCATGATAAAACAAATTTTAACAAACTTTTTGTCATTAGGCTTAATTATTCTTGTATTAAAAATATTAAATGCGGCTTCCGGCAGCACTCCTAGGCAAGACAATTAATTATAAAACATGTAATGATTAATTTCTGTGAGTCCTACGCTCTTCTTTGCCGAAAAACGTCGAGAACGCAATGAACTCAAGGCGAAGTCATCGCAGCAAGGAATCAACGTTGGCTACATCATGGTTAATTTTGTTATAAGAGTCCCTATATTTGAGGTTTGAGTCCGACTTTTGGCTTCTCATTAAATGCTAGTTATTATTTAAAGATAAACGAAAGGGTCTTGAAATATTTGTGTTCCTTGTGTTTGCCTAGTTTTTGATTTTTCCATTAAGTTTCGGACTTTAATGAGGTCTGACATTTTTTTTTTGTAAAAAAGTATAGAAACGACAAATTAAAAAGACGTTAAATTTAAAAAATAAAATGGACCCCTGGGAAGTCATGAACTTAAGCCTATTGAAATGAAAAATAGCTTGAAAGTACCCCAGCTCAATTGTTGATTGATTTGAAGAAATATTTTTGAAAATCTTTTATGATCAAAACAACTTCTTAAATCAAAACAATTCCTAAAAACTCAGCAAACAGGAAAACACTTGTATACGCGAATGCCTGTTTGTCCGCAAACCCGCATCCTACGAGTAGTACGAGTACGTTTGTATGTGCCTGCCAGTTAATGTATGCAGAGTAGAGAGATGATTTCTCAAACAAACTGTTAGCAACTTTTCTCTGGCTGTTATGTATGATGTTAGTCTACTGTTAGTAGAGCAACTCTTAAAATCTGTTGAGGAGTGCTTAAGAGAATTGTTAATCTGTTGGCCAATGAGCACTGTTAGAGTAAAATCGTTTTTCTCTGTGCCTTTTTTGCTTGTAATTTAATTTGTTTGTTACGGAAAAATCTGGAGCAAGTAATTTTGAAGCAAAAAAAATGGTATTGTATTAATTAAGTTACCACGTATGATAGTTCTGTTCTGTTGTCCTTTTGCATTCCCTTTTCTAAAAACTTCTTAAAGTTTCATTTAATTCAGCAGTTGTTGTTCAGTGCAAAGTTTTATTTACGAAAACTTAGTTAAAAAAAAAAGTAGAAAAAGAAAAAAAAAAATAATTCAAAAGATGATATAGTAAATAAATAGAAAGGAAAAAAACATCTTTGGAAACAAAACTAAGCATTGAGTTTTGAAGTATTTCACTGACTGCACTTAAGTTTCTTATGCTAAAAAGATGAAACCAAAAGCAAACAAAAATGTTGTATGGAAAAGAGCAGCCACCAAAGTATGCTCAACCATATGAGTGCTACATACAAGCGTATGTGTGTATTTACAAGTGGCGTTGCATAAATCAAAACTACAAAAAGGATTTTGCCTTTTGAAGCTAACAAGCGTGCATATTATGTGCATGCAAATGCAGGCAAAAAGCAGACATAGAACATGCTCGAGCTTGCGCTGACATATAAAAAAATTAAATTCTGTAAGCAATTATCTAGACATCTTCAGCTGCAGGAGTAGAATTATTTGGCAACGCTTATCTGAATTTATTATGAAAGTTGTCACCGAATTTAATATATTAAATAAATGCTTGAGACCATCATAGAGCAACTCAAGTGTTGCAAATGATTTGAAAATACCGTTTGCAGTAACTGCAGCAACTTTGCTGACAAAGTTTTGTGGAGCTCAGCGTTACATTTTCTTTTTAATTTTGTCAATATGCCCTACAGCTGAAAAATGACATATAATTAAAACGGCAAGTGTAATGTGTTAAGAGTAAGAGGCTACACTCAAAGAAAAATATTTTTATTTTTTTCTGTTGTAGAGTTTTTTCAAAAATTTATATTTTTGTAAGGTAATTACACTGTATTTTTGAAGTTATTATATCTACGGACACTTTTCTGTGAGTGTACGTGCTATTCTTAGACTCTAACTCATATTGCAGAGCAGCTGCTGTAAAACTTTGAAAAACTGCCAGCCAACCAATAAATGCAACAATAATAGCAAAATACAGTCATATTTATCCAACTGAAAGTTTAGCTTCGTTAGTGTCCACAACACAAAATGTGACCAGAATAACTTTACACAACAACAACAACAACAACAACAACAACAAAAACTAACTGCTCCACCATCCGCTGGAAAGAAATCGGCAATCATTACACAATTTTATTTTTAAAACAAAATTTCATTGGAAAAAAAGTCATGTATTTATTTCAAGCTTTAAGAATGTTAGAAATATTTATGGCAGTGGAAACATTTAAGATATTTGCAATAAAAATACGTTCTCGTACAAATGTAAATGCATGTGCAGATGTAGTGGAAATACGTTTGCCATCCTATCGTGTTATATTATCTTGACTTTAGAAATTCCATTTGCTTGTCGAAGTCTCACGTTTTTGAGACTGCCAGCCTGTGGCGTTGTTGAAGTATGCAAACTGTTTTGCTTGCGATGGGAAAAATGAATCAAAAATAAACCCATCATTTGATTCATATTAAAATTTGACCTGATATACGGCAGTGCCTCCTGCCTAACGGAGCTAAAATAATAAAATTGTTATTTACGAGGGATGTGTGATAAGTTGAAATAAACTTGATTGATTGATACACTCGGACTCATTTGAGATTAAGGCGACACTATAGCTAAGCGTGTTTGCGACTAAAGCTGAAATGAGTTGAGAGCATTTCAAGAAAAAAAAAACTTTAAGTTCAGGTTTAGAACTTCGCTAGATTTTAGCTTTCATAGATCCACTGAGATGTACAAATACTCCGCATTCCACAACTGCGTAGTATTTGAAAACAAATCAAGTCAAGGCTCTTCAAATAAACTTTTTTTCTGTTTGTGTCTCAACTATTCCTGGCGATTTTTTTTTCTTCTCAATACATAAGTCATACATTTTTCTTGAGCCGCTCTGATTGATTTAATTTTTTTTATTGTGGGTAGCTCCCAGCAGCTACGCCGTAAATCTCATATAATTCATATATTGCAGATAAATTTTCAACTAATTACATTTGAAGATAATCGCATTACCAGTTGCAAAGTGGTAGATTTACATTTTTATCCTAAGCTACATAAACTTTTCTTGGACTAACTAGATAGCTGAGTTGTCAAAGTGGATGAGCAAACTGCAACAAATTTAATAATAAGTTAAAAATAAGCAAAATTTCCACAGTGAAAAAAGTGGTATCAAAAATACCAGTCTACAACTAGTCTGTACCCGATATAAATACATTAGTTGAGCCCCATGACAACTCAACGATTAAATCGTCAACTGAGCGAAAAAGACTGATGGGCCACCATTTTATTTCTAGCAGATAGTAAATTAAACGATTTGTTTGTATCTCTATTTAAATGCTGCTTAAATAGCGTTGCTTTGACATCATGCAGCAAAGTTCCGCCATTCATAAGGCTTTCGTGCACCTCAAAGACAAAGTGACTCTAATAACATAATATTAGCAGCAGGTAGACGGTAAGTGGCCTATATTCGATCTGGAAATTCTACGAGAGAGTGGTGGTAGGGCGTGAGTAACTTCGAAGAGTATAATGAGGAAGCCTTTCATTACATTTCATGAGTCGGCGTCAAATTCAAATTTAATGCTCGTTTATAAAATTTCATTCGAAATATCTTGTGGAAGCTTGATTGTAAATCTGCTTTCTTGGTAATTTTTTTAAGCGACCGCACTACAAATAAAAGCAAAATAATCAGGTCGCAAGCTTGCGTATGTCCCCTTTTTTCCAATCTGCCTTATTGTATTACTTAAGTTCAATAAATAAAAATTCAATAATAAACTAATTTAAAGTTTGCGTGCCGTTGATGCATTTTATCTTCCAAGAGGTGAGAAGGAAATAAAACTAAAAGTGTCATAATTTATTTAGTCCAGGAAAAGTAACAAAAATAAGTAAAAAACTTTTAAATGAAATGAAATAACAACATCTTGACCTTTTTATCAAAAACTAAACTCGTTACCATTCACATCTACTAAAAAAAAGTTTGGGCAAATAAAAGCAAACAAAGTGTTTGAAAGAAGTAGTCAAGCAAAGCGGTCGCTATTCCTTTTATTTCAGCAATAGATATTCAATAAACGTGAATATGCACGAACATGGATACAGGGCTGTAGGTGAATGACAAATGAGTGTTCTGCTTGTATGTCATCATAAGATTTACAAAAATATCTTTCTCTATTCTGAGGAACTAAAATCGAATTTATAAAAAGAATGTATCTTCATTTATTTTTGATCACAGAGAGACAAAAAAAATATGAGTTACAAAAATAATTCCTTTCGCTTCAACATCTCTTTTTATTTATTTACATATTTATTTTTTCTCAATAAGCTATCAATATGCATGAATATTTTCTGCTGGCGGGTTCTGCTTTAACAACTTTCTAACGGTTTTCTAACGGCTTTTTATGTGTCACAAAAATCCCTTTGTAAAAGCTTTGTTCAAAAAACGTACTTTACCAAAAAGCCCGTTGAACTGAGAAGAGAAAGTTCTCTCCTTTGAGGGAAAAAAACACAAAACATTACAAAGCTTTCAAAGTTGTCTCACTTACAGCGTAATATTTTCACCACACACATTGTGGGGCGCATAATCACTTTAAACGCTCATTGGCTGAAAATTGTGGTCTATAAAGTAGAATTGAAGAAAAAAAAAATTATAATAACAAAATTGCCAATAGTTGCACAGTCTTTGCGGAACAACGAACGGAAGTGTCAACAAATTTTCCAGCAACAGAGCGGAAGCCAGTACGAAGAGCATCAACCACCTTTTTCAGAATTCAAACTAAATGATAACACATTTTTAAAAATAATATGTATTTAAAATTCATGTATTGGTAAATTATTAATTCGAATGTTTTTGTTTTTAATAATCTAGTTGTTATTCGTTTATACAAATGTCCAAATGTCTTCTCTTATTTGTTACTTTATTTATTTATTTTATATAACTTGCTTTCTTTTGCAGAACTTCTTCAGAGTAAAATTAGCAAAATAATATAATAATAATGTTGTCGGTAGTATCTTTAACAATCAGCAATATTTGTTTCACATTTGTTTTTATTATGAAACCTGTTATCCTCCTGAATAATTACAATATTAAGTGAGACATTCCAGCGTGTCCGGCGGTTATTAGAATTAAAAACTTTTAGCTTTTATTTCATAACTAACAATTTTTAATTACGTTTGGTTTTAATTTTTCAGTTTTTGCAGTCAAATTGAAGCGATCAACACTTTTAAATGAGACAAAAACTAAATTTGAGAGCTTACAATTTCGAGAAACAATTGCCGCACATTTATTTTGTTTGCTTTAGTCCAACTAATTTTTGTATTTAGCAACCATTAAGTATTGTTTTGGGCTTTAACCCAAGCTTAAGTGAAGAAAATTTATTAAAATTAGTTTAATATTTTTTTTATAAAGAAAATAGGAACAGCAAATCTTGAAAGCGTAGTGGCTGGGGCACAACTAGTTGTTTCGTATTAGTGCTGTAGAAATGTTTCTTGTTGAAACTGCTTTTTCTCACACCGATATTTTAATTATTAGACCCAAGCTCGTTAAATTGTTATCTGATGTTTTCTATCTACATCAAGATCAATTGAGAATTCAATTATCATCAAAGCAGCGAAGTGAGAAGTGCAAGTGCCACAAAATTTAACGGAAAAATAAATATTAAACATGCTATTTGATTTTATGATGGGTCACAATGTTTTTTTTTTGTAAAATCAAACTTCTTAATTTCTAAATCCATTCTGCAGCGAAACATTTTTTTTCCAGCAAAAATACCTTCCCAACGCTAGACTACTGTAAGAAGTAAGAAGTTTTCTACATAGCTTAACAGATTTAATTTTTAGTTTTATTCGACCCTTTTTTATTTTATATTAGTATTTTCTGGAGCTACAGATCTGCCTTTTAGATTTTTTCGAATATTTTTGTCGACATTTTGCTTGGGATCTACCGTGAAAAAGCAACCCTAATATAATTTAACAGACTTAAGGTTGGATCACACGATTGCCGCAATGCACCAATTTTACACAATTTTTATTGGGCTGAATTGGAGCATAATAAAAAATTTGTCCCAATCAAATTCTCTGCAATCATATGATTGTCATATTTTACTGAAATTTTATTGTCGCAAATTGCCGCAAAACAATTTAGTACCAATAATTGCCGCATTATAGTCACACGATTGTTATATAATACGGCAACTCTGAGAAACAGCTGTTGTAGCTGATGACAAACTTTGTTTTCCCCCAAAAAAAAAAAAAAAAAAAATATGAATTAAATGTTAAAAATATGGTTTGTTCATTAAAAAGAAAGAAAATTGCTTCGGCTATTATTATAATGTTATGCGGGCTGAAAAAGCAAAAAATTAATAGTAACAACAATTGAATTTTACTGATTGAAAAGCAGAAATCATATTTGGAAGATGCGTTTAAACAATTTTGAAACTAAATAAATGTATACATATGTATGCATGTACATATATTATTGGCGGGCATTGTCTTCTTTGGTTGCCGCATGAGAACACAATAAATATTGGTGCATTTTTAGAATTTTTATTGGTGATCATATTTGGAAGATGCGTTTAAACAATTTTGAAACTAAATAAATGTATACATATGTATGCATGTACATATATTATTGGCGGGCATTGTCTTCTTTGGTTGCCGCATGAGAACACAATAAATATTGGTGCATTTTTAGAATTTTTATTGGTGATTAGTTGTATGTCAAGTGTTCACATGGTTGTCGCATCAGGGTTGTATTTGATTGGGACAAATAGGAACAACATTCGTTTTGGTTGCCGCATGAGCCAATAAATTGTGCTATCACACGAATTGCATACAACATATTACAAAAATTGGTGCATTGCGGCAATCGTATGATCCCACCTTTAAATATAAATTTTTAACGAGCTCGCGAAAAGAAAGTTTCCTATTTACTTAACGCCAACAATTTAAATTTCAATTACTTTACGCACAATTTCATATGTCATTATACGAAACGGAACAGACAAAAAGGGCTAAAGCCACTGCGATCCTTCAAAAAGCGGCAACAAACGAATTTGTATTTTGTTTTTTTTTATCTAAATTCTCAGAATTCATTGGCAGAACTTCATTACTTTAAAACAATTCGAAATAGTTGTTCAAAACCCTTAAAAACAGTTCAAAATTTAAAAACGATGTGATATTTTTTGGGCTTCATTGTTATTAAAAATGTTGTTAAAGATCACTAAATCAATTATTTTGATACAGTTGATTGGTATAACATCAGATTTTTCGATAGCTTTTGCTCGGCATAAAGAAAACAAAAACGGTGCACCACAACACTTAAAAAAAGTTATTTTCGAGGCAAGCAAATTTTGATTTCTTGTATATTTGTATGAGAGTCTTGCCAAGGAGGTGTGGTATAGAGTCGGTGTGTTAGAAAAAACTATTGCAGAAAAAAAACTCTTGGGGACTGGTCAAAAATACCGGTCCCATAGCACGCCTCCTTTGCACATACTTCCATACAAAGAAAATTAAAATTGGAATTTCGTCTCCTTAAAAATGGTTGTTTTATGTATATGTCATAGTGAATGTCATAGCAAAAGCTGTAGACGAACCAGTGGCACAATATCCACAAATTTTCGACCTCACCAATCGACCCACCTTATTAAATACTCAGAAGAAAAATGAATACAGAGTTTTTTTTCGGATATACTCTCAATTGCAAAATTAAGAGTCATAAAGGCGGGTCCAAATATTTGCTGATCCATATATGGATTAATGTTGTTGTGTTATAATAATAATTACAAAAATTAAACTTACCATGTGCTTTTAACTGTTGATTTATTACACATTTTTCGCATGCACACAAAAATGTGTCTCGTTCAGAGAATAAATCGACTAAAATAATAAATAAGAGAAAAAAAATCTATAAAAAACTGTTTTACACAATTATGTGTACGTATGTATATGCATAGATTCAATTAATATCTTAAATGCTAAAACATGGAAAGAATCACTGTGCAAGTTTTTTCAATACAAAACCGCAAGAAAATCTGTTTCAACAATCAAACACTCACTCCCAGGAACTCTTAATCAATATGGAAATACTTAAAAACACATACAGCATAAAATTGAAATGCAAATATATTTATAGTGTGATTTTAGCAAAAACAATCAAACGCTTAATCACATACACAAAACACAATCAATGTGTGTGTGTGTGTGTGTGTGGAACAATTCTCAGAAGACTTTGAAATGTTTGTTAAAGTCTCAAATAATTTCGGTTCTATTTTTGCAAATTGTTTGAGGAAAAGTCTCCAAATATTATGCAAATAACTGAGAGTTCTTGATTTCTTGATACACTGTTTGGTATTATAGTATAAGAACTATTGGCTTATATGTAAATAGAATTTCGTTCAAATATCTACATACATATTTACCCAGCAAACGCATGGGCTTGATTTCAAAGCTTTTTTCTCAAGCTGCAAAAAATTAAGGCCAGAAAATAACTTGCCAATCGCATGGCTCTCAATATTTTAAAACATTTTTGGCAAAAGAATGTGGTGTAAAATTTTGCTTGACATTGGGTGGTGGTACATTAATTTATGACATTCAAGTCTGCTGGGTATATTTACACATTTATGTTTGTATTTGTATACCAATCGTTTGCGTTTGTGCGTTCGACCCCACAATTTGAGTTGTTCATTTTGTTAATATTTAATTAAATTTGATTGATTTGAATTGCAATTACAAACAATTTGTGAATTATGTTAATGAAGTTTATGGTGTGTGAGTGTGCATTTGTTTGTTTTTCTTGATAAACATTCAATTTGTACATGCAATGAGTCAATGGTAGGCTGCCAAAGGTTAAATGGCTAGAAACATATTGATGGCATTCGCAATTTTGAAGTAAATACATATACATATGTAAATATGTCATGGTACAATAGTTTTACATTACAGGCATTAGAACTGCCTCAAACAACCCTCTTTCCCAGGCGTCTCAGGCGCCGGAATTTGTAAAAGTCTTTGGACTATCTATTAATAATTTGTTATTAATAATTTGTGCTCTCATCGTCACATAAATTGTCCTTTTTTGAATGCAGTAAATGTATGTAAGAAAGTATTAACAAAAATTAAGTAAAGATCAGACGATTTCTTTTATCAAGTTTGGCCTTGTTTTACCTCAACCTCTTTGATTTAGACTGCGGCCTTGCTGTTCACTTTTCTTTCAATCATTATATATAATTGCCTGAGGACGAAAGTAGAAGATTTGACGGGGACGCTACACCAAAACATCATACAAGGGCATTCAAGCGGTGATGGTACCATTTACATATATCACATGTGAATGATTATTTGGGTGATTGCACGTGATATCAAATAGGATCTGATGTTTTGCTAATTGTACCAGCATATTGAAAGGAGCTCGGTTGGAAGAAGACTAAACGTCTCGCGAGCTACTGGAGTCAATGCTGCGTTTGTGGAAAGTAACAGTTTCGAACCGTAAAGCACATGTTACAAAGGATTAGATGACAGCAGAAATGTAATAAAAAAAAAGATTATTACTTCCCTTACACTGCATTTACAGAGGAAATAAAAATGTCAACAAAACCGATGAGCTTTATTTTCAATTAAAGAAAATGTGAATGTGTTGGTGAAAAGGTGTGAACGTATTTCAGCTTTCGTGAAACTACTTCCATTTATAAAGATTATCACCGGTATTCATAAAAAATAAAACATTGTTAGAACACAGCAACGTTTTATTTTTTATGAATACCGGTGTATGTTACTGAAACTGTTTTTAACTGTTCAAATATATGTAGTAGTAGTATGCTGGAGAACTATATGGTGCCAGCTTGATAGATCGATCAACCGCTTCAACTGGCGTGTATTGAAGGCATCAGTTTGTGCCAGCCATGAAGCCCACAAGAGGAGAAATATTATTTGGGGGGGGGGGGGGGGGGGGGTGGTCCTACATTTGCTTTCATTACGG
This sequence comes from Sturmia bella, assembly GCA_963662145.1. Taxonomy (NCBI): domain Eukaryota; kingdom Metazoa; phylum Arthropoda; class Insecta; order Diptera; family Tachinidae; genus Sturmia; species Sturmia bella. The sequence continues at coordinate 68,428,722 of OY759171.1, read as the reverse complement.
AGCTGATTAATATTAAAGATCCATATTCGGGCGCCTCGAAAATCAAACTTTCTTCTCCATGACACCAAAAGCAACTCAGGGTGCTCGTGGAGGAATCAAATGTAACTATAATCAACCCCCAATAATTTTTTGTGCCTCAAATATTTCTCATCGAGCTTGCATAACCCCCCATTAGATGACTTCTAAAATTTGTTCTAAAATGTAATTTAAAAACAATTTTATTTTTTGCAAATACCATCTTAAGTAATTTATTTTGAGTTTGCTAATAGCAGAAGAAGTACGATTTGTACACGTTTTGTTATTTACTTCTTTGGCTCCTTCTTCAAAGCCGAATTCGCTAATGGCAACACTGGCACTTTGTAGTTACATATTTGTTTGCAATACGCTTACAAATGTAGAATCATACTCCAATTAAATTTTGTTTGGCCATTCTATGTATTTAGTTGGAAAATCATTTAATACTTTGTTTTATTCGGCTGGCATAAGTAACAGGTCAATCAGTTTTAAATTGCAGTTCATTTGTGTAGACGTTTGTAAGTGAATAAATTCGTGTATGAACTCATGAAACATGAGTAGGTTTCTATATTAAATAATTACACTTGCATTGATGTTTACTAATTAAGAAAATTTACTGTAGTATACGCTGGCAAATATCCTTTGCCAGCTACAAGCACACTCTGGTATCTACACATATACTTAAAATATCAGTCATGCACTTATTCTTGCAGCAGAACTACTCAACGTTTTATTGCTCTTGCATGCAACTTGCCAGACTCTCTTATTAATATTAGCATTGATTTGTTGATGCTTCACTGAAATTGGAAAATATATCAGCAGTGCTGGCTGCATTTATTAAGCTCTTCCGGTGAGCACACACACACACACACACTCGCATACATATAATTTTAAGAGTACTGCTCGTGTGGACACAGAGTCCTGTAGTTTCAGCAGCTTATTAAAAGACGTACTTTGATAAGGATAAAACAAGTTCATTGCAAGAAACTGCTGACAATGTCTTAAATGACTTGTTACAGTGCAGATAATGAAAAAAAAAAAAAATTTTTTTTGCAGCCTTTTGGGTGCTTGCGAACTGCCGGGCTGAAGATTGAGTGTGCGTTGTTGAGGTTTGTGGTAATTACAGATTGCTTAATTGTAAGTAATTTGGAAAAATTGCTACAACAGCCAAAGGATATCATCAATATTTGTTTGATAACAAATTGATGCAGAGGCTAAAGAAACTATTCAAAGCAATAAATTGTGCACTCAAGGATTAATAAAACAAAAACCGAAATAATTTTGTGTTAAATAAGAAACTGCAGCAACTGCTAGAGAAACGTACATATTTTAAGTTGACTTAAAATATGTACAAATAAATTTAAATTCTTGAAATAAATGCCTCGATTTCATGACAAATGCAAACTCTTCTTCTGTTTTCAATATGAGTTTTATTATTTTTATGGCAATTTTGAGCCACTATTCATATTCATTTTTATTGTATGGCAGCGAAATGCAAAAGTAAAAATCATCGAGCGCGAAAAAAATACATTTTATGTGAAGGCAACTGGAAAATTATGCTTTCACCAAACGAAAAAAGCAACAGAAAAAAATAAAAGAATAAAATGTTGAAAGAACAAAAAAGTTGCGGTGGAGTGAGTAAAAATATGCAAACCATCGTATTAAGCCAAAAAAGAAGACGCTGCATCATTGGCATGACTTTTGTGGAAGGCTACGCTAAACAAATGATTACAAACGTGCGATGTTATTACTTTTTGTAATTTCTTGTCTTTTTTTTGTCATTGCAATTTTATGAAAATAAATTTTCCGAACACTGACAGGGTTGTGATGATGTTACATTTTTCATTAAATATTCGGGGAGTAAATTTTTAAAGCAATATTTTAAGAAAAAGACCAAGGTAATATTTAAGAAAAAAAAATGTCCACAAACATTTTAGTAAACTACTTACATCATATAGGAGAGATAACTGCATAGAAAATGAAAAAAATTATTAATATCGCAGACTTAGCAGGCAAAAGAGCTCTGAGTGCAATAACGACTCAACAGACTGGGCACAGACCAGCACAGACACTAAAAAAGATTGTGCGCGGTCTGCAAGAGCAGTCAATGGAAAAAGATTAGAAGAAACAGGCTGCTGAATGCCTATACGCTGGGTAAACAGGATTTGCTAAGGCTCCCATTGAAGGAAGTGCTACTGTTCTTCGGTATTTTAACTCTCTAAGGAGCAGCGTGACCGTTAAGACCACTTTGTGGCCGATTTTGTGGCCACTTTTCCCTCATTAGGCATATGATCGTTTTTTTTTAGGTTTACACAACAATCAATTTGTGTCCGCAGCTTTTTCTATGACAGATCTCTTTAGCTGGAACTATACCAAAGTTGTGAAGATTTGTTACCGAACAGCACCAAGCGGAGCAAAATATTTTAATATAAATTAAATTGTTAATATAAATAATAATAATAATAATAATAATAATAATAATAATAATAATAATAATAATAATAATAATAATAATAATAATAATAATAATAATAATAATAACAATAATAATAAATTCGTTAGTAATTTCTCGGATCATGGAGTGAATCAATTCTGTAGGCAAAATACTCTTGATCGAAACTATTTAGAAATTTGAAGGATACCAAAGGTGCAGTAACTTCTGAGCTGTAATGCTGCCTCTCGACCATGTTACTGCTCAAGTGATTTGTTTAGTTTGTGATGAAAAATCAAACTTTACTTAATTCATATGCCTCAAATGACTTGATGTGGGCTCAGTATACATATACCACATTTATCAAATTATACAAGCTTGTCATTTCACTGATTGGCTTTTCAAAGTACGAGGATGTTTTAACACTTTATATAACTTTTTCAAGCTGCCCTGCTTTCTGCACATAATAAATTCGATTTTTGTTGTTGTTAAGAGCTTTTCGTTTGCTCTTTCTTTTTCTTGACACGTGCTCCCACAGTTTTTCTTTCTTAAGACCAAGCAAACACTAAATACGATTCTGACATTTGTCCTTAGGCAGCAATAAATAAACGTGTCAATTTATCAAGTACGAATGTAGACATTTATCGTGAATGGTTTTTGTACCTGGTGGTAAATAGGCGACAAACACACAAACACACACTCACACGCACACACTCACAGACATTCATTTCACTGGAGTTAAAGGCAATTGCTTGGGCAGTAAATCAGCTCATTAGGTTAACCGCCCATAGAGACACCGAAACGGCAGAAGAATTAATAGTGTGCAAAATATAAAAAAAAAACTTACACAAACAACAACAAACGGTCTTAAATGCTTGTTAAATGAATCATACAGATGTTTATGTCCATATTAATGAGGAAAAAGTTTAAGGTATAGGAAAATTGATGTTGACATGCTGTTCCAAACTGATGCGAAGAGAGACTAAATTTGGAGGTTTTCTTTTAACCACTCACACTGTAACTTTTAAACCTTTTTGGTTCTCCCATCACCGGTATTTAGACAAAAGCTAAAATATGGGGAAATGGACCTCATATTTGGATTTAGTGATACCATATACAGACATTAGGGTGAACAAAAAAAGCTGGAGATTTATTCGACAGAGCTTCACTTAAGTGTATACATTATGCGTACCAAATTTCTTTTCGATATCTGCTCTAAAGTTTTGATCATCAAAAATTGCTAAAATTCAAAATAATGGATCTAGCGGTGGACTTTAGGTCACACAAGAATGATTTCGGGCTAAAACTTTGTTACCTTAGAGTTTTGCATTTTGGCTTATTTCTCTCCGACATTAACTTTTTTAATTGTCGTTGTTAGACAAAAACTCAGGTAACTTATAAAGTATAGAGATCGAGGCATCGGAATATTCTGGCACAATAACTTTTGTAAAATTTTGAAGTCGATTTTTGAATTCCCTAAGGATCTCACTCAAATCTTTTGCGGTGGAAGGGTAGTTGTGGATAAGATTATAAGCGGAGTGAACAATCCAAAGACATCGTCTTCCTCGTTACACTGACCCTGTCGGAATCTTCGGATATTGGAACATATTAAAAAGTTATCAGTTGTTCCACGAAGTGACTGACTAGTGGGGCAGATCTGCATCAGGTTGACCGTGCCAAACTTATAAGGCAGCGTAGTTGAGTTCTAGCTTTCGTTTCTATTGCGCACGTTGCTGCGCCTCTCTCTCTCTCTCTCTGTCAGTAAGCGTAGTAATGACAAAGAAAAATAAAACTAACAAGCAGGTTACTCATAGCTTCAAATACTGAAGTAATTATGCTCTGGGTTTTGACAGGGCAGGATTTCTGCATTTCTGTCGCTAATGACATTTTGCACAGAAAACAGTTCGGCATAAGTTTCTGTTCTACTCTATCCAAGCGCTTCCAAAGAATGCATTAAAAATAAAAAAAAATTACAAATATTTGTATGGTTTTATGGGCTGGAAGTTACTTCTATTATCCATCAGCTTAGTGGCTCATGAAAGCATCAAAACAGCGTCTTTTAGATCTTCATCAAGAAGAACATACCAGAAAGTCTTCAGCTTTACTCTTGTTTTCTTCCTTAATAAAATTAAACAGTCTAGTTTTATCACAAAAAAATAAATAAAAAATCTTTCTCAACTTTGAGAAAGCAAAAACCGAAAAGTCCTGATAAAGTTGTTAACAATTGTAAATCCTACAGTTCGACTATAAAGCTAAAATTAAGCTTCAGAATTTTATCTCGCACTTGCCATAAAACGCTTTTAATTCTACTGGTAGTTGTAAAGGCCGCCAATTAGCTGACTTGGCACTTTTTAGTCTCGTTATATTTTGTTTTAGATTGATGTGAAAATTTCCGACAGGGTAGCAAACGGCATAAAGCAGCACACCTTGACTCGATGGCACGCACGACGGTATACCCCTGTAAGTAAGAAAATCCATAGTGCGTACGTGTGGAAAAGAATTGAGTGGAAATTTGGGAATATGCATACGAATACAAAAAGCATACGTTAAGTCTCATTTAATCAAACAAAAGTGAATTCGATGTTCTTGTAAGAGGTTTTCGTGTTTTCATTATTTAAAAAATTACCTGTTTAGGATGTTTGGGCTTAGGAAAATGAAGCCATGAATGCTAATAAATCTCAGCGAAGTACGATAAGACTTTAAATACAATGTCTTTTCATTTACTTCATTCACAGTGTTTGTAACTCATTTTTGTCTCATTTTTTCATGTCAAATAAAAGATTAGAAATCAAAAAAGTTTTAGGCACTGTTTGTGTAACATCTTTGAGCAGATTTGGAAAATGAAGGAGAGTAAATAGACAATTGACTGGCTGGCAATAAAGTTTGTGTTCGTCTACATCTTAATAACAGAGATTTACATAAATTATTTTATAACCAGATAAAGAAGGAAAAAAAGACATTGATATCTTAATTGCCATCTCATTTGTGATGCTTATTATAATAAATACAACAAGCTTTTTATTTTCAAATACAATGAATTTTTTTTACATGTTTTTAGCTCCCGGCAAACAAGCAACATTTATAATTTAAATTAGCGCCTTAAAGTTTACTTTGGTTACTTCAAACTTAACTGACTACAGCTTCCAGCTCGGATTTGGAAGGAAAAACATAATTTTGCTTAATTACTTTAGAGTTGAGAGATATTGTGCCATGAATTACTTTCACTTTTTCCATTTTGTCTAACATGTTCATACTCCTTCTAACTGGCAAAGGTAATTGTTGCTTCTTGGAAAAGTGTATTTAAGTAGAGACGATTTGCCCAAGGGCGAGCTTTAAACTTTGTTGCTTAAAATTTTAACCATAATATCAAGTCTTTTTCTTACGTTTGTTACAAAAGCAAGTAAAAATATGTTAATTTTCGTTCCTTAGCAAAATATTTATTTTATAGTTGTGTGCGCTTTAAAGCAGATGTTTATTGGGTTTATAAAGATGATGGGCATACAAAGAGGAAAACAAAAAACAAAATGAACTTGTTATTACTTTAAGTAAATTTGCATAAAAATAATGAATTTTATTACAGGCACAAAAAACTTTTGTCATTCTAAGATGCTTTTTATTATAAAACACAATTTTTCAGTCTTTCCACCTCAAATTAATATAAAAACAAGCTTGGAGTGTCCTTTTAAAATATTTTACGTGGCAGGCTTATGCATAAATTTGCTTCAAGTGCATAAGAAATCATGTTTCTACTTTAACATGTTAGAAAGATACTAAAACATTTAGTTATTCATTAAAGCCTGAATGTATGCTTTATTATGTTTGAGTTGGCTCATCTTTTGTGTATGTTGCAAATATGTGATAGTGAAAATAATTGCATGTGCTTTAGTTGTTTCAATTTTCGCATTTTATATTTTATGGGGTGAGTGTTAACACATTTTGTGTTAACATTTCCGAAACACTTAACATGCACAAATTGGTTTAAGGCTTATAAAACACAAAAAAGAAAGCAAATTAAAGAAACATACTGGGAGTTTTTTGTTACTTGGTGCAAAACGTTTAATTTTTTATCAAAAAGAAACTGCTTCTTTAGATAGAGTTTTTACCATTTAAAAATTCCATGTACCGATTTCCATGTTTTTTTCTTCCTTGAAAAACAGTGTTTTAGAGTAGATTTTTAAAGGGTATCTGTTGTGCATATTCCGTAAGCGATTTTTACAGCACATTTTCAGTATTGTACAGTAATAGAGAAATATATTTTTTAAGAATTTGTAACAACATATATTCTCTTCTCCAATTGAGCGCTAGTTTTTTCTACAGACAATCTCCGATCTAATAAATGAAGTGATTGCGATACCAGACCATTATTTAAAAAAAAGTAATATCTAAAGTTGGTTCTTACTGCTCTTTATTCATTCTTCCGTGGAAAACACACTTCTTGATAATCCAATACATTTAAAGCCCTTGTTTCTGGTGTAAAGGGGTACGGGATGCCTTCATTATTTTGATGGTCTTACTCCAAACATGTGCTTATTTGAACCAAAGAATGAAGCGGTTATATGTGCGTTTCACAGAGGACTCATCAATACTACTGTTCTCCATAGAGGATTGCAAATGTATTCTGTGCAGCAAAAATTTTCTTGCTGGACAGAAAGCAATTAAAGAAAAGTTTTCAACCTAAAATAATATATCTTTCAATTGTTTTTATCAGCAAATATTGAGTCCAGTTTTTAAATGTTAAAATAACATTGGTTTTTTTGACATCTATTAAAATGGCCTCTTGAGGTGGTTTCCTAAGCAACGCCTTATTTTATGCTACAAATTCTTTTAGTATTTTATTTTCTAATACCACATTAATACGACAGCTTTGAAGAAAACCAAAAGAATGTAGAAAATTGTACTTTGATGTCATTCAAACGAAACGAAAACACCATTAACACAATTTTCTCACCTTTTACTCCACATTGTCTTCGTCGCCGTCTGAACGGTTTATTTTTTATAATTCATACAGTTTTCATGCTGCTATTTTTTTTTTCTTTTTTTGCAAACACCTTTAAGACTCCAATTCTTGTTAAGTGCTGATGGATACTAAAATTACATATTCGTTTTATTTTGTTCTTGTATTAGATTTATTTAAAGTTTCCATTTTAATGTTTTTTTTTCTGCTCCAGCACTGAAGAACAAAGAATAGCAGCAACCGCATAGTGTTATGGCCTTTGCAAGAGGAGAAAAAAAGTTCTTAAAACCGCAGTGTTGCCGAAGTCAGCACGTAAAAGTAACAGACAACGTCAAGCCAACTTGCAGCATCAGAGATAATTTTACTCCCTTTTTTTTGTGTATATATATATATATATATGTGTGTGTGTGTGTGTGTGTGTGCGCGTTTGAGTCTTATTTTAGCACAGTTACGTGCTGGCTGTCTGCAAATTTAAAAAGACGAAGACTACTCACAGTTTTTAACACATGATAAAGTCAAGACTTATCTTTATCTTTTGGTTTCAGCTTAAATGAAATAAAATGAAATAAAAATGCTTCAATTTCTTTCTTAAACTGATACCTCCACATAAACACACACACACACACAGGCAAATACGGAATATTTCTTCATGTTTTATTACGAGTGATTTTTAACAGTTTAAGTTGCAATTTAAAGTTCTAGCATTTCTGTGCTTTAAAGCAGCCACACACTATTAACTGAAAGCAGTGTGTGTCTTAAAAGAACATTTGCCGGAAAATAAAAGCAAAATGAAACACAGAAATTTTCTAAAAGCGAAAATACAATTTAATTTGGCAACAAAGGTGTTAAGTAGGTGAAAACTTGTACAGACAAAGTTCTTTCAGCATTTTCAATTCTTTTTCCTTTTCGCTCTGCCTTTTGTTTGCGAAAACGAGCTGAAGAGAACATCTTTTGTTCTATTAAACTTTTATTCCCTGCACATGTGGTGAACACGAACTGACACACACATACACACACCGAGGATGATGCTATTTTGCACTTAATTCATGTATATTTTTTTTTGTTTTCGTTGCACAGGTATATTGCAATACTCCCAGCCAGAGTTTCATGCCACATACATCATCGCGAACCTGTTAAAGGCATGTTGCATTTCGCCTCTGCTATTGTTGCTTTGCATCCGAAAGTCTAAGACTTTTGGTGTGCCCTTTGCCTTGTGCGTCTTAAGAATTATTTAAGCCTTTGGGTGGATTGCAGAGCAAAATAATAGAGTTTTCAAAGAAAAGTAATACATTATCGTAATAATGCGGAAATAAAATGAAATAGAAATTTCAAGTTTCAAGAGTGGAAAGTGTTTTTGATGTTTGAAAATGAAATTAAAAAATTTTACACCATATTATTCCGTAGTCGCCTGTTTAAAGAGGCAGGGCTTTTTTTACTGTTTTTTTTACATTATCTGAATTTCAAACTGATTAAAAACAAACAAAAGTTAACTGCTGACACTGTTATTTCGCTTTGGCGTTTCTTTGCTCCTCCAGCCTTCTTTTCACGCAATAAAACTGAAGACAGAAGAAGACAAAACGCTGTAATATATTCTCAGAATTTGTGTCAGCTGTTGACACATTGAATTTCCCATTTTGCTGTTTTGTCAATTTATACTTTGGCCAATTGATGTTCCATTAATTTTTATTAAAATATTTCTTGCACGATGTGTTTTAAAAGAAGTCCCAACTAAACTTATACCGACGCCGGTGTTCATAAAAAATAAAATGCTGTTGAAATACATTATATTTTTTACGAGCCCTAGTGACCTTACTTGCTTTTTTCAGAGCCAAATCTTAAAACCTTTTCCAAAATCTAATGAAATCAGACAAATCTGACATTATGATAACACTGTTCGCATCTCGCTATTCAATTAACACGCTGGTAGTGAGATAACTGGATAGTGAAAAATTATGAATTTTTACAAATACTTTAAATGAAAACTTTTGTTTTCCGTTTAAATAATTTTTCTTCCCGAAAATATCAGTTTTACTCACAATTCTGCACTTTTCACAGGGAAACAGTTGCAGCCGACCAGAGTATTACGTGAACGGCACGGCCAACTGGGATATCTTGATGTAATACATAATTACATATGTATGTATGTATTTATGTAAATATGTTTTTAGATGCCTGAAGTGTGAACGTAAGTAATAACATGATTGACATTTATTTGAATCATATTAATGTCACTCATATTTCATTTATTTTTCCCACGAAGACAATGACTGCAAATAACTAGAAAACACATGCTTGTATGAGCTTCAAGTACTTATAAAAGAAATGTTGCCAACTGTTCACATGGAAAAAAAATGGATATAATTTTATATATTTTTCTGTATTTTATTTGGTTTATGGCACTACTTTACAAATTACGGGAATTGTGGCCAACTCAGGGCGGAGGGGGAGGGAAGTGTTTATTATACCCTTCATACCCTTTCTTTTCGCTTAATTTTTGAAGGCACTAAAGGTCCCACCTAATTACCCGAAATTTTAATCAAAATCTATCTAGGGATTTTTGAACACCATCTGGCAAAATTTTTAGTCACTGGATATTCATACATACATACATTTAGTGATCAATAGACAATAACTCAACTAGATTTGAAGGAATGGCTTTTGTTTGACTCTGCTAGACTTTACCAGCCACTGCGAAGTTCAGTTAAATTTGTGGAAAAATTATTTCATTAGACCAAAAAAATGTTGCCCCAATTTATACAAGAAAATGAAAACATCAAAGTGGCAACGCCGCCACACAATTCTTTCCCATATTCCTTATGCGTCTATAAGTACGAGAAGTGGCAATGATTTGAGTATTGACGACATATTGTATTTGCTGGATTAACACAGGCATTTCAGCAGAACTACTACAAGCATGTTTGTCACTTCATCATAAAGAATTTGCTTCGCAACGAGCAGAGTGCTTAAAGTTATTTAAATAATTTAGTAACGTGTGTTGAGCTGAAATTCTTGAGAGGCGAGATGTTGGTGTTCACAGATGACAAAATATGTGGCTCAAGAACTAATACTTTCAACAAGTTGTAAGGAGAACAGGAATGCCCCAAGAAGCTCTTGTTCCTATGCTGCGTCGTTATTTGGTACGTACGTGGGCACCTAAAAATTTTTTTAAGAATGCTCTAGAATGCCGGCCACACTCAGGTAACTTTTTCCACTTTCTTCGTATTTATTATGATTGTCATTTGTTTACATTTTATTGTGTTTTAGTTAAAATCATTCAAACATGTGTCAGTTGTCAGTTGTGAAATGAAAAAAGAGCTCAGCATAAAATATGAAATTGTATTTGACTTCTTATTGGTACATATTTGTAAATACTTATGAAATAACTCCTGACAAGCACACAGCACAAGCACAACACAGAGTGTTGATTTCAAAGGATGGAAGAATGTAATACATATAAAAATTATACAATTCACTCTCCTGTTTCCTTCCTCACACACACACACACACACACAGACACACATTCTTATAGAAAAAGTGAGAAAATGTTTAAATAACAGTCAACACACATGCATCCATCATACATGGATGTACATATGTATGTGTGAGTGTGTTTGTTTGTTCTAAAATGCCAACAGATATTTATAAGCGAGTAAACAAATGATGAGAACAACAAAAAATGTCTGTGAATGGGTGTTTTTATGGGTTTTCAAATGTTTATCAGGCATTCTGTTAATGGTATGTATGTGCGTGTGACAGTGTGCGTTAATGTTGTCTTATAGACACAATTCTATACAGCGGTGAGTGTATGTGTGTGTGTGTGTGTGTGTGCGTGTGCTGTATAACTTATTTCCATAAACATTTATTCACCAACATCCATCCCTTTCTTTGGTTTTATTGTTTGCATTTAGATTTTCATCAGATTAAGTAAAATGTGTTATTTGCCGGTTGTTCCAGGTTTAATATTCTTAAGAAAGCAAACATTCTGAAAATTCCGCAACACACAAAAGCATGAAGTTTTATTTAAACTTTAAATTTACGCCTTAACAAGCGTTCAAATAAAAACGACAAGAATTGATTTAGGCCAAATTGGTCTTAAACAAGAATTGTTACATTCTCTCTTTTCTTTGTGGGAATCACAGTACTTCTGGGATTTAAGGAGAATTTTTAATTCTTTAGTTTAAAGATATAAATGCCTCTTACTAATAAGAAAAAAACCACCTTAAAACTATGTAAAAAAAAATATCTTCAGGGATTCTTTATGGCTGATTTATTTCCTAATGTGATTATATTTGGTTGATTTAGATGCTTTTCGCATGTGCTGCCAAAGAGCGGAAGTTGCCATCGAAAGAAGCATATCATTTTCATGCCCCCGAATTCCTTTAAGGAAGTTGTTCGCTGAAATTTTCTTGGCTTCTGTTACTTGCTATTGCAGGTATTATCTAATTAGGCTTAATAGCGAAATATTTCTCTTAATAGCGAAATTATTATTAGCATTCAGGGAGCATTCATTGGCTTACTGCCTTAAATTTTAGTACAAACTAACATAGACGCGAAGAAGCTAAGGAGGGTGTAGCGGAAAGAGATAAGTGAACTTCTATTTGACTCAAATGCTAGTGGGACTTCTGTTCATGGGAATTATGAAATAAGTAGTTAAGTTTCAAACTAACTTTTAAGAATTTTTCAAGTCTACTGATGAGTTGATTAGCACCAACGAAATGTCGTCGGCATATAGACAGCTGAAAAATACAGCAAATATTTTTTGAAAAGGTTCATTTTTGGACCTAAATTAATGAATTTTATTTTTTTCTTTTTTTTTGGGGAAGAACAAACACAAAACTGCGAAGCCTTTTGCTTGTCTGCAGAAACACCCAGAGCCTTCGGCAGCAATCGAACCTGCGACCTCGGAGACTCTTGGCAGAGCACTCTACCAATTCATCCACCGAAGCGCTCAATTGGTTCTTAAAGCAAATAAATAATTAAGTTCATATTTGTATATTTTTCTTCCAAAAAAAAACTAAATAAATACTCTAGAATTAACTCTTTAAGCTTCCATTTTAAATTCTTTCCCTAAACAAACTACTTCAGTTTGAATTGTTCATTATTGGATTTTAACACTTTCTCTGGCAATTTGTAGAGCCATTGACTACTTTAAAACTTATTCGTTTTTTGTGCTATGCAGCAGAAGTTTCTTTTTGTTTTGACTTGTTTTTTTAATATTTCTAAAAATAAAGTGCTTAAGTTGTTATCTATTATTGAGCAAATAAACTTTTTGACGCATTTCACGTAAAACTTGCTGCTGCATGCCCCCCCTTCTTTTCTCTCTCAATATCCGTGACTATTTTTTTGTTAAAGAAATTTTCGTTGTTATAAACATTTTGGCTCTTAAAAAATGTGCTTCTTCAATGTCGTCATTGAATTATTGTGTAGTTGTAGCATTATTCAATTTTCTTCTTTTTCATGAATACAAATTTTTCCATTGATTATACTGTTGTCTGAAATTTTATGAAGTTTGTGAAAAGAAATTTTCATCCTTATTATTAAGTTTTGTTTTGTACGAGAGCATCATTGGACAGGAAATGTTTTTTGAACAATTGTGGGGAATTAAGAAACGTTTATTTCATGAAATGCTTAAAAGAACAACGATGCATATTTGTCTTAAACAAAGGCGTTCTAAGCAGAGCTATAATATATGTAATTCATTCAGCTGGCTGGCTTGCTGCTAGTTACTTTGATGACTAGAAATTGGTGTCACTGGAGCGCTTAAGAAACATGAAACAGTGTGGGACTATGAGATTTTAAAAACGTTCCCTGCACACCGAAACAAAACCAAAACAAACTAAAACCGTAGTCGTCATTATGTTGACTTTTATTTTAATTCAATCTCATTTGGTACTCAGGAATTAATATGAAAAGTAATATTTTTCGCTTTGTTATTATTCTTATTTAACTGCATTTTTCTGTTGTAATTAATTTACTTTTAAATTTTGCTTTCTTGTACTACAAAGTCTATCTCTACTTTTGACGGGATTCGAACAGCGATCCTCACTACTGTTGAGCAGCCACCATTTCCACTCAGCCATCGCAAGAATGCGTATAAATTCAACACCAAGCAATTTACGTAGGAATTTAATTTAAATTAGGTCATTATTTTTGTAAAAGTTTAATCTGATCTTAGTCGAAGTCTTGACTCGTGTTAATTTTATTTTGCGTTTTACGCTCTATTCTAATTATTATTACCTTTTTTTGTCCTAAACAAAAGTACAGAGCATATTAAAAATATTTCTGATTTTAATATATAAATTAAAAGAGAATTAAAAAATACTACAAAAATTGCTCTTGTAATATCTTTGAAAATAATTGCATAATAATTGCAACAATATTACATAAATGAGCAAAAAAAAACTCCAATATCATATTTTTTCTGTTTCAGCAAAAATAACTTGTTCCAAATCCAGTTCATTATCTGCTTGAAAAACAATACACAAGTTTTTGTTTGCATTTAATTTTAAATTTCATTTATCTCTCGATTTTGCTGACATCTTAATTCAATATTTTCCTATTTAAACAGTTTTAATTTCAATATTCAAATATTAACATTTAATTTACTCTTTTTATTTCAGTGGGGAGTTGTTTTGCTTTCATTGATGGAGTTGCAAACAGCTGTTCAAACTCAGCAGCTGCAACTCAAACAAGTTTCCCCATAACGGAAGTAATAAAAGTTACAACGAGCAATCACTGCTTTATGCAAGAATTTTATAAGCTTCTCAAAAACACACGCAAACACACACCCGCACACATACTCAGCCATCCACGTGAACCGGCAATGCTCTGACGTTTTAAAAACGTTGCATGAGAAAATATTTCCTGTTACCTGTCTACAAGTGAAGTAAGTGTGAATGAGTGTGTGTGTGTGTGTGTGCGAGTGTAAATTTTTGTTGAACATTAACCTTAACATTTTTGACGCGTGTTTTGCGGCATGTTGTTGTGGTTGTGTGGTTGAACGCAACAAAACACAAAACTAGCAGCAGCAACAACAACCACAATAAACCATCCACCCGTCAACCAACCTCAAGCATCATCACTATTACCCTTGCAACAGTGTGCTGTGCTGTGTTTAACTGCCAACACAACATCATCAACAACAACATTTATTCCATTGAAACCTCAGCAACGTCGTGCTCTCTCTCGTCGTCAAACTTCGTTTTTAAATGGCAACATGCCTGTTGGGTCCGTCCGTTTTACATTCGTTTGTATATGCGTGTGTGTGTGCGTGCTGCCATTCGTTGTCTGCTCCAACGAAGTTTGTTTAATGTTCGTTTTCTTTCAGGGTTCGCATTTGAATGAAAAATGCCAAAGAACTTCACACATGCAGACACAACTTTTGTGTGTTCCACTGTTGTTTGTGGCTGGTGCATGCTGTGGCAAATTAGTTACCTTAAGGAATCTGCTTGTAACGGTTGTACACTTAAAAGCGCTTTTCACAGAAAACTACATTTTTTTTCACAAAAATATATAAAATGCGAATTTATTTATTTAAGGTATAACTGCCCCATATTGTATCTTGCTTGCCGCACAATTTTAAAATACTGTTTGGCATAAAAGTGTTAAACGGAAAGTAACAAGGAAAAGTGTGGCCAAAAATCAGTGAAGTGTTTATTGTTTTACTTTATAGAGAAAAGTGTCAACACTTAAGGATGTTAACAGTGATCGTGTTTTTTCTATGTGTATAAAATTATAAAATAATAATACGCCCATTTTCTCTTTTAAACAAGTCATTAATTGTGAGAACAAATTGACAGCTTTTGATATATTTTCAAAATTGTTTAGTAGACAACCGTAAGTAAAAAAAATAAAACTAAGGAGAAGCTAATCGATCAACCATAATTTGAATTTCCAATTTCCAAACGATACTCGTATTTTGCTGGTGTTCGCTACAAGACCTTCAGGATTTAGCAAAATGTTTTGCGAAGGAATTAAATTGGTGCCTGATTAAAATATTGTTCATAACAAATTGTTAATTACCAATTTAGTTAACTCAGCAGTTGATAATAACTTAATTATTACTAACTGAGAAAGGTTTTTTGTGGTAAACAACATTTTATAAAAGACAAACAAAAAAAAGTAGAAAACTTATTAGCTGGGTAACATGCTGTGGCTGTTTCATATCCGCCACAGCGATCATCAGCATGATTGGAGAAACAGGATTGATGTCGAAGGCTGTTGGTATGATTACTTAGGACAGAAGAAGTATGTCTATGGCACACAATCAATACAACTATTCACAAAAAAAAAATACAGCTGGAGAGGAGGTTGGCTATCGCAATAACATGGTAGCTCCAACCATAAGAACTTTGTTGGATATGAACATATTCCGTCTACTAGAACTGCATCTACGCTACAACCAACAGTACTATCGCTATTGGTGATATTTTCAATTAATGTTATGGCTATTTAATATACTATATATTAAAAAATGCTGAAAGTGGTCGTTGGTATGATAAATCTAATGCAACATTACTAGAAATTGACAATAGAATGTTTGTTATTATTGTCACATCCGCCATATTTTTTTCAAACTGAAATTCGCTAAATGAAGTCTCAGGTGGTGTATCTTGACTTCATCTCGATCGCTGAAATAAACTAAAAAATACCCCCGAAATTGATTTTAGAATAACAAAATTATATATCCTGTTAATCAAGAAATATTTTTCAATACTTTCTTTATACTCTAGAAACCATATCTTCACATTTCAATCACTAGTTGAGCCAATATTGTTGCAAGTGGAGACAATGATGGTATGATAAGAAAACTAATAGTTGCTAGCGTTTATGGCTGACTGAGATCTGAGTTAGCTAAGTAAAATAAATTGAGGCAAGTATGAGCCTAACGAAGTAATCGCATTACCAAGAAATTTACTTAAACCATTTCACTTAACAGACAAAGGCTGCCCCTTGTATTGGGCATCCTTTAAATATCAAATCTTTGTTGTTGTTTAGTATTTGTTATTGTAGCGGCCAGGCATTTACTTAACTTAGTAAAAATTTCAGCTCTCTACCTCTTCAAAGGGTTTAAAAGTTATATCTAGTTTTGCAATTAAAGGGTACCCCCAACGTATGGGGCCCTATTTGAAATTTAGCTTTCTGGTATTTGCAGTGTTAGAGGCCAAGCAACTAGATATACTGTATATTTCTAGCGGTTGGCAAAATGCAGCTCATTTTTAAACAAATTCGTGCTCCACCGTCTAAATGTCTACTTCTTTTATTTTTTGTATTTCTTGTTGTACACAGAGGGCTTATCGCGCACAAATTTCAAGGATCTACCTCTTACGGCTCATAAGTTACATATTATTTTAGTTTCTTGTATGAGGGCACCCCGTAGATTTTAGTTTTTTTTTCGTTTTGGGTTTTTGTTACAGTAGAGCTCATGTAAACATTTTAAGATTCCATCTCTCACGGTTCGAAAGTCGTAGGCAATTTTCACAGTTGTTTGTATGGTCATAAATTTTTTTTCTTGTTTTTAGTAGTTTTTGTTATAATGGCCAAGTAACCACATGTTCTCTAACTATCACTCTTTCAGAGACTGGAGGACCACATCAAATTAAATTTTTTTTTTGCGTTTTTGGTTAATTTTTTTCTTTTTTCCTTCCTATATTTTGTGTATTTTATTTTTGTACCACAAAGCTTCTGACCTGATCTGAACCGTTTCCTTAGCCATCGCATCGTATATTAGTGGGAGAGCTAATTTTAAATTAAGTTACTTTTTTTGTACAAATTGAAGATGGTTTTTGAGCAACATTTGGTCATGTTGATTTCACATGCGAGTTTTCTTTTCATATATAATAATAGTAAATCAAACATTTTCAAAGTGCAAGCAACTGCAAATTAAAAGACGAGAAAATAGTTAAGCAAAAACTTGAGATCAAGGTAATACACAGCAAAATATTCAAAACTAGTTTTTTGTTCTAAGAATGCGTTTTAAAAATGCCAGATCAATTATCAGTCCATCTATTGCCTGATTCTTAATTTATAGCGGCAGGTTTACAGTTGCATCCTGTTTTTTTGGCATTTTTGTATTTGTAGGAAGAAAAATTTAAAAATATGATTGCGAGTTTTTCAATTGATTTCTAATACGCGGCTCATTAGAATGAATTGTGTTTTAAACATGGAAACAAGAACTAAATTGATCCAGTCAAACGTGGTTGTTATTTTATTCAAATGTGTGTATTTGCATTCAACACAAAAAAATAGACACAAGCTAAACGCTCAGTTGGCTAAAAGTCCGGCTGGACAAAAATATTTGTGTTGTTGTTTTGCTCACTGTTTGCATTTCGTCTCTCTGTGTTTAGTAAACAAATACAATTTTCCGGTATAAACTACAAATTTGCTAAAGTGTCTTCTTTTTAGATTTTTTTTATAAAATCAAACATACACACACACACACACACACACATTGCTTCACTCACTCTATTATCCTGATGTTGGAATATTCATTTATTGTAGTTCTGTTTTTGTACCTTTTGCACTTTTGCTTTATTTTCGCTGTTGCCTGCCTGCCTGCCTGCCTGTTTAAATGTGCACTGGTGCGCACTGAGTTACCCCAATGCGCATTAAATATACAAACACACTTACTGGTGTGTGTCTAAAAACACATACAGAGGTGTTGTTGGCAGTGTGCCTGTCACAAGTACTTGTTCATGCTTTAACACAAAACAAGTGCACAATTTGATCACACACAAAAAAAAAAGAGTGACAAATATTTTAATGCCCGGCTAAAAGCAGTCAGTATGCAAATCATATTGGTGACCAGGGGAATTTTAATAAAATATTTAAAATGAACTTTATTTGAGGACATGCACATGCATGAGTGCGTGTGTGTGTGTGTGTGTGTGTGTGTGTGTGTGGGCCAATATTATCATTTGGTATTAAATAATTCGCCTGTTGTAACAGAAATGTGACTGTGGTGAAAGTATTCATGCAATTTGTGTAACAGCAACCACTAATTTCGCATTAACTGCTTGATGTTGGTTTCATGTGAAACAAACATGTTCATTTAATTGGGAAATTGGCAATTTCAGTACATAGAATATTTTGAACGTAATTTTCAAAGCACAGAAATCATTAATTTTTGTGACGACACGAGGATGCGAAAAGAGGTTTTAATTATGTTGAACACAAATTTTAATACTTTTCTCGATTTATTTAAAAATAAAATACAATTGGCATCAAAACTGTGCATTGATTAACTTTATTTGGCCCGTTTTCATAGCATGGAAGAAGTTTGTATTTTTTACATTAAAGATTTAAAACAAATTCTTGCACATTTGTTACATCAAGCCAATATATACTAGACCTACAACTATACAAACTTGTTTTATACAAGAATATCAAGGCAAAAACAACAACCATGCCATTGCCATTATTTCTCATTTTTTGTTGTGGAGTTTTTTTTTTCTCTTGTAACATAAACTATCAATTATTATTATTTACCAACTCCCATCGATCTTCATTGACACTTGTACTCGCATCGAATCGTTACTTAATGTCATGTTTTTGTTTGTGTGTGGATGTGCTCTTACACAAAAAAGCCTTTTCGAAACAGCGACACTGAGTGGCCGAAGCAAATGGTCACCAGCAATCGGCAACCACTGCTGGCACTCACGCTATTACGCAGAAGTATTTGTTGGGATAACAAAACTCAATGTCTAATGTAAAAATTATAATTTAGTGACTTGGGCATATTTATGGATTAAACATATTTTTTTTCAATTTGTACTTCACGCAAAGAAAAAAATCTGGTTGAGATATCAATAATAAGTTCGCTAATATGATGATTTAGGTTGTGACAAGATGTGTTTATTTAAAAAGCTCTAAACATATTGTTGGTCACCACAAACACATTTTTTTGGTCTAGTTTAATTATTCATCCATTCAAACGAAAAGCAAGATGTCTAACCATTTATGACAAACATAATATTTTTGATCTATCAAATGGTAACCAAAGTATGTTGTAACGAAATGTTTGATGTTGCCGTTGGCAGACAATTTTTGCGCCAATTTTGTGTTGTGTTTGAAAGCATGCTCTACAAAAATGTTTCCCATGTCGAAAATAAATCACAAAACTTAAAAATAAGTGAAAAATCTGTAATAAATAAATGCCAAATAAGATGAGTGTGCTCTACAAATTATGGAACATATAAGGATCTATTATTGTAATCATTACAAGCAAATACTTTTAACGACATTTAGATATGATAGTGTATATAAACACTTGTTTGCATTTTGTAAGCTGAAAATCGTATGGTGTGAAGTAAGCCTTGATATAAAAATATTATTTTTGAATTGGACAATAATGTGGTTAACAAAAATCTTTTTTTTATAGTATGCTAGGATATGACAATACAATGATTATAACGTGGCTACAGAAACACCTTATGAAAAATTGAAAAACAAGGAAATCGGAGGGAAATGCCGGACCAGGTTTAGTTGTTTCACAGTTTCTTTAGCACACATGCCGTTTTAGACAGGTCGCGCCACAATCGTGCGCCTTTTCCGGCGTCCAAATGAACCATTCCATTTCGGTTTGTAGAGGCATCGTGTTGCTGTTATGGGTATTAAAAGAATGAGCGCATCAAAATTCAATTGCTTTCAGACAGAAAGCCTGACAAACCAGCGTAGGGTGAGTGACACACCAAAAGTGAAAAACAAAAAAACAGGGAATGTTTCATTTTTTGTGTTGCTATTCATGCAAACAACATTCGTTTTGAATGTTGATTTTAAGTTCTTACAGGAGTACTAGTACTAGTAGTGGCAGTAGTAGTTGTTGTTGTTGTTGTTTTGGTCCATGCATAATAATGGCACTTGTTCGCTGGCAAGTAAGTGAAGCAAATATGAATGTGTGTGTGTGTGTGTTTGTGTTATTCAATGCCGGCATATTTATTAGCAGCAGTTGTGACAGTTGTTGATTTTTGTAAAGACTCGATGTAGAGTGGAGTAGTCAGTCATTTTGGCTTTTGTGTATTTGCATCATTGTAATGTTGCCTGATACTCCCATATATGCAAATGATATTGTGTAAAAAAGCATAATTGTGTTTGCTTAGCTCCGACATAAATCCATTTCGTCTGACTGGCATATTGTTGTGTTACAGTTTCCTTTTGAAGCAGCCTTTATAGTGAAACAGGTAGCAGAGAGTGTAGTTTTGCTTTTCTTTAACCCGATTGTTTTCAGGCAAGAATGAAAGTTTGCAGCTTTAAATATATAAGTGCTACAGTAAATCTAAGGTCTCAGCAACAGGTGTTCAGGGTTTTTTGACAGGATCCATGAACGGATTTTAAGAGCTATTTTTTACGAGCATTTACGAATGCTTGCATTTGTAGCGAAAGAAAAATTTAGTTTGAAATTACAATACAAGGTTGTCAAGCGTAATTTAACAAATGAAGTGATCATTTGAGTTACTCACATTGATAAATTAAATAAATTGTTGTACAAAAGTAACAACAAAAAGTTGCTTATGTAAGAAGAGCATTTCAATCAAATAATTTAGGTCGTATCATACTTCCTTAAATGTTTCGTCTCTATCCCTGTCAGCCATCTACAGGCGGCCGACATTTTATACTAAAATAATAAATTTTAGTTAAATGTTAGAGCGAATATTAAATTAAATTTTAATTATTCTATAAAACAAAATGCAGTTTTATGGATATACAATTCAGAGCCAAAAGATCAAGCGCTGCTTGGGTGATAAGACAAATTGACAAATGAAGATTATTGGCAAGACTCATAGACAGCACTGAAACCATATTACCGATGGGTAGTACAATCGCGTGCAAGATATTGCAGTTATATCGATCATAATGTTTGCCCTACCTTTTTGTCCTGCCTTTTATAAAGATTCAAAAATACAAATCGTAGTAGGGAACCACAGCCTGGTTCTTTGCAATTTGTTAAGAAAAGTTAAATTCTGCAGCAATACACCTTCATAAGCTTCTGTAATTATTTGAACATTTCATTTTCGGATTCTCATTATTTTCTTAAAAACAATAGAATGGATAGTGATTCCTTTTATGGTGTCCAAATAGAATGGATAGTGTATTGACGAGTTTAGGGGCGTCAATGGAATGTTAGCGCTGAAAGCTAGAGGCGGCTGAAAGCTAGACAAAACCCAAAATAAAAAGTGTTTATTTTATACCTAAAATAATACGCTACGTGTGAATGATACGCTACGTATGAGTGTTGAATTATTTTAATAAATAATTATTACGTATACGCATGGTCGACCTACCGGATGAAGATAGTTAAGTAAAGATAGTGATGCAAATCATACGCGGGCGTTTAAAATCTTCTGCCTCTAGATAAAGTAAGCATATATACATATATATTCATATAAAAATTAGTAGAACACTGAGCAAACCTGCGCTTTTTGGATACAAATCTAAATAAAACGTTGACATCACTGTATTCAGTGGTTTCGCAGTTGAGCGCTTGCCCCACATGCTTTTCGCAGTAACACAGTGTAATCTGGGCAGTAGAAAAACATGAAAAATCAATTTACGTTCAGCTGGGACTTGGAAATTTTATTTTTTTAAATATAAATGTGGCTAAAGTTTGTTTTAAAATTTTTTGAATTAACATAAATACACACATACCATGCGTAAATATGTATGTATGTCTATAGATTCCTAATTAAGCAATTTATAGAATTAAAAACTTAATCCACATAGAGCATGAGTGTGGGATGAGCATATAATGTAAATAAATTTAAATTTTCAAATAGCACTTTGATTTGGTTTATTCTTTTTTAGGTCTGGCACAAAATCAATTTAGAGTAAAACTGAAATTTATTATATGCAACAGCAATTAATATTGCTTTCACTGTTTTATGAAAGACGAGTCAGTGTTTCAAACAAAAGAAAAGAAAATCTAATACTATTTATAAATGTACAATTTTTTGATTCGTTTCCAAGCGCTGGGAGAAATTAAAGAGAAACTGGAATAATTATAAAACCATAATTTATAAATGTTGACAAATGAAATTTATGACCTTATTTGGTGAAAAATTTCTTTGTCACTCTGGCAGCAATTGTTATTATGTTTTTCTTGTGCTTGGTTTCTTTAAAACAAATTTTCTTGTTAGATCAGAGAATATAACAGCAATGACAGACCACTTAACAATCATTTTCTTACCTAGACAACGCGGCTTTCGCGCGATGTTACACTCATGCCACTTTCAGTTTCATCAGCAAAAAGGAAAGCAGCCTTAAGGAATGTTCTTATTTAGTTTACGTACAAAATCTAACTTTCACTTAATAAGCCACTGACAAACAATATGACAACCGAAGCAGGGAGGCGGAGAGAAAGAGAGTGACTGCTAGAAAAAAAATCCGAATTAATCGTTTGCAGCAGGTAACCAGCGCAGAGACATAAAATGCGGCAATGCCCCACAGATGTTTTCAATTGTTGGTTGGTATTTGTTTTCGAAATTGTGCTTTCTTTAACCAAATTCCATGTAATTCTTGTGTTGCTGAGGCAAAAAAACTGGGGGTCGGCTGTTCTTTGTTTTGCTCGTAAGCTCGTAATTGTTTTTCACAAGGAGGAAAACAAGTTTCGCCTGTTTGCTTCTTTGTGGTAGAAATTAAGTTGTTTGCTTTGTATACATTGGATTTCTCTGCTTCATTTTTCTGTTCCTCCAGCTCAATTTTGCCATGACAGTGTAATGCTGTTTGTAAGTCTTTTTCGTAGCAGTTTTTCTTTAAAAGTGTGTACGTATGTACAATTTATTTGAAAACATAAAGCTGCCGCGAGTTGTTTGTTCTTGTTAACCGGACTCACATCCCACTTGTTTCTTTTTTCAAATATGTTTCGTCTAGTATTAATATCTTTTCTTGGGTAGATATCCTCAGAGGTAATATTTCGTAGGCTTTGCTAAATTAGACCTCGTTACGCGTCTTCTTTTTACGCGAGAAGACATACTAAGGAAAACTGGTTTTTCTAGACAGGAAAATCATCTTTTAGCATTCAGCCAGTTAGTAAAGCTTCTACATGTTGTTAATGAAAAATGTTTCACAGTTTATAGTACATGTGTACTACAAAGGTTTGTTTGAGCTGCTGAAGGAAAATATTTCCTTAGTGCTACGTTGTTAGGCATTAACACAATGCAATTATTCTGTGAGTTAAAAGACATATATTTTTTAAATATTAATTTAACTTTATAGTCGAACTTTATGATCTACAGCTCTGAACTGCTTTTTTATTTAATACTTCCTTTTTATATTTCTGTAATGCAATCTTTTCCCTTGCTTGTCTTTTCTCATTCGAAATTAGGGGCCTCAAGAGGACAGCTGGCCAGCTGTTGTACTATCGACGGATAATACGACTGAGCCACTATTTAAAGGTTAAATCATTTTACTGCATTAATAAGTAACGTAATGTGTATCAGATTATTGTTCAATAAAAATCTTTTTTGAGAAAATAAACGTTTGAAAATTAAAAGGAACTCATAAAGAAAAAAAGTTCATTATAGAAATTGAACATTTTCTTACGAAAAAATTGTGAAGAAGTATAAATGAAGTTGCCTTATAACTCAAACTTAAATAGAATATTACGATTTTGTCTCAATGGCCGCAGCACTAATTCACCGGGGCTTTGATGCGTATAATCGTAGGCCTGCTAAGGAAAGCGTTGCTGGTTTAGAAATTTTAATATTTGAAATCTGATATGAGTGTGGTATAGAGTAGGAAGGGCTTGAGCCAGCTGCATCAGGCCTCCTGCCAGGCCCTTAATCGTTTTACTTTTACCGTAGCGCTTGTACTCAAAACCACAAAACGCTCTTACTTGCTTTTTTCTTCAGTCAGCTATAAAATTAATTTGTGGACTCATTTAGAAATACTTTTAATTAGTGTGCAAAAGTTAGACATTTAGCAACAACCTTTGTAATGGAAAAAAAACTGCTTAACCTCCTGCGAGCTGTGGGCAGTGGCAAGCACCTTCTAAAATACTGCATTTTAAGATGTAGTCTTAAAATATTGGCACTTTTGAAGAAGTTGTTTTTGAAGAGGTACTTTCTTCAATTACGTTTTAGTTCAAAAGTATTTTTTTAAATGCTCGCTTTGCCATTAAAACTTTATTTAAGACTATTTCGTTAGCAATTATAAGCCAGGAGAGCAATTACAAAATCAAACTCTGAGAATAAAAAATATATTCTAAGCAATAGCAAAACAAAAAGGAATAAAACGGAGAGCTGATTAATAGCTTAAATACAGGCAGCCATTATTCAAAAACAAAAACCTTGAAGTAACTGGGGCGCTGATGATCGTTGTGGCAGACACGAAACAGCTATGGTTCGTTCCCCAGCTGATGACTCTTCAAATTTACTTTTCGTGTCCTCTTTTAATAAGTTTATTACTATAATTTTTTTAAAAAAGAATTATCATAATTTTAATTAAAGCTGGCACAAAAGCACAAAATTAATGTTTGAAAGAAAAATAGCGGTTTTAGTAATTTTGCATAATTGGAGAATACATTCTTTTAAAAAGTAGATTAGCTTCATTTTAAAGAAAAACTCTTTTAGGGAGCTTGTTTTATTTTAGGATACACTGTAGTGTTAAAAGTAGTATGAAGCCCTGGCTACAAGCGATTGTTAGTGTTACTGTTTGAGGCATAGTTGGCGGTGAGTTTGTGTACACTAGAGTACATGTGAGTTTGTGGCTTACCGCTTTCGTTTTTTTTTTTTTTGGTTGCACTGTAATTGCTTGTAACTCTGCCACGCTATAATGCGGCTGACAAGCGTCAACCCTACAAACACACATGCCGCTGCGATATGACAGTGTGTGCAGAGATGGGAGTGGAAATGATGCGAGTTTCGCAATGGTAATGAAATCGAAGCGAGTGTCCAAAGTCAAGTATGCTTGCAGCATTTTTGATGCCATCCCCATCCTGTAGTTGTAAATAGTTGCTTTCACATGAACATGTTGGCTCGTATTTAACAGAGCTCAATGTGTTTGCTTGCTTTTGTGAGACTTAAATATTATTCTATAATGAAAATCCCCTTTAGTAAGTGACTGCATGCTTTTATTTGCGAAACTGTTGTTATTTTGTGGCAACCTCAGGCTCCGGCAGACTATAAAACAAAACGTAATGAAAATTCAGCCGTATACTTTTATATGTTCGTTTGCTGGCGTTTTGCTTGACTTCTTTTGTGTCGAAATTAATGCCATTAAATTAAAAATTGACAGGACACATATTCATTGCATGTACTTTAGTAGAACGTCAGCAATTGTAAGCGATCTACATGGCTTTAAGCGCCTGAGGCCAGGAATATGTTGGGCAGAACAATTGGAATGTTCACCGAAGAGAAACTAAAAGTTAACTTTGTATAAAATTATCAGGATTAAATTTTTTTTGCCATTATTAGCATTGAAAAAATTATTTTTATTACCGTATTTTTTTTTATTAAAATTAATTTTCAATTATAAAACTAACTGCTAATCGATTTCAAACCTGTTTTGTTTTAACTGCATTTATGCAAATGAACAGGTTCGATATAGATAAACTGCTGATATCTGCAGCTATCTTTTTAAAAACTTCATGTCTAGTGACCAGGCTTCGTATCATGATTGGATCGACACAAGTACGCGTGATGCGTATGATTGATATGAGACTCGTAAGAATTCTGTAGAGTCCCACTACGTATACGACTTGTCTTGTCAATATGAAATTAGTAATGGGTGCACGTTAACAGATGTTGCAGCTTAAGCCCAGAGCTTTCTATCTACTGGAGTTCCAAGTCAACTTAATGTCTTACTGGTTATTTAGAAACTTATGCTTGTTTTGATAGTTTGACGAATGTGTTTTTAAAATATGGTTGCTATCATTTATTCTTATTTAATTGTATTTGCTTGTTAAATGAGTTCACATATCTTTACAGTCGAAGCATTTAAGAACTTTATTTAGACAAAACGATGTTAATCACAAAACCGCAAGTGTACGTGCTCTATTGGTGTATTTGAATAATCGTAGCATTTAAAACTACATAAAACAGATGGCAAATAAACTTCATAAGCCAAACTAAAATAAACAACTTCAACTCATTTCCCCGACGACACCTCAACGAAACAAAGCAAAAAGTTGAGGTAGAAGTTTTGCAATTAATTTTCATGATTTAAATATAATTTAATTGCCTTCATTTTGAACGAGCGTATGAGTTTTTGTTTGAAGAAATTCTTCTAGATATTCGTGCGGTTCGCACACACACACCTTAAAAAATCTTAATTTCAATAAACAAGCAACGAAGAGAGGCACGTAGCAAACGCACACATACACATACACCACCACACTCATGTGCTGCAGATGAAACAAAAAAATCACAGAAAAATTAAAACAACTTATTTAATAATGTTTACAAATGCTGCAAGAAACAACACAAACTGTACAAAAGTTGAGGCAAAATGAAAAAAAAAGAAAAGAAACGAAAAAAAAATTAAACTAGAATCAAAACATTTTTTAAGCTGTAACAACGAAAACACAATTTGGGGGAAAACATCATAATGATAAAACAAAAGTAGAAAAGTCACCCGCCGCCGACACTTCTCAGAGGGAGAGCGAGAGAAAA
This sequence comes from Sturmia bella, assembly GCA_963662145.1. NCBI lineage: Eukaryota > Metazoa > Arthropoda > Insecta > Diptera > Tachinidae > Sturmia > Sturmia bella. The sequence goes on along the minus strand of OY759171.1, from coordinate 68,401,718 downwards.
AAATGATACGGTAAATATAGAAAAGTGAGTTCTTGTGTGTTTAACAAGTTGAACGCAACAATAAAAATGTATTTAATTTGCATGCACATCAGCGTTGCCACTTTCTGCACAATGTTGCCAAACTTTTTTAATTATTTAATTTTTTTTGCCTATACTTGTGTATGTGACAACAAAATTTCAAATCAGATTTCAAAAACACCAGCATGCCATAAATCTGAATTTTTTATTAGCTTTATTTTCCGTATTTTGAAGGTCTGTGGCTGGAAAGCGTAATTTCATGGCAATTTAGCGGGTGAAATATTTACTCTCTACCGGTATTACAGGCATAAAATTTTTCCCATCCCTAATAATTAAATACGTTTAGTGGGTGAAAAAAGCCAAGAAAAGAGAGCTTATGCGAAACGAACAGCAAAAAGTTTTTGCTAATCTTTAAAATTTTATTTAACAATTGAAAAAAAACCACCAAACTTATTATAATAATGTAAGACTTGAAAAAATCGAGAAAAAAAGACAAATTGCCTTCGTTTTTGTCTTTTTTTCTCGATTTTTTCAAGTTAAAAAGATATAAAGATGTACATATGTAAGAAGAATTCATCAAGAAAAAGTTGTAATTAATTGCACTCAAAAATAAATACATGTTTCACATACTCTACACATTTGTAATTGCAAACGCGTGTGTGTGTGCTTTTTTGGAGGAAATAATTGTGCTCTTATTAAGCAAGGCACACATATGCAGAAAGCAAACTCATTAAAGAAAGCACTGCAGGATCATATACACACACGCAGACACACATAACTTTCTAAAAAGAAGCAGGCAAACGAGGGAGAACAAGAAAACAGATCAAGCAAAGTTGTTTCATAATACAAAGAAAATCGTTTATTTTCACACAATTTTAATATATTAAAAAAATATTTTGTTGAATTGCCAAACGAATTGTTTGAATTCCGGTACATTAAAAGACGTTCGGAGACTTACAGACAAAATCAGCATAACAGTGGCTGATTAAAAACATATAGTATAAAAACCTTTCTTATAATTTTAATTTATTTTTTGTGGTTCGCCAAAATGTTTCAATAGAAATTTATAAAATATTAAGCTTTTCTGCGTGACCAGATCTTGTTTCCTCTAACTTTGAAGCTCTTGAGAGTAAAACTATGAATGACCATTTTTGTTGAATCAGTCAGAAATATTTACTGGAAAAAAGTTTCAGGATAAATACGTATTGCTTTCGTTTCCACAACATTTGTTTCTCTGCAAAATAGAACAGCAGTATGAAGGGAGAGTAATAATAGCTGATAGAAATGTATGACTTAAACAAGAATTAACATTTTTGGAAGATACTTCCCGCAAAATATGTATTTTAATGTTACTTAGCTATTCTTGCCTTTTCTTTCAGGTGCAAAATGTGGTCTTTGATTGTTTTCTAGTTTTTTTTTCAGGCCGATACTTTGAGTAACTAAGCCTGAGGTAACTGCGTCAGTAGATCCGAAAAGACTGAAAAGAATTTTTAAAACTTTCAAAATAGAATTATTTTTAAATATTGCTGTATTCGTTAAAAAATTTTACCACTAAAATGTACAACAAGAATGTCAAAATTTTAAAAATATCATTGACAATTATTTTTAATTAATATGAACAAAAAGTACTCACAAAAATGTATGTACAATCTTACAATAATTTTTTTTTGTTCGTTATTATCAAGAGAAGGCTTGTGCAAAAGAAAATTAAAAGAAAAAATATCTTTTAAAGTCAAATCTTTTTAAAACTCATTAAATATGACCACCTAAAAGAAATTAAAGAGCAAATCCTTATATGTAAAGTGAATGAATATGACAACGCCAGGGGCATATAAAATATTAATGTCTTATTTGCGGGCTTTTTATATTGGTATTGAATTAATTTCCTTACCAACTGCTAATCGAGCAACCCTCGCTCCTTTTAAACTCCAAGTAGGCATTTTACAAATACATTTCCCTCTAGAAGCGCAATTTAATCACGATGTGTGGCAAATGATGACGATGATGGCAGCGAAATGAATGAATTTGGCATAATAAAAACTTTGTTTTCCAACATATTGCAGCATGTGCGGAAGCTTCCGCCTAGAGAGAGGTGTCTGTATTTGTTTTACGCCACAAACACAATTACTTGATGCTGTCTTAAGGGCTTTTTACATTTTTGTTTCTTCCTTCTCCCAAGCACCACCCATAGCTGTCATTTTGAAAACAAAACAAAACAATAATAACTAATAACAACTTCATTCATTAAGCTTAAAATCTCTTTCGCATAAGAACGAATCTATTGAAATAAAAAGTTCCTTTTTAAATGAATAAGAAATTTTAATTGGGGCTTAATTTGCAACACATTGTGAATATTCTACTCACTATACTCTTGTGTTGTCTGCATTTCTGCAAATTGATTTAAGATTTGTGCAATAATTGAGTTTGCTCAATGAAAATAATTGAGCGCAAAGAAATTTTCCATGACATCTATTTACGAGTATATTTTAGTGATTTTTCTATAAATTTATTGATACTTAATTCCTGTATGACATGTGTAAAATTACCTTCAATTCAATTTCAAATAGAATCACAATATTTGCCATGTAAGTGCCTTGCAAAGCAGGCGTATACGTGCTGTAGTTCTATACAGCTCATACGATGGAATATCAATCATACGTAACAACTAGTCATGCACTCTACGATTCAATAACTGGCTTAAATAAGCCGGTAGGTCAAGTATTTATTCGAATATATACTCGATAATTTTTTTTTTAATATTTGAAGAATTGTTTGTATAATTTTTCAGGCTCTCAATAGAACGAAGTTTCCAAATTTTTCGAATAATTGAAGAAGCTGTTTCAAAATTTGTTTTCAATAAGCACAGGCCACAACATAAAAATTAAAAATGTTCTCTAATAGATATTTGAACAACGAAACATTTATGAGAGTATCGGATCAAGCAGAAGTGGTCATTTGATTACTGGTTTCCATATAAATGAAAAAATTTTTTGAATCGATTTTTTCCCCACTACAATTACAAGGAAATCAAAATAAAAGAAACATACATATTTTTGAATTTGTCTATAACAAGTATGGGCCTGGACGGCCGCATTAAATTCTAAACTTAAACTTTTGTTTGCTTGCTTGAATTCAACTTTTCGCTGCGGTATTCCTTATAAATAACATGCCATAATTAAACACAAAAAAATCATACGAATTTATAGCATCATCTGGTCGAACTTTACAACATTCGCCATTTATTATTTTACATTTTATTAAATTTGTCAATTTCTGTTAATGGCATTCATGCGGTCACAGAACCAGAAAACGGAGCAAACACACTCTCATATAATCTCTCTTTCAATTGTTATATCCCTTCAAGATAAAGATGCAAATATTTTCACTAAATATGCATGACAAATCTACAAACTTTGTCTTTGTTTTCTTAAGTTAAAGTTTTAAAAACAAACGAGTAAATATTTTCCACTGCAACTGCAAATAAAACTTGCAAATGTTAAAACGGAAAGGAAAACATTACATTCAGATGGTGGTTTGAAAAGCCAACAAACATGTGTGCACACACATACACACACACACACACACACACACACGCACATGAATGCATATATGGACATATTTTGTGGGGAGGGAGTGCCAGGAACGAACATTATTGAATTTTAAATAACAACAACCACAACAATGCCAACAGGAAAATGTTCCCAAAACTATTGTTAAGAGAGTCAATGTAGTTTTGTTATAGAAACACGTACTTTAATAAGCCTCAAAGGGCTACAGCACAGGATTTGTAAGGACTTACGCCAGCTTAAGGTGAACACTGCAGCAGAGCACGTTCGTGAGTTTGTAAGTTTGTTAGCGAACACAAACAATTGCAGATAAATTGGAATTTGCTTGAGATAAAGACTTGTTAAATTATGGTTGATATAAAATTTGTAGAATTTATGAAACTCGATTGTGGCAGAAAATAACCGAAAGTATGTTTTAAATTTTATTTTTATTTTTGCAGGGGCGGCGTTTAAATTTTATGAATGTAAAAATGTTTCGATATTGTTTAATGGAAGACTAAATAAAACGACAATGTTTTTCTGTGCTACAACTGAAAAGCATGCAACCAGTTAAATAACACGATTGGGGCTTAGTTTTCGTTTACCGTTTTCCATGTGTTGATTTTTTCTTTCGCTGGCGCACAAAAATAATGTTGTTGTTGCAGAATTGCAACATTTATGGTGGTTTATGCTTTTTTGCATTTGTCAATATCAAAAGTATAAAACAGCAACTACAACTGAAAATACAGCAGCAGTTTCAAAACCGGCACCAGCAGCAGCAGCATCAAAAACAAAAACAAAAAGTGTTGAGTTGATGGGCCCCTGGTATGTAATTGGGGCCCTCCTAGTGCTTTCAGCAAGAGCGGGGGACTCCACAAACAAAATCATAATACCGCAACAAATCGGCAGCAGCATCGTCAACACAAATGCCGCCAACGGCATGCATCATCATATAACAAAAGCCTCTATTACAACGACTGGCAACAAAGGCACCGTCGTCAATGGCAACGGTGTCATAGTGACAGGAGGTTCACTGCTCGGCTCCATGGGCCCATCATCCTCGTTAAACAGTAAGTAGATAAATTGCTGATTTTTTATTGTTTTTATTTATAATATATTTGGCGAAGAGATCAATGGCTCTTTATCGGTCGGTGTGTTTCAGCACAATTTTGTCTATGTATATGTGCGCGTTTTTCTGCCAGAATAATAGTTTGTATATTGTCAACCATTGTTTGCGGTTGCATGGGTGTATGACCTTACTGGACATACATGGCATTTATGCAAATTTTTGGACATGCCGCAAAAGCCCCAAGCAAAAAACTGTAATCCACATGCAGTCCTCTCTCGATAATTTGACTCATTTGAGCAACAGTTCAAATTAACAAAAGATGTAATCTTCATTTTTTATTGATCTAAAGGAGGTAGATAGGGCATAATATAAATTAAGGAGCTGATCAATTCAGTTTTATCGCAACAAATCTTTTTCAATTTTGCGCAAGCAACAACAACCTAAATTCTGCTAAAATAATAGACAATTGATTAAGAAGTGTTGAAAGACTTGATTGCAAATAGGGGAACGCAAGTGGGTCGGTCTCACGACTGGCAGCCCGTGAAATATAACATATACAATATTAAGCTTATTTAAATTAAATTATTTAAATCCATTAGCTGAATCGTTTAGGTATCGTTGCAAAAAAACAAACTGCATATCTGCCATGAACAGAGTTCGAAACGAACACATGGTCTGACAAGTAGCAACGTTGATATGCAGTAGTTAATAGCTATTCAATATTTTTAACTCTCTGGAATAAAGAAATCGTGCCAACCAATACATAAGTTTTATGGGAGGATCCAGAAGTAGAAAAAACTGGGGGACTGCAAGGACTTAGCAAGCCGGTATTAAGTAGCATAATGGGTGTTATGCCAGGTCATTCTCAACTGCTGGCACATCTTAACCAGATGGGAACAGCAGCAGCATATGAATGTATCAATATTTACGTTCCTTGTCACTTTGAAAAAATATATACGCTGTAGTTAGTTTCTTAGTTTGAAATTAAGCGCCACTTAAAAATTGCAGTGGAAATAAAACAACTAAAGTACTTCACATACAACACCTTAACAGTTCGAGTTAAAAAAATCTACAGTTTATATTCCGTGGCGAAACTATAAAATTGTGTTCTGTATTAAAAGTTTGTTCAAATATTTGTGTTTGATAATAGAAAAATAGTAAAGCTTCAAATATTCCTTTAAGTTTTTCCGAGTCTACTGAAGAGTTAAGTAGCATCAACAAGCTATTGGCGGCATATAGAAAACAATGAATAAGGTCCATTTAGATCCAGAACAAAACGGTATCGAAAGATTTAAATAATCAAGAGTAGACTGTAACAACACATTTTATCAAAATAAAATATAATACATGTTGCAGAAAATTGTGCATATTTTTTTTTTAGCTTTTATTTCAATTTTGTACCCCTTCAATATTAAAGCAGAAGATGTGATAAAATTATCACCAACTGTTGAAAAAATTTACTACGATATGTGGCATACGGGCGACTAGTCAATTATTTACATTTTTTTAACGTTCTTTTCGAGAGAAAAAAAAATTGTGCTAAAAAATAAAAGAAAAGATCTTCCACCTCAAAAACTTTCAAACCATTTTTTACATTAACAGAAGCGTTGCCGACATAATGAAATCAATAGACCAGTCAGAAGTTTAATAACGACAAAGAAATCTAAATAATTTTTAAATTGCCAAACAAGAAATGCTTTTCATGCAAAATACATACACACATACTTATATGTATGTTCGATTTGTATGGGCAGAAATGTGCCATGGATTTTCGATAGCTTTTGGCTTGTGGAGAAAAAAGTACTGCCATATTATAGCCAAAAACAGTTTTCGATTTAAATTATTATTTTTTTTTTTTTTTTGTATTTTTGTATGGGATTGCTCTCAAGTAAACATGGTGTGGGATCGGTGCAGTCGAAAAAAAATATTGCATAGAAAAAATTAATGGAAGCTGGTCATAAATTTGGCTCCTCTGCGGTGACCGTGCAACAAATACGGACCCCTGAAATAAATTTAGTCTACCAACTGCCCCTATAGAGTCAAATGGGTGACAAACTCCCAATAACTTTTTCTCTTAATTATTTTTTTCAAATTGCCGACCCCGTACTACGACACTTTAGGGGCGCTACCATAAAAAAATCAACAAAAAACTGAAAATCGGTATATCTATTGCAAAATCAATGGCACAATATCGCTTGCCAGAGCGATAATTGATGTATATAAATCGAGCTTTCACCGCGAAAGCGACATAACTGCCAGTATTTAAGTTTTGCCGCAACTTTGTTTTACAAATTTTCTTCTGCCTTCTGGCAATTATTAAATCGTTAGAAAAAATAAATTTTAAGTTTCATTAGCCATTAAGTTAAATTTTTATAACTGCATGATTTACAATTCTTAATGAATTCATTGGGCTTGATTTCGATTTTACTTCCTCAAAATTGAGAAGTTTTCTTTTGTGATAAAACTTGCCTCAATAATGCCTTTCTGGCGCTGAGGCCAAATTTAAATATGTAAAAATGAATTTTGTTCAAATAAAGTATGCAGCTCCATTCATATGGATGTTTATGTAGCTGAAAAAAAAACTACTGATGAGCAACGCGGTGGTCGTAAAACAGCCATGGTATATACCCCAGCAAGTAAATCTTCAGCTATACTTTTCTTATTTTCTTTCAGATGTCAATCACTTTGATTTCTTTATGTCCCATATATTTCAATAGTGCGACATGTCCTCCAAATTTCTTGCCAATTTTACTTATGCTTCTCGATTGCTAAATTATTGCTTGATTTCTTCGCATCGTGTTTATTAACTCTTTCAGTTATTCACTTTGACCTATTTCGCATTTAAATTAGAATTAGAGTATAAAAAGAAATGATTTTCGTCATGTTTCTGGCAGGTATTTTTTTTTTTTAGCTGGGCTTAAAATTTATACAACAAAATTATTTATAAATTTTCATATGCTTCCTTCCATCAAAACTTTTTGTTTGAAATTCTTACGAATGCGTCAAAATCTTGCAGGTTTACTTGTTTACTTGTCACAAAGCTCACAATTACATTGCACTTGTCTGTCAGAATTATTATCAATTTAGCAGCATATTTTCAGTTCGGAGTTATTGGGGACACAGAATTGGCTGGCGGGGATACTGAAAACCAAAAGGCTTAAAACAAGATAAATAAAACTTAGAATAGCAAGTGACAACAACTACAGGTTTTGTGTAAATAAAAGTGTTTGTTTTGTAAGTCTGTGTATTAATGTTTGCATTTCAAAGGAATGGTTAAGGATATGCTCCGAACACAACTAATCACAAATGTCATCTGTATCACACAACAGTTGCAGCATGTGTATGGGCATGTATTTTCATATTCAAATTAGCATACGTGCGTACATGCATGCAGACATTCTTGCTTGACTTTATTTGTTCGGCATCAGTCTCATGCTTTCGTTCACTTTTTCGACTTGCATATTTGTTTGTACTTTCTGGATTTATTTTAGGAGTGCTGACACTAATTTAAAATGAAAGTCTTAAGCTTTGATTTGTATGCCGCAATCACAGCAAATCCCACAAAGAGTTTCTGGTTTGTGTGTGACTGTTAATGTCTGCAATGCACGAAGACTTCCATTTATCGTATCATGTACATTACATTGATATTTTTACAAATATAATATTAGTATTAAAAAATCTTTTGATATCAGCCGAAAAAGTCCATATTATTATAAGCTGTTTAAATAGATACTTTTAATTGAGTCTATACTGGCAAAACCATTTTTCTGTACACTCACACAAATAAATAAATATTCGTTTCTTAAAATATCAAACAGCGTTTCTATAACAAGAGAAAATAAAAAGAATTTGCGAATTATTAGAGCCTCAGTTGCCATCGTAGTAAATGCAACTCCTCAGACTATTCCAAACTATATACAACATTCAATACCTAAAAAATCTACACTAATTTTGGTTGTTACAGTATCAAAATCCTTTTATATAAGAAGGAGAATAAAACAATTTGCGAATTATTAGAACTTCAGTCGCCATCGCTTTCTAAAGTATGCTAAGGCAGGTAAGAGCTTACTTCTTACAGTGCTGCATTTTGATACGTGAAGCAGTTTGGTACTGATTAAATTTGTGAATATGGGAATAAATTACTGTATTAATCGCAATTCAGGTCTCTAGCTGAATATGGTTTAAGCTGGTTGCTCAATTTGTCTATCATTTGTTGCAAAGTTGTATGTGCAACCAAACATCGCTAACACAAAAGATTTTTTTACACAATAGCAGCTCGTATTAAAAGGCATTGCTGCTTCTGGATCAGTTCATAAGTAACAAAATATAAAATCAGGAAAAATGCTGAGAAAATATACCTGAGAGAAAACGAACTGCCACTGCAGCGTAAAATGTATTTCAACAACATTTTATCCTTTTTATGAATACCGATGTCATAATATAAATTTGGGTTGAGACAGGAAATATTTTTTCCATGAGTTGTTCTAATTTCCCAAAAATTTATGTTACAAAAACTGCTTTAATTATTTATTTTTTCAAATTCTTCTCTTCTTTGGTGAATGAAGTCGGTTGCAACGTCAGTGCTGCAAGTGATTAAAATCTTAACTTCTTAACAAACAGAACAATTTTATAAAGTAGAAAATAAATAAAAATTTACATATTTTTATGCAAATGTGCGAACAAGATTAGCAAACAAATATGCATGTATATCAGTGGTCCAATAAATGAAAATAGATTCCCAGGCGTCTTTGTTTGTTTCGTTTGGACCAATACTCAGGGGATGACCCATAAATAGGCAAATAGATTGTGGGGAGGAGTAAAGTGAAAGAAGTGCTTGTGACATTTCATTTGAATCTTTCTAAAGTGCAACTTTAATATAGAAATAGATCTGCAGCCAATTTGTTCCATTTGACAGACGACACGACCGAACAACGAGTGTTCTTTGTAGTGTATTCTGAAATTCACTGGTCAATTAAACACGAATAGATGAGCTCTGAATAATGCGCGTGCATTGCGTAAAAATGTGCGGGTTTCGGGAACAAGATCCCTGATATATTCAGAGCATAAGCCTCTTAAGGGTATCGATAAAACAGTGTAATGCGACCCACACTGCCATGGTGCCCCAGTGAGTCAATAGGATCCTTGCCAATAAGCTTTTTCGCCCTCTCCTGTACATGGTCGAGTAACCCCTAAATAGGCTTTGAGGCACCGTACCAAGGCTTTGTTACTGCTCAACTTGTTAGCAAACTCGTCAAAATTTTTAGAGGCAAGTTTGAAACTTTAACACTTATTTTTCATCAGCATGAAATCAATGAGAATCTAAAGTTTTCAAATGGACTGGTCAATTTGCAACACATTTTACTCTTCTTAACAATTTTTATGCAACGAGTAACCGTCGGTTGCTAACTACGATGTGTGGTTTTAGAAAGTATGACAAAGTCAAAAAGACGACTGAAAAAGATAGAAAACAATTCAAAATATTCATTTATACTTAAAATAAAAAATTTTGGTCGGTTCTTGTATTGAAATAATTTTTAGTTAAATTTTTTGGGAATCAAATTGGAAAATATTCGTGCTGCTGTGGTTGACCAATATTAAGAAATTGAAATTTAAGACAGAAAGATTTTATTTTTTTAACTCCGAAATGTTTGATATATTCCAAAAAAGAAATAAAGCACACAACTGAAATCTTCTCTTCCAACAGCCATCTAAAGTTATTTAATTTTCGAAAAAGATGCAATATTTATGTTGCTTAAAAGTGAATGAAATTTCGCCTAAATTGAATATGTTTCAAATAAAAGTATTCAAGAGTTGGCTGGGGCTGCGCTACCATCTCATTTATTATTTTAATTTCATGGTAATGTTATGCGTTTCAGATTGATTTGTGCTCTTAACTTTTCCAAATTTAATAAAATGAGATTTTGAACTTAAGAGACAGTCTCTCATGTCAAAGCAATTGCCCGGCCAGCCGACTGAACATGAGCATGATCATGTCAATATAAAAACTTGTGTTTTGTATAATTAGAAAAAAACCCTAAAAAACTAAAATAAAAATCGAAGTAATAAAAACCATAAAAAACCTCCAGCTCTACTTTACTGTTGGATGTTATGAGGCATATTTTTCGTATTTTTGTTTTTACTTTTTTTCGTTCGTTAAAAATTTTTTTTAATATTTTTAGGTGGACCGCTGAGAACAGCATTCACGACCGGCAGCGCACAAATATATAATTGCACTAAAAATCGCAAAAGAAAATAAAATTATTCTGTAAAGCTCAGAAGGCATAATATTTTCAAATGCCAAACACGTTTTTCAATTAGATTTTGCCTGGATGGTGCAACTATCACTTGTCCTAAAACCATTAAACTACTCGTATGGAACTTGTGTGCGATTTGGAGCGATTATCAAGGTCTATGTAAGAAACAAGGCAAAGGAATTAATACCAAAACACACACATTCGTACGTCTATACAAGGCCCTTTGTTTTTTATGCCACACAAGTTTTCTCATGTCCGGTCTACGGAACAGTTTTTCCAAATGTTTTCCACCTTTAACACTGCAGGTTTGAGTCTGTTTGACATTTATGAAGGCAATTTTTCTATGCCTGCTCAATGATAAATGATGTCTGCTGTGTGTGTGTGTGTGTGTGAGTTTGCGTTTCTTTGTATGTGTGGCTGGTTTTATGGCAATTGAAATCAATTGAACATGACAAATATTGCCCAAAAACAGCAACAACAAAAGTATTGAGAGTTTAAATTTATTATAGCGTAACAAAATTTATTATAAAAATTGATATTTAAAAAGTTTAAATTAATATTTCTAGATCAGATAAAAATGATGGAAAACATTGAAAGTAATTGATTACATATTGCAATAAAGTTTTACTTTATTTATTATTTTTCTCGTGGGATACCTTGAAGTTATACATGTAAATTGTAATTTAAGAACAACCTTAAAGATCTTGCTTTTAGATTTAAAAATAAACTTAATTATTTATTTGCTTTAAGAGCCAGTTGAAATGTATTATTCTAGGCCTAAAAAAGAGGTATATTTTTAGACCCAAAATTATACATTTTAGATTTTTTTAATTATTTATTAATCAGGCTCAGGTTTTTCATTTTTCAACTATATATGATATATGATTTTTAACCATTGCTTTGTAATATAAACTTAAAAAAATTGTAGCTGAAGTACAATTTCCTTTACGACATGTCCGACTTTTACCATATAAGTAGTAATTTGACAAATATGCCATACCAAAAACTGCATAGAAAACCCCCCGAGATGCACAACTTGTTTCTACTGTATTTTCTGTATTAGTTAGATAATTACCTCTAGTTTATATATTATTAAATTTTTTTAGAAATTTAAAGCTTTTTAAAACAATTTTTGCAAAAATACAGAAAAAGCGTTTTTTAACAAAAGTTTTTGAGAACTAAAATTTTTTGAAATACCTATAAAATTTTCATTTATTTATATTTTTTTTACCAAATTTTGCAAAAATATAGGAATTTATAAAAGAAAAAAAAAATGTTTCCAAAATGTAGAGAAAAGTAGAAATTTCCAAAGAACTTTCAAAAATTCCCAAAAATGGGATTTTTTTAGTTGTCCTGCGGGGACAAATTCCATTTGCATAAAACTAAAAAATACTTATAACTGTTAAAAACAAGCAAAAAGATTTAGGTTAGGGGCGTGCGATTTGAGAAATTTTGGCCTAAATTCGGTTTTGTCTAAAAAAAATGGGTTAATTTCAGGATGATACCCTTACGCAACAGGACATAATTTTCAAATTTTTTTTTCTTTAAAATATTTTGTAAACAATAAGCTTTTAAAAAACTATAAACAATATATACTTTACTTTGGAAAGTTCTTCCAGAAATAAGAAACAATAAACTTAATTTTTGCCCTAAAAAAATGCTAAAAACTGACTTTTTTTGAATTTTTAAATTGTATTGAATATAACTTTTTCTTTATAAAAGATTTTTTGCTCAAATTTCTTTTATAGTATTGAAAAAAAATACTGGCAAGCTAATAAAACTTATTTTTGAAAAATCGGTTAAAATTTGAGCCCAAAAATGTGAAAATACTGGACCAGGGTTGGTAAAAACACGAAAATTTACTTTTTAAAACTTGAATATCTCGAAAACTTTAAGAGATAATATACACTGGTCACCACATTTTTTATAGGCCTTGATTAGAAGAATTTAAAAATAAAAAAATTTGCAAAAGAATTGGAAATGAAAAAATTAGATCGTTTTTAATTTTTCAAATACCCCAGGTGGCCTACGTTGGGGGCGCGGCGCGTGGACACGCCCACTTAAACGCTATATAGTCCAATCTCAAAACTCAAGCTTGAATACACCTCTTTTAGTTTCATTGCAACCGAGCCATCCGTTTAGAAACGGCAGAATTATTTCCAATTTTTTTTGCAAAATCCCCCGCTGTGCTACAGTTTTCAAGCACTCAGTAATATGCCGGGCGGAAAGATTTTCGACTGCTTTCCAAATAATCGACTTAAGCCAAGTAGGAACAATTTCCTATACATGGTTTGTGTTCTCGTTTCACTTGCGATAACTTTTCAAATTAATCCATATTGAAGGTTTTTATTCGAAAATGAATTTTTTTTTTAGATAGAATAATTTGTGTCTCCTACAAAATTTTCCGTTTACTGATTCGGATGATACGCCTTAATTTCGTTCTTATAATCTATGGAAAAGACAAAACGTTTTTCATATTTTTTTTTCACTTGCCTGGAACATTTTCACTTCTTTGGCGCGTTTTTCAAAATAGCCAGCAATATGAAAATAATTGAAGAAAACTCTTAATTTCAAAATGTCCAAATTTGTTTTGCTTCCATCCTGGCTAAAATTTTCTTTTCCTCTTCAAGAGCACAATTGTTCGTTCTACTATTCCGCATTTATAGTCAATTTATTGCCAGACAGATTAATGACTATTGTTCCATAGCTGCTGCCAAATTCTGCTCCATGTTTATTTTATTATTATTTTTTTTTCGTTTTTGTCTTGCAAAATTACGAGTTGAGTTTGTTTCCATCATTTGCGTATGTTAAACACATGTTGGTTTCTCTTAGACAGACTTGTTGATGTTTGTTCTTGTTTTGCGGAAATTCATTGAGTTACAGACATTTACCTCGCCGCCTAATCTCCACCCAAATGAACTGTGAACCAACCACAATACGGTAGTCCAATAATGTTGTCGACAATAAGTCGAGAGCGAACACTTGCAAAAACACGGGTAGGCAAACATCCTGACAGGAGTAAATGTGTTGAGGCGGATGATATGAGTGCATGCGTGTGTGTGTGTGTGTGTGTGTGTGCGTGTGAAGGCACAAGAACAAGTGTACGTTTCGATTAAAACATTTAATAACATCGTTTACATATCATTAGGTTTGTCAAGTACATACAAACAAACACAGAGCTTAAGTTTACAAATGTACTTGTTTCCTTTTGTGTTCATGCGTTTGTAAGTTCTTTGAGTGTTTTGTGGGCGAAGTGTAAAGTGGGAAGACACAAGTACACAAAATTTACACATTTACATGTGTTACATGTTAAAACAAAAAAAAAAACAAAAACATATTCATAGCCTAAATATGTTGATTATACAAACACCGGCATATTCCTGAGTATGAAAATACAGGAACGAGGTCACATCTTAAAGTTGAAGTACAGTCAAGGGTCTGGAGCAAAATTGTTGTATGCAAAAATAGATTTGGATTCCATGGAAGGAAGAAATTGGAAAATAGTTTATTATCGCTGATAGATAGAGCGATTGAAGGGTCTGGTTTCAATGTTGGACTTTTACACCGGTATTCATAAAAAATTAAAATCTTGAAACACATTTTAGAACATATTTTATATGAACAGTTTTTTCTAAAACGAATTTCAATAATATTTGATTTGTTACGAATACCGGTGTTTAGTTTTACTATACAAATACACAGTTTCTAAAAATATGTTCTAGTTCAGTAAGCACGTAACATGGCTTGTATTTGTATCTAAAAATCGTTTAAGCAATAATTATATTTTTAAATGTAGGGCAGGTTTTGTTTCATTTTCTAAAGTTGTATTGATTGCTTATTTTGCCTTATGCCGCAAAGCTTTGCAGCTGGTATTGTTTTTAATAATTTTAAGACCACCCTCGTAGTTGATAAGAACGCATGTGTGTTGTAGTGTAAAGCCCTTTTGTGTGCCACAATTACGTTCGTTGTTGGAGTTTGTGATGGTTAAACATTTTATGTTTATTGCCAGTTAATTTATTAGTACAATAATTGAAATTTGATTGAAATTAATTACAAAACTATATATTATCTCAAATACATTTAGAAAAGCAGCAGCAGCAGCAGCAACAACAACATTATGCACTGCAATTACAACACGGTTATACACAGATCATAAGCACACGCACTTTAATTAGTATATTTATTCAGTTATCATAATTCCATCGCTATTATCTTAGAACGAGATATTGATACACATGCAATTAGAAGTGGGTTGACTTGTTGGAAATAATTTTAGCAGAAATTATTTCTTTAATTGAATATTTAAGCAACTAACTATTTAGTGGGACTTTTAGTAATTTTGCTTTTCCCCGTTTTTTTTTCAGCGGTCATTGAAGAACCCGAATTTACTGAATACATTGAAAATGTTACCGTACCTGCTGGACGTAATATTAAATTGGCCTGTTCTGTGAAAAATCTGGGATCCTACAAGGTAAGAATATGTGTATATTGAATGCATTCCTAGTCTTGCAATTAATGGATATAACTGATAAACGTGTATCTAAATACGTTTTCAACATACGTGATGATCGGTGTATTGAGGTGCAGGCTAACTTTCGTTTGCGATCGAATCGTACAATTGAGACGTATGGTCCATAATATGAACTTTAAGGAATTGCAGCATGTATGCGTATTTTATTATATTTTCATACAACAAGTTGTGGTTCATGCATCTTACGAGTTCATAGCTGGTATGGATACGTAACACGACACGTTATTTCATACACAACAAAAAAAGCAGTTGTTTAATTCTTCAGCAAATTGCTGAAAACCACAATAGTGCTCATTTACTTACTCCGAAATCAACAGTTTGCCAAACCGCAAACTTATCACAATCACAAACAAGTAAACACTAAATAGCATGCGAGTACTAGACAAGTGATGCTAAAACAATTAAAATATTAATATATTCAAACAGGAAATGTTTGTAAGGAAAAATTTAATTTAAGCGGCTTCGATGGAAAATAGTTTTTTCCAGTTAGTCCTGGGATTTATAAATGAATCTACAAACTAATTTCAATATTGGGTTTAGAGCTAGACTGTTGCAAGACGGAATGAAGTTGGAAATCAGAGCTTTCAAGGCTTCGTTTTGGTGCTATAGAATGCTTTTACGCTTCGCGTGCTTGTGTTTTTTTAAATTTTAATAATTTGCTTCATATAAGATTTTTTTAACCAGATCCAGTAATAGGAAAACATTTTGAATACACATTGTACATAATTAATTTTTCAATGACGTTTTAATGTTGCCATAAAAGCTTTCAGTTTTCCTGACATCTGTCTTCCTTTTCAATATTGTCAAAGTTTTTAAACTTAAAAATATAAAAATTTTAATTTCCATGAGCGCTTTTTGTGCAATAATTAATAATTTATGAGTGATAGTTGCTGCAGATGCAAATTCGATTCATTCTCCACAAATTTAAGGCAGTCATTTGCACTTGTGATTTAAAGTGTGGAGTCATTTTTTTAGTGCAAATTATTTTGGAATGCAGGTCTGCTACATCAAACAGTCAGGCTGGATTAAATGAATTGGAATTTTGGTCAAAGAAAAGCCTATGCTGGAAAAACACGAACGTTTCTCAAATCAAAACCCATGAGAAGAATACGAAATATGTTCCAGCCCCTGTAAGGTCTCATTTAACTAATTAATTGCTTTAGGGAGTATGAGTCTCGTGGACAAACTTTGTGGCCCACTGTAAAGTCATGTTTAAATAATTAATTACTTGAGAGAGTTGATAGTATGAAAGCATTAAATTAAATACCAACCAAAAAGAAATCGAAAAGAAAAGTATTAAATATCAATGTCATGCTGCAGACCAAACCAATAAATGAAATGATACCCAAATACAGCAGGCACATGCATGCACGCATCCATTCACATTAAATTATTAACATTTTCGTCAACATTACGGCAGAAGCAGCTGTCATTCTGCACACAAACGCACAGTCGTTCGTTCTCCGGCAACAAATTGATTTTACGCTTCAATGGAGAACAAAAATGTAGCAAAACCAAAAAATAATAAAGATGAAATTAATATAATAAATGAGTTACCTTTTGCACAATATGCTCGGCCTGCACATCTAGAAGCCCATACTTTTGCAGGTATTTGCGTAAGTGATTTACTAAATTCGAGAAAAATCTGTATTACTGCTCATTTTGTTTTTTTCTTTTTTTGCAATTACACTTAAAATTATTTTGTTAAATGCGCTTAAATTTCAATGAAATATAAAATTAATAAAACCAACCGCAAAAATATTGCCAGGCAGACAATTGTATGGAAGCTTTTATTTATTAAAAAAATAAAACCAAATTTTCACCAGAGAGACACTTACACAACAACAATATTTGTACACAAGTTTACATGCAGTTGCCCAAACTGACACACGTACACACACAAAGTTGTTCTTTTATCCTCTGCCAAAGTTTTTTGCCATTTCCTTTTTAATATATATTTTTTTTTCAAAGCTTCTGATGGCATTAAAACAATACCACATTTAAAGGATGCACAAGAGAATTCAACAGGATTCATCAGTGCATTCATCATCGCATTTTTTCCCACAATGCCTGAGCTGCAGATTGGCATACAGGCAGGCAGGCAGGCAGAGAGGCAGACAGGCAGGCAAATATACCAAAAGGCAGACAGACAGACAAACAGACAGCAAGCAGAAAAAGTAAGACGCATGAGAAAACGTATCAAATAAAGGCAATGAAATTTAAGCCACATTTAACACTGGCAACAAGCAACACAAGAAATTAAATCCAAGTGTTTATCCTCAAACTCTGCCACATAAATTAATGCACCAGCAAAAAGTAAAAGACACAGATATGCAGTAATAAAAAAAGGCACAGCACACACAATTACACTTCACTCGCACAGCGACAACCATGAGTGAAACAAACTGGTAGGAAACAATCACTGCTTTTATGCATAAACACCACCAAATACATTACTTTCTTAATGTACCTCAAACTAGGCTCACGCATGCTATGAAAAGCGTAACCACTACTTTCATAAGGGCTCATTTTTGGGGCAAGTTTGTTTTGCCTCTCAACTAGAAGTCGCTTGGGAGTTCTGAAAGCATAATTTTTTATAATTTTGTGTATCGCCAGATGATAATTTTCATTGATCTTCGAACGTATTTCGATTTAAAACTTAAGAAATTTATATTTCATAAACTGTTTTATAAGGCAGGCCAGTAACAGCAGCTTAATGGATTTAGCTTATTGCTTTCAGAGTGATTTAACAATCGGCCATAATGAAACAATCATAAACTGATGCTCCCTCCTCTTTATTGCAACTGTACGCGTTCTGTTTATTAATCGATGCCCTTTGTGAGCATGTGTGTGTGTATGTGTGTGTGTGTATGTGTGTGTGTGTATGTGTGTGTGTGTTTGTGTTAAAATGAACTTTTATACTTTCTTATCTAGATGAAACAACAAAAACAGGTTTTAATATGCTTTATTGTTTTCCAGCATAAACACAAATATACGCACATCTCACACACATGCACACGTCAACAAATACTGATTGTAGGTTGTTCTGAAATATTTCATTGCCATCATCATCAACACACATACATATGTAGTCAGGAGTGTAACGCAAAAGGGATTTCCATGCAATAAAAGTGTGCAAACAAACAACCTGGTACTCCCAGTTGTGCCTCAGTGTGTGTATGTGTGTGTGTGTGTGTGTGTGTGTATGTTTATTATTGGTTCTTCTGCCTTCGGTTTAATTTGGTCATTGGATCTGCTAAATGGCCAGTAAACAAACATTTAAAGTCCTTTGTTTGCCAATATGTTACATTTGTGCTCTGGCTCTTTCATGATTGACTCCAAAAACTTTTTGACATTTAAAACACAAACACAAAACAACAACAACTGGCAAGTAAAAAAGTCTTCTAAACAAAATAATTTTTCAGTTAATATTACAAAAGTGGTATTCTTTTTATAACAGGCCCGATTAAAACATGCAAATTGAAAAACAACAGAAAGAAAAAAATTTAAATAAAAATATGTAATATATTTGCGACCAAAGGAACTTGTTTCTACCATTCAACGGAAGTAGATCAAATGTCAGAGTAGAAAGCGGAAACTACAAATGTTCAAAATGTCTCCGGTTAACAAACATGTTTGGCATTGGATATTATTTTACCGTTTTAAAACAAATTGTCAATGATAACTACAAAAAAAAGCAGCTGTTTTTAAAACAGCAATTAATTCATGTTGCAGAAATAAAAGATTGATTTATTTACAGAGAGAAATTTATGGCTTTTTTCATGGATTCAATTACTAGCAAAAACATCAAGAACGGTTTCTTGTATTCTAGTATTTGCTGCAACCATAGAAGTATTAATTGGAATTTACAATGTTTACAAAAATGAATTTAATTACTAGTTATAAGAGCCAAGCAAAATATACTATTTTAATTTTATATATTATTTAATTGTTTTGTGTGTTTTCCAACCGTCTATCTGCCGTCGACATTTCGTTGGTGCTACTTAACTACTCCATTGGCGAGTTGAGTAGCATTAATGAAATTTACGGCTCACGGACGGCTGGCAAAGTCAGAAACCACTTTAAAAAAGTATTTGTTTTAGCTTTATAGTCGAAATATAAAAGGCTCTATATAAATTAAGTGCTGATGAGGGTCGTGGTGGACGTGAAACAGTCATGCTGTCTTAAAAAATGTTAATCACTACAGTCTGTCACAATTTTAAGGATATAAAAATTGAATCAAATTTTTTGACAGCTGTAAATTAAAAAAATTTTATTTTATAAATGTTATCACTGGTATTCATAAAAAATAAAACATTATTGAAATACATTATAGAACTAATTTTTCATATCAAATTTGTTCGAAAATGTATTTGAGCAACAATTTATTTTTTATAAATACCGGTGTAAATGTTTACTGCTTTTAAGCTGGCTCAACTAGAAAAGTGTGCAGAAAAAAAATACATCCTTTTTAAACGATACAAACATACACGACAACATTTACTACTCACCAGAGTACGGATTGATCAAAATTCAAAGACGAAAGGAACAACATTTTAAAACACTCTTCTCGCGTTGCACAGTTTACGAGTATTACTTCAAGCATTTCGATGGCTCAGAGAATAGTTTTCCTATAACAAGCTGCGGGTAACATCTTTCTCATTGTAAAAATATGGATCCAATCCAACTGAAGAAATGTTGTGAGCAAAACTTTGAATTTTAATGAGTATTTCCCAAAGAAAGCTAATAAATTTCGCAAGAATTCAAGAACTGAATTTCAAGAAATTAGTTACAAAAATTTATGTTTTCCACAAAATTATTTTTGAATGGTTTCTATATTTAAGTTCTAATTTGAGATTTTTCCGCTCAGTTTGACATTTTAGCACATAAATAATAATTTACGAACCACTTGAACCAGTTCTTCCCAAATTTAAATTTGTAAACTAAAATTTGCATCGCCAAGAAATCACTTGCAAAATTGCTTCTCCACTTAAAATTTAAGCCAAAAAGCAAGAAAAATATTTATGCATCCTAAAGGGTAAATACATAGAACAAGAACATCAGCGACTACAAACGAAATATAATTTACCACTCTGTGTGTAACTTCTCAGATAACGTACACATTTCACCTTGTTGAGCAAAAAAAAAAAAATATTCAAGGCTGCCTGTCTGTACCGCCACAAGAAAGGAGCACGGGACCCTAAAATACCTTGTCTTACAAGCAACATTTCATTGTTCAAGTATGTACGGCAGCACACAATTTGATAAATGACTGTACGAACAGCAAAATGTCACTTTATTTCCTCTAAAACAACAACTACAACTGAAGTTAGACGATTTGACTGCTGTCGTCAAGAAGTAGAAGACCATTTAAGCGCAGCACTTTTTCTTGATGACACACACGGCTGCCAACACTTACATACATATAAACAACTTAAAATAAAATATGCAAATAATGTTTTATGTATTTCGCTTCTTTTTTTCTTCTTCTGCTTTGTAATACAAGACCGAACAACAGGAGTAGACAATAAAGCAAAAGCAGAAGATGACGACGACGACGACGACGACGAAGACGAAGAGGAAGTATGAAATGCCAGCAACGTTAATACATTAGTTGCAAAATAATGGCAAACAATAAACCTTTTTCATCAAATGTGGTAAACGATACGTAATTTAGGCAATTTGTCAAAATGAGCAGCAACAACAACAATCAACGATCAAAACAGTAGCATGAATTTCAATTAAGTTTATTTTTTGTCTTCTTACAAGAAAATTCTTTAGTTTAAACTTTTTTCAAACCCCTTAGGGCCTGGACAAACAACGTTGCCACAGCAGTGGCAATAGTGCCACATGAAATGGTTTTCTAATGATTTGTTGAAGCATTCATCTTTAGATTAGAGATCTGTTCGATGGTACACTCTCAAGTTTTCGACAATTGGCTCTTCACTTTTTTCCCATTGTACTTTTTAGCATGTTAAAAGCAATATGAGCATACATCCACTTCATTGAAAAGCTCTCATTATTCTGACTTAAGCCGGTCATAGTTCGGCTAGTTTTCAGTGGCTTAGCCGTGCATTGGATGAATGTGGGGGTACGAAGGCCTGATTTGGAAAGAGCTACGAAAGTTTGCTGCTGGGTAAGACTATGTATGTGTTCACACACCAACTTTTCTTGAAGAAACTCTATTCAATCCTCTTCTAAAGTTTTCTTAACGATCACACAGGAAAAGTAAATTATTTCATTTTCATTCTTCAGACACACACAAATTAAAACGAGTTGAAACGATTTCCTCAGTATCTCCTCAACTCAGTTCTAAGTATCGTTCTTATTTTATCACTCTTCTACAAATTCTTAAATTGCTCAGTAAAAATTCACATTTGTGCATGCAGCTGCATGCATTTAAAAAAGTTTATTTCATTATGTGTGTATATTAGAAAGCGTAGAGTTGCGTGGACAAAAATTTTTCAACATGGTGGAATCGATTTTTCGATAGCTTTCGGCATGAGAAAAAAAAAGTTTCACGTTGAAATATCGAGACGCACCATTTAAAAAATTGTTTTGCAGAGTCCGCCTAAGGTGGTGTGGTGCGGGGTAGGTGTGTGCGAAAAAAAATTTTCTGGAGAAAAATTATTGTGGTTGGATCATACGTTTGAATTTTCAATGAACACGCCAGGGATAGTCAGCAAGTGTATTTCATTCGTTTGTATTTGGGCTGTGATATAACTATGACAATTGACGAGTTTATTTGATATACAAAAGTAAAACAGAAACCAGGCTTTAAATTGATAAAAAGCATACACTCCTAGCTCTCAATTTTCTAGAGAGTTTTGAGTTGGAAAATTTTTTTTAGTATTTCGATTTATCAAATGCTTAAACGAGGGTCTTGTCGTTGATATGTGGTGGCTAATAACACTTTTGCTCTTCTGCGTTTATGAATACTCTTTTAAGACATTTTGCGTGTTATGGTCTCAGGCCACGTTTATAACTAAGATTATTGAAATATATAATAAATGCGACCATCAGCTGCACATATATTATATACTACTATTGTATTAATAGTCGAATGTGTTCTGAAATAAGAATTTTTCCATGACATGGTAATATACATCTATGAAAATTTTATGTCTATTTTATGTATATCAAAACATGTATTTTCAGCATAATGTGCAAATATATACATTAACAAATCGATGACGTTGTGCAGCAAGCGCTGTATCTTCGTCCTAAGCTTCTTAGAGAATTAAGCCCCTCTTGCTACTTAAACACTTAAGAGCTGCTTCGAACGAACGAAACGGCTTAACAAATTATGGACGTATTTTTAATGCTAAACGTTTGCATTTGCAATGTTTATCATTTGCTGTATTATAAATATTTTATGGCAATTTTTGTTACATGTTTTTTTTTATAACGTTAACACCCTCACACTTTTGGCTTTATTAATTTGAATTCAATAAAACATTTTTTCCACACAATATGAGACAGCATTTTAAGTAGAAGCTTCAAATTACCAACAACAGCAACAACCATGCACACATCCCCACTGTTGCTGTTGCTTTTCCTGTTCCTGTTTTCTCAATTTCTTTATGTGTGTGTGTGTGTGTGTGTGTGTGTGTATAATACATTTTTTATTAAGTTTGTTGTTGTTTTTTTTTTTGTGTTTTGTCATCTAATAATACATTTTTACATTTTATTCCTCACATGAACATGCATATTTTCCAGACACAGAGCATACATAATAAATAGGAAGGCAATAAAAATTACAATAATGCAGGGAAAAAATTTAAGTGAAAATAAAATTTACATATTGTCAAGTTTGTCATTTACTTTGCATGTTTGATTTGTCATTTATCATTTTGCCTTCTTATTCTGCAATGTTCATTCGAATATATTAATGTGCGCAAGAGAAAAAAAAGTACAAAACAGATGGGATGTTGGAGTTAAAAAATGTTAGGTTTTTCCTTCTCCACTATTTAAAAAACTTGGTTTTATATAAAAACAGTGTGCAAACGAATACGTCGAAGCAGCATTAATGGGTGCAAAAAATCATCTTAACAGCTGTGGCCAAATTTTATATTGTGATTGTTTTTTCTTGCATATGAAAAGATTTATATTTTATAAAGTTAATGATGATGAGCAATATTCAAATCAATATTAAAGTTTATTATCAAACCAATTCAGAAAACCTATAATAGTTTACATAATACTTTAAATTACGTGGGCTTTTTTTCGTTTTTTTAAAGCAGGGCTTACAGAAACGAAAATTTTACTAAGATTTCTTATGGAATTGTTTCGTTGTTTGAAATATGAAATGGCAAATAGAAGCTGGTAGCTCAGCTATTTTTATTTTTCATGTGAACAGAAGAACTAATAATTTTAAAAATTATAGTAAAATGGAAAATTTTACTATTTGACTAAATGTGCATCAGTTAATTTTTTCATTAAAATTATGAGAAGTTTAATTATATCGATTAAATTTCCTGCTGCATTAATGAAAGAGCATAATTGATATGTTACGTTTTGCGATGAACAAAATGCGATACATGCTTGTCTCTCCATTTAGATTTTCGGTCGTGCTATTGATCAGTAAGACAAACATTGCTTGCTTATAAATACGAGGTCTGCCTTTTATTTTTCTGGATTTGGCAACCCTAGTGTTTCAATTTGGCAACTGGCAGCTCTATGGTAAACTAAGACTTTTTGATACGAGCGCTATTTATGTTGTTTGCAGTACCAGTGTTCATTGATGGTATGGTAAATTAATTGTGATCGCAGCTCACTAAAATCAGTTATTATTACGAAAACTATTGATGCTATACTCGAACCGATATTGCAAGATGGTCATGTGGCCTATAGTAAAATTGAGAAGACTCAACTCAATACTGCATAAACATTTGACTATCAAAAAAATTTGTTCGTGTTTGATTCCACATAATTTTCCAAACGCTCAAAAAAGTCTCGTGTCGAAACACGGTGCTTCGAAACACGTCTATTACATCGTGACAGATGATGATTCGTAGATTTATGGGGATGAGCGCGAAAGTAAACAGCATTCAGGCTTATGGATGTTTCAAGATAAGCAAAATCCAGCAAAATTGCTTCGCGCACAAGCTTCACTTCCAAGCAAATGGTCGTCTATTTTTTCGGAAAAGCTGGACATGCAACAGTCCTACTAGAACAATGCAAAACAGTCAATTTAGGGGGGAACACCAGAAATCAAGAAAACCAACCGCCAAGGACGGATTGCTCTTCACCACGACAATGCGAGCTCTCACATAACAACTGAATTTTTGAGCACCCAACACTTCGATTTGATGAATGATTTGATAGTCCTGACTTGCCACACAATGAATTCTTTTTATTCCTTTACGTGAAAAACAAACTGAGAGGTCAACGTTTTTCTACACCTAAACAAACGGTTGCTGCATTCAGAATGCTTGGTTTGGAGATACCTCAAGCAGAGTGGCAAATGTACTTCAAGAATTGGTTCAAACGCAAACAAAAGTCTAGAAACTTTTATATTCATGGAGAATATTTTGAAAAACAAAGTGATTTTCAATGAATATTATTAATTTTTGTTCTCTACTCCAGAAGTGTACAAGAAGAGTTAAGAGAGTCTCCTGGCTCTGGAAAAGTATTTTCGTTCTTCATCCTGAACGATCCTAAAATTGTTATATTGGCTATAGTTTCAATAGCTCGCGAGGTTCTAGCTGCTGCATTTTTCGGAACAATTCATTGACAAATGCTTTATGTATTGTAATCAAATAATGGGCGTTAGAGTTGCACAAATTTTAATTACGAACCCTAAAGAAATGATTACAACGATGCTACATTTCTGCTGCAGGAATACTAATAAAATTAGAAAATACACAAAATTGCAGCAAATACATCTTTATGTTTAACATCTCTTGGCCAAAAGTTGAAACCACTCTGATGAACACCAGACATCAAAGCACTTTATAAGGCAGCCCAAAGTGCTCACTACTCGTAATTGTGTTTATCAATATATTTTTTTCTCATTCGCAAAACATCAGTCAAGTGGAAATCAGCCATTGAATTGGAATCGAAGTGAAGCCAATACATTACAAATGAAACATACAGCTCGGAAAATTCCATGAATATTTAACTTAATAAAAATGAAATAGAAACTCACGCTTGAATTAAAATAAATATAAATAAGAATGAGTATCACATAAATACATGATAAATAAAAAAGGAGCCAAGGAAAAAAATTAAACAACGAATCTGCAGTACACCAGAAAAAAGAAAGAAATATTTGAGAAAAAAAAACTCCTCGAAATAAAATGAAAAAGTCAACACTCTGGGGAAATAATTGAGTGAAGGTATAAGTACCCAGAGTAAATAAAAGCAAGAAAAATATGAACCGCCACACTTTGAAGCGGATAAAAGAAAAGTAATATGCATGAAAATCAAGAAACAAATACATGAAAAGCAAATATTACTCTCGAATCCTTATGAAGTACGTGGCAATAAAGAAAACTAAAAAAATTGGCAGCAAAGTCCTGCTTTCATTCGAAACAGAAGGAAAGGAAAATATAACTAAACTCTTATGTAACAAGCCATTTGTTTTCGCAGCACAAATATAAATTCAAATGTGCTTCGCATGTATTTGTTTTGTATAACAATGTGTTACCGAATTCCTTTCCACACATACTTCATCAATTTTCGTTTTTTCGCCTTTTTGGTTTTATTATAAAATAAAAATAATAGATACCAAATATTCTCCACGTTTAGTTATACAAACTGAAATTTATAACCTCGAAAGCCAAACTCTGTAAAAAAAAAACTTCAAGCAAAAACAAACAACCGGAATGGCAAACGGTATAAATATGAATAAGAAAGTTCTTAAGTTGCTGCCATGTCGCAGCATTGTGTGGGAACGTATCTATGTGCATGTGGGTGCACGCAAATTTACTTGCAGCATTTAAATAAGAAATATTTTGCAGTTATGAAAATATGTTGAGAAAAAAAAATATTGAATGTGAGTGCTTTTTGAT
Source organism: Sturmia bella (assembly GCA_963662145.1). Classification (NCBI taxonomy): domain Eukaryota; kingdom Metazoa; phylum Arthropoda; class Insecta; order Diptera; family Tachinidae; genus Sturmia; species Sturmia bella. Next base: position 68,375,286 of record OY759171.1, on the reverse strand, counting down.
CACTGTCACTGTCATGCTATTTTTAAATCTCATACGAACATCATCACTATGGAAACTGCTGGCTGCTCTGCAACACACACTAAATGCAAGGGTTGGCTGAGAAATTATGAACCTGTTGAAATAAAATAGTGGTAGTTTCTCATCAAATGTTATTAAATGTGCAGATTTTTAAAATTTTTTTATAAGTAAAATTATACATTTCTTAAGTAACCATTTTTCATTGAAACCTTTAAAGTCGTTAATGTCAATTGTTAAAGTTACATAATCGCATCTACTGCAATTGCATTTTAAGGGATATTGATACGTTTTTACTTTTTGCAGCCCTTTGAAGGACTTTTTGAAATGCAAAAAAAAATAACTATAAAAAAAATGTTTTTTTATTCAAATAAATTTTGATCGTGTACACATTAATAATAAATTCAAGCAAGTACGGGACTGACTCGTACAACAAGGCTCCCATAGACAGGGTGCCCCCTTCACATTGTAACTTTTTTCTGTTCTTGTAATTTGCTGCTGTAGATTCCAGGCAACTAGATTTAATGTGCGAATTTCTCTTTCGGCTCAAAAGTTACAAATAATTTTCAAACTAAAGGGTGCCCTCATAAAAAGAGTAACACTTAAATTTTCTGTTGAAGAAACCTGTCAAATGCATATAATGGGCAAATTTCAATTTACCATCTATTACTAATCTAAAGTTACAGCTAATTTTAATTGTTGTTAAAGCAATGAAATTGGATGAAATTTCCAATCAAATTAGATATTATTACAGATACGTTATTCTTTTTCCAATTGGCTTTATTATGAGGCTTAGCAATATTATAATTTTGGTTGCTTGTTTCTCTTAAACTTCTCAGTTGCCTCTCTCTCTTTCTCAATCTTGAAACATATCCATCATGAAAGGAATCTCCTTCGTTACAGATATACAAACAAGGATTTTCTGGTAAAAGTATTTTGTATAATGAAACCAAATCATCTTGGGAAATTTGTTTCTTTATGCATATTCAACTATAAAAGCTAAAAGTACTCGAACAAAGAGACTACTGATAATAGACTTGGCAAACAACTACAAAAAAATAGAAGAAAACAGCCAGAATAGAACTTTGAAATGAAAAACCAGAAGTCATGGCTTAAGGAGAGTGTACTGGGGGAGTACAAGTGTGTGAGCATTTGTCCAAACACACTTTTATCCCCACATGCAGATCTTTGACATGTCAATTTATGGTGCATATTACATACTTGCAGTTAACAAACGAGCACTTATCCTCCGTCTTAGAGTTTAGTTCAAAAGGAATTTTTATTTATAATTTGAGTTTTATCGTATAATTTGCATACCTTTTTCACATCAGACGCTCTCGTGACTTCTTTAACCACATTTGTTGGAATGCTTTCCCACAAAGTCACTAAAAAAAAACTAAAAATTAAAATAATTAAACTTGATTTGAAGAAAACATTTCTGCAGCTTTAAGGAATAAGACATGTATACACTCATTTTATTACGAAGCTGCTCTGAATTTTGTTTTGTAGGTGAGATGAAGCTTAAGCTAGATTTAATCGCTTATAGTCAAATACAAAAATTAAATTTATGGAAAGCAGATTGCAAAAATTAGTTTTTGTGTCGCTACAAGACACAGCGGATAAAATTTCAAAAATTCCTTTCTTAAATTTATGTATATTCAATGCAATAACAAATTCTGACAATGTATTTTCGCTGTCATCACAAACACACGAAACAACAAAATTTGTGTACCTTTTAGAAAAATCAGCAGTTAATGCAATTTCTTGTGCGTTTTCTAGCTGCCTGGATATCGACAAGTTAGCCGATCAAACATTACACGCGTGGCGAGGATGCTCTAATATTTAGAAGGTCTTGCGCCTGGCTTAACGTCTACGCAATACAACTCAATGACACTAATATCGCTCATACGCAGCCATGTGCAGAGGCTTTAATATCACTGAATATCGTACTGAAGAAGAAAAGTTTATTATTATATTATATTATAAAATATGTAAAATTTAAATTTAATCAAACACTTGCATAACTCTCTTAAAAAAAGAGCGAGCAATTATTGTTTGTGTTTTTGTTGCTCGAATAATATTTAAGATGTTCAAGTGTTCATTAGTATTCAATATTGTATGTTTTGTTTTAATTTTGCTTAAAGCATCAACCAAACACAGACAGACACTCAAGTAAACATGTTGTGCAGTTTGATTATGCAATGACAACAAAAATATCAAGAAGCGAAAACAAAGACAAACAAATTTCAAAACTCATACTAATAGACTCCAGCACAATGGGATAAAAATTACGGAAAGAAAAATACTAAATAATAAAAATAAATTTATAGAAAATTTTTGGGATAAATTTTGTGATCATTTTTCAAAGTTATTTAAATTAAAAAAAAATAATCCTATTGAATAGCCGGCAAAATTGAGGCTAGCATTTTTTCTTTCATTTATGATTCGTCATAAGCAATTAATCGCTTTAACGCCCATTGTTGAAAACCAATAAAATGAAATAAATGCTTAGAAATTCATAAATGCAACACAAGATGCAGCAGTCATCAGAGCCACTAATGGGAATACAAAACCCAAACAATACAATAACATCGTCATCATCAGCAACATCATCTGGAGGAAAACAACGAAATTCAACAAAAGAAATCTGCAAGGAGCAAATCAACAATAGCAACAACACCAACAGCAACAGCAACGGCAGCAAAAAAGAATGGAAAATAAGCATACCAAGCAATTCATACAACGTGCAATTTGTTGCTGCTGGTGCCTTCTGCAACTTTTCTTTCCGCATTTTGTTAAATTTAAGTTTGTTTTAATATTTTTGCGTTACCATTTCTGCAAGCACCATCCGACAAACTAATGAAAACAAATGCAATGAAAACAATAATGTGTTAGAGGAGCGTTTCTGGAGTGGAGTGCCATTGTTCCAAGCTTGATTATATTTAACAACAGCAACAGCAGTGTTATAGTTTGTACTTTCTCCAGCTTTTTTCCAGGTTAAACATTAATTCAAGGCAAATAAAATTTCATTTATACTCTAAAAGCGCTTTCCAGAAATAAATTTGAAAATAATTCTTTTCTTAGACTTAGAAGAGCAATGAGTGCACAGAGTGTATGAAAATGTTAAATAATACAAAACTGTTGCAAAGTAACACCACAAGGCATATTATGGAAAATTTTTATTTGCTACAAAACAGTATCAAACATAATCAAGCTGGCTTGGTTTTTCTTATTCTCTTTTAGGCAGAACCATGCGGCACATAGAAAAGGGACTGCTGCAAGTCGGTTAAAAGTGTTTTTCAAGGCTCTTTCGAGCGGGGAGATTCCAAGAATTTTGTTAACTACAACATTGTTAGATAGAAAATTGTTTCAACTCAAAAAATGACTAACATTTAATTAAGTCAATATTCTGCTTATTGAAAAAATAGAACGATGATTTTTTCAATAAGCAGAATATTGACATATTACATGTGTCAATACACACATATATGTATGTTACATATGTAAAAAATAATTAACGTAATAAACATTGGCCAGTTCAGAAAAAAGTCTGCCCCCACTTTTGTAGTCTATCCCCCTAATTCATAAAAATTATTACAGGCTTATAAGACTGTTATTTGACAAATTTGTATGGAAAATCTGTCAAATAAGAGCTTTGTAAACCGGTTATAATTTTTATGAATTAGACGGTAAAGAATTTTAATATAAAAAAAGAAACTTTGTATAAAAAAAACAAAAAGAACTTGAAGAGTGCAGAGCGTTTATGCTCCCTAAAGTATGCTGAGGTATCTAACAGCTCCCATGTTACAATGTTGCATTTTAATTTTACTCAATAATTTAATATTCAATTTTTTTTTAATTTATTTTTTTTTATTAATTTATTTTTTATTTTTTTTAAATTTTATTTTATATTTATTATAACTAAAATTACAATAAATCTTAAGGCTAAAGCACTAGTAAAGAGGCTTAAAGAGCTAAAATTAATATTTTTATTTTCCTCAAGATTTTATACTAATTTATCAACACCTTATTGATGTTGTGTATGGATATGGAATAGTTATCTTAATAATGGTATTTATGGCGATAATTGCAAGAAAGGGGTCTATTAACATGCGGCATTTGGTCTCGAAGAGTTCAAATGTCTACAAAAGAGCAGAACATTTTAGTCGCAGAGGAGTGCACAAACTCGAGTTATTCGATGTTGACTTGATTTGAGATTAAAACAGTGCGCTAAAAAATTAAAGTATATAAGCCTATCTATATAACAGCAATTGGTTTTAAGAAAAGGCCATTTGAAGGCCCTTTTTAGTAGAATAGTTTGGCGGTTTTTTTAGTTTTGTGCTAGAAATTTGTTAAGAGAAAAAAATTAGTATACATATTTTTTCTGTGCTTGCTTGCACCCATATTTTTGCTTTCCAATGCCATTTAAATGAATTTCTAGAGTGCTCTCATATGTTATCAAGAAGTTTTGAAGGTAACCCGTAAGCTGCTTATTACACTTGCTAACATGTTTTGCCACTTAAATTCCTTTTTAAGAAGAAACTGCAGAAACATTTGCTTTTTATTTTATTTCATGTTTTTGCTACACTTATTGTAAAAATGTCTATATAAAAGTATGATCGTACGCAAAAAACTGGTGTGTAATACATAAAAGGAATTATACCGTAACAGCCACTTTTACACACACACCCACACACCTACACTTTTAGTTTCTTTTAAACACATGTTCTATCTCTACGTTTGTTGCTGTGAATACGAAATTTCATTTTCACTTCTCTCGCCAGCCCCTGCAGATGATAATATCATGAAATATTTTTTCTTTTCATAAATTTAAATGTATTTAAACATATACTTATGCATGCATGTACATGGCAACGTAAAGAAGAAAAAAAAATGATGAAAGTGTAACAACGCCTGTTTGCAAACGGGACTGTTTGGGTTTTTTTTTCTTTTTCGCTGCAAGTGTTGGTGTAACTACTTGGATTCGTAGACACACATCCATCCCCACAAATGCTTTATTTGTTGTTTGTTACAGAATGATGAAGTCTTAAAAGAAAGTTCTTGAATTCATAACATATATTTATTGCCATGCGATGGTTTTTATTGAAGTGGGAATATGTGTGGGAACGCATTAAAATGCAGCCTCTGCTGTCAGGCAGTCAATATTTGTGTTTGTGTTTTTTTCTTCTGGTTTTTACAAATTATCCCATTCTATAATATTATGTTCTTACTTAGTGCTATGATTTTAGCGCAGTTTAAATAATTAAAACGCTAAAAATTTGCTAACAAAAATTGTAGAATAAAATCTAAATATTTACATTAAATTTATTTTAAAAAAGTTTTTCGACATTTATTTACAAAAAATTTTCTGCTTTTTCTTTGCAGTTCTTTAATTTCAGTTGAGTTTTTCTTTCAGTTCCTCAGTTCGCCTGAAGCGTTTGGGATAAATATGCTTTGTTGCGTTATTTGATGAAAAACTCTCTCTTTAGTAAAATCCTGCTGGTCTTATGCAGGCTTAATAAAGACACTCATTCAGCCTGTCCTTACAGCTAAACGCTAATTTAAAACACAATTGCCCAACTGTTGATTTACTTGTCGTAGTTTTGTTTTTTTTATTCTGTTACTTTCAATTCTTCTACTGTGTAATTATTGCTGATGCTTTAACTGTGTTGCCCTTCCAAGCTTCCTGAGAGGAATGTTTGAGTAACCCGGCCTGCGGCCACCAAGCGCAAGAAAATACCGAATGGAAAATATTTTCAACCCCTGAAATCCTTCATTTTTTCTTTCTTTTTTAAAAAAAAAAACTTGTTCTTGAAGTAAATGGAGTTTGCCTTGTTTCTTTATTTTTTGCTTATTTTTAAAGTTTTATTCTATTCAAAGATAATAAACAATTGAGTATCAAAAAAAAAGGGTAAAAATGTACTTTTAAGTACCAAAAATTTTCAAGCAATGATGTTATCAGTTGCTTTGACTTTCAAATTCCAAGCATTATTCTTTTCTGTTAATCTCCATATTTGTAATTAGAGAAACCATGTTGCCTGTTTCTTGTACTGTGTCTTGGCCAGGTAGGGACTAACTATTTATTATGTTAAGAATATTTCACGAGATTTGGTTTTTATATTCAGTTTTTGCATATTTTAGCTTTCAAAGCGTATTTTCCATTTCTAAAAAAAAAAAAAAATCGCGAATGACAAAAATTCTTAAAACTGTTTTTAAAACGAAATTTTTTCTTTTAAACTTAATCTTTTTTGTGGGGGAGACAGTGCTATGATGCCATTCGCTCAGTAAGCCCGAAATAATCAGTAAAGTTTCTAAAAATGTTCATCCTCATGTGATGAAGAAAGAATTTTCAAATGTTGATAACACAAAAATATCAGTTTTGTTTTCAGTTTCAACGATACATAAATGTGGAATAAAAATAATGTTGCTTACAAACCAAGTTTTTCAGAGCATATTTCTAGAATTCGCAGATCTGATTTTACGATTTCCACAGCAGTTTTAGTCTTATAAAAAACAACTGAAAGAACATAACTTTGGTTTTTCTGCACAATTTTAATCGATTATTATTTCGCATTGCTTATGTAATTTCATATGCTTTTGTAATTTCAAGCGCACCTCGCATTTGCCTCTCATCAGCTCAAAAGAAATCTCAGCTGACTGTAACAATTGGCATTTATTGCTTTTATGTACCAAAATTAAGCCCATCAGTATCACAATAACAATTTAAAAGCACACAAAAAACTTTTTTTTTGCTGCCAGTAGGTTTAAAATATCCTTTCTTTAGTATTTATAAAACGAATGTATGTATATCTGTCTGTACATCATGGCCATTTCCTTGAACATTTTCAGCTCTAGTTTATCCTTGCGAAAAACGACTACTGTTGTATTTTCGTTTTCAAGGGTGTGAAGATAAATTTGTGAGTTAAATACGTCCCACAACTCTCTTAACTAAGTTTCACAGTAATGTTGAACACAGTTAAAAAATATATTTCTTTAATTTTCTTTACACGGTAGTATTAAGGCTCTGAAAATGTCAGTATTTTCGCTATTTCATGTAGAGCCTATTTTGCACCAGCTGTAGCTTGGCACCTGAGAAACAATTGCATATGATGTTGATTGTTTCTTAATTCTCCTTTCCCCCGCTTTCTAGAAATATAATACGCCCGGACACCCGTCCGGGAAGGCGCCATATTGAAAAGTAAAAAAAAATCTAATAAAAATAAAACATTTTCATATATATTTTTTTTAATATTTATTATGTTCCAATGTTTCTTTTTTTTGTATTAAAAAAATAGTTAAATATTTTGCGTTTTTACTTAAAAATAAAAAAAAATTAAAAAAATACCTTTTTTAACTCTCTTCAACATTACTGTGGAACTCTGTTAACTGAGTTGTGGCACGTATTTAACTCACGAATTTATCTGCACACCCTTTTCTTTTTTAAGGAATTTTGTTGCCCACATAATCATAAGCAATACTGGTGGAGCAAAAGGAAAAAGCCGAAATCCTTTGGGAAATTCTTTAGATTTACATGACTCTTTGCTCTTAAAATTCTCAAAAGTTTTCAGATTTTTACAATATATATTTTTTTTTTTTTTTTTTTTTTACGCTAAAGAAACATTCTATAGTTCTGGTGAAACAGTGTTTTACATATTGAAGCGTTTTTTTAAAGTCTCACATCTGCAGCAGCCTTGACTTTAAATTCTACTTGAAATTACAATATATTTGACTTAGTTGAAGTGCAAAACTGCTGGCTTCCATTTTTATCTGGCATTTTATTTCCATTCTCTTTGTTTGTTTGGTTTCCTTAAATTAGCTCATCAGTGTTAAATACAAGTTTAGATTCAGTTTCTCGCCCAATTCGGTTTGCTCATTTATGACATGTCTTTGGCCACTGGGGAACAATCATATTGGAAACCTTTTGGCTCAACCACAATTGTTTCCTCTTTGGATTATTTTTTTGGTATGAAGTGTTAATGCAGCCTTAAAAATCAGTACGTGCAGTAGTTTAGAGGATAATAAAATCTTTGAGTCACGTTCTTCGGTATTTTCTATAGATTTCGCATGCAGAGGTTGAGGAATGCTGATTACGTTCATTGGTTTTCTGAAACGAATGACTTACTGGGGTTTTTTCCATGTCGAATAAGTATTTAATTCTTTAAAATATAGTCATATAATTTTTTTCTTGTCTTAGCTTCAGCTCATAAATTTATTACGGCAGCTTTTGCATCTGAACATAAGAAATTGCGAAAAAAAAAAACATACATTCAGGGTTGCTTTGAATGGTGTAGACACCAAATTTTTTTAGATTTGAGAAAATTTTCTACTTATGGTGAGACAAAATTATAATTCCATAAGTTATAATTCTATTTGTCATTACCATCAAAATGGGATATTATTTCGATATTATCGTCCAGCGAACAGAATTCGCCATCACCACTAATGCTGATGAATTCTACTACTTTTTATTACTCTATGGCACTCACATCCTTTTGAGCATTTAAACAAGCACAACTTTATGTAAGCACAACTACTGCAACTACCTCGTATTTAGATATCTTGACTAAATAATTTACCAGCACTAATCACCACGCTCCACAGAAAGAAACTAACAAGCAATTTAATGAGAGAGAGAGAGAGGGAGGGAGAGAGAGAAAGCGGTAGGTGAGTCGTGATTTGTCTTAGTTTTGTCTTTTAACAACTAGCATATTAACTAGTTTCGGAATTAGCAAAGAAAAATAATAACGAACCTACTGATTGTTGATTCAATATAACTTATAGACTGAGGTTAATAACAAATAATATTTTCTGAAATATAAAATCAACTTGTATGCAAAATCTCCCAACTTATTTACAACCTTTTCTTCAAACTTTCTCTGCTGCAGTTTGAAGTCAGATTAGCTTGTGTGAATTCAGTTTAGTTCCTAATTAAAGCTGTTTCTTTTATATAAATATCTCTTTTATTTTCCTGCTTATTATTCATTATGTTCCAGTTGGTGTCGCAGTGCGGTGTTTCAATACTAAATCTTCTAATTTTGCTCACTTTTTACCAAACGTGCTACTGGTAATCGTGGCATATAATGAAGACTTTAATTAAATAATTTTTTTTTTTTTTTTTTTTTTTTTTTGGCAAGCATACATGTCAAATATCCTCACACGTGCTTACTATAACAAAAATGTCCTGCTGTGTTTTAGGTTTGGGAACGAAATCATCCAATAGAACTGGATTTTGTATATTTTATGGTCAGGACTCATTCGTGAGGAAAATTGTGAATTATCATTTATATACTCATACAATAATCTAATAGTATGAGCTTAAAGCTCTCACTAATAAATGTAGGGGTCGTCCGCGGAGTTCTGGCCCAAGAAACAAACAAACGAAAATTGCAGTTGGACATCAAAGTGCGATACATCAATCTTGTTATGTTGTCTTGAAGCTCTCAAGTATTATTTCTAGTATTTATTTGACAAAGATGTGTTCCCACCACTCTAATGTCCAAAAGTAGAAACCTTATATACAGTCAATTTGAATCACATCAAAATATGGTTGACTTAAATTTTCCAGTAGTTGTTTTTTTAAATTACTTGATTTGAAATTGCATTTCATAGGTGCTTCTGCTGAAATTATTGAGTTGGTTCTACTTCACTTTTCTAAAATGATTGATGTGATGACCAGCTTAAATTAAAGGAAACTGGGGCACAAACCGATTTGATTCTTAAATTTGATTCATATATATTTTTTTACACTGATAACGTTTACATAAACGCAGATTTTTGTCTAGATAAAAAACCCTACGTTCATGTAAAATTTAAACGAGTTTCGTATCTATGTTTGTGTGTTAAAAATACGTGTTAATGTGCGGTTCAACTTTAAGGCAAAACAAAAAAAAAAAATGTGGATTGTGCAAAAAAAAAAACACTGCTGAAAAAGCAGCAGCCAAGGAGAAAAAAAACTCCATTATTGTTACAAGTAATGATAACAAATAAAACAAGTAGCAATTTTGCTAACAAGTAAGAAAAGACCAGACGTTTTTAGCATACTTTAAATTTTTATTTTTTACTTTCTTCTGAAAGCTGTTGTCATCCTTTAAAAGAAACAGGATACCTGTGTGTGTAGTTTGCAGAATCAAACATTACGTTAAGTGCACACACATCGTTAAAACATTCATGTCAGTTAAAGGGAAGAAAAAACCAAAATCTTAAGAATTCCAACCACATACTGGATCGTCAAGGCAAACGTTGTGGCAACAGCAGCATCACAAAGTAAGAATAAAAAAGGCAACGTTGTATCATAATAACCACTTCAAGATAATGAAGCATTTTATGAATCAAGCCCCTTCAGTTCAAAATCCCTAAAGCATAAGCCTAACTCGTTTTCGAACTGCACACACCGAAAAAACATTGTAAGACTAACATGAAAAAATGTTGACTAAAATCAAGCAAAGATTTCAATTCATTTTCTACTAAAATTACTTGTTATTTAATACGCTCTAATTGTTGCGGTTGCTGAAGGGGTGGCTAATCAAAAAGGAACACACAGAAAACAAAGCAAGAAAAACTATTAATTTTCACTTTTATTCTTAGCTGTATTATCATAAAAAATAAACAGGAATCAAAATTGTTTTCATTTTAAAAACAAATCTAGCCTTGCTGCTTGATAAAAGAGGAAGAGCACAGCAGCATCCCAAAAATTTACCTCGACAGCCAATTCATTTCATTGTATTTATATCCACTCAATGGATAAATGGTTTTCTACTGCAAAAAAGCAGGGTTTTTCTTTTGTCTTGTTTTTCTATAAATTCACAATTTTTCTTAACATGGCACAACAAAATTTGGAACAACTAACAATTACTTTATGCTGGTAATATGAGTAAACATTATATTTGTATGATTCTTAATTCGTTCAGGTTCAACTCTTGGGTCATCCCTAGAGCTCAAGTACTCAAAACAGTCTGCAACCTGGGTTCGAAACAATTGGGATGCTAACAATCATCTTCGAGCGGAAGTTATAACAGCCATGGTATGTACCTCAGGCAATAAGTTTGCACCTTTACTTTGCTTGCCTTCCTCACTGCAGTTTTGTCACAAAAAATCTTTCTCAACTCTAGTGAAGTAAAATCCAGCTTAAGCCTTATAAAGTAATTAACAGTTGAAAAATTATTTCATAGCTAGGTAGCCAACCGGCTGTTTCTGTGTAGCCACGCCTTTCTGCATCACGCCTTTGAATGGTGGTAAATTTCTCAACTTTAGTGACATGACATGGATTGTCAAAGCAACTGTTGTGCTGACTTGGCAATTTAGCACCTCTAAAGTTCACAGGAATGCTGATGAAAGGTGCTGTTACCCAGAAACAGCAGATGGCCCACTAAACTATAAAATGTTCGAATTGTTAATTGCTTTAGCAGGCCTTGGTTCAATTTTATTTCCCCAGAATTGAGAGAGATCTTTTTGTAACAAAATTGTAATGGGGAACGCAAGAAAAGTAAAGTTGAATGCTTACTGGCATTCAACTTGAGGTATATACCATAGTTCTTACACTTCTGCCAAGACGATCATAAGCATCCAAGTTGTTTCGATCTCAGGTTATGACTAATTGCATACTGTTTTTAAACAGCAGCACTTACCCATTCTACTACTCGAGCTCTTCAGGTTTGTTTTCTCTGCCTAATTAATTTTGATAAAATTAGGGATCAGGCGGGATTTGACCTGAAGTGTAAAACGAATTACAGCCTAGGTCATTGCTGAGAAAAAAAACCAAGAAAAAGTGTTTTATTTAATCTATTAAAACTCTGTTGCGGGTACTTTTGGACATTCGAAAAAAAATTATGCAGAATAGACTCGACATTAAACTCAAGAGGGCAGGCAAGTGAAGATTTCTTATGTACGAACACTATAGCCTTTTTTAATATTGCTACTTTGAATATACTATACTTTAAATAAGTATAAGCTTTAATTTAAATAAGTATAAGCCAGTTTAAGACATATTTAAAACCACTTTAGCTAATAAAAATGTGTAAAACAATTGCTTATATTGCCACAAAGTTTTCTTAAATAAAATGTTTAATATAACAAATTTCTTCTTGTATATTATTTTGTTTTCATAAAGTTGGCCTAAAATCCCTCTTTTAATTACATTTTTTTCTTGACAATTTCTAAAAACTACTTTAAATATTTATTTAGCTTTTCTTACTTATTTGTAACTTTTAGTTTTTCTTGCCAAACTTTAGTTAAAAAGAAAATTTTTATTTCATAAAGCAGCAGAAGAAAAATAAAATTATTTCTTATTATTTTATTTTTTTATTAAGTCTACTTAAGTATGTTTAACTTTACTTTCATATTTTTGCAAGAGGGAAAAACTTTATACAGGAACTTCACAATCAATGACAAGAAAATATGTTGCCACTGCCGTGAGACAGAGTATACTCGTATGTATGTAGAAGTGCGTGTGTTTGGTGCATGCTCGTGAGAGGGAGAAATATTCTCAAACATGTGTGTATTGAACACAGAGTTCTACAATTTACAGGAAGCTCTTGTAACATCCTCCAATGAGTTGCAATAAGTAAAATTAAACCTAAAAGTACTAAAGGAAAATCAAACACCTCGAATTTTTTTTTGTTTGTTTGATTTTGTAACGGAAACTTCAATATAAATTGAATAACTCAAATAAGAAAACACTTAGGAGAAATGTTACACAATATTAAAGCATTAAATTAAATATTTGTGTGTTTTGGCCACGAAATAGAATTGAGCCAGTGAGTCTATAGTTTGCCATTAAAACAAATGTATCACTACAAATCAAAGCAAACAATTTAAAGACAGATTTTATGCTGATTAGCGGCATGAAGCTCAAGCTTTCGAGTATTTAAGCAGTTTTCGGCTGGACGAAAGAGAAGCAGCTTTAATGCCACGGGTTCTTGAGACGAGGATTTCAACAATTTCAAAAACTAATCATTTTCACAAATAAGTCTACAAGTATCTAAGCAATCGAGTTTATTACTTTAATACCAATTTACTAAGAGATTAAAAGACCTATTGAGGCCATTTTTTATAGCATATTTGTAGCAATTCAAAAAACAAATTTCAACACACTTATTGTAATGTCCAGCATCTATAATATCCTTGAGTGCCCATATGGTGCAGTAATACACACAACTGCTATTGTTCGGGCACAGCAAGAAATTTGTTGTTTTTTTAGCTTAAGCTTGTGCACAGCACAGAGCGCGACTTATGTTTGCATGTGTGCGTGTGAGTAACAAACACTATTGTTACTGTTTCATTGCAGGTGGCCTGGATGCATTTTGAACAGTCTGCCATATTGACAGTGCACAACCATGTGATAACACGTAATCCACGCATCAGTGTGACACACGATAAACATGATCGCCATCGCACCTGGTATTTGCACATAAACAATGTCCAGGAGGAGGACAAAGGACGTTACATGTGTCAAATCAATACAGTTACAGCCAAAACGCAATTTGGCTACTTAAACGTGGTTGGTAAGTAGTGCAACGCATTAAAACACTCGCTGTCATTAAGAGGCAGAGATAAAAGTAAAGTTACTTAAAAAAAAAGAGAAAACAACACCCTCACATTTAAGAACCCGGCTTCTGTGTAGCAAATCATTTTAATGACCATTCAATAATTTATGCCACATTTTCAATATTTTAATAAATGTCAAAGTGAAGGTTCTTGCGCTGAGTGCAATTTGTGTCTGCAAATTAATTAAAAACAAATTTATTCGTTGAAACGTTTCTTGAAACTTTCATTTGCGTAACAACACTACAGCAATATTTGCTCCTTTTGCTGTTTTAAAATTTTCATAGATGCAAAATAGCAACAGCAGATGGCATAAAAAATCCTCATGGATGGCACTGGCAGCGAACAATTATTTTAGCTTAAATTTTATGCTTCAATAGTGTGCGGGTACCTTAAAGAAATGACAGAAAAAAAAAAAACGGTTGGTATGCAACCAATAATTGAAACGGCATCACTGGCACACGATAGGGTAACAATCGTTAAATGGATAGAAGATAAGAAACTATCTTCAATTTCTTGCCCAAAAAACGTTCTGAAATGAAATTCTTTTCCCAGCTTCGCCATGCCATTACTTTCAGCCATAAGTAAATAGTTTTGAAATGTGTTACAAATAAGATCGATTTGAGGGCAGTCAGATGTTAGAGAGCTCACTGTACAAGCACTATTATTGTACTAGACATTGATATTTACCAGCTAGATAAAGTCATGGTAATTGTGTGTGGCGAGCGAAAGTGAAAGCGCTCACGCACAGCTCTAGTATGTGTGTACATCACAGGTTTGATATAAATACTACACCTCAACTTTTTGATTTTGTACAATGTGAAAATCTAAAACAAATTATTTTGAAAACCGTAGTCTTGGGTTAATAATTGAAGAGCTGAGTTAGTAATTTAAAAAGTTTTAAATTCAAAGAAAATCCAATAAGCAAAAGTGTTGATTTGATTTAAAATAAATTCTCAGCATGTTATTAAAATTTTTACCCTGGAGTATTTGTAGTAATTTTATAAATCTTAAGGGCTTAAGATGAGTAAAAGCAAAGCATTTCTCTTTGCACTAAAAACATTTCTAAAAGACTTTAAGAACAGAAATTGTAAGCCTTAATCTCTTGGCATTTTAACAATTCCATGCAGTAGCAAACTTTTAAAACCACAATTAGTTTTATAATAACGTTAAAAAGCGCTCTACGCTACGCTGTGGTATGGTTTTTTATATTTTTTGCGTAAAATATGAAGTAATTGCTACTACACTAGTAATTGCTACTACATATCAAACCCAGCCATGCCTACTGCCCACCAATGGTGGTGTCATATAACAGTTGTTCCACCCCAAAGCTTGCAAAAAAGGAGTCCTGAAATGAAATACATGCTTTTTTTTACAACAAAGTCAAGATACCTGGCAAATTTAATTAAAATCTATCACTTTCATCATGCAACTCATGCTGGGTTTTTGGCATAAACAAAAACTAATTCTCGTTAAACAAAAGTTTCATGCGAAGTTTCGTCATTATCAGCCACTCCAATGCAGTCAATCAAACGTTGCACTCTTTGGATTTATCATTTTTTTGAAAGGTTTTAGGAAATGCTCATGAGGCGGACATCTCCTGCTGAAAGAATGTGTCGTTTTCTTGTTCAAGTTCTATGGAACTTTTTGGAAAACTGTAACTAAAATGATTAGGGGTTTCAAACTTGAACTATATTTAAAACTACTTCACAGTATCATTAACATGTTCAAGAGACACGATATGAAATATAGTCATACCTTTATAATGATACTCGTGTCACTTGAAAAGATTAACAACAACAACAGCAACAACACAAGTAGCAGCGGAAGTTGGCAAATAAAATTATATCTTTTGTAAGTTGATAAATAAACAAGTCCGTCCACCAGAAACTTAGTTTTAAAGTCATTCATTTCTTTATGGTTTTATAAGTTATTGAACGTCACAATAAGCCATGACGGGGGTAAGTGACAAGATAACAAGTCAGAAACTCATTTAGCCTCTTGGCAAAATAAGTAAATAAACAAGTGTTTGTTTCCTTTAGATTTTTAGCCAACGAAACAGACACACAAACAAGCATAACAAAACTTGTGCTGGAAATTTATAGCCACATCATCTCTTCTCCATCAAAATCAGCCAGCATTCTGTGCATTTATTTTTTATTTTCTGTTTTCAAGAAAACAAACAAGTGGAAGGTAATTTCAGTTTTAGAACAAGCTCTTCAGCATCAGTGTTGTTAAGACTTCACTTTATTTAAATGAAAGGCAAATTGAAGAGAGAGAGAGAGAGAGGGAGAGAAAGAAGAAAAACACATTTCACTTATTACCTCCTTAGAAGCACATCAAGAGTGATAGAAGCTCATCTCAAGAGCCAGTAATAACCACATATAATTCCTTCAGTAAAACAGCAACAAAACAAACAGGAAAATAAAATTAACAACAAGCATCCACACAACATCAAGTTAAACCAAGGAATTTAAAGGAGGATTCATTACTGCTCTATAGACAGGATTAGAAAACACATCGTCATCAAAAGGAGGTGGCACAAGTGCAAGTATTCATACTTGAAGTGCTGCTGCTTCCATGCCAAGTAACTTGAATAGTTAATGTTAAGTTTTTTCTTCTTTTTGTCAGAAAACTTTTGTGTCTTATTTTTGCAATTTAATGTAATTATTTTCTTTTCTTTGCATCTTAATTTAATTGCAGTGCCACCCAACATCGATGACTCGTTGAGTTCGAGCGATGTTATTGTTAGAGAAGGCTCAAATATTTCATTGCGATGTCGGGCAAGTGGCAGTCCCAAGCCACTCATTAAGTGGAAACGAGATGATAATTCAAGAATAACAATTAGCAAAAATCATATTGGTAAGTTTGAGTTATCGTAAAGAGGAAGAAGTATGTATAAGAAACGCAGAGCTTGAAAAATAATAAGAGCCAGCAGGCCATAAACAGAGCCTGAAGTATTTTTTTTTTTTTTTTTTTTTTGTTGAAAACAAGAATATTGCAAATATCTAACAATGATACAAATACAGTGACAAAATTGAAAATTGATCAATAGGATTAAATATAGACAACCAGCAACGAAGAGCTCGGGTAGGATAATTAGGATTATGTACCCCAGCCAACAAGTTTCCAGCTTTTCTCTTATGGACTTCTTTAAAAATGTTGACCCCTACAGTTCCATCACAAAAAAGAAAAAATTCAATTCTGACAAGGTAAAATCGAGCTATTCCCCGACAAAAGTATTTAAGAATTGAAAAACATTTCATGCTAATTAAGGGTATATCTCCCACTAGCGAGTGTTGTCGTTTGTTAGCACAATTGCATTGAAAGCAATAGGAAAATTTTTAATTTTATGTTTGCTTTTAATATTATTTTGCAAACGTACAGCAGCAGAAACTCTCCCTACGCATTTATTGATTGGAAATTTGTGCAATAAGACCTTGGTAAGCCTAAAACAATTTGTATAAATGAGGCCGTTGCTATTTACTTGGGCTTTCAGATCATTTTTATAAATATCGCTGTGACATTAATCTCTTAAGAAGGACCAGAAAAGTGAAATTTGAAGCTTTTTAGCTGGGGGACAGCTAGCAGCTGCAAGTCCACTAAACTTTTCATCCATTACCAATATGGCCCTTCATTTAATTTGAAATAAATGCGAACCATTGAAAATTTTTAATCGTTTCTTACTGCGTTAACAGCCTTTTAATACTTTTTTGCCAACTTGTATAGTGGCCACACCCCGCGGTTTATGTTATAAATTGAACTCTGTGCAGTAAGGGTTGAAGTACTGTCCAAACTATAATCGAAAATTTCGAAATAAATTCCTATCACATTAAATTACTTACCGATCGTGTTCACAGCTGCTGTAATAGTCTCCTGCACATGATTTTTTTTACAAAACAATTGCTGCTGAAAAGAAAAATGAGAAATAACAGATTGTTATAGAAACAGTGTTAAGCAATATTTATTGTGCATATGCTGCCAAAAGCATTAGTATCAAGAGGTTTTAATGGTTTGATACGAAGTAAATTTTAGGTATATTTAATCGCATGATTCATGACATAAACCTAAATATAGTGTCGATGGGGGAACATATAGTGTTATTGTTGTTTGCTGTGCTCAGCAAATTATTCAAAGCAGATAATCTATATTTTCAGTTTAAAATATGTTTAAACTAGCAATTTCATAAAACAGTGCACATTTAAACTGCAATTAAACGAAGAAGATTGTGCATTTGAGCTCCGATTATAAATACACGTGCTAATTATATTTTGTAGCGTTCTTCCAACCATTTTTCTTTGGAAAATAATTAATAATAAATGGTTGACTGATTTACTGACGCAAAGTCTAAAATAAATTTGAATAAAACAAAGTTTTGCTAAACTAGAGTTTTAACTGCCAGTGATTTTTCATGCACACTAGTCTCCCAAGGAGCAAGCAGCAACACTGTGATGACTTGTTGGAAACAAGATTGATGTGGGCTTAAATATGACTCGATATCCAAACCTTTTGGCAATTTTATTCTCAAGGAATTTCCGACACATCCACTCGGCAAATACTGTGTGGGGTTCAGTTGACTCAGAGTGACTCCAACGAAACAATTTTGTAGTGTTGGTAAAATATTGCAATATAATTGACTGCTAAATTTATTATTTTGGCAACTCAAGTAATTTTTATTTGATTGCAAATAGTACTATTATATTTATGTTTAAATCTCATCGCAGCAAGCAAAATAATCTGAATGATAATTGATTGACATATTCAGCATTATCTTCTAAGCACTGAGACGGAAGCGAGTAAATCACAAAAACAAGACCATGAAACCGAAAATAACAGGTGTGAATTTGATTTACGGCGGTACTGCCTGAATTTATAGTCATTTTGACGATTAGAATGGGTCAAAGGTAACTTTAGTGGCAGCCCAATGGTATTGTCCATTATTTTGGCTTATTAAATCTACTGCTTTCAATTTGTATTTATGAGAAAATATAATTGTTTAATTTTATTTGAACAAATTTTTTTTCATCACCATATTTTGTTTTTTATTTTTTTTATTTTCAGTCAACGAATGGGAAGGTGACACTTTAGAAATAACAAGAATATCACGCTTAGATATGGGTGCCTATCTGTGTATTGCCTCCAACGGAGTACCGCCCACGGTTTCAAAACGCATCAAAGTCAGTGTGGACTGTAAGTACAAAAGGAAAAAAAAAACGATAGGCTAAATCAACCTTTTAGCATCTTTTAATTAAAACCATTGTCTGCCTGCAAATATGTGTGCATATGAACGTACCTTTGGAAAAAGAACCCAACAAGACTGGAGAAAAACTGAAATAACACTTGTTATGACTAATACTTCAAAAGCTTAATGGCTGAGCAGGCACTTCGTTTTTTGTTTCCTTTTTTTCCTCTTTATATGACTACGATACGCAGCACGTTAAGAACACAGGAGCAGGTTTAATCCGGTATTTTTTTCCAACACAAAAAATGCAACTTCTGTTTGACCCTTAAGGAAAAACTAAAACAAAATGCTGACCAACCGGTTATGGCAACGATTCTCAGTAGTCCTGGCACAGAGAAGACCAAAAAAGTTGTTTATTTCAATAGAAACACAGCTCAAACCAAATTTCGTATATGTACGAGAAAAGTAAAGCACAAAATGTGAAAAAAAAACAAACTTCTAACTCGAATGTATTTTTGTAGCTTTATGTTTGTTCATTGTTGAAAAAATGTGTACGGAATCAGGGAGAGTGTGGCAAAAAATCCTTAAATCAAACACTACAAAATAAAGCAGATTTTTTCGTGATGCCAGCCAACGCTCTGGAGGGCCTGTAGCTTAAAGTGGAGATGGGCGTGTGTTCAAACACGCGTTGCAGATGGTCTGCTTTTGAGTTTCATCAATCTGCGGACATTTACTCACTCATAGTTAATTTTAGAATTTTAAAATACAAAAATTTATATTCAATTTAAATTTTATATGCAGCATCAATATAAAAATATGCGTTTCATGCTAGTTGTCATTTGAAGACAAAAAATTCTTTTTTGCTTTTGCATAAGATTTCGTGTGTGCTGAAAGAGTTTTCTTTTCATGCGCTCATCTCTAGTGCAAGTGGATTTGACTGCAGGTTTGTTTTACTAACAAGCCATACATGCTTGAATAGGCAATTTATTGAAAGCCTAACAAACACAATTTCTGCATGCGCCATAGAAATAAAAATTAGCAACAACTAAAATTGGCCAACAGTGCTGCCGGAGCGATTAATCGGCTTAGGATGGTCAACATTTTGACACCAGCTCGAAAAATGCCCTTTAAACAAATAAGACGCAGTGGAAAAAGCCTTAAAATATCTAAAAATGTGTTGAACAGTTTTGCCGTGACTTAATGTAGTGAAAATAGTAACAGTTTGACTGTCACTTTGAAGACAAATATCTAATGCGTTAGTTCACCATATGCGAGTATGAACTAAATTGGGTTTAATGCCTGATTGTTTAAAACTTCAGCATAAGCTGGTGAAAATCACAGAGCAGCTATCAAATTTCAAGATCTAAAACTATAAATGCTTTATTTGGTTCTGCAGTGATTTTCTCTTGCACAAATTGCTGTTATTGTCATGCTGGCAGCTAATTACTCAGCTCAATTTCAAAATCCTTAAAATTTCCTTTTGATCATCAAGCCAAGATATTCTCTATGGCAGTTTCTTAATTAAGGATACTTTGTTGAAACACAGCTATGCATGCTCAAGCATGCCATGCATGCAACTTGCAATTAACCAAAAAGAATTCAAAAAACCCCCCCAAAGAAAATGTCACAAATTATACCATCTTGTTTTGCTTGAATTTGTGTGTTTCATTCTGTATCCGCAATAAAAATCACTTAAATTTAGTTGAGAGCATCAAAATACGTATTGTGTTGTTTTATGTACATATATACATATATTTATGATTATTTTGCTTTTGGCATTGTTGTTAATATTCCATTACAATTCTATAAAACAACGGCGGAAGATATTATGCATAAATATGTATGTGTGTATGTATGAGTCACATCAACGCATACATTCACATTAGTGCCACAATTCGTTAAACAAGATGTGACAGCTGTTGCAACATGTCCTTTCAACTGACCACGTTTGTATGCTTCATTTTTATGGGGAAAATGCTGTCTCTATTTTCTTTTTTTCCTCTTCGTTTTTTTTTTTTATTTTTATTTTATGTGTTTATTTGTACCCTTCTTTTTTCAACTTTTAGACCACAGAGAAAATAAAAAATAAAAAAAATTAAAAATACAAAAAATATATTTTTGTTGCTAAAAGCGACATCTGTGTTTTGTTTCGTACGAAATTCGTTGCTTTATTTTTATTTTCAATAAAAGTACGTGCGTTTTTTACAAACCAAACGAATCCAAAAATCCTTTTGAAAATTATACAAATGTTTGTTTGTGCTGCTGCCGGTTGCTCAGAGAAAAAGGGAATGTGACATTTAATACATGTTGAACAAATGTCTGTATGTATGTATGCATGTGAGCCTGATGGTTTGTTAGATTGCATACTGATTTGTTGCTTTTGTGCAACAAACTGACGACACATGTTATTTGCCAACTCAGCACACAAACAGACACATTTCGACACAAATAGTTTTGCGTTCGCAAGCACAGGCACAAACAGCAAATAGCACACACACACATAAATTTAGATACAAACATTGACAAATCCAAACAAAAAAGGCCATCTGATTTTAAGATGTTGTTTTTGCCATTTTCTCTAAGCTGCGGTCGCATTTTGGGGCCTTCTCTTTATTACATTCTCAAGTCTACTTGGAAGTCCTTGCGGAGGGATCTTCTCCTTATTACCAGGAGTTTCCCCCACCTCTGTGAAAGTAATTCAATTGAAATCGGCCCCATCTAGAAGTCAAATAAAGCCAGCATATACATCTACATAAGACCGTCTTGTCCTGTACAAGCTGCCAGCTATCTGTCTGAGCTAAGCAAGCCAATATGCTTAGTATCAAGTCACATCTACGATCCTCTACAATCGTAAAATATGCTTATTGGGGCCCCAACATTAGGCCCTGATTTACAACTTGTGTTGTACTTCATTTGTTTGGTTGTGGCAGTACGCTTGTTTGTTAATGTCAGTTTAAATGTATCTGCTGTATTGTCAGGCTAATGCTGTTCTATTACTCTAAAACTCGTTTTGTATTCACATGACATTTGCGTTGTGTTTTTCTACTTTTTCGTTACAGTTTTATTTATAGTTCTTTGTTGTTTTAATATATTAAGTTTTTCCATAAAGACAAAGCTGAGAAAGGTTTCATACGACAAACAACATTGATTTAAGGATTTAAGTTGAAGAAAATGGCGAAAAGACTGAAAACTTTTTGAGGGAAAAGCGAAAAAAAAAATAAAAACTAATATACATTGAAAATATCTTTCCAAAACTGAGGCTATTTAGGAAACAAAGTGCTTCATCAACAACAATCAAATCAGCTTACAACCCACATCGCACGTGCAATTGCGTGTTTAAATGCTGCGTGAAATTCTAAATCAGGACACATAATTTGCACTTTGGATATCTTTAGAAGTGCAAGTGCAGGAAGGGATATTACATTTTACGGTTTCGATGCCATTTCTAGTTCCATATCGACGCTCTTGGAGAGCCAAGAGCGTCACTGTGCGAACAGTGAAATTGTTGATTCTGGTGATTTTAATGTTCTCCAGAACTCGTCCTGGCTGCGGAATTTCAGTCATACAACTCCATAAAGTATTTACTGCTCACAATCACCTAGTAAATTAATAAATTGACCAACGTATGTGCAGTGCATTGGTGAACACCGATTAAACACCCTCAACTTCTCTTCGACTTCAGATGCCCAAAAATATGTAGCCAACTGTTGCCTCCTTTTCGATCTCAGAATTTTGTAATGTTTTCAAAACAGCTTGGAATTGTTTTCATTTTTATAGCCATATGAACACAACTACATGAACAGCGTCTTCGCGCTCAATATGTCATTGCTCCCGGGAGATCTCCACCCGGGGACAAATAATGCATCTTACTGATCCTATCTAGATTGATGCTGTGTCAGATGCGGTGCAGGCTGCTTTGATTTTCTGATCTTGGTGACCAAAAGCTGAAATCCTCTAAAGGAGAACAATTCAGCAGTATTGGGATCGGAGGATGACTACTTTCTGATCACAGTTTGAGGTTCCTGCCTTGGCTGAACCGCACGGGCTGTGGTTGCTGCCAAAAATTGTATCGGTAGGGAAACATTCGTAATCGCTGCTCATACAGCTTTCGTACGTATGGTCGGGGGTCCAAATCCACTAATAGTATTGTTGCCATGCAAAATATGCTAATGGAATAGTGGGATCATCAGGGTTGGCTAAATGGCTGATGTTACTTGGTATTTCGGGCTATCAACCGTAGTCGTGATCCCAATACAGTACAGAGCATTGTACTGCATTATAGTTTAGTTGTAAGAACACAATTAGCAGCAAACTTGAATTTCACAACAAATCTGCTTTTCCCGTTTATTTTAAAACATGTCACTTACTCAAGTAACCCTGAATAAATAATGTTCGCCTCTTTTAGAATTAAAGTTTAATATTGAAACTGCTGTTACTACTTAAACTCCAAAAGGTAATGAATGATGGCACAAATTGCCTCTTTTTGCTCTCCTCTTAGTTTAAGGTAAATAGAAAAGGGAAAAAACACATTTTCGTCATTTTGTGTTATCAAATAAAAGCCATGAGAAAAAAACTGATGGTTCATTAAATCTCTTCATTTCTTAACAAATTAGCTAAAAGAAATCCTTTTGGCAAATAATTGTACTTCATCATTCTGTGCAAATACTCTCTAATAATCACTCCATTACGACAATTTCAATATTTAAGTGTGAGCTGGAAGTAACAATGAAGTGTAACACAGCAAAAGGATGTGTAATTTGTAGACAAACACTCACGCAAGGACACTGACTGACACATCCTTTTAGGGCAAACTTAACAAACGAATCGTTAACGAAACGAGGAAATGACAGTGTCAATTGTTAAAATGGTCATGTACCATTGTCAGTGGAGAGCAAATGGAAGAAAGCAGTAAAAATATTAAAAATCGTTTTTATTCACTGAAACTGATTTAACCCTTGTCAGAAAGCAGAAAAGAACAAGGGTTATGATCTCTTCTTGGGTCTTATTTTGCAAAGAGGCATACATTTTTAATTATAATCAATTCTTTAGGACGTAATTAAAGAAAATAACTTTTAGGAAAAAAACAAGAACGTGCTTTTTAGCCCGATTATTGACCAAAGGCGTATTGTGAGAATTTTGATTTTTTTTATGCCTTTACGGGGTTAATTGGAAAAACTGCTGCAACACCTTTGCAACATCTTAAGCCGACCCGTACAATTTTTAAAACAAATTTTTATTTCTTTTATTTCCCCAGCTCTTCTCGCCATTCTCCCTTTTGCCAACGAAAACTCAATAGCAATTTCAATCAACGTTTAAGTGGGTTTTATTTTTAACTTGAAAAGCCATTGTGTTTAACTGAAAAACTGCCAAAACAAAATGAAGCCACCCTCTTATTATTCAAATCTTTTATTTATCGGGCGAAAACATTCGCATAGTTTTTTCCAGTTTCTTAAAAGACAAGAAATTTTCCAATGTTAAAGTAAAAGCGTGTACATTTTATTTCAATGAGAAATCATATTTTGAATATCATGAGTTTATGATACACATACTTATTTATTTGCATTGAAATGATATTTCAGTTCTTTTTGCATGTTCATGTATAAGCATTATATTTCTGAGAACTATGATTTCTACAAAACAATTGCTCAACCATAAACGAATTGATTTGCAACAGCTTTTACTTGTTTAACAATGAAAACAACACAAGAATCTCTTATCTCTTGGACACTCGCACACACACACACACACACACACACACACACACACACACGAAGCACACACAGCACAAGAGCAGCCGTTATTGCTTGTGCAAAAAGAAGTCCCTACAATAAACAACTGTTTAACATATCCTCACTTGTATGGAACATTTCCAGTACAAGGAGTAGCAGATGGAAGCAACGTCTGTCTGTGTGGTTATGTAAATGTTGATTTGCCAGTTCCTAATGGTATGATAATGATGTGCTGAAAGGCTCTCCAATACTTTCAGCATTAATTCTCATACTATTACATGTGAGGTATTCTCTATTATGGAAGCATTTTCTATAGCATACTGCTAATTGCTTGATCGATTATACAAACCACTAGAATTAATTTAAAACTCGCACTCAAGCGTGATTTTCTCTTACAGCACATTTCTAGCTTTTGCAGGCAGTGACTGCAATCACTACTTGCAATCTCTCAGATTGTGGATTTATATTAAAATCCTTCTCTACGTGAAAGTCTTCGGCTTTTTCGACAAAAATTTATATTTCCCAAATTTCAGACATAATATTCCGCAGATCTTATTAGTTATTTTTAAGGAGCAAAACACATGTATAGAAATATTACTCATCTCTAATACACATGTATGTACATATATTTTCGCCATTCTTCATTCGCCTGTTTCTTCATTCATTTAGTAAGAATACGTATGAGTTTTAATTGCTAACAGTTTATGTGTGACGTTCATTACGTATACGTAGGAGTGATCCTTTTCAAACAAAAGTATTTAAACAAAATAACTAAAGAAAGTGTATGTGGACATTTTGAGTGAAAAGTGCAAAATATAATAATGATATTAATTATTTTTAAAACAGAAGTAATAGACATCCCTGATCTTAATACATTCAACATAATGAACCTCTTTTTACATTTCTGACGGAGCATTCTGTCCTCCGCACATTTTTGTTTCCAAAGTTTTGACACTCTATTAAAAGCTTTAGGGTCGCTTCTAGAACAAGAAAAATAAACTGAAAATACGCCAGAGTCCAGTGGGTATGATGGAATACTCTAGATGCCGAATAACAGCTTAGATTCAGTTGAAGTATGCATTGTTTTTGCAGCTAAAACTTGATATGGAATTATTCATATGTTTGCTAGGAAACATTGAAATTCTACTTTGGTCATAAACAGTCACTACGAAAGTACTTTGTAAACTTGCCACATTACATATGCATTACATTCTTGAGTGTAGGTAGCAAATAAAGGCAACCCAGTCAGTATGTTCTTTTTTAAAGATATTTGTAGTAGTAGTTTGGCACCGATAACTTATTGCACTGTACCGCAAATGTATAACTTTTCTAAAATCAACAGGTTCAATTTTCAGTGACTTTGTAGAAAATAGAAAATTTTGAATTTTAAATATAAAATTCCAATAAACATAGATTGTACATTGTCACCATTTTTTGTTGTCCAGTGAGCGCCTCGATTGATAAATATGCAGACCGCCCTACTAACACACCCGAGGCTGCAGGTTAGATTTCTATCGCACGTTCTACGTGTTCTTGCAGACAATCAAAAAGTTTCGCAGTTTAGTGCTTGTTTAAAAAAAATAAATAGGTCATAAGTGGCAAAAGCAGCAACAGAAATTTGTATAAAATGTAAAGTTTAAATTATTAAAAATACAGCTGCTAACAGCATGATGTCGATTTTAAGTTTGGTAGACTTTTAAACAGAGCAATCGTAACAAAATAATGTTTCCACTGTTTGTCAAACAATCATATAAATGATGGTTGGGTTACAGTATTTATTCCAACATACATACACAACAATGCCAACAAACAGTTTACATGATTCACATGAAATGCTCGAGAATGCCAAGTTAAGTATAAGAAGATAAATTTCAACACAATTGTATGCCCTTTGGTGATACATTTCCTGCAACTTGATGCAAAGAAATTCTAGACCTTAAATATTTTTATATAAATTTGAAAGCACTTCAGCGATACTTGGCAGTTGGATCTGAAGAGTGTCTGGCCACAGTTTTTCTGAGAAACTAAAGACTTTGACTATTGCTATCTTTGGGCGAGTAAAACCACATACAAAAACACCAATATAAAATTTATTTATCCAGCAAACAGCAGCTGAGTTTGTGAGTTATGTGATTTCAAATTTCGTGAGCTTAAAAATCAATAGAAAGTTCGCAGCAACAATATGAACATTTATACATTATTATTGTATAATAATAATAAAATGATGGAACTTCCGCAAATTATGGTCTTCAATGAACACATTATAATTTTATTCTTGGCGGTATAGAAGTATACAACTAGACGGAAATGAATGTGCTCGAACACATGTCTTACATTTCTATGGCCAATGTTTTTGTAAAACATTTCACCCTTGGCGTTACCGTTGTGTAGCGTGTAGGTGTATTTGTATATTTTCCAAAAAAAAATATTTTTCTACAAATATGCTGTTTATACCTAAAGCTAAATTCACCCATTTGTTGCCCAGACAATTTTTGTAGACAAAAACTTTTTTTTTATAATCAGTTGGAGCACTCTGCTAAAAAGCACTGAATTTAAAAAAAAAAAAACAAATTCCATCAAAACTTTGGATCTTTTTCGAATTTTTTGTAACATTGCCAGCAATATAGAATGCTGCTTTTTTGAAATAATGCTCAGTTCTAATTTTAGAAATCACTCGACTTGCAGAACAGGCCTGCTTGCCTCTTTCAAAAAAATAAATTTCAAACAACATACACATAAAAAACATTTTTTCTGTACGAAAACAGAAAATTTATGAATTCAGTTCCACAAATAATCAACGGCTTTCCAGAAAATGTTTTAGTGAAATATACAAATACCAGCTACACAACGGTAACTCCTCTCCAAATAAATCTTAAGAAAAACTTCTATCGCGCAGGGGAGACAGAAGATGAAATGTTTCATAAAACTACTGGCCATAAAGTTTCACTACATCTATTATAACGCAGCCTGAGGTAAATTTTGATCATTTTTGTGTTTAACTCGAAAATTTATCGCTATTCTGAGATTTTGAGTAGGTTTGAATATTGCTACTGAGCTTCAGTGAAATATACACTAGTGTACACTAATAATTTGCAGCCAACATTCTTACACAATATTTGATCGTCCCACTGTGTTCATATAAAAACTTAAGATTGCAATAAGCTCAACGAATAACTTGTATATACTCGTACTTACGTATGTATGAATTTTTAGCACATTTTCATGTTTTGCTTCACTCTGCTATAAATGTTGTATGGAGCAAAAGAAGAAGGAAAATCTTTTTCAACAACTACACCAATAAGTAGATAAACAAACAAATAAACAGTTGTTTATATTATTGGTCTATAGTTGATTTCAATATTGCACAAATATAAACAATTACCACCAGAACACACAAACTGAAGAAGGCGTCCAACAACTACAAATCGAAGCCACTGAAGCAGATACAAATCTATCAGACTAACTAACAATTTTTTTCTAACTTCACATAAAAGAAACACTTGAATCCTGTCCCACTCACATGAATCCTGTGGCAGAAGAAAAGCGAAGCAAAAATGATGAAAATCAAACAAATGAAGATTAAAAATATAAAATCGTATAAACAATTCAGCCACAAACTATTGAAAAACTTAATGCAAGTAGAAATTCGAAAACTTTGTATAAACTTTGTAAAAATATTATTATTAATTTGTGGCAAATGTAATATATACATACATACAGGCAAGTGGTATGGCGTTCGATGCAAGGAAACCCTGTCTTGTTTATTCTTAATTCTGTATAACAAGAGAAATATTTGCTAAAATTGAAGGTAAAATAGAAAAAAATGCTGTTTTCTATCCCACAATCAGTGTAACAATTGGAATAATATTTCTTACCCGAAGAGAAGAAGAGTAGATTTTACTTTAATTATTTATATCACTCTGAAATTTTCTTTTTATCGCAATAGCTATTAAATGTTAGAGCTCCCGTCTTATGAGAACATGTGCAGGATGTTTTTCACAAACGAACCAAGAATACAATTTTTCAGGATTTTCATGCAACAAACGCATGATATAGTAATAAAATATTCCCCCACATTCGAGGAGTCAACATCGACGTTACATCAAGTAGTCATAAACCTTGACATCTAAGTATTATTATTATTTTTTTAATAATAAATAATTTCCTTTAAGCGCACACAAGCATATGTACTTTTTCCACGCCAAAAAGATAATTAAATTTCAAACCTTTGAAAAAGTCTCTGACTTGTTGTCGAAATTGCCTGATTTGCTATTATCTTTTGCACAATATTTTTCTTAATAAAACAACTTCAATTGCTGTTTAGTAGACCAACAGTTGAACAGTGAATACAGTTGAATATAAAAATTAAAACATGTACATATAAGAAAAATAAACATCTATCTTATGTCGATTTCTTTTGGCGAAAAAGTATGCATTGATTTTGCTCTGTTCTCTTAAGATGTGAGTTGTAGTAACTAGCTCAGGGAGATTAAGACGAATGGAAAAGGGCGTCAATCTACAATGTCAACACAATATTGAAGAAATTGTACTCATCATAAGTAGAAAACTGACATTGGTAATTCATGTATATTTCATTTCATTTCGTGTTCTATTTTAATTATATTTCTTATATTTTTGCTCTGGAAAGTGCTTTCTTTATCTGCGGCAAGATACGAATTAGAATTTTACGAAAGTCTGGATCAGCAAGCATACAGCAATTGCTGCAATTAGAATGAATCGAAGAACAGACAATTGAAGCAGGAGAGTACATTTTAAATCAGGGCATTATTTTTGTACCAATTTAACATGATTTTTAAGCAAAACTTAGTCCAGTTAATTTGGCTTAGCAATTTATTTCTGTGTACAAAAATTCGTGTGTAGGCGAATAAAGATTTCAGAATAAAGGGATTGTCGTGCATAAAAATTCAACACAAGCCAACAAGATTTATGTTTTTAAGCAAAACAAGCTGTTTGACTTACACTCATTGTCGTGAAAATTGCAATTGATCTTTTAGGTTGAATATAATTTTCAATAGGGTAACCTTGCTTTCCAGCTTGTCAAATTATTTTACCATCTATTACAAGTGATACCTGGTATTATGAGCCTAATAAGGACATGTCCAACAAAAATCATTTTGTTGAATTTTTTTCTAAATAAAATTTACTGAACAACTTTTGTAAATGGACTTGATTATTCTCAATATGCTCGCAGTACATGAAGAGGCATGACACTTTTACTTGTTTATTTTGCAATTTTATTACAGCTGCTTGAAATTATCTGATTCAGCCATATTTTAAACGATACACCACAAATAATCCAGCTGTAGCGATTGCACTGCATTTTAATGTTAATAAAATCATAAAATAATCATTTCGAGTTAAATTATAATTTCCCTTTAACTGCCCGGCAACGACAAAACAAAGCGAACAAATGAAAAAAAAAACTGGATAGCAGAACATTATTTAAACCCACTTAGCAATAAATTTGTAATTAACACAAAAAGAGCCATCAAAAAACGTACACGTATACACTCCACCAGCAAGTAACCCAACTCTGAATTGTTGCTTTAATGGCAGGACACAACTTGAACACCGCTTTGTGGCGCTCATAATTAGCAGAAAATCGACCGCAAAAAAAATTAGAAAGAACCCCTCTCAAACAGAATTTCATTTTGTTAATAAGTTTCGTTGGAAATTCTCATCCAGAGACAACAAACACCATCATTGTTCTTTTTTTTTTGCGGCAGTATTAGTGCTCGTACATAATTATTATTGTCAAACCATTTCAACCAGGTAATAAAGTTAATGACAAAAAATCGCAACAAAAAAAAAACACAAATGCCAAAGGAAAAATCATAAAAGATTCACGGAAAATAGCTCGCATTAAACAAAAGTATTTCTTGAAAACAAAACTTGAGGCAGAAACAAAAATAATGCTGAGTAGTTGTTATTTTGTAACCATTCATAAATATTTTATGGTTAAAGATTTAAAAGAGGCAGATTGTTGAAACTTTTATAATAATTTTCTTTTCAGTTATTGAAGAAGATGCTGCTGATGTTTTTAAGTGACAAATTAATTTTTTAATTAAGAGTCACTTGGAGCAGAAATATCACACCATTTTTTGTCTTTGGCTCAAGCCTTAATGCATACGAACCTGCCGTTGATGAATATGAATAATCATAATTATCCTCCAAATTTCAATTCATATTTGCTTTATGTAAGCAGACAGTTTTTGCTGAAAGCAAAAACGTATTTACTTAATCTACGGAAGAAAAAAATGAGATATTTAACCCCTGGTGGGAGTTGGAAAAAAAATTGTGACAGGAAAAAATTAACTCAAACTAGAGGCGGTTAAGTATTGAGTATTAGGGTACCGAGTAATGAATACTTCAGATTTCTTTTGGATATTCAGAAGCAGTTTTTCAATATTTTGAGAATTACACTTTTTATAGACTTTTAACAGAAAATGCAAATCGCAGTACAACTCTATTTGAAAATTAGCTCCCAGCAATGTTGCAAAATTTTTTTAAATAAGCATAAGCTGTCAAACTAAAGGAGATCATTAAAGAAAAAATAATGTGTTAGTTTGCTTAAAGAAAAAAAAAACTACTTTTGATCTACACACATGTGTACATATTTCATCCCCCGGCGGCACATAATGCATCTCGCTACTCCTGTCCAGCTTGGTGCTGTGTCACTGGGGAGAATGCGGTGCAGAATTCTTGGTAACCAGCATTCTTAGGTAGGTCCTGACGGGTTGTGGCGTGACCTGAGGGACCTGCTGAAACTCTCCACTGAAGAGCAATTCGGCAGAATGGGGATAGTGCTGCCAAGCAGTATGACCGGCTGTTCAGGGGCGGTGGTACAAAGTCAGAATTGTTCCACGTGGTTTGATCCATCGTCAGGTTAGGGCTTTTAGCCAGGCAATGACGTAAATCACTCCATATTTGTACATATTTCAGATATAAATGCATGTATGTCTGCGCATATGAGAAAAAAACCACCTGCTGCTTAAATATCCAAAAACCCCTTGAAAACATGAAGTAGCATGGAGTGATGAAAAGTAGTAGAATTCAGCAGCACTAATGCTACATCTCCCCTGTTAATGGGTTAATTTTCACCTCCTCAACTTTTTATTTGCATTTTTAACCTAAATTTCTCTCCTTTTTCTTCCACAGCAAAGCTTTAACAAAAGCAACCCCCTCAGCTGCAAAAAAAATCCACCAAAGAAATGAGGCTAAGACTTACTTATGAATTATAAGAAAAGGAAATATTTGTTTTGTAGTTTTTCACAGAAAAGTTTTCCTAAAGAGTTTTGCCTTACCAACTGTATGTCTTGCCGCGTTGTGAGAGCGCAACAGCAAGCTCGTCAACCAGGCCTAAAAATGTATAAGTGTGAGCAGACGTGCCAGCCAATAGGCGGTTGTACAAGAGCGAGTGTATGAAAAGAATTATGGTAAAATCAAGACTGTTATTTAAATGAAACATTTCCCTATTTCAACGTTTCAACCATGATAAAAAGTTTTTCCTCTAAGCCGCAAGAAAACCCCACTATGGGGGAGAAGTAAAACGAAAGAGAGTGGGAAAAATTATATTGTATAAGATAAGTTGTTTTTTCTCCATTCTTTTGTGAAAGGAAAAGTTTTCCTGCACTTCTTCAGGTTTTTATTTGTAGTTTTTTTTTAGCAACACAAATATATGAAATGACATGTTTTTCTTCATTTCAAAAGGTGCAGAATGGAATAAATACATTTTAAGCATAAACATAAACATAATGAAATTTCCATAATTGATTCCACTCACCTTAAAAGTAGTTAAAATAAAAGAAACTGAAAACAATCAGTTTCTTTGTAAGAATCTTAAATTCAAATCGACATTAAATCGAATTCAGTATTACTTATTATTGCAGAACATATAAAAAAAACTACGAATATTAAGGTTGTTTTTGAATATTTCCTAGCATTTCTATATACCAACATTTCAAGGGTAGTAACCCACTCGTTAATGGGCAATCGAATGAGTTTTACGCAACTAAGACATTAATTGAGCTCAATATATTTTGCCAAAGTGCAATTATTTAATAAAACAATTAGTAAATACTGCTCCATAAATTGATCAGAACTCACTGAATACACTTCTTTGCAACAGAAGAAAGAAAAAGAGAAAGAGAGAGAGAGAGAATGTAAATGCTGAACATGCACAACAATAATGGCGTTTTGAAAATTGAACTTTTTACAAATTGCAAAATTCATAGAATACCCGAGAGCAAAAATTGGCGAAAAATTTGCAAAAACCTGTTTTAAGCCTGTTGTGGCTAAATTGTTTACACTTGTAACTTGCTTGCACATTTTCGTGCTGCATCTCTCTGTTGTACTCTGCAACTATTTAGATTTTTTAAAATACTACTATTCGGAAATTTTTGCACTATGCGAGCTTTTCCGGAGCCGTCTGCAACGACAGGCTCAAAAGTATTTTGTTTGGCCTCTGGAAATTATCCTTTAGGAGATGTTCAGCAGTGACACTGAACACAATTAATCAAAAAAGATATCAGAAAAGGTGGAAAGGTACAAAGGTACAAAGGTAATAATATGGATTGAAAATATATTTTGTTTATTTACTTTTAAGTAATGCTATTTCTTTTTATGAAGACTGAAGCTAAAGCTTAATCGCAATAGCACCAACTGCTAATTGAGTAAATTAGTTGTCATGTATGAACGAAAAATGAGAGAACGTAATTTAAAGTTTAAATACTCAAAGTTTAATTTTACATATTTGTACTGAAAACAACAAAAATTATTAGAAAATTGTTGTTGTTTGCAATAGAAGTATGCTAAAGAAAACTTCGTTCTCATTTGGTTTCCATTAGTTTCTTTAGAAATATTTCAGTACTTTCTCAAAAGTTTTCAAATCTACCCACCAACTGGTAGGCGACAGCAAAATGCCGACACATAGACATAAGAGAAAACAAATTGCCAGCTCATTAATTTTCTGTATATGTCTTAGGTTTTTTTTTTAGAAATTCTTGCAATTACTGCAACCACTAATTAAAATATCTTTCTTCCTTAGTTCCTCCCATGCTGTTGATACCACATCAATTGGTGGGTGCCCCTGAAGGTTTCAATGTAACAATCGAATGCTTCACCGAAGCTCATCCCACTTCGCTGAACTATTGGACCCGAGGCGAGGGTCCCATAATACACGATTCAAGCAAATACAAGTAAGTCAAAGAAACACCTTTTCTCACACGAAAAGAAGAAAAAAGTTGAAAAGGATTTTTAAATTAAGAAAAAGCAAAATATTTCCATTAAAATAATGTCCATTTTGCAGAGTTGAAGCCAGCATTGGTGTGCCTGTTTACAAAACACACATGAAATTGACCATTTTGAGTGTGGGCAGCGGTGATGATGGCATTTATAAATGCGTCGCGAAAAATCCTCGCGGTGAAACGGATGGCATAATAAGACTTTATGGTAAGAATATTGAGTGTTTTTCATGTTTTGCTTAACAGAAAAATCGTATTATTGAACAAAAACCACCCAAAACTGTTCTGGGAAAGAGCAATAACGTTGTTTCTTGAACTTATGGCTGTGGTAAAGGTATTTTTCAATTGAATTTTTCAATCATATTTAAAATATCAGCAGTCATATGCCCGCACTATTAAATTATAGCTGACTAACTTTATGCAAACAGTGGCTAACAAAATTGGGTCTGTTCTGCAGAGCATATGCTTTTAAATTACGTGATTTTTAATCTCAAAAGAAACACTACTTCAGTAAGATAAAATTCTACATTATTAGTGAAGACTGGAATTTAAGCAAATTAGCTTTAGAAAAAACATTAAAGGTCAGCATAAGGTCAAGGGGCAAGGAGGCATTACCTCTAATATCGAATGAAATATGGAATAAAAAAAAAATGAGCAACAAACTTCCAGCACAAGCGACGGAGCTCGTTCGATCATATATGCGAAGACTTAACCCCAGTTTTGTTTCAGTTCACTAATGGCTTTAATTTATATTTTATGTTTTTTTTTAGTGGTTTCACCCAATCTACTCGTCGCATGAGTCTGTGAAATATAACCGCCACAATTAATATCAACTTGTAATGTATCAAACGAGAGCAGTTGCATATTAAAATGAATAAAATATCTCCAACCACTGAAGCTTGAGAATCATAAATTTTTAATGGTTGTTTTTTTATACGCAACGATTGAGGATGCTTCTCTATTCAGTTTGCACAGATCACTCCGTACATTGAAAACGTCGTTTTACTTCGAAGAATAAACTTTTTTTTTAACTAACTACAAATTCAAACATGAGTGCATAAATCTTCTATTTTGAACCACAGCATTCTATGGGACGTGTGCACACAAAATGACGCTAAACAGCAATGACCACTAAAATGTTTTACAAATTAAATGCCAAACTAAAACTAGAGCTTCAAAATAATATATTTACAAATGATTTCAGTGTTCAACTTTAAAGCTCAAAACAAACGGGCTTGCACAGTCAGAAGGGGCAAATACCAACTCAAACTTATTTTCCCTCAAAGGCAAACAAGCAAACAAATACAGACATCTCAACACACTGACAAACTCCAAAATGAAAAGGGATCAAATGCATTTAAGTTCAAGCTGTAGTGTAATATTTAGTTGTATGCAAACGCTACAGTAGCTGTTAGTGATACGATTAAAGCTGTAGAGTTTGCACCAATATCTGCAAACTTTCACATACGCACACAAGCACTGGAAGATATTTGCCCTGAAGGAAAAGTAAAAACACCCAAAAATATTTCCACATGTTGGTCGCGTTTTGTGGATTTTAATGAAATTCATGAAATTGTTGTCATAAATAATTAAATTGAGCAGTTGCACACAAAACAGCATACAGGCATATTAACCGCACACACACACACGCGCGCGAGAGCACGCCTTCAATATAGGCAACACAAAAACGCATATAAATATGCATGTGTTTACACAGACAGGTATGGCAAAGCATGCACATGCATGTTTCAAATAGAAATGCATGGACTGAGACCAATGAAGCTTGAAGAAATTACAACTTTCAGCAATAACAGAAAATATTTTAAATCATTGAAGCACTTAACCTAAAAAAATTGTTATTCCTTAAAATTGATTTTCTTAAAATTACATACATATATAAATTTCGCTACTCTCTCTTGCGGCAATTGTGTAGAAATATA
Organism: Sturmia bella; assembly: GCA_963662145.1. NCBI lineage: Eukaryota > Metazoa > Arthropoda > Insecta > Diptera > Tachinidae > Sturmia > Sturmia bella. Next base: position 68,339,618 of record OY759171.1, on the reverse strand, counting down.
CTAAGAGCTTAGACGTCTTTTCTGTGTTTAAGTTTTAGGCATGTTTATATACCGCCGATATTTCGCTCAAACATTCTATTTGTTATCCTATGAATTATATTTCGACGAGTTGGCTGGCACCAACGAAATGTCAACGGCCTATGGATATACTAACACCCATATTTATAAAAACTATTGAAGGTTTATTACACATTTATTTGACATATATTCCGTAGAAATACGTCAAGTAAGAGCTTAATAAACTTACAATAATTATTATGAATATGGCCCTAAAAGTCTAAAACCAGAAAACAGCTATAGACTTTTTGGTTTTATTTTTTTTTATTTTTCTTTTGCTTTAATAAAATGTTAGGTTAAATTAGTTTGATTGGAGGGATATGTTTGCCCGTATCGTGGGACATGGATTTATTTTATAGCAAATAGTAAACTATTACTTGCGTAATTATTTACTTTATTTCATATATATTTCTCTTCTGCAAGCTTGAGGTCGTCTCTTTTTATGTTTTATATTCTTGCAACTATTTTTGCTCTGCTCCGGATAGCTTACATAACTATACATATAATTAGGTAAAACTACTTTATCCGCTGAAATCTGCAGTGTAATAAGTTCTGAGCTAAAGAACTAATAGAATATAAAATAGGAAACCAGATCAAAAAATTATGGCAGTTTTGTGTTTCTTTTTTAGCCCACCAGTAGTATAGCAAAACTTCTTCTTGTGCCAGCCAAGACATTGAAAATTTTTCTAACATTTTACTTCACATTACACTAACTTTAAATAATTACTGAGAACAAAGCCTTTGGTCAGAATTTAAACAGCTCTGAGAGCCATCAACTGATTTTCAAAATTAAGTAGAAAGTCGTGGGCACCAGATTAGCTCCATGAAATATTTTGAGACAAAGTGTCTTTCTAACTGGAAGTTGAGTTATTTGAGAGAATCATTCTTTTCCAAATAAAAACTTTAAAAAACATACAAATATTTTGATGAAAGCCGCCATCCCACAGTTAATGAGTTTCTCCGGTCTAAGACAATTTTACGTTTTTATATCATTCGAACTGAACCACGTCCTTAGAGCTGCATGTCGATGTGCGAAAACCAGGCATGACTGAATATTATTAACTATTATTTTAGCTCTTGGTGTTTGTACTACTGCTGTGGCTGCCTCTAAAGAAGTTGTCTCTATATCAGTTGCTTTAACTAAAATTGCTGCTTGCAGCTTCAGAAGTTGATGTCGGCTGGCTGCCGCCTACTTTAGCCCCATTACAAAAACAACATAATAAAAATGTGCAAAAATATGAAACCAACTCATCTTCCATTTACTCACTGCCAAGAGAAAAAAAAAACGAAATAAAAACAAATTTTCCAAATTGGATTTTCAAACCATATCTCTATGTCAGTCTGTCTCCCTGTTTGTCTGTCTGTCTGTCTGTTCAGTTCGGTTGCTCTTTCCTTGCATACACGCACATGCATGTCTGTGCATCCATCTATATATGGCTGATTTTTTTCTGGCTGTGTCTCTTCACATATTAGACATTTGCATCAGTGTGCAACATGTTGGTTATAATGGATTCCGTAATTGTATTTTAAATGCAATTTACTAAATCTGCTAACTTGTTTTTTATTTTCTTTGGAAAAGTTTTTTAATTCAGCCACGAGTTGAAAAAAACAGCAACAAACAGTCTTAATTCGTCTTATGAGTATAATTTTAATAACAATTATCACAGCAGCAGCAGCAGCAAAAGCAATTCAGATTTAAAATTGATTTGAACGGTGAGTTCATGAAAAATTTAGGAGAACTATTCGAGGGGTATGTTTTGTCCATATAGTTTGATATACATTTAAGCCAGTGTAGGCTTTCAAAGGATTTTTAACTCAATTATGCATGCAGAATGACAATGAACGAATTTCTTTGTAAGGGCAAACACACTTCAGTTTCTAAAAATACCTCGACCCAAAATACAGTGAGGAAGAAAATTTTTTTTCAAATTATTGTTGGTAAGGAAACGGTACAAGTAGTTTTACTGCATGAGTATTGAACAATCTGTTGATAAAGCTTTATTTACACGACATAGATATCATCCACCAGGCGTTATGCCAATATGACTGTTGTCATATTGTCTTTAACTTAAGAAGTACCCACCCTGTTGGTGCAGAGCTTTTTTTAAATACTCCAGTGCTATCTATCTCGAAATTACTAGAAAGCTCTAAAGCCACATAAATAACTATAAAGGCAGCTTATGTAACCACCTGGTGCAACTTTGTTGACTCAATATTGGCTTAAAGTGTATTAATAATTGTTCAAGCAGGCCACATTAATTAAATTGTAAAGTAAAGTATATTTGCTAAATTGTCTGCGTATGATGATTACAGCACTAAAAATACATAAATTTGCAATACTATTTTGGATAACAGGCAGCAAAAAGAAAGCATAGAATGTTGTCAAGCCCAAAAAGCAGCAATTTTACATATTAACTTTATGCTATAGTAAGTACTTCGGGAAGAGCTCAACATTAAACTAAAACAAGGATCAAAACGCTTCTGGACAAGATATTCAGTTACCTTGACTACAACTCATTCAGCATGATATTTGCCTACAATAGCTGAACAAAATGATACCACTTTTTGAGTACTACACTACTCTACGGTTAAACACAATGGCAGGGTCGTCTGGCCAGGTAACTTGCAACCTAATTTGGGCATGTACGTTAAATAAAACATGCAATAAATTTGCTTAGTAATCTAACTGACTCTTAAACGACCATCCTTACAGTCGTAGACAAAAGTTCACACGCACACCAACACACAGACACGAATTCACTGTGATGTAAACAAATTAAAATTTACTAAAGTATCCAGCTGCAGACACAAGTTCATGCCTTTAATCCATTTTATTTTGTGTTGTTCACGGACAAGAACACAAATAGACTCTTTACCGCACAAAGAGTGCAACGGGCACAATCAACTAGATGTTGGTGAGAGAATAACAAATATATTCGAATCCACACAAAAACACCGTGATATAATTGAAATTTGGTAAATAAATTGGACAGCCAGTAAAGAAGAGCTCTTTTAATAAGACGGCCAAGTAATTCTGCTTTAAAAAAACAAAATGCCTGAGTACAAAGCAATTTAAGTGCTGATGATCATCGTGGTGGAAGTGAAACAGCCATGTTCCTCAGCCAATAAGCCTTAAATTATACTTTTCTTATCTTTTTTTTTAAACATTGATCATTACAATCTTTCTCAATTCTATGAAAGCCAAATCGAACTAAATCCCGACAAACTAATTAACCATTGTGAAACATATGGATCGACTAGAAAGTTAAATTAGTCGGTATTTTCCTTTTCTTTTAATTTCTTATGGAAATCTGAATTTAATATAAAAGCAAATTTACATATTAGTTTTAAATTTGCACAAAAACTTTCAAGTGAATAAGAAAACAAGTTAAGAAATAAATCCCTTAGAATTTCTTTTTTGTCGCTTACGTTCATTTTACGCTTGGACTTCGAAACGTTGTCTGAAGTAGAAGAAAAGGGAAGAAATAAAAGTGTTTTGAAAGTGATCGTTGACTTATTGTTGCTGTTTTTGTTTTCATTATTGTTGCTATTGTTTTCATACTTGTTTTTAGTTTCCTCTAAAACGACCATTTTTTCATTATTATTTTTGCAGCATGAACAGCAACATGCCCATGGCATTTATTTGCAGGCACAAGGAAATTACGAACTTAAGCTTGTGTGCGTATGAAGAAGTAGTTTGATTATGCATCTTTTCTCATTTTAACCGGACTGTTGTTTTCAAGATGGGTTTTGGGCCGATTTTGTTGAAACGATTAATTGCTGGCGGCAAAGGAAAGTCGGTATTTAATCAACAAATGCAAAAGCAACATTGCCGCTCAATTCTTAAGAAAAATAAGAGGAATCGTTCCTTATATGCAGAAAAAATATTATTTTTTTGAAGAATTTTTTAGATGACCGCCATGGCGTTGGCAGGTCGTTATTTGAACTGGCGCCTAAAACCACGAATTATTGTAGGCTTAAGCCAGGCATGTTCAACAAACAAATCAAACTGTTAACCAATGACTTCCTGAGATGGTTGAGGTCAGTAGTTCTTAAAAGCCTTTTACTGGCAAATCTTGGCCAAAATATTAAAAGCGTTCAAAAGCTGATTTGCTAATTTGGCATATCTGCAGTTTCAGAATTTTCAAAACCGTCAAAATTTAGTTCTTGACTAGTAAAAACAAAATATCACTGAAAACTTAAAAATGATGGAAAAGAATCTCGATCCATAGAAATCATCAAAACTTCAGCCCATACGTTGACCGGTAAAACTCACTTGTATTTGTGGTGTAAACACAAAAGGAACTAAAAACCAGTTTCAATTAACAAAAACATGCTAAACTAATTTAGTCCCTTGAAAATCATCATGCAAACCATCACCAAACTTATGATATCAATCACTCGAAATAGTTAAAATGTCAAAACGATTAATTTTATTTCAGTCCACTGTAATCTGAATCTTCGTAAAAAGTTAAAAAAAATTAAACCAAATTTTAAGGAAAATAAATATATAAATATATAAATATATATGTATAAAAACACACCTGTTTATATGAAAGTATGCAGGTATATTTAGTCTGTTGCAATAACATTAGATTTTTGTAACAACTTTATGGTCTAATATGCCAGTTAATTGAATAAATTAATAAGTTAATAAAGTCAATGAAAAATCAAAAATTAATTGATAATGAGTTTTAGATTTCTTGTTCGTTAAAAAAAATAAACAATTGAATCAATGAAGAGCTTAATTATATTCCCATTCTACATCGAATAAAGGGATTAGGCAAAAACACTGATGATACATCGAATTTGTAAATAAAATACCTTTGGCAAATTAATTCAGCAAATCCACAATTGTATTGTAGAGTAAAAACATCCTAGTTAACAATATAGATTTAAAAAAGCTGACAATTATTTTATTTGCTATTAAATTTGAAAAAAAAACGTTTGTTTTTTTTTGTTAGTTAGAACTAGAAAATATTAAAAAAAAAATATTGAACTGGAACGCTTTAAGGTTACTTTAATATTTATTGTCACATGAACAAAACAAAAAACAGATTCACAATTTTGCTACAACAACTGAAAAGGGAAACCATCGGAAACTGTAACAGCCAAATTAATGCACGCACTTTTCTCATTTACCATTTATGTACAAACATTCGTGCCCGCAGAGAATCACGATTTTTGTTTAAAAAACAAACATTATCATAAACAAAGATAAAGCGGTTATTTGAATGTGTTTGCATGTAAAACATACCTACATCCATAAGTGTTTATGTTTTCCCTACAGCAAAATGTTTAACTAGTTACGTTTTGCAACGAGAGTGTACAATACTGAGGCAAGGCCTGAACCATCGACTGGAATTATGAAATTCAGTGCATTCCAATGGGTGTTGAGGAAAATTGTAGTGGTTTCCACTCAACTTTCCCAATTGTTCCCCAGCTAAGCTTTTAATTCTCCATCTATAACTAATGTTATATCATACAAAATTTAAGTCGAGCCTGAATATGAATTTTAAATGTAAAAACAAATATTTCGTCCTCACGCGGCGAATGCAAGTGTTGTAAAGAATACTAGTGTGGCAAGCAGTATATAATAAATTATTTCGATTTGTATGCACAAATCTGTAACTAGTCTAAGGCCAAAAGCAGCCAATATGTTTCAGCTTATGTGCTACTATTTTTATCTGCAGGGTTACTTTTTTGGCATGCCGACAAACCAGAGCAGTTAGAAAATGTGTGAGGGTGTCTGCAGTTGTGTATTATCACTTTTGATTTCCGTTTCTTCTTATTTATTTGTAAATACGATCCGATGTTATCTGTTATGAAATTAAACATACCGCTTGCTGCGGCATCAACGTTTTAATTGTCATTTATTATTGTTGTCTTAAAATGTTTTCTTTCCACCTCAAGGCTGTTTGATATCTTTGATAAAGTGTCAAAAATGGTTAAATATTCATTTAGCTCACTTTCCTAATTTTCTTCGGCTTACTTTCAAGTAGTATTCTCAGATTTCTTTGGAAAATATATTGCAAAATTAATGGGAATATCTCTAACACGATGCAGCGTATTCAAATGATTTTTATTTTACTTCAGAAGCATTTGGTTTGGTCTTACATTATTTTTCTTTTATTTAAAATGTTGCTCAAACATATTTTCAATGCAAATAAAAATATGTTTCTGAGTATTAGTATCGCACACACGTAGTATTTTTATCCCATATTTAAGAGCATTTGAACACAGCTTTCAAATGTTTACCACACACATATCGTCGCATGAAATCGAAAAGTGAGCGGCAGACCTTTTTATTGTTTACAAAAAAACTTTTCTTCTAACTTGCTGATACAACGGGATCACTAAGAACCCACGGGAGCTGGCTTCAAGCTTACAGATCAACCTAAATTAATGCGTCAAGCGTGTTTTTGCTGTCCAAAGCACCAATTCCCATACCAGCAGCAACAAAATAAAAACGTTTTATATACATTTATATTAAATTACTTTTTCAGGCTCAAGTTCAAATCTTGTTTTGTCACTTTTAAATCAATATTAATTAAGCAAAGAAAAGTAAAATTGTAGTTGGACAACCGGCTGTTTCAGGGTAGCAAACACCCTTCATCAGCACTCTATGAAACTTGGACGTGTCAAATTACACAATTTTGGCACAGCCGCTTTAACCACTCGGCAACGAAAGCTCACGCAATTTCACTTCCTATTTACATACTTAACCAACATTAACCAAGGCAGTGATCTTTTTGCAGTCTGTTTTATGGATGATTTTTTGTCATCTCAGTAAATACTGAACTAGAAATATAGTTCATAAGCAGGAAGAAGCATAGAGTAGTGCTTGCGGATGTTTGTCTTGAATCTTTCTACGCTATAAGTGGCACGAAGAAAGTCGTATATTTCATAAATAAGAGTTCTGGTCCCATAAGGGTGAAATAAAACAATGCAAAACATCGCACAGTATGACGATGCTCCAGTGAGTGAGTCAACAAGAGTCTACATATCGAAGAGAAAGTTATGAAACTTGCTTTGAATGATATCTTTTCTAAGTCTCGCATTGCAAAAACTTTACATAAGCTCATAAGGTACAGTGATTCTCCCTTTTAAATTTTAGATGACGACATTTTGATTTCCTTTTTAATTCCATACACACGTACTGAGGTAACTCACTCCTGATTTGTGAGCAGGTACAAATCGCATGCCAAGTTCAAATGTGCCTCAACTCAAAATGTATTTAATTTTTTTATAAACTAAGCATAATGCTCTTGATTATAAAATTTATTGATTTGTTTTTAGCTAACTTTTTATTTAGGTCAACAATAATAATAAAACAGTTTTATTATTATTGTTGTCTGAAAAATGAAAATTTTTGTGTTGAGTCACTTCCCAATTGAGTCTGCGATATACTTGTAAGCCTGTACTTACATAAATTTTATTACTTTGTTATCAGCTTACACTTTATGGTACCAGTCCTTTGCTCCAGAGGCGTCATAACTTTACTTTAAGCAGGAAAATTCAAATGCGAATAGAATTTCTTCACTTTTATTGACTAATAATTTTAAACATAAAAGTTAAAATAAGATACACCATGTCTTTAATGAAAACTGCATTTAATTGTAAATCTAATTGCAATTAACTGAACCAATTTATACCAGTTTTCTAGAAAGATGCAAAATTCAGCCCAAAAAATATCAGCCAAAACAGAATCTACCTGGAAAATCCCAAACAAATTTGGACTATTTCGAGTTTTTATGGCGATACTTTTTAACTTTTATGAGCGTTGTATTACTTGTTCAGTATTTTTGCGCTGTACGAGTACAATATTTTGTGTCTTTTTCATTTTTTGTTTTTTTTTTTTGTTTTCCTGTGTACAAAATACAAAAGTGTTGGCAAAAAGTTTTCATTTATATCATTAAGTTTTCCAACAGTAGCAAATTTTCTCAGTATTTTCTTTTTCCTTTAAAATAAATGTTGTACGTTTACGGATTTTTAAAACTAACAAGTTCAACATTTATTGCATTGTGCAAACAAATCAAAGTTACCAGGATAAGAAAAAGACGTCAGCCAATGTCGGAATGAATTAAAAAAAAGAGTTCAGTTTTGTGGTAACTGCGATTTCTTTTGTACGTTATTTTCTTTAAAATAAATTCCTTGATTTCAGTTTAAGAGAAAAGTAAGTTGATCACGTAATTATAAAATGTAACGTGATATTTACTTTTGAAAATCTTCCTTGCTGTGCTTTCTGTTTTAGCCACCTCATCCAAAGACAAGTTAAATGAACTCATTGTGGCTTAAAATTTGAATTAACTGCCATCTCTATTCAATATTAGACAAATTAAGCGATATATCACATACCTATATTATTACAAAAGGGCAGAATTAAAATAGACATGGGACGAAAAGAAATGGAGTAAACTTCGTTAAAAAAAAAGTGAATCGGATGAGAGTAGGTAACAAGGAGAAAGCCATGGAGAAGTGAAGTCTGCAGAGAGGGAACACAAAGTTCGAAAACCTACAGAGGAGAGAGAAAATGCAACAAAGGAGAGATAAAAGGAAAGGAAAGAAAAGTAGAGAAATGAAAAAACGAAGAAGTAAGCATTCGTAGGGAAGAGAAAATAGAGAAGTGAAGAGAAGAGAGGAGAGAAGAGGAGAGGAGGGGAGAGGAGAGGAGAGGAGAGGAGAGGAGAGGAGAGGAGAGGAGAGGAGAGGAGAGGAGAGGAGAGGAGAAAGTAAAAGAAAATAAGATTAGATAAGAAAAAAAAAGTGAATAGAAGAGAAGTGCGCAACAGAGCAGCGTTGTCTAAATTTAAGCACAAACCATCTTTCACTTTGCTGCTGAAGTTGCTTTATAAAGACCAATTTGCTTGCAACGAAAACCTCAAATATTTTTTAATTTGAATATGTTAACTGCAAGTTTAACTGCCGATTTGTCTAAAACGTGCACGAATCCTTTTCTTGAATTTATATATAAAACTATAACAAAATACTAAATTTATTTTTTAACCACAAATGCAAGATGCAAAATTCACATGAATTTTTTAAGAAAACCGGCTGAAATTGCACATCGTAATTGTTCTGACATGATCTGTTAATTATACATCTTCCCACAAAACTATTTAGTGGTATATTTGCTGGTTCAAAACTAACAAGAGTAGCTTTTTAAAAAATATTATAGCGAAAATGATTCTCTTGTGAAGAAAACCTAAAAAAAGAAGCTAAATTTGTCGCTCGTGATTATCGCGGCAGTTCAACAAATACAAATCCTCAAGTAGACTCGAAGAGGATTGTCCCATCAGGCAGGTAATACAAACTACCAGTATGCGCTATTTATTTCAACAGATCTGTTGATTCTGAAGCATAAAGAGTGTCGATTATATAAGTTTTGATTTAGTGGCTTTTTTCCAAACAAAAGCAAAACTATAAATACATATAGAAAAACTTCTAGTATAATATTTTGTCCCAATTTTTTACGTGTTTTTGCTTTCTGTGGTCCATGGTTGAAAAACGAAAAAAGTTTTGTTGGTTTATTTGGACACGACTGCAGAAAATTCACTTCAAAAACAAAAACGAAACAAAAACACGTGCCCGTTCACCAACTGTCTTAACAGTTGGTGAACGGGCACGTGACTTCTTCTACAAACACTTTAATCCCACAGAAAATGCACATGGCCATTTAGAAAAGTTGGAAAAAGCAACATTAATAACGAGAATAGCTCGAAAAGTTTAGAAACAAAAAGGATGTTAGTTAAATTTCATAGGAAAAACGTGCACACGCTACTATCCTGTAGTGAAGCCATTTCGGTTGCGCTTCGTATAAAGGTGCCCAATTAAGACGTTATTGATTTCCTTTGAAAAGAAAAAAAAATGACGAAAAGGAAAACAAAAAAGCCAACAATAAATTAATGTCATTGTATCTCTAACTGTGCCAACGACGGACCACACAAGTTTGCAATCAGTTTTCATAAAAAAAAAAATAAACAAAACTTTTCTTTATATTTTGGGGTTATTTTCAAGTTGATGTTTGTTATATATTGGAGTGAGCCTGTATGTATGTAGATTGTTACTGCTAGCTGCCAGTTATAAAAAAGGACAAACAAATTAATGATGAATACAAGTTAATTGACTTTTCCCTGCGTAAGAACAAGTTATGTTTCTATTTCAAAAATGCCATAAACTAAAACTTGATTCTCACAACAAGGTTGAGCCGGAATTGAAATTGATAACAACTACAACCATGTATTACAAAATAATAAAAATTTGATTTCAAATTTTCAAAGACACAAATATTTTAACCCTAAAATAGGTAATGAGATTTCCAACACAAACTTGTTTTAGTTTTTGCTTCATTTGGGTTTAAGCTTTGTTGCAGCATTAAATTTTTAACCGTGCCCCAAATCAAAGTCTAAAATTATTATGTGCTTTTTTTTAGTTTAAAGCCATTTATAATGACTTGCTAAATTTGCCACACATTATTATATTAAATGTACAAACATATCTATGGCAGAGAGTTTTCCAAATGAATACATTGATTTCAAAATTGGTCATGTTTTCATATTAAACGCAATTAAATGCACTTCCCCCTCTCCAAATTCGTGATGCCAGTCCTTCCTGCACTCACTATTAAGGCCGATCGATAGTGAAACAAATATTCAGAAGAAATTAAACATTTTTATAATAAAAAAAAAACCAAACAAATTTTCAAACAAATATTCTAAACATTTTCATAAAATATTCTTGCTATTTCAAAATTGCACACGCAAGTAGAAACATGCATATGTGCATACATATGTAAATGCAACCCTCTTACCCAATAACAACAAAATAAAAATGTTTAGGGAAATATACTCGTATTTAAAATCGACAATTTATTTTATATACGAGTACTTCTTTGATTCATTTTCTAATTAAACAAAACTGATGTACAAAATATTGGAAATTATTATGACCTTGTTTTTAAAAATATTGTGAGCTTATTTAAGTAAAATCTCCGTACATAATTTGTTTAATGAGCTTTCAGTAAATTCTACAAAATTAAAAAAATTTTTGGGCAAAATTGCTACAAGTGGCAGGATAATGCTAAAGGAAAAAAATAAAGCAAAAAATATAAAACTAAAGGCAAGAGAAGCCATGTTAAATAAGAGAAGAGAAGAGAAGAGAAGAGAAGAGAAGAGAAGAGAAGAGAAGAGAAGAGAAGAGAAGAGAAGAGAAGAGAAGAGAAGAGAAGAGAAGAGAAGAGAAGAGAAGAGAAGAGAAGAGAAGAGAAGAGAAGAGAAGAGAAGAGAAGAGAAGAAAAATTAAATTAATTAAATTAAAATTAAAGCAAAGATAACAAGAGCTTGGTAGTAAGCATTTTTCTTTCACACGAAATAAACTACGCTCAAAATATATTGTCTCTGAATTGGTTAAACACTTTACACAACATCTGCACACACCAAGAATTCACTTTGTTGAAAATAGCAATAAAAAAGCTCGAGGCGTAATTAAAAATAAACACACCAAACGGCACACACAATGTTCTTTTAAAAGCATTTCCATAATTTGATTGAAATTTAAAATTAAATATTTTTGTGTCGCTTTGATTTTCATTTTCTCTAATTCAATTATCAATTTTTTTTTTTCCTTAAAATATTAATGATGTTATGTGTTTGCAATAAATGTCATTTTATTTTTTGCAGTTTCTTATCCGCCCACCACAGCATCCGCTGGGAATTTTCTGACGGATTCCAGCAGATGGGAAAATAATTATGGTTCCGACTCATCGCTTAGAAATCACCATGCCACTGATAAAAGTAAGATGTATTAATTTTTTCTCTATCTGGGAAATTATGCAAATTATTATAACAAATTGGAATTGCTTTAATTCCCTTATGAAATGTTTTTTTTTGCGATAAGTCATTCATGCATTTGTTTATTTTATAACATTTTTGTTACATCTTCTTTTACTTTCTTTATAAAATCACACTTCATGATTTTCCCCTCTTAATTGTGTTGCGTGCCATTCATCCGTCCATCAATCATTCATACGTGCATTTGCTTACATATACTCAGTTCCCCGTTATCAAACAAATCTTAATGAAATCGTTTTGTCTCAACAAAAATTCCTCATAGATAAAACCGGCAGTGGGAGTTCTCAAGGAGGCAACGATGTTTTTGGTTTGCCCGGCCAAGGGGAGGAACTTTCCAGCAGGGCCCGCGTTGCATATAAAAATGGCAGGCTGTTGTCAATTTCGCTATTACTTTTGCTGGTGCTGCATGTCGCTTGAGACGAACGATATTTGTAAACGTAATATGTAAATGAATTTGTATTAGTTCAGTAACAAGAAATACTATACATATTTAGTATTGGCTTATACATAACATATCAAATACTCCTAATTTTATTTTCGAGTTTTGTTTAAAGAAAATTTTTGTTTGTGTACGGCTCAGCAGTTTCGTTTAAGTTGTCTCTTTTCAACTGATACATACACGCTTCACTTTTTAGCAAACTATTTTTTGTTTTAAACATAGTACATGCTCAGCACTATAAGACCGTAATTAATTTACAGATATTTTCGTTTTCTTAAGTAGAGTATGCTTTGTCATGAATATAATGAGCGTAACCGAGTAAAGTATTGGATTTAGTTCCAATGTTTCGTAGTCGCATCTAAAGCAGCGTATTTTTTAAAACGCGTATTATTTCTCTTCTCATTGCAAACTTTGTTTATTTCTATTTTAATGCGTAAGAAATTATATAATCTTGAAATTTCTATTTAAAGTTTTTGTTACAGAATACTTTAAAACAATTATGAATATCACCGACGTTAAATTTCAAAATTATTCTGGTAAATATTATTTTAATTTTATTTTGTTTAGTATGTAAGTAAATTTTCAGTTTTTATGCTTAGAAAAATATTTACAAATAATATGTCTGTAGCCGTGTATACAAATAACACATACATACATCTGGTCAGGTAAAACGCTTGCATATACATACATACATACATGCATACGTAACACATGCACGCAATGACATCGATTCTCCATGTAACATACACAAACACACGTACTTATTTTTATGTAAACATGGCAGGCTTAATATTTGTATTAAAATACTTGCTTAACAAATCAAACATTAAATCGAAATGAAACGAAATTAATTAAATTAACAACCGCAAGCAAACACTTGTGTATTTACACACACACACACATGCAAAAGCAAACATACGTTCAGAAGCCTTCTTTTTTCATTTTATCATTTAAGTCATTTTAATTTTAATGTTCAAGTTTCCGGCAAACTTTTCACGCAGGAGAAGAAAATCCAGAGAAATGTTACTGGAAGTCAAATAAAAAATACTAGTTCCGTTTAAATAAGAAAGATCATAATTGGAAACTTTTCAGTTTAGCACATCTTTATGGCCCCAAATCTCATGCAGACTGTTAAACAGTTTTATTGATTCATTGCATTCCCCTCTCTTTTATTCACATGAAGAATCAGTTCACGCTTTTTTTTTTGCAATTTATTTAAACAAGTATTTAATAAGAGAAAATTCAACATAAAAATTAGTAAATAAACATGCAGGGTTCATTTTATGAAATTATATACAAAGTAATAAAAAAAAACGCATTAATAAATACTTATTAAACATACATGAGTAGAAAATATGTATTGAAACTTTTTATGTATTTGTTATAAATATTTGCGATACGAATCAATAAGCCATAATCACACATAAATACATAAATAAATTGCAAATATACTTATAATTTACAATCAAATAATTAAATAAATAAAACGAAGCATAAAAAACAACAAAAGTCAACACAGAAACTTGAAAATAACATTTAATAAATCAATTAGTTTAAAAATTATGAAAATCAAATAAATCGATACATGCGTACGAACTAAAACATGTACGACGAACGCACAGGGGAATACAGGACTCTTAAAAGTTGGCTAAAAGTTTTGCTTATATGGGGTTATTGATGGCTTTAGTGTGGATTCGTTATAAAAAGTCGAGAGGTGAATTTACGGCAGGGTTAAGTGGTTCCTCCACATTGTTTCTGTACATTTTTGTGATTAAATTAATTTTTACCTTTTCAGAAGATTTTTATAATAAAAAATCTATTACTTATTTTTTCTGAATTGTTTCTCTAAGGTGGAACAAAATTATAAAGCAGCTGTTTTTCTACTTGTTGAATCACATTTCCCGGTGATGCTAGTAAGGTACAGCGTGTCCGCCGGGAAAGTATACTACTTTATTTGTTTATAATTGTTCATTGCATAAAAGAGCATGGATCTCATATTGATAAATGTTTTATTTAATGTCGGCAATGATGTGTGGAATACAATGTCAACAGAGGCTAGCCTCACAAATTCGCGCCCTTTTGAGCACATTTTTCAATACACTCTTACATATTTCACGCGGTATTTCATTAATTTCATCAGGGTTTCTGGTTTCTTTGCATAAGCCTTACTTTTCAGATATCACCACAAAAGCAGGCCCGGAGCAATAAAAACAAGCGTCCGCGAGCCAACCAATAGCACCATTTCTTGAAATATGATGTTGTGAAAAGAGGTTTCACAGCAATTTCACTGTAATCCTGGCTGTATGCGATATGTTTCATACAAAAAGTCTTACATTTAGAAGTTGTTTACTTCTAAAAGTGATATTTAATTTGATCCAAGCAGCTGCTAAATGGGTTAAAAACAATTTCTGTTGATTTAAAACTTTTAAAATCGGGTTTTTCTCATCTATAGCAGACTAAAAGCTCACTTTTATTTAGCAGTGACTAAAAACCATACTAAAAAGCATACTTTTTCGAGGTCTATACTTACGGCCCGTAGTCATCATCGTCATCATCAACATCATTATCATCAACCTCGAGTAAAATCAACAAATAAAACAAATTTAAATATAGGAATTAAGACAAATACTAAAACAAGTTGTTCAACTTCGCATGCATATCGGTCTATAATTATTTAAACAAAGAAGCAAACATAAACTATTGTTTACATAACATAAACATAAAGATATTATGTTTCAAACACAATTATAAATTTAAAAGCATCAGCTAAGTATGTTAACAAAATATATACAAAAATTGTTTCGAGTATCAATATTCATAAATATAAATTAAACATTAAAAAGTACATATGTATAAATAACAAAAAAAAAAAAACAAAGAAAAATTACATAAAATCCCTATTCAAATTGTATAATTCAAAATGGGATTAAAATGCATAGACCTAAAAAATTAATAAATAAACAAACTTTGTAAAAAATCATAAAATTTAAAAAAAAGTAAATAAAACAATAAAAAAACTACATTAAAGCACATTTTTAACAAATTGTTTTATTCAATTAGCCAGAGTGACTTTTAATGAGTTGAATTCTTTTTTGGACCCTGGATTGGTTGGATGGATTTAAAACGTTCATTTATGTATTTATTAAAACGTAATTGTTTACCTTTTTTTTTTTTTAAATAAATAATACAAAAACATTTACACATCCACACTTAAGTGAATTAATGTGTACATGTTTTGTACCAGGTTTGTAAAGAAGTTGCAGTTCAAACACCCCTGCAGAAAAAAGGACCAGTATATACTTTATTTTAGGCTCAATTTTATTTCAAAACACTGATTCTTATTAATGATATTTTTGTATTGTGCTCAACTACAGAAATTATTATGAAGTAGGATAGAAAATTAAATTTAAGACAAGCTAAGGGACAGCT
Source organism: Sturmia bella (assembly GCA_963662145.1). Classification (NCBI taxonomy): domain Eukaryota; kingdom Metazoa; phylum Arthropoda; class Insecta; order Diptera; family Tachinidae; genus Sturmia; species Sturmia bella. Next base: position 68,323,844 of record OY759171.1, on the reverse strand, counting down.
AGTCTGAGTTCCAGATGTGGATATCGATGAGAAGAGTTGCTGCTTCGAAACAGATACTCAGTTAGAAGTGTTAATTCACTTTCGTATTTTATTTAGTAACAGTTATTCGTAAACAACCAGTTATATTAAACTTGAGCCCAAGTAAATTAAAAATATTGTTCCCACCAAAAAATATCTGAAATACTGGTGCACTCGGAATATTTTTGCTGAAACTGAATAAAATTCATTGCATTAATTATAAAGTTAAAAAACGTTTAAAAATTAGAAATTTCAATTTTAACTCATTTGTAGAGTTATGAAAAAAAACTAACTACAGATAAATATGAATTTCCGGTCACACTTAATAATGACAGTATATGCTACACATGTTGCAATGATTGAGTGGGAATGGTAGCTGCTTTGCAGTCGTGAGGTTTGACGATGATTTGAAGTTTTAGTATGTTTGAAGTGATTAGTATGTTTCATGTGCTGCAAGGCGGAAAACAGAGAGGACACAATAACTACCACAAATCTTATTACGAATCCACTTATTACAAATTTACGCTTTAACGGAATTATTTTAGACTTTTTGACTGTTAAGAACCGACCGCCTTTGCTACATGCTTTTAAAGACAATTACTTACTCTAAAAATTTAGCTGCAGGTTATTCAAAGCTGTATAGATGTATGTATGTGCATTCATGCATACGTACAATATTAATATTATGAACTCGTATTTGCCATTATTCAATATTTATTCAATATTAATGAATATTTAATTAATAAAAAACTTTAATGTTAATAATTTGTGTGTGTGTGTGTGCGTGCGTGCTTTTTTTTCTCTGTCATTTACATAATTAGTGGTCAACATTCAGCGGTTAATTTAATGATTTTAAAAGATTTTTATCCAAACAAGTTCTATTTGTTTGTTAAATATTTAAAACAAATAAAATACCTTTTAATCCCCATTAGAATAGAAGCCAATTGATTACAAATAATATTTTAAGGATTGCAGAGAAGCTGATTAAAGCAAGATACTTTAATACCAGGTAGCCGCTTAACTGCAACAAACGCAACACCAGCAAAGACTTTATGCATTTCATTGACAGAATTACTTATACTTATAATAGTACATCTTCCACTAAGTGATGTTTGCAAACATATGAACACAAGATGTGTTTCCTTCATATACAATACAGGATTTGGTAAATTCCTTCCGTCGCAAACACCTCTCAACTTTTTCATTCACAATGAAATGTTGACTTGACAAAAACACGGCAAAGTTGATTTGTTTTCTCAACTCATTTAAATTATAGCTGTTTCTGTATTTAGATTGCCTCTCTATCTATCAATAGCATTCTTAATTAGTTTTTGTGTCAATATCCCTGCAATTCCAGTTCAAACAAGTTTGTTTCATAACATCTGAACACAACAATGACATTAATTCAGTAATAGAATGCAAATCTTGTTGTTTCTTTTCCCTGTCCTACACATATTTATAATCTTCTTTAATAACTTTATATACAGAACTTCTTGCAATGTACGAAAACAAATCCGCTATATTTATCTCAAGCATAAATCAGCGCAAATGAAATACGATTTAAAATTTTCCGATTCTATTTTTTGCACTTTTTCTTTACCGTTGATTGCTAATGATTTTTTATTCAACGTTTGGCAGAAGAAAAAAAAGTTTATGCAACAAACAACACTACGGAAATTAAATTGCAAATCAAACTTGAAATGGAAAAAATGAAACAGAATTTCTAACAAATAAAAAAGAAATTCGGGAGAAAAAATTTTGTTCGAAATGCTAATGAAGGCCAGGACATTTTTTGTTTCTCTTTATATATTTTTTTTTTTAGAACAACTACAGCAGGAATAATGTCAATATCATTAGAAATGTAGAGTCAAAGAAATACAGCAACAATATGTTGCCAGCCAGTGAAAACAAACACATGCACACACACATACATACATACAAACGCTATTTTAACTCCAATAATAACGGGACAAATGAAAATTACATTTGAAATAACTGCAAAGAAATGTTCATTCTTCGCCGCTTTCGATTTGATTGATTGAAGAAAAGTGCCAGATGTTTTTAAATGCAGAAAATTTTCCCGTATAACAAAAATTAACTCACAGCTTAGCAAACAGTATTTCCATCATACTGATAAATTTTATTTTGGCAGACAGTGAATGCACTTGGCCGGCCTGTTGTTTGCTTGTGGCCTCATTTTGCTGCTGTCCACGTACAACTTTGTTTGTTAATTCTTGGCAACTTCCTCTCGTGCCCGAACTTGCTGTAAACAAATTCTCTGAACTTTCTGTTTTCCTTTAGCAAACAAGAATTTAGAAACTTTTCAACAAAATACAATTTTCAAATTACACAAAATATTATTTATGCATTTAGTCAACAATACGTAAAATAAAGTGGAGAAAAATATAAACATGTCCAGTTGCGGAGAAAGCAAAATAATCAGAAGAAGGAGAAGAAGAAAAAATAGCTTTATGAAAGATGCAGCCAGAACTTTTTGGCAAAAAAAAAAAAAATTGTGTAACGGAACACCTGATACATGTATTGCGGCTGCAAAAAATGGCAACAAAAATGTATTTCCACAGCCATGGGAGATATGGCGGCTTCCTTTCTGCAATAAGCGCAACATTTTCAATATTTGTTTTGCACAAAAATTGTAGATGATTTTTATAAATTTTCCAATGAACTAACCATTTAATGACCACTTTCACTATGTATGATCAACACTTAACTTTAATTTTAACGGTAACTTTCGTATGACAAAATTCCATGTTAATTTTCCATCGTACATTATGATAAGAGCCAGGAGTTTGATGTAGCATAGATACAGCAAAATATGGTAAGTCCAAACACAAGTCCACTAATTTACCGCTAATTTTTTTGTTAAAGAGTAATTGTAGCAATGAATAAAGATTTATCTGCTCAATAATAAAAACGCCTGGTTGCAACAAGAGCCCTTGGAAGTGAAAGCTCTATTTAGAACGATCCCAACAACACAATGTTTTGATGTTTTAAGGCTACCTTCATTTTATTATTCTCTAAGGTTACACTGTTTCCTTTGTAATATTAGGATTAAGTTCCATGACTCAAGTCAAGTGTCCAACCAATTTTCCATTAGCACCAAGACTAAAATTTGAAGTAAAAATCTATTTATGCGCATTTTAGTATAAGCTAAAGCCTAAGAAACGGTTCTGCGTGCACAACATTTACTTCGCTGCCAAACGCAAGACCACTTGGAAATATTCTGTTGTAAAAGTTTTTTAATGCATACAACTATGACAAGTTATATTCATGACGAATAGTTCTATTACGAATAGTTTCAAAACATAAAAACTTAAAACTGAGTTTACAAATTTGAAAGAAGCAACTCAAATTTGCTGCTAATGCAATGAAAAACATAAAAACGAACATTTGTTAACATTATAAATATGTAGATGTCAGTAAAACAAGAAAAAAAAAACGTCTGGACTCGTAACTATTTCGACGGCATGATTTTGTGCACAGTTTAACATGATTTTTTGTTTTAACATACCTATACATTTAAATGAATATTTTTAGTTTTAAGTTTAATTTTGTCTGCTGCATTATATTTAAGTCTATCAAATTTAATGCAAATACTTTGCCAAAAAAAAAACTTGCTCAAAAATTAAAAATATTGGTGTGTTTTCCACGTTGGTTATCGCTAAGTAAGTAAATTTTAGAAACTTCACTACTCTGTTCTCTAAGCAAAGTCGTTGCAAATACTGCATTCAGATGAAGTAAAAATCGTACTCGTTCAGGTCATTTCTAATTGAAATAAAAATCGTATTCGTTCAGGTCATTTCTATTTTACATTGTTTAAGCAGGAAGTTGTTCATTTATCAGCAACAAGTCGTCACTAAGTTTCACTTAAAACGAATAAAATAAATTCCTCACTTTTATAATTCTAAAATTTTTTCATGATATTAATCTGTCATTTTGTCCCACTCTGTATACGTTTGTTAGTATTTTTTCAAAAATCAAATAAAGTAAACAATATGATGTCTTTATAAGCAAGAGGAAATATTCTTCTTATAAAGAATTTATGTTTTCCATTATTCCTTTAGTTTGTTGTTTTCAAGTTAAACCAAACATATTGTGGCGCTAACAGTGTCAACAAAAAGAAAACGATTGTGAATAAAAACGGCATACAAATAGCGGTTTTCGGCAACACGTTAATGTGCAAATGTTCATATCTAAAACTTGAGAATATTTTCAATAATACTTTAAGACTCTATAAACCAACAATATTTAATATTATATTATAAGACTCTTAGAGGCCGCTTTACATTACCAAAGTGCTTGACATGAAGTTTGTGTGCGTGTGTTTGACATCAAAGCCCAAAAAATCCGTTAGAGTTTAGATTGTAACTTAACAAAACTTTTTTGTAATTTAATTTCAGTTTAAACTTGTCTAAAGTAAATTAGTAAACCATTTATCCTTGATTGTTTTCAGTAATAGAATTTTGGCAACGTTGCAAAAAATGTCAAACAGCTGATGTTTAAATACAATTTTCAACTTAAGTTTAAACGCCAAATTTAAAAACCTGGTTTAATTATTCACACTAATTTAAAAATTTACGAGCTTAAATGTTAATTAAACCATACTTGCACTGGTTTTTCGGACATTAGTCATGCAGAAATTGTCGTATCAAGTGTCAACGGCACTGCTAATTAAAATATATTTTCACTAAAGGCAAGCAGACTATGTTTCATGGACTAACAGTTGTCAGACTGACCAAGTTAGTTCCTGGAAGGTCAAATTGTACTATAACGTATGAGGTGGTCAGATATAATCAATATGCTTAGCAAACTTGATTCCACTATGAGTGAACATTTTTTGGTTACATCTGCCACCAACAGCACTTCAAGCAAATCAACATTTTTTGACCTGTTTGATTGTTGTTGCTTGATAGTATTTATCCCCCTTAAATATAACCAACAAATAGTTAAAGGGCGCAATGCACTGTCTAAAGAAGGTGGCAAGTTTCAGTGCTGGATGAAGCATCTGTTTTCAATAACACATTGCCTATTTGTTCCAAGTGAATTAATTATTGAATTATTATGAAATTTAGGGGCATTTCTTTACAATGCTTTAGTTCATATTCTATAAAATCCAAATTCTTATGGCTCATCCAATCCAAGAGATTTTTTCAACAAGAATTGAAAAGCAGACTCCAGAGCAAACATAAGCAGACACTTTGAAATGAAGTCAGAAATTTTTATCATCGATCTTTTCGTGTTTTTTTTTCACCTCTTTTTGAGCAAACAGAAGCTAAAACCAACAACAAAATCTAATAAAAATCCATAAAGACAGCAGTCAGTCAGTCAATAAGATTTAACGAGTATTGCAGCAGAGACAAACACGCAAATCAGCAGCACTTGACAAACAAAAAGCATCGCTTTCAAGAAAATAAAAAGAAAACATCTTAAGACAGTTAAAATGAATTGTCAACTGTGTGTTTGTGTGCCTCTGTTTTGTGATGCCAACAGTCTTAAAGCCAATATAATTTCGTAAACAGCACAACAAATCAACAACAAACAACCGCATTGCAGGCAGTTGATTGTGCTTACCAAGTTTCCTTCCCAGCCATTAAATGCCACCGACTGGCGCACAGCAACAAGCAACAACTTTAAGCTGATATTTTCCGAAACAAACAATAGATAATAACTGGCTAAAGCACAACTATAGAAATTCGTTTTGTTTGTTATCATTGCCAATGTCCCTTTTAGCCATTCTACGTCTCTAATGATGTAATATGACATGCTGATGCAGATAATGACAATTGCGGCAGGGGAGCGGCGCCGGGCCGGGCCGGGTGCATGGTTGCTGCTTCATTTGTTATGGCATATTGCTATTGTGATATAAACGTTTTCCATTGTAAACCAAATACTTGGTTCAAGTTGGTTGTAATGATTTGGATTTTCTAGCTTTCAAAAGTACTTGACTTTTTGTGCAGTTATAACCAGTTGTCGTTCTGGAGATACAACATCTCTACTGCTACTTAAATTATCTCCTTTGGTTTTTATTTTTCTTTAAACGGTTCTGTTTGCATTATGATTGCTAAGATAGATTTTATTGCTTTTGTTATGGTTATTTTTGTTGTTATTGGAGTAATTTTTTTATTATTGATAAATCGTTTTATGTTTCATGTTTTTAGGAAGAGAATGTTGGCTGGAAAATTATTTGATTTTATTGATAAATAAAGAGACATTCATTTCTTATAAATTCGTATGGAAAAGTAAAGCATACTTTTCGGCAATAAAATGATTTTCTGAAACCGGTGAGCAGTGGAAAGGAGGGTAACAAAAATTTACCTGTAAGTGGAAACGAATTGTTGGCTGGCGAGTAATTTTTTACAAGAAAGTCTAAAATTCGCTACCATTTCACAAAAATGTTGATGGAAAATTTTACTTCTACAGAGTTTGTTTTTTAATGAAGAAAAAAAACCAAGTTTTTGTACTTTAAAATTTAGGCAAGAGTTAAATTTTTATGTATGTATATTCCTGAAAAGTCGAGTGTGTATGTATGCTAGAATGAGTTGGTTTTAAAATCAGTATTGTGACATCGATTTTTCACTAGATTTTGGCCTAAGAAAAAAAGTTTCACTACAACATATCAAAAAAAAAAATAAAAAAATAGAGGAGTCAAATGTATGACCATCCTCCAATAGTTTTTCCAAAAAACAATGGTCCTGTGAAAACGCCTCCTTCAGGTAGCTCCCATACAAAAACAAAATTATAAAGTACACGCCTTGAAAATGTTGTTATTCCTTGCCGAATACAACTTTTTTTTCTAGTGACAATAGTTATCAAAACTCGATGGCATAACATCGACAAATTTGTTGTCCATACAAATCGACCCAGACTAATGCATGTGATTGTTTGAGGTTTATGATATTGTTACAACTTTAGCAGAGTATTTATTTATATACATTTTTTTAAATTGTTTATAGTCACAAAAGCAGCATTTATGGAAAAATATGCAGATGTATGTATACATCCGAAAATATGCTTCAACAAATTGTCGCTATTTTACTTTAAATTCTTCGATTCGGGATAGTGTTTTAACAAAATTTAAATGTATTAGGGATTACAAGCACGAACTTGCATGCGGGTAATTGCCTTGATTATCACATGTGGCGTGGAAATTTGTTAAATTACTTGTACATCGGAAGATTTTTCTTTTAGACCTGGACCTTGTACTCAGGGGATGGTCCCCACATATGCATTGTGTTGTACTGGAAGTGGGAAAATGGGAAAGTGGGCCGTTTGATTAAGTAAAAAAAATTATAGCATTCAAACAGAACATTTATTTTTGGAAAGCAGAGTAAGACCAAATTAGCTGCTGTTAACTTATTAATTTTTACAAAACTTTAGAGATATTCTATGTACTTTCCAGAATCAAGGCAAGTACGTAAACACCTCTACTTTTTTCTGTAGTTGAAAAAATTTCATTATAGATATTAATACTTTGCTATGTTTATGGATAACGGGTGAAAAGTTCATGGTTGTAGTGCTGATTTGACAAGAAACCAATAACACGTCAGCGGTTGTTTTTTCTTATTAGATTTTTATTTAACATGAACGCTTGGTCAACTCTATGACGACCTGCTGCATGGTCGGTATTTTCACTTCAAAGAGTTCAAAAGCATAAAAACTATTGTACGTTATAACTACTCAACAGCAGATGTGAGAGTGTTTACATCATCATTAAAATGGTAAAAATGAAAAAGATTTCGAATAACTTTGCCCCCAGGCATTCATAAACTTGTCGTACTTGAAACACATTCTCATACAATTGAAGAAGTAAATGAAAAAGTTTTTGCTGCATTCAGAATTATGGATTTTGCTTTCACACTTCGAAGTGACTGACTGAAAATGTAAGATTTCTTATTCATAGTTGCTTAAGTAGACCGTTTGCCTTGAACAAAACAACAAAAAACACACACACACACACACAAAAAACTTTTACGTTGAAATCCTTTTATTTGCCCAGGAAATGGACTGCATAATCTTTTAAGTAAAACTATGGTGGTAATTTGGAAATTTGTATTTATGAGTCTATTTTTTATCATTCTTAGTATTTTTTGTTCTCTACAAAAGAAAAAGCCTTTAAACCTTAAACAATTTCCAACTATTGCATTTTATGCCGCAGAATGAGTGGTTGAGACCCATAAAAGGCTATTGTTGCTAAAACTAAAGTTTTTCCAAAGAAAACTTTTCGGCAGCGAGCCCGAATTTCTTGCCAAACAAAAAACTAGAGAAAATTATGTTTATTTGGTTTAAAGGCAAATGTGTTTCTATTCTTTAATTTCGTTGTGGTTTTTCTAGCTGCTGTTTTTTTTCATATTTTTATTTTAAGCAACGTAGTGCCCCCAACAAAAGTTACCAAAAAAAAAAATTGTTTAGAAAACTCAAAATTATCCAGCCTGAAATACAACAAAAAAAGAAAACCAACACAACAAGAAGAAACTTTTTGTTTAAGGCTGGCGTTAAATTACTTAAAATTCCTCGGGGTATGAAATCCCAATTTATTAAATACGATTTTTCAAAGCTAACAAATTGTTAAGAATACTAAACGAGGCAAAAAATGCAATAGTAAATGAAATTTAATAATGAAAAAAAGAGGCCAAAGTTAAGATAAGAGAACAAAAATGTTTCAGCTTCTTAGTAAACATTTAAAATATACATATTTTATGCATTCCCCTTTTTAAATAAAAATCTATGAAAGGCAAGGCTAGCATTGTTTTCAAAATGAATGCGAACGAAATATTTCACAGTGCGATGCGAATTCACCAGATTAAAAAAAAAGAAATCTAAGAAACCCGTCAGCCTAAAGGCTACAGCCACTATTTGGAACGGATTTACGCTGTACAAAAGGGGCCGAGGTTTTTTCTTCATTACATGTCTAAGCCGATACACACTCGCATTAAGAGTTTGTGCTGGAAACATGCGTTTATAATCGACTTTAGCAATTCTATGCTCAAATACTACAGTACTAATGCGAATACACTTTTGCCAAACCCGACTTACAGCAGTTTAAATATTTATTGACTTTCCATTGATTGAGTAAATTTTATACTTAATCAGCGTGGTATCAACTCACTCACACCGAATACGTACATCATCAAGTAACTTAACCACCACTTTAGTCTTTATTACACCCGCCAACTGAATGCGCGCTCACCTTTGCTCCTTTTCTTGAGTAATTCGCACCCTCCCCCCGCACTGTCATTAGCATAAATAAACACTTAAATGTCAGACATTGTGTATCAGTTAGTTGCTTAATAGCGCAGCGTTCTTTAACAAGTCAGCAAATTTGTTATTTTTCCTTCATTATTCTTCAGTTGGTTTAAGGACAACGTCTTCCTTTTACTTGTCTCTCACAGTTTCCTCGCAGCCGTCCGTTAAAACGCATTAGACAAATATTAAATGGTAATTTGAGTCTTGGCTGTTTGCTGAAATTCTTTGAGGCTGGAAAAAATTGTTTACATTCTAATTGAATGTGCGGGGGTGGCGCAGTGCCACGCTCACTTCCTTACAAGGAAGTGATTGCGTTAAGTGTAGTGGTTAATTATTATTATGATGGTTGGTGTTTGGTGGTTGTAGTACGAGAACTAATTCTACAACAAAAAGGAGCAAAACATTTTATAATCAAAATATGTGGCACGAAATTCGGAGTAACAATAATGAAGATGTTTTTAATTGAGCTGTTTGCTTAGTTGATTGTTTTAGGATTATTGAGAATATTACGAAGTAAATACTATAGTTTTGTAATTAAAAAAAAATACTTAAAAGAATTTTTTAAAATGCGAATTTCACAAAAACAAACCTTGCTTTATCAAACCAATTTTGCGAATTCTGTTTAGAACAAAAATAAGAACACAATAATTAATGTGTAGTAATTTATTTTTATTATTCGAACTTATCTTCTATAATTATTTAGCACTATGCCTATCGGAGTCAAGTTCACTCTATATGATGGTGTTGATTGATATTAATTAAACAAGACAAAGAAAACATCAAAGACCTTTAGCTGGGGGACAATTAGTTGTCTTCAATTTTCACCATCACAGTTTATACAAGTATATTTGTAGCTGGATTTGCAGACTCTTAGCGATGGCTCCATTTTCAGCAAGCCACAGTCTGGGGCCGCTGGCTTCTTTTTTATAAAAATTTTTAGCTTCATCAATAATTTTTTCTTTTACAACTCAAAAATTTCTTTGTTTTTTTATTTATTGTCAACTGACTACTTTTCAAATATATACAAGGCGCGAAAAAGCTCAAAGATAAACAGCTTTCAGCCGCTCAAGCGTCAAAAAGTTTTGTATGCAATTTGCTCTATGAAAAACCACCAGTCGAACTTTTTTTTGATAGGAATCTACAACATGCACGCGCACTAACGCGTGCTATGTACTTGCACCTTAAGATATTTTCCCCTTTAACATTTTCTTCTTATTGATTGGTTTTTTTTCGTATTTTTCTGTTGCGAAGTTTTTTTGTAAATTAAGTTATTGCGGTATCTTTAACTTTGAAAATCAAACAAATATTTCCTTAAATATACCCTCAAAACGCCAACTTTCGGTTTATTATTACACCTTGATGATACTGCTACCTTTTACACACAACAATGCGATTATTTGCGCTTGCAAGGACTTAACAACAATACAAATTTAAAGTTTGCAATCGATACACAGACTGAAGTATGCCACAAAAAGGTTCGTTTGAATGCAAATTTCTTTGCTTAAATTTTCATTACAAAATTGATAATCGTTATAATCTCCACGCGCCAGAGTATTAACACATACGACAATTTTAGGGATAGTTTATTTTTTACGGTGCCAGCAGGGTAATTCCCTTAAGCCTGCTGTTATATTTAGATTATACCCTAAGTAATATGGTTTTAAATATTTAACGAGTTCAAGTTGGGCGAAAAACATATCTACCATACCCACACAAAATTGTGTGTCATCAGAATTGTTACTTCAATATGATGCCAAATGCTGTCAATGATGTGAGAACTTGCATCAATCGAATGAGAAAAGTTATTAGAGAATTTTATCAAATACTGAGCATCATATATTAGTTTATTTCAACAAAAAAAAATCGTTTTTATAGCAAGTATGATCATATGACACTTAGGCGTCATATTGAGGGCATTTGGTCATCATGAACGCATTGTCTTAAAAATAAGAGGAGCAGTAAAGTAGCAAAAATGCTGGGAGCTAGAACACAGTAAATAAAAAAGGCAAATCAATTCCTTGTATTAAAAAAACAAAGTTACGCCGATCACACTACTCAGGCAACAAGTTTACACATACAACGATTCCGCGAATTTCTTATCCTTCCTGCAGTACAATTTGTTGAGTACCAAGAGAAATGTTATAAAATCCTTAAGTTTATTTAATTAAGAGCATCTCGAGAAGACATGATTGTGTGTCAAACACAGACGAGATACTGATGAAAGAGGACAGAGGCTTAACGAACTTTTCCACAGACGTGAGATAGATCTTATATTATACCATACGGCAATACGATGAAAATAATGAGTTTCGTAAAAGGCAGGTTTCTTGGGTGTCATCCAATAGCTTAAAAATGACACACTCATGTAAGGAGATTTCAGAACTACAGGAATATTGTGTGAAAAGTTTTCTCCTTTTTATTGCATTTCTAAATGTGTTTATGAAAAATAATTTACACATTTTGTGTTGATTTAGTGTTTTTACGGATGTAACATTCATTGGCTGCTCGACTGGATGGCTGGCTGCCTGCCTGCCTGCCTGCCTGCTTTTGTTTTGTTGCTGTTTGTGTTTCGTGTTCTGTTTTAAATTATTATTACTATTATTATGTGTTGGTTTTGTTGTTTTATTCTGTAGCAGGGAAAGTGTGAAATGATAAATGTTCTTGACAAATTGGTTTATAATAGTTTTGTCTAAGCCTTCAGTTTGTAAAAACTTGTTTTCGCTTTGTTGGCATTGTTGCTTTTGCTAATGTTTGTTTTGTTCAAAATCCTTTTTAAACAAGTGTAAATGTATGCAATTGTAAGTGATCCAACTACATACATGCCCAAACTTAGTACAATTTGAAAATAATAACCCATGTTATATGGGACTTTTAGAAGCTGTATTCGAAAAATTTTCAAAAATTTAAGAGTTAAGAATATTTTTTTTTTTGAATTGAAGAAACACGTTTTGGCCACAGGGTTTGAAAAATCCATTGAAAAAGCTGCCCTCCTTTAGTCATCTTATAACTAAAGCATTTCCGAATGTAGCGCACCGCTTAGAAAACACAAGCAGCCAGAATTATTTCTTAAGGGTCATAATGAAATAATAATTTTGTCTTTTTGATATGAGAAGAATTTAAATGCAACAAATTGAAATAGAAAAATAAAACAAAGCCAAATATAATTGCAAAAATTTTATAACTGTAAAGATGAGATTTATGAGTTGAAAAATTAAATTAAATTTTAGTTTCAGTTCAACAAAAGAATAAAAATGCAACTTAAATGATAACACAGCAAATGCATATGTTTCATCACAAAACGTACTGGCTGTATTGGATGAATACTAAGCAATGACAACTAAATGTTGCTGTGAAGATAATTATTTAAAATTAATGTTCCAAGAGGAGATGTACAAGCATAGAAATAAGTAGGATACTTGCTCTACTTTTATCACCGCCACACCGAGGTGTAGTCATAAACTTGAACTAACGGGCCTATTCTGCAAATTACGTGATTTCAAATCATGTGATTTCGGAGCAAAAAATAATCATTACTTCAATAATGTAACATTTTATATTATATATTTAGAAAAATCATAAAAGATCTGTATAAAGTCAGGTTCTTAACACAATTCTTTTTAGAAAGAAAATCTTTTTTAGAAAGCAAATTTTAGAAATCATGTTTATCTAACTAAAAAGTGTGCCTGGGTTTCGCCTAAAATTATGCTTAAATAAATAGATAAAGATGTCTCTTTTGAATTCAGCGACATCCACTTCTGCCGCCAATATTGGCAAAATCTTCGGCATCGCCAGCAATAAGGGATATGAAAGGTTCCTTTCTGGTATGACTAGAAACTTTTGGAATCAACTGGTGCACCCAACTTTGGGCATATACATATACTGCAACTGATTTGAAGTTTGAAATCAAGCTTATTTAAAGTATGTAAACAACGCGCTTCGTCAAATCAAACGTTCAGTTAAAAATATTTTAATTCACAGTATTAGAAAGTCAATAAATTTAAGAACAGATAATTGTTTTAAATAGAAAAGCAGTGGGTTGTATTATCATTTGGAGCTGAAGGGTCCGCAAATCGTTTCTAAGAAGGGGTAAAAACGTAATAATAATATAACATTATTATTACGACTTGAGAAAAACCTATTTCCGGAGATCAGCTCCATTGTGCTGGTGCAAGCTTAAGCAAAAAAGTGGTCCTGATAAAATAATTGTGTGAAAAATATGAATTGCTATGTCTGTGTAAAACTAAAAAGTATGTTACCATTTCATTTGCAACAAAAAGATTGTGTAAGAAGGTTCTAAGGCGGTACATATTGTACGTGATTAACCAAAAGTTTAACTAGTTTAACTGAGTAGTTCTTCGGGGTTAATACTTTATTGGCCACAGAAATTTTCCAAGGACCAAATTTGTCAGGAGAACAATGATATTTTCCAATTACAGTCAGAAAGAACTTGAGACAACTATTTTAATTTTATTACAACGAAAATTTGAAATCTTAAAATATGAAGAAGCTGCAGCATTGATTTTACTTGCCTTTTACATTCTTACTAAGGAATGTAAACAATTTTCTTGGCTCTGCTTTATACTTTCAAAGTATTCAAAACAAACACAGAAGCGGTTTTTCAACAACAACTGCAAATAAAGCGAAAATCATTATCTTGAAAAATAATCTAGTTTGCGTGGCAGAGTAAAAATTATTCACAAGTGTTTCCCAGATCACAAACATTTTACACACTCTCAGCCAAACGAACATGTATCACAGAGGAAATATTTCGAATTTGCAACAAAAAGTAAAACACATTCCTTTTGGCATTGTAAGCACAAAGCAAGTCCCCAAAGAATTATTGAATCTCAAACAAGAAGAGAAAAAAATAGCAATAAATAAAAAAGCACAACATTCTGGAATCATATTTTAAATACAGTTGAAGAAAAATGTTGCTAGTATATGAAATTTGGTACGCTTATTCCATGTTATTCTAATAGAATACGTTGGCAGCCAAAAAGTATGCTACACCTTTTGAGGAGTCAATTGCCCCCGGCCACTACATGTGAGAGTATAGCAATCATTGTTGCAATTTAATTGATATTGATCTTAAATATATCCACATACAAAATCAAAACAAAATCAAATAATTCAGATCCATTATCAACAAAGTGTTTTATTATTTATTTATTTTTGAACATTAGCAAAACGGGACCTTTCTAGGAACCAAGTGGGCCGGACGCATGGCCTGCAGCCCGTGTAACATAAAATTAGCCATTAGGCGTGTCTAATGTACACTTGCATATTACTGATAAATTATGAGCATATGCAATCAGTTTTGCTGAAGGGCACACAAGATTCCCGGCAGCCGAAATCGCCAATTTATGTTTTTTTTTAATCCACATGTGTTGATTGCTCGCTGGCTCAGTGGAAAATGGTTAGTGGAAAATGGAATCAGGTAGTTTTTTTTAGAAAACAAAACCATTGAAAAAAAATCTGAATAAATTTTCACATTTTTGATCAGGCACACACACACACACCCACACACAACCTATCGAGCACACACTTGCGTTTATACGGAGGATGTATAATTTCTTGAGTGGAGAAAAAAGTCAGGTGCAGAACTGTTGAAAGTTGTTACTTGTAAAACTGCACTGCTACCGTTGAAATGCTAAACATGCTTTTAGTTTAATCTTTTTAAATGTTTTATTTTTATGTTGCAACGCAAGTGTGTGTGTGTGTGGGAAAAAATGGTTTTATTTCTACAAAATAAAAACAAAAACAGATAGCAAAGTGGAGTAGTATAGAAATCTGACTTCCGCTGTATGTAAATTTAAGTGGCTCTAGAATGAACTAGAAATGCTCGTAAGCAAATAAGCGAAAGTGGCATTGTGGAGTTTAGTTCTACCGTTTTTTTATTTTTTTTATTTTATTCTTTGTTAAGACAATAAACACTCGGCGATACAAACAAGTTGTGCATGTGTTCATTGTCTTTTACACAGTCTAAGAATAATAAATAATTTGTTTCATTTCATGATGCCACTCGGCAATGAGTTTAAAAAATATTGTTCGCCAGACAGCAGTGCTACTTTTTGTTGGAAAAATAAAAACAGTGTTGAATAGAAGAAAGGAAACTGCATTTTTTTAACTACAAAAAAACAAATACTTTAAACTCCATTACGTTTTGTTTTATTTTTATGCTCTTCAAGTTTAAGGACGGTGTTCTTTTTTTCATTATATTTTTGTTCTATTAAAGTGCCATTTAGCACTTGTTTTGGTTATTTTTCCATTTACAATTTTTGTTTATTTCTGTAAACACAAACAATAAAGGAAAAGAAGAGAAAATAGTGTTAACGAAAATATTGGTTACTATATATAATTTTTTTTTTTCTTCTGCCCACTAAAGCCACTCTAAAAGAATTTTATTTCCATAAAAATTTACTGTAACAGAAAAACTTTAGCATTTTTTAATGCATTTTACTTTGTTAATCACGATAAAATTTAAATTTATGACCATTTTGGTTACTCTTAAGACTTTAAAAAGCATGAAAAAACCAAATGGAAAGAACCTCTGTCCAGCACTTTCTCAGGCAGTGATGGCAGTGTGGGTAGTGGGTAGTGGGCAACGGGCGACTGCCAGCTGCCTGCTGCCGGCTGCAGCAAAATTCTGCAAGTGTTCGTTCGCAAATATATTGCAGTTTCATTGTTCAGTCTGTATTGTTTTCGAAAGTATATTGTTGTATATTTTATGACTTTGGTTTCGTGGCTGCTGCAATGTTATAAAATTTCTAAATATGTAAAATTTTGAGAATAAGTTTAGAAAAGTAAATTGGAAAAATAGTTAAACATGAAATACTGTCTCATGAGTTATTTGCAAAATATTGTATAGAAATTTCTCCAATAAGAGCTTAACAAACGTAATTATATGAAATGCAAGAAAAGACAGAAGACTACCACACACTTGTTGAAGGCAACTCGAAAACATTAAATTTAAATAACCGGCAGCAAATGTCCGCAAATCACTTCAAAGCGGACAGCTTTGAACAGTGAACTATCACGACACAAACCAGTACCAATATTACTGGAGAAACATTTCTCAGGTGTCACATTTTTTGCAGGATGTGGAGGAACTAATGTTTTTACCCAGCGAAAACAAGGCTAAGCAATAAGAAATTTTCACGCCTTATAAAACTATTTGACTACATTGCAGCCCTGGATGCCAATACTGGAAACGATTAATGCCTTTCAATTAAAATTTATTTTACCACGCTTCGCAGAACATCCCCATCTAGCTCACTAGGTGGGGGTGCAGTTATTTCAGCGAGTGAGTTTTTTCTAACGAAAACTAATTTTAATTGTAATTTCTGCAAAAAGTTATTCTGGCAAACAACAGTCTGCTTGTGAGTGAGGGAGGAAGTAGAAATATGGGTATAATATAGACATGATATTTGTACTTCTAGAATTGTTTACAATAAGCTAATAATTAGCAAAGAGAACTACCAACCAAGAGCGATTTTGCACATAAAAAGCACATGATGATGAAGCAGCTGATATGTTTCGCTTAAAAAACTGCTACCAATAGTGGAATTCTGTAACTCGTTTTAACGACACTTGCCACTGTTAAAAAACGTAAGAAATAAATTGGCGACTTTGTTATTCTGTACCTTTTATCGGTGCCAGTATATCAGGTAAAATTATATTGCAGTTAATTTTAACCAATAATTGTTTACTATTCTAGTGTAATCATAAACCACTGTTTAGTATTCTAGTCTAATTTTAAAGCCTTTAATGTTACTTAACTATGAGTAGGAAAAGAACTACATTTTTTTAAGAATTTCTATACAAATTGCTTAAGCAAGTCGTTGGCCTTGTGGAAACCACTTACAACTTTCCCAGTGTTTTTTAATTCAGCAGCGTTCGCCAAAAATTTTTTAAATTTTTTCAGAGTTTTTGCATGTAACGGAGCCAATGTGCATAAGTTCTTAACCTAAAAATGTACATTTTAATGCTGAAATACAAACCATTTGCAACGCCATTTTTATCATGATTTTGGCTAAAAAGACAAGTTAATAATGCGAAAAAGACAAGAAAACGAAACGGCATCATCAATAACAACAAAAACAGAACTCTGCACAAAACAAGTGGAAAAATATCTATTGTTGTTTGTTATTCTGTAGAACTAGCTTCTATTCCGCTTGATATGGCTTCTGTTATTTTTGCAACTTTTGTTTATAAAACTAATCAGACATTCAAAATGCATAAAATATTGAAGAATATCGTCAAGTAAAATGCGAAGCCATGAAAACAAAAGAAATGTACAAGTACATATGTAAGTAATTATGAACAGCTGCAGGTCAAAGTAAACAAATGTAATTACAAGTTTTGAACCAAAAATTAACTAGTAGAAATTATTAATAAACAACATAAGAAACCAAATGACAAAAGCTGATACACAGAAAAAGAAAATATTGTAAAAAATAAGTCTATAACCGAAATGTGTGCTGATGGGAAGCGTGGCGGCTTCGAAACAACTACTTGCACCCCAGCTTAAATCATAAGTTTGCTTTATTTGTGAGTATTAAGCAATACCAGTCACAATAGTTTTTTTTTTATAAATATTTTTGCCTGTTCAACAGCAACACATTTGCCTTTAGGAGTGGCAATGCTGATAACTGAGCAAAGGCTTGTATAGCCCAATTATATTAAAGCAGCTTGTTTTGTTCTAAAAAGAACAAAATAAGTAAGGTTTTAATTAACCAAGTCTTTTCGTAAAAATGTTTGTTCGATTCCTCAAATTCCTATACAGGTCCGTTTGCAATCAAAACAGTAGAACTGCAGAAAATCACAGTGATTTATAACACACACAAATACAAATATCTCACAAATGGTCACAAGTGGCATTCTATACAACTTCCCTGCTCCCATTAACCTCACCTGAAGCTTTACGTCGTCATGGTGCCATCCCTCTTACATGCCAGCCCTGGGGCCGGATTCTGGCATTCCTGATCGAATATACTCGATAATAAAAACAATGTAGAGCAAAAACAAAATGAGCAACAAACGCACAGCATTCTATAAAGAAATCGTTCAATCACGAGTGCCAGAATTTGGACCCTGGTTACGAATTTCAAGGACCTGTTCGAAATTGTTTATCCAAGTATAACGATAAGCGATACTATCAGGCATTTGCGAACCACCCTTACAAGTGAAATTTACAAAGCAATTGTTTCCTTTATTGTATTTAATGTAATTTAAAATTACTAGTTGAAATAATATGTTCTCTTCGTGTTGGCCATTATCCCAACAACACAAATTTCATATAAAGTGTTAATGCAAAAATAAAAATCACTTCATTTGCGTCGTAGGCATTGAACAAAACTGTCAGCTCTTTGCCTTGCGTATACAAGCTTGCATGTCGTATGTGTTTTACCAGTGCAAGTGCTGTCACCCTGGGAAAATAATTGTATTTATATTAATATTGAACAATATCTAATTGCTACTGTGAAACTTTGACATAATGGCAAATAACAGACAGTAACTGTCATTTCAAAGCACTGACTTTTACACTTACACTGTATTATTGACAAAAGGCAGCAAGTATTTAAATCTGCAATACCATTCGTGTGTATTACTGTAAAACAAACCAAAAAAAAAAGAAATCTCATTCGAAGTCGGAATGAAAAGTTTGTTTTAACTGAAAATCTGATGGGTGTATGTGTAATCAATGGCCGCATTGATTTTCAGTTTTTTTTTTAGTTTTAATGAAACATTAAATTACGGGTATGCTCAACCATAAATGAACTGTTTCTAATGCCATTTCTATCCTGACTTTTGCTAAAAAGCCCAGGTTAGTAACCCATAAGGGTATAGAAGTTGTCGAAATTTTTTCGAATCCTATTTGCTTCGACCTTTTTCTTTATAAGTATGAGGACATTCTTGTTTTTTCTAATGAATTGTTTTAATAATTTTTATTTTTCGTTTTTCGGCGATACTAAAATTCGGATAACCGCAATATGTAATATAACAATACAAGAAATAGCAAATGTCACTTATATTTACTTTATTAGTATAATAGTTTTGCTTGGCATATAAGAGCAAGGGAAAAATATGAAATTCTCATAGTTTTATAATGGTGATGGTCTTGCGAATTTAGGAAATTGCTATCCAACAGAAGTTTCCCCAGTTATGATGGGCTGCACTTTTAAAAACCTTACGGTTTGCTGTCGTATAAAAAAGTCCTACACCAGTAACAAATAAACATGATGTATAAGACAAAACGGTTGTAATTATGTTTTAATGCCACATACATACTGGCATGCATGGGCTCTCAAGTGCTTAGAGTATTCTGACGACAATATTACAAAACAATAGGAATAGCAGAAGTCTGCTATGCGGTAAACAACAGCTGTCAAATATTATTATGAAGGCTCATGTTATTGCCGCGAGAAATCATACTGAAATGTGCACAAATAATGTTGAAATGCATACCAGTAAAAATGTAGTGTGTGCATGTGTGTGTATGTATGTTTACACAAATGTGTGCGTATGCATGCAGTGTACACACATACAATTCATAGGTATATATGTACATACCTTTGAGGCTGCATTAAACATTCATAAATAAATTAATGAAAATTTAACAGAGCATTAAAATTACAGAAATTTGTATCTGAAATCAATTGGTAAAATTTATGCAATTTGTGAAATTTAAGATTCTTTAATGAGACATGAAATATTTTGGAGCCTTTGATCAGGAAATATATAAAAAACATTTTACTCTCCTTTACTCTCAACAGGCACACTGGCAGTTGGGATAACCAGCCAGTGACAAAATGAATTCTTATGAAAGGGTATCTGTGACACGCAGCACTGAAAAAGCATCAGCTGTATTCTGGTAACCAATTGAATGGCATTCAAACTCGCAGCGATTAAATGATAAAATTAGAAATTATAGCAAACAGAAAAGCAGTAGCAGCAGAGAAGATGTGAAAGTTAAAAATAAAAATTGAAATACTATAAAATTTAAGAAGCTAAATTCTTTTAAGAATAACTCATGGCCTGGCAAAGTTTCCAACTAATAGATCTGGCAATAAATGCATTTTGTTGTATTAAAGTTGAAGAGCAATTTTATGTTGCTTTCTTCAGCCTGTTGTTCTATCTTCTTTCCCAACTTGTGACGCACGATTGAAGTTTTACGTAACAAATAGCAGTCTACCGACATGCATATTGTAGCATGTAGCATAAAAGCTTGTTTTCAACACAACTAAAACAAATATGTATGTCAAAGCATCTGAATCGTAAGTTTGTAGTTCCGTTTTTCTCTGATGGAGCGTGTTCTAATGGAGTGGTAGCAGTAGTATGTCATTTAATTAAACTCTTGTGGAGAGCAGTATACATGTCTAGCATCTATAAGGCAGAAAAAACGCCATAGAGTACATATTTCAAATGCAGTGGGAGCAAACATATTTCATACAGACATTAAAGAGATGCAAATTGTTAAGCACAGAAATAAACCACAATGTAAAATTAACACGAAAAAACTTTCAGTCGATTTGAATTTGTACAAAAATAATGATCTAATTTAATGTGTATCAAGCCTCTACTGAAATTGCATTCCTACCACCTGAGCTCCTCATTACTGGCAGTATACAATTAGTTATGGCCGGATTTCTAAGCCATGTGGGTGCTGATGACCGACGTGGTGGTCGTGTACCCCAGCCAGTACGTCTTCAACTTTACGTTGCTTGCCTTCTTTAAAAATGCCGATCACTCTAATTTTATCAAAGAAAAATCTTTCTCAATTTTGAGTAAGTAAAATCGAACTCAAGCTGACAGCCTTATTAACAATTTTTTTTTTCTGGCGCACATAAGCGAAGTGCTATTTTCTTATTTTTTTTTAATATGATTTTCATAAAATCCGTTTTTTAATTGGTTTTATTTCTAAAAGATTTTTCTCTCCAAATATTAACAAAATTGTCTTGTTTGAAATATTTTCTGCTCAACTGTTTGGGAAATCTCCGAAACTACCTTTCATATCCAAATAACAACAATATATGTACAAAGAAAAATGATAAATGGCTAACTTTCAGTTTGATTGCCGCAAATGCATCAATGTTGTCTTAAACAACACGTTCATGTACGTGTACAAACACATGAGTGTATGTGTGTAAGCATGAATATGTTCAAATTTAAATGTGTATGGAAAAAAACCCTCAACTTATTTACCTTTGAACTGCATCCTTATGAATATTGTTTATGTTTGGTGCACATGTTTGTTACAAGTTGAAATGATAACATTTTATGAGACAGATATTGCAGAGATTTTTTGCAAATCAGAATTATTAATCATGACTAAAGTTGAACAAGATTTGAGGGATTGATGTTTGATAAGTTGGACAAAGTTCTTTTGGAGAAGAGAAATTTTGGTGCACCTGATTTAAGTTTAAACTACTCATTCATATAAAAATGCACACACACACACAGTCTTTGACTGTGTACCGATTTAGCAATCGATAGCGTGACATCGATTTTTCCAATGAGGAAAGAAACCACCGCAGCATATAAACAAATAATTTTTGAGACGTCCGAAATTTAATTTTTTGTATTTTTGCATGGAAGTCCCCATTAAGAGGGCGTAGTACGGGGTGGGTGTGTTGGAAAAAATGTTGGAGAGAAATAATGATTGATGGTCGGTCATACATTTGACTCTTCTACGGCCGTACTGGGAGTGATTAATATTAAATTAGCCTACCCCCCAATCAATCCCAGAGTGCTCGCAGGCGAGTCAAATGTATGGCCAACTTCCAATATTTTTTGCAAACACGCCGACCCCACACCACGCTTTCTTAAAGCGTCTCGCATAAATAAATACAAAAATTTAAATTTGGGCGCGTCGATTTTTTTTGATATGAGGTAGTGCAGCTTTTTTTCCTCATTCAAAAAATCTATAGCGCAATATCGATTGCTAAATTAGTTAAGTACTTTGTGATTATGTGTAATGGGTTTCGCATATTTCAGCAGTAGTTTCAAGATAAAATTGCGCTGATATCAGAATCACAAGAAAACTCTTTACTCAAAACATTACTTCAAATCTTTAACTGTCTGTTTTTCTAAATGTGAACTTACTTGTTTCCCACGCATAGTTTTATTGAAACCCATAAAAGTTTTTTAGTTTTTACTGCTGCTTTCGATTTATACCAGCAAAGCAAAACTTTGTTCGCATTTAGCAAAACAGCCTGTTAGTTATAGCCCTCCTTTTTCGCGCACAGCGTGTTAAACGTGTTGTTTTCAATTCTTATACAGCTAAAAATTTAAGCCCGATTGCAAACCTGTATCGTTGTCCACAACGTTGTCTATGAAAATTTTACTCGATTACAAATGCTGCCTGCCATTCGCTCTCCTTAAGATTTGAAAATATTTCTAACGTTTAATTTCTGTATTGTAGTCAGATTTTCTTTTCATTTATTTTTGATCCTGATATTTTCTGGCTGTGTAAACTTTTTTAAAACATTTTCATATTTAGACATTAACTAAAAGCAAATCTTAATAAATTTAGTCATTTGCAGTGCATCAAAAATACTGCAGTAAGTTTGATTTTCAAACAAAACTTTGCAAAAAATAATTGCTACTGCAACAATTTTGCACCACTGCTTAGAACTTAGAATGTTTTTAAAAATCTTTATTAATTGAACAAATTAAAAACTTTAGCACTTCAGCAGCATCAAAGCAATCAAGGCAGACACTATAATGGCCAAACTGGAAGAAAAAGTACCGGCCGGGTTGCACAAACTCTTGGAACATTGAACACAACTCTTGGCTGCACTTGCAAGAGTGGTATTTCTTGGTCGCAAATTGCAGGGCTTCAAACCAAAATTAATGCAACCACTTACAGCAAGTTGAACATTTTTCTCTGTTTATAACAACAAAATAAATATATACTCATGTCACTGAAAAGTTCCAGCAAACTCAATGCAACTTACTTAAAGTGTATCTGAGTTTTAGACATTCGAATTGAGGATTTGTAACATTTGAAACATTTGGGAAATATTGCGCCAGCGCTAGACGAGTGCTATTGGCTGAACTTTGATCACAAACCACAGTTGTTGGTCGCAGGCAACTGCTGGGACTGTCACAAGTAAAACATTTAGTGGCATTTTGTTTTGTGGAAGGCCTGGGTGGAACACCTGAAGCAGCACTCATATCTTGAGCTTCGCAGAGAAAAGAAAAAAGGTTCAAAATGTGATTTCAGACAAAATACTTATTTTACCAAATATTACGGCCAAAACAGCAAAGAAAGTTGTAAAAATTAACAATTTGCCAAACATTTTCAAAACAAAACACAAACAACTACTCAATGGCACGCTTTTTCACGCAGGAAGCTTCACTGATACTAAATGCTTTCGTTGAAAAATATTTTAAGCTCAGTACATTTTTTCATAATTGAAAACATTTCTGCATTGCGGTTTTGGCTTATCGCTTCTTTTAGATAATTGAACTAATCATGCTTTTATATAGTACAATGTTTAATAAAAATACAAATGGAAGTTTTAAATAAGAAGAACAATCATTGTTACTTTCGTTTGAAGTGAAGAAATTTCAAAAGGCTGAGTAATATCTGGACATTTTTATCAATTGATTATTTATACCTTTCAGTGGGTATATAACACTACCGTGCATGTATGTTCCAAGTGGCAATTTTTATCATCATACGCACTCACATGCACATTTTCATGTTCCACACAGCTTCCACCCACTATAAATCCGCCCCTGAGAAACAATCAGCTAAGCTTCTTACAAATTTTTATATCACATATAAAACAGTATTGTGCCTGGTTGCTAGTTTTTCTGATTTTTCGTGTTAAATATTTTTGAAACTTGTGAAATTTTCGACAACTTTGCATACTACATTGCGACTTTTCCAATGGTTTACTTGTAACAGTTTTTTAAATTTGAGAGCTATTTTGGAATACCGTTGAAGTCTTTTTTTTATTTTTGAGCTAGCTTGTTAAAAATGGCCTCCTTAGGGCTATGAACATGTCAGTATTTTCGCTATTTCATGTAGACCCTATTTTGCACCAGCTGTAGCTTGGCCCCTGAGAAACAATTGCATATGATGTTGACTGTTTCTTAAGTACCTTTACACCCGTCCGGGAAGGCGCCATATTGAAAAGTAAAAAAATCTAACAAAAATAAAACATTTTCATATTTTTTTTAATATTTATTATGTTCCAATATTTTCTTTCATATAATTAAAAAAACTAGTTAATTATTTTAAGTTTTTACTTAAAAATAAAGAAAATTAAAAAAGACCTTTTGTAACTGTGTTCAACATTACTGTGGAACTCAATTAACTGAGTTATGGGACGTATTTAACTCACGAATTTATCTTCACACCCTTGACAAAAGTTAGTTTATGAGGAAGAGTAAAACCTGAAACAACTTATACATATTTACATTGTTCAGTATCAGATTTGCTGGTAGTTCCCATTCGGGCTAAAAATAAAACCCCCTAATCTACAACTATCCTTGTTGGAAATAAATTGAATGGAATACATGTTGAACAAAATAACTAAATAGATTATATCTGCATATAAAAAGCAAAGATGAAATAATACGTGATAACTGTGGAGGAATGGATACAGCCACGTACACAAGAAATGTAAGTTCTTTGTTTTTGCAGGATGAAAATATGCTGTGACATGTTTAAAATTAAAAAAATACAGCAGTTATTATTTGTTAGCAAAAAAGAGAGTATACATGCAAATAAACACATTGATATATTTTATGTTTTGTAAGGAAAGAAATGCCTTCAAATGTGACCAAGAAAAGAAAGAAAAAATCGCATGCTATTGAACATTGGAATGTACATACATATATACATACATATGTACATACATCATACATATTTGTTTAGCATAACAAAAGTCATCAAAGTGACAAACACATTGTAACAGGCAGAGGCATTTACGCCAAGGCAAACAGACAAACAGGCGCAGGCAGGCATTCGTGATGTTAAGATCAAACGTTCTGATAAAAGCGTTTAATACTGGTATCATAAAAAATGTCATTGAACATTTACCAACAACATTCTTGCAAACTTACACCCATTACCGCCGCACCGTGCGTGTTTGGCACAAAGTTATGCCAAACTACATACATACATATGTAAGTACATGTGTATATTTGCATGTCCTGATAAAAAAAAAGCGACACGTTTATGTGTACGTATCACCCCTGTTTCATACCCAACTGAACGATCTTGTAATAGACTTTTTTCCATTCATATTTGTTTCGTTTTTTTTTTTTTTTTTGATTTTCTTTTATTTAAATTCTTGCAACTTTCTTTTTTAGTTGTTTTAAATAGTCATGGAAGATACTTTGTTTTCCAATCACGTTTTCTTTTTAATCCTGACGAGAATATGAACTATTTTCACAAAGATGAAATGGAGATATAGAGATGTGAATAGAAAGAAACCACTGCCAACGAGAAGACCGACCTGCAAATACGAGTAATAACTTTTTTTTTAAACATGTCAAGGCTTATTTTGATTTTTGTGGCATCTGCGGTTGGCTTAGTTGCACTGCAACCGAATAAAAGCCGGAGGAATAGAGAGTATTTTATGAAAAATTAGTTTAATACTAATAATAATTCACCTAATTCTACTATAATAATATTCAAAGATTAATTAATCTCCATAACATCTTCAATGTCATACTCTAATTTATAATCTATTTGAATAAAAATAAGCTATTAATACATACATATATAAATAATTATTATGAAATAAATAAAAGTTATTATATAAACCTCTAAATTACTATTTTATAAATTTTGATTTATACTAGAATTTTTCACTAAGTTATAATATAATTTCGGTCCTCCAAAACTTTAATCAAAACTAACAATTTTAGCAATCTTGAGGTTGTTTAACCCCCGACCGATTGACTACAATTTTTTATCAATATCAATCGAATCGTAACCAAATCGAAAAAAGTCATATAGCTAAGGCCATCATACGAGTGTTTTCGTAAATAGTTTTCGGTGGTAGAAACATACATATCGTACACCCAGTTGAGAAGTGGCTCAATTCAAAGTGGTTAATAATTTGATCAGGCTTGAGAAAAATTTTATTTTTGCAATAAAATTGTAGTCATCATCAACATTTTCACAGAAGACGAGAAAACTAAGCTTGAAAATTTATTGGCTGGGGTACATACCATTTAGCCAAATCGCTACGAACCGGAATCATGACTAATTTTATATTTTTCATAATGAGGAGCGGCGCGTACCCATCCTATTACCTGGGCTCCTCATTGATAACTGTCCATATTTAATTCTATAGATCGATTGTGTTTTTTCTATTAATTGCAATATATTTAATACTCTCCCGCCAGTAGATTTCCAACTCAAAATTTTAATTTTTTCGAAATTGTAAAAATAAAACTGTTTTTTCCGTAAATAAAAATATTTGAAAACAAAAACAGGCCATTTAGCAGGAAATTCCTACAGATTATGATCTAAAAAGCTTATTTTTATTTTTATCAAACCAAAAAATTACACTTTTGAGTTGAGTCGCCTTTGAACTGGATGTGCAATATGTATGTATATGTTTCTATTTACAGCACCTACTCCTTTATTAAATGCACTAATAATTCCAATTTTCGTAAGAAACTACAGCAAGCTTTTGAGAATCGGTCAATTATTTTGCATGAAGTTTTTCGTATTTAATATTCGGCCAGACTTTCTTTTCTTTTTACGTTGGACATCGTTTTTTTATTTAAATGCCACAAAATTTACAAGCTTTTGAACAAAATATGTATGGCTACGTGTGTGTGTAAAATGTGTACGTTAGTACATTTATAAAAATCTTTCCATTTTTCCGTTTTGTATTCGGTTTGGTTTTTATTTTGCTGTTTTTTTTTTTTTTTTTTTTTTTTTTTTTTTTTTGAGTAGTACAAAGCTTTAAGCCAAAGCTTTACTTGGATTTAGAAACAATTTACAAATGTAATAAAAAATACTTTCATAAATGAATATCTCAAGAAAAATCATAATGCGAGCACGCAAACGAATGTTAGCCAGGATAATTTATAAAATCTTTACGAAAGTACAAAAACCGAATGTCTTCAGTCATAAAGATCTGCTGATATGAAAAAAATAAGAGATAATAAAAATTTATTGCTAATAAACATTTTGTAGATATATTTTTGTTTAAATAATGAAAGCAATGAATATATTGTAACGCAATATAATACATGCATGCATGTGCTTCTAAGTGAAAAATGTGTATGAAGGCATCTAAATTTCCTGCAGGAGATGGTACCAGTATGAAACCAAAATTCTACTAATACGCAAATCACTTGTACTGGTTCTCAACAGTAAACTAGCCTTATGCCTTAATGAACAAATTAACATTGGGTGTGCTAGAAAAATTACTAAATGAACACTAGTACAGTAAGCTCTAATTGGATGCCAGTGCCTTTGATTCCTGGCAAGAGCTATTGCGGCGTTTTAGATCCTTTAGATTGTGGAATGCCATTTACATTTATTTCATGTTATACCCGTATAAAATAAAAAGCACTACATAATAAGTGTGGATATGTGTGAATAAAATAATGGAAGTAAAAAAGATTCTTCCTAAGAAATTTTGGTACTTTTTCAATCGATTTCGTATAATTTTGAACTAACTGTCACAGAATTCTATAATGGTTGGTGGCATCACTGGTCGTATGTGTTTGAATCGCCCTCTCATGTAATCCAGGGATATCTTTAAAGGCCTTACGTGCCCTAAGAACTACTAAAGAATATAAATACTTCAAACAGCACACAAAACATTACTTTTTGCATACTAACGAGCTGCACAAGAGTTTTTGAAATACTCATTACTTAAATTCCAAATATGCACTGTCAAAATGTGTATTATTTTTCAATATAGAAAACCAAACAATTAAAGAATACATGTACATGAACTGAACAGAAAAGTGAAACATAAAAAGAACACTACATACTCGGCTATTTGCGTTTCGGGGAAAAAAATCATAAAATATTTTTATTCACTTCTTCTTATCGATTTTTGTTTTTTATTAATGATTAAGAGTAAAGAAACCAAAGAAATATATTGCTGACAATAATCAAACTACATTTTATAAAATGGATCCTTTAGAGAAAAAATATTCTTACAGATCAAAGTAAATTAGCGCGCTAAGCTTTAGCTGGCTGTCAAAAACTCACAATTCCAATCAAAAATTAGAACTTTTGACAGCCAGACGAAACGCTTGTATTTTTATTTGCTATAAGAGCCAACTGAAATTTAAAATATCTCGTTAATCTTTTACAAACGAAACCCCAGCATGCAGAAGACTCAATCGATATGCACCATTAGAACTAGTTAACCATTACTAGCACAGTTTTACATACATATGTATATCACATTCTTATTAACATAAAATATAAGTTATCTCAAGTATTGATTTGAGATAATTATTAGGAGGTTAATTACTTAATGTCACTTTGTTGACAGCTGTGATAAAAAAAGGAATAAGAAACCAATCTTTTTCTTTCTGTCTTTTCAGCCATCTACTTAACTTATACATATGTATGTATGTCGCCGACGTCAAGGAAATATCGATGACATATACACGGCTCGAGAGTTAAATAGAAGTCTTTGTAGATGTAATACAATATGGGTATTTTATTGTTATGTTTGAATTTACCTCATACATGGTATGCGGTAGCCCCTACATGAAACTTTATGCAGCTCCTTAGTACAGACCTGCAGACGAACATACTATCATAGGAAAGTACGGCTGCCTGCAAATGTGCATAGACATATCAACATGAATGAGTATTAATTCGAATTTCGACATCAATGTTAAAAAAACGTATGTATATATACATACATACATACATGTATGTATGCGTATAGTACGCTTGTGTGTGTGTATGTGTCTGTGGCTGTGTGGAGCCTGCAAAAGCTTGTTCTTCCAACGCTTGACTAAACACAAATAACACGTAACGCCTGCAGCAAAATGGTCATCATGCTATTTTTGAAAACTGCACTAAAATATCAACATTCATATCAACGTTCACATTCATAAATGATGCATATTAAGGTGGCCTTCATACAAAAAGATTGGTATAGTTTCATATGCATCTAATGATAAGTGCAACGGAAGTAATGCTTGTGCTGCTGGTGCTATACAAAAGAAGATATTACAGCAAAAGAAAATCTATTTTTCTTAGTAGCGCCGCCCTAATGTACACATATAAAAATGGAACAAAATGTTCAAAAATATTTGGGTTTTCAACTGCGACTCCAAATGTACAGATGACCACCAGAATTGTTTAAGAGGAATAATAAGTTTTTTATTATTTTTTTTTTTTTTTTATATTTATTTTTGTTTAAATACTAGTCGTTCATACATGTGGTATTTTGCCAACACGTAAATGAGCATGGATAGAAATGTAGAATAAATAAAAGTGTTTCTAGAGGTATGACTTAAAAACAATAACATTTTTGAAATAGTTTCTGTCTTGTGATGGGTCAAACTTTTCCCGATTCGCACGAACTCAATTGTTTTTTTTTTCAATATGTTATCACATGATTTTTATAGCGATTGATGAACATTTGTATCCTGCCTTAAATTAGCAAACTGCTGCACCAATAATTAAATTCAATTACAAAGTTGTTTGTATCTACGAGTATGTGCTTGGCCAAAACTAAGGTAGCTAATAGAATAGTGGTCACGTTGTTTGCGGCCTTATAGTTGCGAATATGACCGTATCTTTAATGACAAATAATGAGAAAACCAAATAAAAGTTTTTTTGCTTTAAGAAACTTCATTAAGAGAAATACAAGTTTTTAGAAAAATCGAACAGACTACACGTCCGCTGCTAATGTATGCCAAAGCTCTCAGATCAAACGTTTTTGCATTCATGTGTCCTGTTAATGATCTTAATTTGTCTGAAAAGTTGCCTTGCAATTGTTATCGAGTTTTATTACTTTTTTATGTAAAACTTTTAAATTATCTTAATGCATATTTTCCGTTTTAAATGTGTAACATTTCTACAATGTTTTTATATATGTATGTATATATAGTTTTAATTTTCTTCATATAAAACAAATTTAGTATTTTCTTTAGAATGCATGATGTACAATATTTGTTCATTGGAAGGAAAGCGCCTGACATTTATCATTCGTTGCAGCGAGTTTTGACTGCATTTTTTTATTTATTTTTTATTATTTAATTAGTTAAAATACCAGAAATCAACTTGGGTACAATGATTGCCACTTGCCCTTTAAACGCTATAAAAAAAATCTTGTGAATACTACGAAATCAAATAAATGTTTACACAGAGAACGTATTTTATATGATTTAAAAATTTAAAATAACAGTCACCCTGCCCTTTGTATGGTTGTAGTAGAGACAAACACCAGTTTATTGTAAAACAACTATTCAAAGTGTGTTTTTCTTCTTAGCCCTCGTTAGGACCAGAAATAAATATCTTTAACATATGCATGTATATTGCATCAAACATCACACTCATATAATCTGCAATAAATTTCAACGAATTTTTGTTAGCAATTACTGCAGTCTAGACGGGTGGTAAGTAAAATTAAAGTATTTGCATTGTAGTGCAAACAACACCAATTAATAAATTAAAACTCTACAGTATTACTGATAATCTGTGCTTAAGGGATTTGTAAAAATAAAAACGATTATAACGTACTGTACTGAACTGAAGGCATCTTATGATAAAGAGGAAACAGGAAATTGTGCAAATAAAATATTGACTTACCTTTCATAAGTTGCAATGGTTTGATGCTTTGCTTAAATATTATTTTATCAAAAAGACTTTTCATAGAACACTAGCTTTTGTATGCAATATGACATATAAAATAATTTTAATTTGGAAATGAATGCAAAAAAAGAAGAAGAAGACACTTTCTACGTATGTACATACATATCTACATGTATGTATATTTAGAGGTTTTATATCCTTTATATTTTAATTCACTTGATTTTAAGCTAAACACTATTGATAACACATATTTAAGGCCTTACAACACATAAACTGAACATAATTTCACGGAATATGTAGGTGCACACATTTATGGTAGGTACCTGCATCGATATTTGCAGTTACTTTTCTTGCACTTGCAACGGCACTGATAGACATTTCCGATAGAATTAAATCGATTTCGACTCACTTTTAACTTCAGCTATCGCTATGCAGCTATAATAACCCATTGGTATCACTGAATATTATATTTTTCATTAAATTTTTATATTCCACAAGAATTGGTAAAACACGACGCCACGGAAAAAGTGATCTGGAAAAAACCGCGAACTTATGGTTTGCTTTGATTTCTTTTCGTTAACACTGCAGTTACACGATCAAGTTTTGCTATCAAGTTTTTTTCACATACTGCTTGTCAAAATTCAATAAAATTGATAGCTGTGACGTAGGCTGCACGCAATTTCAAAGCAATTCGTTTTCAAGATGCCGTCAAGAAGAAAATTAAAAATGGCTGCTTCATTAAAAGTACTATCAGAAATAAAAAAAAAATAAAAGAAGAAAAAGCCAGAGGACAGAAAGAAATCGATAAGACGCCACATTCATATTCCACAGAACTTCGTGGCTTCTGTATAGCTCTATAAACCGCAGCACATCATTATATTTGTTGGTTTTGCACGTAAACATTTTTATTTCTATTTTTAAGCTCGAATTTGTTTAATTTTTATCACTTTTAATTGCAACTTTCAAACAAAACAAAAAAATATTTGCAGACAGAACGAAAAAAAATTGTTGTCAGCTGTTTTCTTGATTGTAAATTGATGCTCTCTATGGAAAGCAAGAATTGCCATCAAGTTTGCATCAATTTTCAAAATTGTGAGTGTATTAGTAAAAAAGTGTGAATGTATTAAAACTTGAAAGGCAAAACTTGATCGTGTAACCCCCAAGTAAGAGCAATTCTTTCATAAACGGTAGCTTTTATATATATACATCCTGGCACTTCAAACTAATTTAAGACCCAGGAATGTAACGAGGCCGTTTAACTAACAGCGAAGACCGCCGGAATTGATTCTGCAGGTGTAACTAGCCTCAGCTCGGCGTTTTTATCGATTATATTGGCTAACCCGGTTTTTGCCGTTCAATTCGATATTTTTGTATACTTATACAAAGTTTTAAAGATATTCGCTTTTTATTAATATAAAGTTCAATCCGTGTTAATCTAGTTTAGGACGCCGATTTTTAGCTGCGCTACACTTTTAACCGCCGCCAAAAAATGGCATTGGCCTCGTTTCCTGCTTTTTCTTATGCACAACTTTTCTGTTTTTATTGCATTTACATACATATTTTAATTTTGTAAAAAATTATTCTAAGATTAATACTATTGATAATATGTATGTAAGTATTTGAAAGCCCATGCCATACGCATTACCTCACAAGCACTCAAACTAAATTCACGAAATAAGTACATGGGCACTTAGGCACATAAGCATGTCCGTACTAGCAGTTAGTTAGTATTCTCACACTTGTAACGACATTAACAGCCACTTTCCGATTGCAATAATCTAATTTCGCTTCACTTGCCAATTTAGCTATTATTATTATGTATAAATATCTATTAATAATACAATGTAATTCTTTATTAAATTTTCATTTTCACTTGACACGATAAAACGTAACGCACAGACAACCAATAAACTGAAAAACCGGGATCGTACTATGCATCAGAATGCACAACGAACGAAGACAAAACAGATAAAAAGCAGAGATACATTTTTAGGTACTGCACCAATTTGTGCTTAACGGTAACTTATGTTCAGAATTTTACACGTCCTAAATGTTAAACTAACCCAAGTCTACGAAACTTTTATATCACATGTTTGAAAAAATAAACTTAGAAAACATAAAACATTGGTCACAATAAGATTTTTTGAAGATATACCTACAGCCGTATTTCAAACTTCTGGCACTATGTGTTGTCAGCTGTCACCTCACATCATTCAGCTTTCATATACATGCATCGTTGTTGTGCTACCGACATGAAAATTTTATCAAAGAATCATGGAGCAAAAACACCAATAGAATAACTATAGAAGTAAAGTTATTTGGCTTATTTACATAACTGCTATTCTGTAGAAAAAATAAAATTGTTTTTAAATAAAAAAGTAGACATATACAAGTATTTGAAAAACATTAAATTATTTTCAATAGTGCATTAAATAAAGAAAAATAAGAAACATTTTAGCTGCAAAATCACAAACGTTGAAAAAAGAAAGTTGATTAACAAAAAAAAGGCTGTCACAATTTAAGAGCAAAAACTGCACGAAAAAAAGAGACAAAGTAAATTAGAGAACAGACAAAAACAAATTGAAAACAAAGTAGAAGAAATTACTGAAACAGAAAAAGAAGTGGTAAAACAAGATCTGTCTGTCGACACAGATTAGAAAAAGAATTCCAAATTAAACTCTAATTTATATGCCAAGAGCGTACTTTAAAGAATCAGTTAATATATTTAAAAAAAAAAAAATTATTGCAGATGACGATATGTACTGTTAAATCGTTTCAAAGATCTGTTCAAGTCATTGGGAAAACCTAAATAAAGGGCCACAGCAGACAAAGATTAGCTGACATCGAATTGTAAACGTAGCGTAAAGAAATCGTGTTAAGAAGACAACAAAATTTTATACCTACATACTTATGTACATATGTATATATGTGTTACAAAATTGTAATGTGTGTATGTGTTTTGCTGATGTAAATGCAGCAAGTTGCGAAACAACAGCCAACGAAGAAGTGGCACAACAAACAATATATTTTAGATAGATATAGGCAAAGCGTTCCCGTTTAAAACCAATTTTTCAACTCGTTAGCCGCCTGGCTGGCTGACAATAATCATCGGCTTGTGTTAATAGTTATTGGCCAACAGAAATATTAAAGGGGGTCGGTCCCACGATCGTTTTACACACCTAGCTGTTCTTTCTCTTCACCTCTTTGTTCAAAGCTAACAACACACATACCGATCCGCTCCGTCAAGAGTGGCATTTGTGTATGCATAAAGCTAAATTAGCTACTGCTGATGTTTACGGAAGTAGTCGTTGAGGCTTATTATTGTTTCAATTAAGGGAGAGGTGTCTTGTTTGTCTGACTTTGACGGCAGAAGAAACCATAGCTTACTAATAGCTCCAACGATTGCCGTTGTAA
Organism: Sturmia bella; assembly: GCA_963662145.1. NCBI lineage: Eukaryota > Metazoa > Arthropoda > Insecta > Diptera > Tachinidae > Sturmia > Sturmia bella. The sequence continues at coordinate 68,289,373 of OY759171.1, read as the reverse complement.
CGAGTGTGGGGACAGTTTGACAAAGTGTCATCTCTTCCACTGTCTCTTTATCACATACATATATCACAATGTCGTGGACAGAGGTAAGTTGAAAAAAAAGTATACTTAAATGTTACTTGGCTTCAGATAAAAAATGGTCAGTAGCTGATCGCCTTAATGCAATTATTAATAATTTTGTTATACACACGTATGCACGTACATACAGCCGTATGTGCATATCTGTTGCTTTTGTTATTTTTTTCCATGAGATGTGTATATATGTACATTCATATGTGTTCGCAAATATCATTGTATTTGTTAATGATAAGGGCAATTTCGTTTGCTCCTAGCACTCCTTCTCCGCCAAAAAAGTTAATGAGATCATCAATTATTATTTATTTTTTACAAAGCTACATACATACATATGTATATTGGTATATACAGCTACACGTATTTTATACCTGCTTTATCGCATACTTTTGCTTTTTTACCACATTCTTGTGAATTAAGTTTTTGACTCGTTTCACAAACGTCTTACTACCAACAAATACATTAAACTTTAATGTGTTGCCAAATCACAATTTTGTCACGTTACTGCGCCAAATGTGGGAGAATTTATGCTCGTGAATTGATAAGTTAACTAAAACATATACATAATTTGAAAGATTGTGCTGTTTCATTTCTTAATTAGACATCTTGCACTCTGTGTTATATTAAATTTCGAAAAAGTTTTATGGCTGATTGGCTGAGATGCATCAGTGTTCATAAAAACCCACAAAATAAAATATTTCAAATTGTTATGTTTTCCACAAAATGAGTCGCTGATGATAAAATTTGTTTAACAAGACTGATGGTTTTGCGTATGTGTATGTACGCACGTCTGTGTGTATGTATCTAAGGTTCACAACAAATATCTATCATTACTACGTATTCATAACGTAAATTGTCTAAACTCCTTTTATTTTAAATTCCAGTTTCCTTTGGACATAACTTTTAAATAGTCTTAAGTACCTAGATACATATCTGAAGAGCCAGATTTCAAAATTTTACTTGTTTTTTTTTATTTCGAAAAAAGGCTGTTAAATGATCTTTCTCAAAAGCAAAATAAACCAAAAACAAATGGGTTCTCATGAAATCGTTAAAGATAAATTACGTTTTGAAAAATACATCCATACCTACATATCTATAGTGTTTCATAACATATGTAGGTATTAAATCCAGGTGTGAGATAAAGAAGCAATTTTGAGCTAAATTTCAATGAAAAGCTACATCTGGCAAAAAAGAATAAAAATAAATCAAAACTACTTCAAAGTTGCTAAATAATAAAAAATTAATTATTTGGCAGGGAAAATCGCAATAAATAAATTAGGCCAACTCGATGAATTTTTAGAATTATTAAAACTCCAATTTTTCCGTTCTAAGAATCTAAATATTTGTAAAATACCGACATTCGAAAAATCATCATGTAGAAAAACTTGCAGCAGAAACCTCGACAGTTTAGCATCCACCATTTGTTTCTTTTTGAAGTTTCCTGTTTTTGCTGATTTGCCCATAAAATTAGAATGCTGAGATACTTCATACCTTCATACATGCCTAATTCACGATCTCTTCAGGCTTGTGCATATCTAATTTTTGGATTACAATTGTTTACTATCTTATCGTATATGTATGTATCTCTACTTAATTTTACGCTTGTTTCACAGGTTGTTTGCCAACAAGACATATTTTTCCAAAACTATTTTTATTTTTCATAGTAAAGGAAATCTGTGTAAATGTAAATTTTAATTTTTTTTATTAAAATGTGTTGTATTATTTTATCACTGATAGCAAAAAGTCGATCCGGAGCTGATTTTCACAAAGCAAGAACGTATTGGCAAAGGATCATTCGGTGAGGTTTTCAAAGGCATTGACAACCGTACCCAGCAAGTAAGTTAAAGGAAAAGAGATATGTATATGTATTTATAACTAAAAACGTTTTAATTAAAATCAATACAATTTATCTATAAAAACAGGTTGTAGCCATAAAGATCATTGATTTGGAAGAGGCCGAAGATGAAATCGAAGACATACAACAGGAAATTATGGTTTTGTCGCAGTGCGATTCACCCTTCGTTACCAAGTACTATGGGTCGTTTCTCAAAGGCACTAAGCTTTGGATTATTATGGAGTATTTGGGTGGAGGCTCGGCTCTGGACCTAATGAAAGCTGGTTCTTTCGAAGAAATGCACATAGCTATTATATTGCGTGAAGTTTTAAAGGGTCTGGACTACTTGCACTCGGAACGGAAATTGCATCGTGATATTAAGGCGGCCAATGTTTTACTTAGTGAAATGGGTGATGTTAAATTAGCCGACTTTGGTGTGGCCGGCCAACTGACAAACACAACTTCAAAGCGCAATACATTTGTGGGCACGCCTTTCTGGATGGCTCCCGAAGTAATCAAGCAATCCATGTACGATTCCAAAGCCGATATATGGTCGCTGGGTATAACGGCTATCGAATTGGCAAAAGGTGAACCACCAAACTCTGAGCTACATCCCATGCGTGTCTTATTTCTCATACCCAAAAATAATCCGCCTCAATTGACGGGAAACTATACAAAGTCTTTCAAAGATTTTGTTGAAGCGTGCCTTAACAAGGATCCCGAGAATGTAAGCAGTTTTCAAAAGCTAAGAACGCAATCTTGTTATTGCTTCCTGTTTTATTTCAGCGCCCTACAGCAAAAGAATTGCTAAAATTTCCTTTTATAAAAAAAGCTAAAAAGAATTCGTACCTCATTGATTTGATTGACCGCTACAAAAAGTGGAAGCTACAAAAAGGTGACGAAAGCGAGACTGAGTCTGAAAATTCTGATTCGTAAGTACAAATTCTCGCGATCTATAACTTTGAAAAATATCTCTTATTGTCGTTGTATTGTTTTTAAAGCGATGATTCTAAGCCCGGCTGCAATACTGACGAACCCTGGATAATGACCGTTAAAGGTTTAAATGTAAATAATGATGCACACAAAATGAGTTCGAATCATTTCACTAGGCTCGAAGAGCAAGAACTGAAAATGGATAAGTTAGCGCAGGGAGTGGCTGATACTGTTACAACCGCCTCACATTCAAGCAGTAGTAAACATCAGCAAAGCATTAATGCCGCCAATACGGGCAGCTCCTTGTTAAATTTGCAAAAACGTGACAGTCTTACGTCTAGCTCTGCAACTGCAACAACTCCAACTTCTCCATCCGCTTCCTCTACACCGATGGTGCCATCTTCCGTCACAACTGTAACGTCCTCAACTGTGTCCAATGTTTCATCTGGCTCACGGGACTCCAATCACCATCATCACCCACAACAGCAACAGCCACAACATTTACATCACCTATCCACCTCCTCCTCTTCTTCCTCCGCCCAGCTACAACAAAAGCACGTACACGCCTCGTCGACTGGTAATTTAGACAATTCTACAAAATTGAGTGGCATTGGCGCATTGCAGCCCCCTTCGTCCAGTTCGAACTACAAGGAACAACAAAAGGTTAACCTAAGACCCACACGTACGACATCCATGGATGCGGAAATCGAAAGACGTTCATCGGTATGGCTTTTTTTCAAATTTCCTAACCACTTAAGATTATAGCAAATAACCCCCCACCAAATTACACAAATCATACTTAAATTATTGCATGCTTTGTAATCAGAATCCGTTTTTAAGAATGCACATTTTTTTGTTGCGATTATTCCTCAATAAACTGCTCGGAATGGTTTGACAAATTTTAAAACATGTTTTCGATTAAAATGCTTCTTAAAACAGAAGCAACAACCATCTCTCCTTCATTTTTTTTTTTTGGAGCCAATTCACTTGTCAATTCGAAAATAAATGTTTTTCAGATAGTATTTTAATCTCATTATTTCTTTAATTAAAAAATAATCGGAAATGTTTTTATATAATATATTTGCTATAACTTCATTCGAGCAAAAAAGAATCCGAATAAAGAATTGGAAAAAGGACTTATCAGAAAACATTTTCGAGTTAATGAAAGAATTAAAATTTGTCGTATTTTTCAAATATTTCTTTTCCCAATGAGAATGTTTTGAAAACAAAATATGTATAATTATAATTGAACGTTCTTAAATGTCGAAAACATGTTTTTTTCGTTTTATTTCGGCACTACTTCAACAACACCGCCTCATTGGCTTTTTGTTTATTGTCTGTATGCAGTTGCAATTGTTGGATCATAGTAAACGTGATGAGGAAGACGACAGATCTCTGCGCCGCAGCACTATGGCAGCTTCACATTCTTCAGTTGCTGTGTCATCGAATGCAGGAAGCAGCGGCGTTGGCCACGTTTTACCAACTAGCAGCAGCTTGGGCAATGTTTACAACGGCAATACGCATGCAAATAGAGATTTTGTCAACCATGAGATCCATACTGCATCCGTTCTATCACCTACTTCGTCCAATAGCAATCACAAAAACATAGGCAGCAGTAGCAGCAGCGGCGTTGGCAATCGTATCATGAGCACCAACAGTCCCTGTCTAAATAATTTTCTATTTCCCATACTCTCGGATGTAAGTAGAATTTTATATGCAAACTCATAATCTTACTTTCAAAAGTACAACATATGTATGTTTTTCTCAATAACCGTTAGATTCAACGTAAATATAGCAGTAATTCCAGCAAAAATATGAACGTTTTAGACATTGCCGACTTAAAATCGGTATTCGAATTGGCCGAGCGAAGTCGCCCGGGTGTGAGCGATCTGTTTCTCAAGGAAATTATCCACAAACTAGTACCAGGCTATTCGGAAACTCGTATTAACAACATTATGGATAGAGCAATTAGGTAAAACTGCCACCTTTTTGTGCATATTTCGGTCACAGTTACCCCTTATGTCTTTTCAGAAACAAAAAGTAAATTCTACAACTCAAATTTTCAAGTCTGTGCTGGCTTCGTTGTGGAATTTTATGTTATTCCTTCTTTATGTTTTTTTTTTTTTACAATTATTCATATATAAATATTATTCTCTTTTCTGTTAGTTTTTCATCCATGTTATGTTAAATTATACATATATAAAGAAATCTTCTACCACTTCCACATATTGTAAAAAAAAAAAAATAATAAAATTTTACGTTTAAAAAGAAAGAAACAAAATAATCGTTCAAAGCTTGATAGAAATTAACGTGCAAAACTGGTAGTTGCTGTAGAAGAACAGCAAACAAAAATGAAAATACACAATAAATTCCCCCAAATCAAAACTTCTCATACACCCAGATTAATTTCCCATAAATTAAAGCAGAGTTTCAACTTGCAAGCAAGAAATACCCTGCAGAATAATCGCAGAAATTAAAAGGTATACTTCAAGCGAAACAGACAGACATACATATGTACTTATGTGTATGTAATTAAAAAAGAAAGTCACTATACCCACATATGTATGTATGTATTTGGTTTTGCTTGAGGTGTTCTTTTTTTTTGGTGTCCTGCCCCATTATACTTTTTTAATCGAACTCTGCAATGCAATAGAGTTTAAATAATTGATTACTAAAAACAGAAAACTGAATGCTGAATTTAATAAAATTGATTGATCTTTCCCAAGCGAGGTTCATTCATTGTCTTTGCTTTGCATATGATGTGTAATGTAGTTAAAAATTGATTGATAGAATATATATTACATTAAATAAATTATAAAAGAAAAACACGCCTACAATGTTATTAGACTTAAATCAACTAAATATATGTAATAAAAACAATGCATACCTATATACATTATAAATATAGTAGTATATTAATATAAAACTGCCAAGTGTTTTGATTAAAATAACTCGTATTTCATATGTGTAGTGGCTGCTTTATTTTAAGCTATAAATATTAGAATGGCCCCATTCTGTCATATAACAATTCAAGAGTAGTAAAATTTGTACTTTGTATTTACCTAAATATGAAAGGGAAGATGTGCAGAATTTTTTACTTATTAAATGTGCCTGCAATCAGAGGCCACTAAATGAGATTGGTCATAGCGATTATAAACTTTAAAAATAGTTTCTAGCTGCTTCTCCCCTTGGCGACAATAAACTTTTAAAAATATTCGGTTTTTTTTTGCCACCATAAGCTACTAACGCCATAAAAACTCTTAAAAAAGCTTAATTCACCATTACGTTTACAAAACCTTGTTAAAAACAAATACATACTAATAAAAAAGCCGAAACATTGGAGGTGAGCATCCGATTTCTCAAGTAACATGTTAGTTGTTTCATTTTAAAATGTTTTTATTCATCTTTTTAACACTATTTGTACAAAATGCATTTTTATTGTAAAATGTAGTACTTTTATGCAAACTTAAACTAATAGTCTTTCAATTTCCTGCTGAATAGAAGTGATTTGAGACTTCAATTGGGAGCCCTCGTTGGTGGTAACCGAACAAGCCACAACTGGACGAGAGACACCGCAAGCACGGCCCAAAGCCTGTTTGGAACGAACAAAAATGTAGGGCACGTTTTTATCTTCACACAATAAAGGCAAGTGTAAAAGAATTTCGATGGGTTCAGTATCGGCAGCCATAATAATAATGTCGGCCAAGCCTCGATTTAAAGTTTTAGTGGCTTCGTTGGCACCCTTGCGTAGCTGGTTGTAGTTTAAAGCTTGTTGCAAAAGATTCATAATCTTAGCAGTCAGCTGTGCATCGGCCAAAGGAAAAGCCTTAGAATTAACTTCCTCGGTCTAGTAGAAAAAAAAATCGTAAAAATACAGTACATTGAAAAAGCTTTCCGAAATAAGACTTACCATGATTAAACGAAAACTACTGGATGATTTAAATTTGTTTATAAAAATAAATACTGTGGAGAAACCTCTCTGCTGATTGCTTCACCGAGGATCTTTTCTAAAACACGGACAGAAAACGTTTGATGAAAACACACGTGCTTCATAGATGTTATTACGAATTGAACTTGGCATCACTTTTTTTTACGAAATGTATACAGAAGCTGTTGCTTACGATATGTTGGAGCTATTCAAATACAGCACTGCATTTAGCAGAGTGGTATTTCCGATAACAGAAAAATTTCCGAGCCAAATAATGATAAAATAATAGATTTAACAGAATGAAGGAAAACTTTCATCATTTTTCCTTTCAGTTTTTTATCTGTATTCCGAAGCTTGACATGTTGTTGCGGTTTACGGATCTGTAAAGTGTAATTAAAGAAAAAAAGAAGAAACATAATTTAAAACACAAATAATTAATTATAAAACAAGTGATTGTATTTATTTTTAAGTTGCAATAATAGTCGCACATCATTTTTATACAACTCGGTGAAATCTATAAAGTAAAGTAATAAGTAGCATAACAAAATCTAGTTCCTAATTGGAACCATTTTGCTCTAATTGGATTAAAGTGAATTTTTTTTTGAAAATTAGAGCAATATAAAAGAATTTCAGCACTTGCACAAAAATCGATTATTCAATAGCAAATTACAAGAAATATAGTAGAACGTAATAAGAGATACACATTTTAGGTTACTAAATGTGTTAAAACAAAAAATTAGTTGTCAAATAATATTTTTTCAAAGAAAATATACTGTAACAATATAAAAAAATCGAGGCTAAATTGATTGAAAAATGTGTACATAGCGAAAATAAAATGAAAAATAAAAAATGATAATCAGCTAACACTCGCACACAGCTTCACACAAATCTACACAAACTTCCTTTTCATGCAGTCATTCGTTTAGAAAAAATCGTAAAATACGAGTACGAGTAGAAAGAAAGAAGAATCAACAGCCACAAAGAAGAGAAAAACAAGTGTTGAAGAAAATAATATCTAATAGAATTTTTTTTAAATTGTTTTGCAACTTTATTTGTTCTGTTGCGTGTACAAGAATAATAATAAAAACAAATTGATTGCTTGGCGCAGTTGAAATATTTCTGTTGATCAGAAAAATTCATTTATCCCAAATATCGATCGAACACAGGCATAACTAAATCATTATAGTGACAAAAAATTCTGGCAAACCAACAAAATAAATAAAAATGTATTGTGCTGTAGGATGCATTTTTTACCCGAAGTATAGTTCCATTCCGCGTTAAATTAATTCAAATCTTTGGGATGCTGAAAATCTATAGAAAAAATAGTTTTCGTAGCCGTCTCTCAAATTGGATTTTACGGAGTATACCTGTCTATGCTACTGAAATTTATAATTCACTTTTCTTATATGTGCTAAAATTATTAAAAATTAGCTTTTATAACTTTATACGTACATATTAACATAATTTCGCAACTGCAACTGAAAAATGAGTTCCAAATTCGTATTACCTTAAAAGAAAATCAAAGCTTTACTTCCAACATTTTCTATTTAAATAATGATTTCTTTCCGCATGGACAACTGGGAGGAAGGTGATGTTTTCAATTACATGTTTTATTAATTTTTTGCAGTAAGCAAAAATGTCCCAAAAGTTCTAGTGGGCTGAACCCACTACGGCACGGCGTAAACAAACGGCGTTTGAAAGCAAACACCGGCTTCGCAGTAAAGTGCATGATTACAATAAAGTGTGTGTGTGTGTGTGTGCGGCTGTGCGGCTGCGAGAGAACAATAATAAACACTCGTTATTTTCGAATTAAATTGTGTACAAATGTAGGAATAAAATATTAAAATTTACTTTGGATAAATCGTGTGTTAAAAAAGTTTATTGAAATAAAAATGAATTCATCTGTATTTCCATTTTGCCCTTTCTTATTGGCTTATCCGCCTTTAGTTTACAATTTTAATTAAATGCCGAATTAAGTAAAAAATTGGTAGTAAATTATAAAAGCTCCATAGATAAACAATTAACTGTACAAGTTGAATAAATCTTCCTTAAAATACCTATCTACCTATAAAAATAAAAGCCGCAACAAAAATATTGCCGCTGTCTTGAAAAAATACGCATTTTTACCAAGTAGAGCAAAAAAAAAAAAAAAAAAAAATAGTAAAACAACATTTTGTGACTACGTGTTTTTGAAAATTTTCCAAAATTGCGAAACATATTTTGAGCTTTTTAAAAAAGAAAAAAACTCCTCACAACTCTAGTGCAGCGGGAGGGGACAACAAGAGCACTCAGCATCAGGAGTCCACACACCTTGCGAAGCAGCTTGAGCCAAGCAGTCCCGGCGCGTCGTCTAGCAAGTCGTCGCCGTCGTTGACAACAAGTAAATTGGACTCTGTTACTGCTAGGCCACAGGCGTCGTCCACATCACCTTCGCAGTCTTCATCATCGTTGCTGCATACCGCTGCCGGAGCGCAAAAAAGCACCAAAATAACTCCGCCTACCGGTCCTCACTCGTCCTCGACTTCGTCACCTACCGCTCAGGTTGCAGCCTCTGGCGCCCCCAGCGATAGTTCGGAAGCTCAAGTGTCTACGTCAGCAAATTTTCGCTTATCAGCGCTCACCGGTACCATCTCAAAAATGGGCAATAACGCCACAACATCCAACAAGAAAGTTGATGCTGCTGAAACCGTCAAGGAGTTTCTCGAACAAGCCAAAGAGGAATTCGAAGATAAATGGCGGCGCAATCCGACAAACACCGCCTGTCTTGATGACTTCGAGCGCATCAAAACTCTGGGCACAGGCTCCTTTGGTCGCGTCATGATAGTGCAGCACAAGCCGACGAAATACTATTATGCCATGAAAATACTCGACAAGCAGAAAGTAGTCAAACTCAAGCAAGTTGAGCACACACTCAACGAGAAGCGTATTTTGCAAGCTATATCATTTCCTTTTTTAGTTTCCCTACGCTATCATTTCAAGGACAACTCCAATTTATACATGGTGCTGGAGTATGTGCCCGGCGGCGAAATGTTCTCGCACCTCCGCAAAGTGGGACGCTTCTCGGAACCCCACTCGCGCTTCTATGCAGCCCAGATTGTACTCGCCTTTGAGTATTTGCACTATCTCGACTTGATATATCGCGATCTAAAGCCAGAAAATCTGCTTATCGACTCACAAGGATACCTCAAGGTAACCGATTTTGGTTTTGCCAAACGTGTTAAAGGCCGCACCTGGACACTCTGCGGCACACCCGAATACCTCGCCCCCGAAATTATACTTTCGAAGGGCTACAACAAAGCCGTAGACTGGTGGGCACTGGGCGTGCTTGTGTACGAAATGGCCGCTGGCTATCCACCATTCTTTGCCGACCAACCCATACAAATTTACGAAAAAATTGTGTCGGGTAAAGTGCGTTTTCCATCACATTTTGGCTCTGATTTGAAGGACTTGTTGCGCAACCTCTTGCAGGTCGATCTAACAAAACGTTATGGCAACCTAAAGGCCGGCGTGAACGATATTAAAAATCAGAAATGGTTCACCTCCACAGACTGGATAGCGATCTTTCAGAAAAAAATCGAGGCTCCCTTTGTGCCACAGTGTAAAGGTCCCGGTGATACAAGCAACTTCGATGAGTATGAGGAAGAGGCGCTGCGGATCTCAAGCACCGAAAAATGCGCCAAAGAATTTGCTGAATTCTAATTGTATTTTTTTCTTTTTAATTTGTTTTTTTTTTTTTAATAAAAACAACACAATATTTGTTCATTTGTTCGTTCTATCGTCCAATCGCTCGTTCGTACGTTCGCACTTTCATTACAACTGGTTGTTCGCTCGCTCGTCCGTCGTCGCTGTAGTTCGTAATATTTGCAAAAAAAAAGAAATAAATAAATAAATAAACAAAAAATAAAATTATCGTTGCGTTCGTTGCATTCAAAAACCAACAACAACATCAACAACCTGAAAAACAACAAACTTTAAATTAATAGTTACAAAAACAAGTGTAAAGAATTACTGTTTTTCGTTCGATCCGATTAAAAAAAAAAAAATATATATATATATATATATATATATGTATGTATATATAAAAAAGATAAAAGTGTGTTTAAAGTGTTTAATCTGAAGAATTGATTAGTAAATTATTTAGAACAAGAATTGAGCAACAAACATCTCCAACAATGCAAACAAAACAAAATTGAAAACTCCGCCATTTAATTGACTCATCACCAGAGATGCAAACAACTCTGCCCCATATCGGACTATAATTCTACAATCATCAAGATCATCTCAGTCAAAGTCACCTTTGTCGTCGTCAGTATATAATCATCAAGCTAAAACTATATGGTGAGTGAGTGCTCCTTCTATTCTTTCCCCCCCCAATTCATTTATTGCATGATAACTTTCAGCTCACTAACACAGACAGACAGACGGACAGACTTGCCCACATACTTACGATCAAATCCAGCTTATTTTATTAACGCAAAGCTTATTAAATACCACCTGCATATGTACATACGAATACATACGTGGCTCTGTGTAGCGATATCATTTAACAAATTGCTCATCAATAAATATGCATGTTTATTTGTACTCCCATGTGTGTGTGTGTGTGTATGTGTGTGTGCGTATGCCCGTTGCCCCCATTCTGTTTTACTGCGTGCGATTTTATTTTTACTATTATTTTTTATACAAATTCAGTTTAGTAAACTCCTTTTTCAGAATGTTCTCATTTACATCAAACTACACGACTCATTTATAAAAGTCCTTTGTCCTTTTTGGCCAACGGAAGGAGAATTCCACACTTGTCATGCATGATATTTGTTATTGAAAAAAATATTTGAAATTGAAAAAAAGACGTTTTTGGATGTATCGGCACAGCTTTTCAATACGCGATGTTACGCTCTAAAATTTACCTCTTGCAGCTCTCGTTAAGCAATAATTTAATATTTTTCTTAGTAAATTCCATCGAGTCATTAGCAGATTTGACTTTAAACTTTGGCTTATTTTGAAGAGGTCTATGGGCCCCTCTACAACCCTATAAAACTCATTTCCCTCAAAGCCTGGTTCCTTATGCCAAAGTTTCAGCCGAGAAAGGCTCGCTAACCTATGATATACATATATGTATGTATAAAGGAAATCCTTTTCAGGTGGCTCATCCTCGATAGCTAATATTTACACTGTTTCACCAGAAGTGATGTGGAAGCGTGAGAATTTAATGCAAAACGCCCCGCCTGCCAATACAAAAAAAAAAAAAAAAATACAATATTACAACGCCATTCATGTTGCCTTAAAATCATTATCGTGCAGCTTTCAAACCGAATGGCACTGCAGTCCTCAAGGAGACGATGAGAATTAGATATCCCAAGATCTTCACATAAAATACATGAATTCCTTGTGCGTGCCCTGGTGTAGTTGAATCCTACAAAATTCTTGTTTTATAGTCTCCCATACAAGTGTACAAAGAAAAAAAAATGCAAATCAAACGCCTTTAGACATGTCGTAGTAGAACGTTTTTTTCCTCATGCCAACAAAACAACAAATTGAAAAACCGTTCGCACAATATCGAGCAATTTTTGGTTTCTATAAATCGACCCGGGACTACTTACTGTACATACACACTTATAAATTGTTGCTGCTTATTTATTTTTTCAACTAAATGCTTTATTAATTTCTGTTGTATATAATTAAGGTATCTGTATATAATTACCAATATATGGTTGTTGTAGTCTGTTTTTGGTTTTTGGTTGCTGTTTGTTTTTATTTTTTCTTTGGCTTAATGAAAAACGCACTCAGAATTTGTTATTAATGGCCAAATTTGTGTTTGTTGGTGTTGTTTGCAAGTTTTATTATTTAATATTTTGATAATTTTTTTATTTTTGCATTCATACTTCTAAGTTTATTTGAGGGCAGTGTTACAAGGCTTTTTGTTTAATACGTGTTGTTGTTGCATTCTTTTTTTATATCGTGTTCGACTGACGACTACAGTTGTGTATTTTAGAAGCGACGAACAAAGTAAGCAACGCTCATGCAATCGTAGAAATGAGTGAGTGGCACGCAAGAAAAAAAATCCAATCTATATATATGAAATTCTTAAATGTTTTCTATAATCACTGTTGCCAGATTTGCAGAACTCTACATTTTGCAGATTTTTCTTTGCAAATGTAATGTTTACACTTGACTGAAAATCAATTTAAATTTGTATAAAAATAAGGACCTATTTGATATACTACTCGTTCTAGTTGTTGGGGAGGCTGACTAGGTATGAGGCTGGTCAGCAGTCGAAAGGTTCCCAGTCCTCATCCAGTCAGAGGTAGAGGTAGATGCATCGCAACATGTAAAACGGATTGAACAACAAGTGATTTAAGTATAATCCATTGTTATTTGTTTCGCATAAATTTAACATGAATTTTAATCAACCTTTTTTCAGGTTAATATTGCGTTGCAGTTTTACTCTCTGTGTGCTTACATTGAGAACATGAAATATGTGAATAAAAACAATTGTCAAAATATAAAAGTTGCATTTCTATGTGCTTTACATACACTTGAAAATAAAATTTAGCTAGCCATGTGGCCCTGCGTGGAAGCATAGTGAGGATCATAGATCACAAAACACAATTTAGTCCATTGTCGGGCAGCAGTTCACCCAGGTTTTGAAGCTTTCCGGGTATTTTCTTATTCCCCTCGTGTTCCCACATTTTCCCACCAAAATATTCTTTAAAAACTCCACCAGCATTCTACACACTTGTTTTACTAAACTGCGTTTTGAATTAAAAAATATATGTATATTTGAACTGGTCCACAAAAAACGAGATGTTTGCATTAAAAATGCTGTATACATATGCTACATGTTTGTGTGATGATAATTTCACTCATTTGCTACTGCATATTGTATTCTTTATTAACGGCAGCCCTAAACAAAAGAAAGATAAAAAAAACATCAAAATTTTCTCACTAGTTGAGTAGATTTCCCCTAACATAGAGTGCTAGGGATATTTTTCTGTTTCTGTTGTTGTGGTCATTTATTCAGTAATTTAACTTTCATTTTCATATCAAGATATTTTAGATATTTTTTCTGTAAAAAATTTCAATTTTTTCTTTATACAATTTTCGCACTTTTCTTAAGCATGATACCTGCAATTTTTAATGTTTGCAGTTTGCTTTTAATCTATTATAAATACGTGAGTATTTTTATTATTTGTCTTTCACAAAGCACCGCTTTCTGCCCCATCTGTCGTTTTGCTGGTCTCTATGTATTGTTTAAATTACTTTTCTACCTCTTTAATATTCATATTTACACGTTTTAAACAAATTAAACAAATAAAAATGGCTCAAAAAATGTCATTGCGTGTAGGTCATTCGAAATTAAAATTTTTATTAAAATTTGTTTGTTGTAGCAATTTTTTCTTTCTTCTATATTTAAGCGCGTGGGGGTTTCTTTTGCTTAAATAAAAATTGTGCTTGCTAAATGTTCAAACAGTTTATGAAACACATGCTGACGATTGTGGGGAATGTTAAAGAAGATGCCAAAACGTAATGAAGGATCTAATATTATTTCATTAGAATTGTCTTTAAAAACTAATTTGTAAAGTTTTCTGTCTGTATGTACGCCCATATTGTTTATTTTATTAGAAGAAATTTGATTGTTTTCGTTAATTACATATTAAATGGGTTCGAATTCGGGGTTCGTTGATGAAAATTGACACAGATTTCTTTTATGGTAAATTATAGCGAATGTAAACATTTTTAAAGAAGACAAGAAAACTAAATTTTAAAATTTATCAGCTGTGGAGCAAAACAATTTTTTCTTTCAATTCGCTTCCTCCTTTGAACAATTTTGAAGCATTTGGTCGTCATTACCACAGAAAAAAAAAACAATTTGACGTTGTTTTTTCGTTGGTGATTTTGCTTCCTCGGACTTTCATTTTAATTCAAGTTGAATCAAAAATGATAATTAATGTAAACCCTTTTCAATAGTGGTCCAAATATTGTGATTAACAACACAACGCTATAAATTATGTGGAAAACAATAATAAATTTGAAATTTTTTCAATAATTTGTTGCTGCAAATTTTCAACCCCAATTTTCACCGATTTTTCCCTCAGTCAAAAAACACATTTTCTTTTTTGTTTTGGGAAATCTCAAATACAATTGAGAAATGACACTTAGACTAGTACATAGAGTACATTCTTGGCTTCCTTTTCCATGTGGTCCAATTGATTTACACTCCAAAAATATGCCCAAATTCTTCCACAAATCAACAATTTTTCACTCAGTCAAAATTTTCAAAAATTCTGAAATACAATTGAGAATTGGTAAACTGGTCACATTCTTGGCTTCTTTTTCTAAGTGGTCCAGTTTAGTTGCACTTAAAAAGGTGTCCATATATGCCGAAATTCTTTCAGAGATCATCGATTTTTCACTGTGACGCGGTTTGAAATATTTTTCAATTTCTCTGTGCGAACATTTTGGAGCTTTTATTTATATTTTTAAATATTCTTTTATTTTATCATAAGTTACAAATGTATATTTGTAAATATGTATATTTACAAAAAAACAGACAAACATGTTAGTGCAATGTTCGCTTCCGAAAAACATATCAATCTTCACACTTAAATATGCCGTTACGTTATTTCATTACGTCAAAGAACAAACATACAGCATTCG
Source organism: Sturmia bella (assembly GCA_963662145.1). Lineage (NCBI taxonomy): Eukaryota > Metazoa > Arthropoda > Insecta > Diptera > Tachinidae > Sturmia > Sturmia bella. The sequence goes on along the minus strand of OY759171.1, from coordinate 68,273,951 downwards.
ATCATTAATATGTTCGATCGCATACGCCGGAATTCGGCCGCTTGAAACACAATGAAATCGAATTCTAAACCGTTTCGTTGCTCACGAGGTCCTAGTGGCTTCGTAACAGCTCGTTTACTCCTTCTTAACTTTTAATTTTACTTTTTTTATCTTTTTTAATAATTACAAAGAATAATTAAAAAATTCAACTTGAGCTGAAATATTAATGTAAATAAAATTCTGAGTTTACTATTGTGCAATACTAAATGAAACGTAGAATTTTATCTTAATTTGTGCCCTTAAATTCAACAGTTCTAAAATGTTATGAAATACAAAATTTTATTTAATGACTGCACGAAGAGAAATTCTCTTGTTGATGCATTTTGAAAATTACTAATTCCCAATCATCATCCCCTAACAGAGTTCATAAATATGTATGCATGTGTATACTATTTGGGCTTTCGCAAACAAAAACAATCAGCAATCATTGCATTTTTATTAATAGGTGAACAAGGCGTTATAAGGTGTCTAATGGGGCATTTACTTAATTAATTAATTTCAATTGGAAAAATTTTCTGTAATTGTCTCTACAACAAGAATCATTAGCGGAGTATCCAAAAATTTCACAATGTACAAACGGCTGATTTACAGCCAAACATTTTGAGGCAAATTTAATTGAGGAAGTCGCACCGTATACTCAACATTCTCGTGCTCTCCATATAAACGGTGAAGTGAACATGTTACTCATACGCTCAGTAGGCAAGGATTTGGGAGGCAAAAGTGTTGCAATTTACTTTGAATTGTATGCTTACGATTTCCCCACTTATATTTTCAGTTAAGAATACATACCCTCAAAAAGAGCTCTCGCTGATTTTGAACAAATAAAATTTTCCGTATCTGCTTTGGTTTCTATTTCTATTCTATTTGTGATTTTGGTTTTAAGCTAATTTACTACTAACTTTTGTAAATATATTTGTGTATAGCATATTCTTCTTATTTATCTAACATTTATTTTGTAATTGTCGTTTATCTGAGTTGTGCGACATACATATGTATATGTATTATTTTTCATTTATGTGACATAAAACAGAATTATATTTTTTAATTTAAACATTACTTTGGCTATCCTAGAAAAATGCTTCTTTATTTTCAGTGCCTACCTATAACATTTACATTCATATTTAGTTATGCTCATAAAGTGAGAAAAGTGTGTTTGTTTTATTTCTTTTTTGTTTATTTTGTTTTTACAAAAACTGTTTTTGTTTTTTGGTGCTTGTTTTGTTTAAAATTACATTAATGTTTGTGTTATATAACATTGGTGTTTGTGTGTTTTTGTATTTTTTCATAACATATCAACTAAAAACTACTAACATTATTCGCACTATTTGCCATAAAGTGTTCACTGCATGTTAACGTCGACGTTGATATGAAAATAAAATTGCTTTTCTTTGTTTCGTTTCTTATTCCAGTAAACACCAAAGCAATATTATAACAAACAACAACAAAAACAACAAAGAAAAAAGATTAAAGGTTTTTTGATACTTTGCTACAAAACATAAATAACGGCAATATTAAGGGACCGTCCGCTTTAATTGGAATTATTTAACAAACAAATAAATAATTGTAAAATAAATAAAAATATAACCAAGCACTCTCCAAATAGAAGATATGGACAACTGGAAGCAGCTGAGGAAGAAACATCGTCATCCTAGAGAATAACAAAAAAAAAAAAAAAAAACAATACCACAATATACTGTAGGATTGTGTGCGGATTATACGGGTTAATCACATTTAGCAAATTAATAATTATGAAAGAGTAATAACAAATAGATCATCCTTAAAACTACAATGTGTTTTATTTAATTTTTTTATAAGAACAAATTTTATTTACAAGTGTTTTGTTAATTATACCTTATTTTTGTAGAATAATTCTTTAAATATAATATTAATGATAAAATAAAAAATTGAGAAAACAAATCTGAAAAATTTTAATTGATTTAATGATTAAATTAAAAGAGAAGTTTCAAATTAACAAACATACTGCTACTTTATACATATATGTACATACAAGCATTGTATGTATGTATAAATTCATATGTATTTAGCAAAATATTACTACATACCTACCTACTTATAAACAGATCTTTTCAAATATTTATTTGTTTATGTAAATTAAATATAATACAAAAAATTGAAATAAAAACAAAGAAAGCAAGAGAGAAACATACCTACAACACATACAGACATTTGTTTATAAAACATTTTACAAAAAAGTGGAGTAAAAAACTTAACTTATCACAAGACAATTCAGGTGTAAAAATATGTACTACGTTCATTTAAAAATGAGTATTAAACAAGAGATTAAGAGAACACAAAACTAATTTTCTAAACAATAACAGGAAAACCACAAGATAAAATCAGTTAAATAAACGCTTTATTTTATTCAACAATCAATCGTACACTCACAAACTTACAACATGCATACATACAGACATACATGTTTACAAACAAATAGACATAATAATTGATTATGTTTCTTTCTCCTAACACTTTTTGTTTGGTATGCTTCTTCTTTCCTTCCTTATTTTCTAAAGGGCTTAACGAATTCCTACTTAGGTTAAACTGAGTGCGTTATTTTGTCTTTCACTGTTAAAAACAAGACAGTGAGAGAGAGAGAGGGAGAGAACAAAAAAGAGAAGGGAACTGTTTATTTAGTTGGCGTTTTTGCTTTAGGTAACACTTGTTTATTTTATCTATACATATGTATATTTTACTTTTGAGTAATTTGAAGTTTGTTGTGCAAAATTCTAAAGTAAACCTAGAAACATGTATAAAAATATGTATGTATTGCATAAAATAAAGACGCTAAAAAACTTTCTTAAATTAATCAATAAAGAGTTATAAAAAATAAAAAAATAAAAATGCTTTAAAATAGTAAAAAGTGGAAAATTATTAATAAAAACAAACATTTCGGTGTCACGTTTTAGAAAAAAAGAAAGAAATTATACATATATGTATGTATACATCTACAAAATAAAACAACAATAAAGGGAAAAATTGTAAGAAATTATTTATAATTTTAAAATAGACTTGTAGCCATCAGAATATCTGTTAATTGATGATATGATTTTTTTTTGAGATCTTCAACACCAGACTTTACTTGTAAATTGTTTATTTATTTCAAGCGGGAATGCCTTTAAATGTTGTTTTATTATTTGAAAACTTAAAGCAGAATTAATTGATTTGCTTTCCTTTGAGAACAATAAGTTTTGTTATGTTAATTTTTCTTTATAGGAAATACATTTTTCCCCCATTTTATTATTTGCTTAAACTACTGTTTTGAATCGTGCCTGGGTCAGTCAATTTCCGGTGAAAAAAAGCAATTTGATCCGCTGATTCGATAGTATGTATGTACTTTAAAATCTTTCAGAGGCGGATGTTAAAAGTTTCACATAAATTACTCACTTTTTCGGCCCTCTAATTTTTTTTAATTGTGGGTATAACGGTTAAGAGTTGTGGTAAAATTGCTTAAATATTTCAGCAAAGTATATCATCTATGGCACACTACAATATTGTTGAAATCGCTTGACTTTGTTTTCTGCTGCAGTTTCAAAAAGGTAAAAACCCAGCAAAAGGGGAAAGACGAAGAAAGAAATTGTATGCTATGGAACGCCATAATCAAAAGGCTAACCTTATTCGCAAAAAACAAAATAGTTTTTTTGAGGTACATAATGAAATGTTCAAAAAGTATGAGCAACAAATACGTATTTAATTGCTCCTCAAAGCATGCAACAATTTGTGAGCCATAAGCAAATCGCACAGTTTTGAAGGTGAGTGGTTTCTAAAAACGATTACCGGATATATTTAAAAGTTTTTCTTGTTACGTTCAGTATGAATTACTGTCACAAGTATTTGCCATAGTTGCACATGTTGAAAAGTTATGTTGCTCAGACATCTTGTAAGTCTTTTCACTTTCATATAAACGGATGCACAATCATGAAATAATATTTTTTGATTACTTCGCTTTCCACTAAAATTTATGCCGCTGTTTCCAGACTTTCCATGTGGAGAGAGAGGTGAAAGCAATGGCTTTCACACATCCCAATAAAGGTCGATAACCTGTGGAAACTGCCAATATTTTGGCGGAATTAATCCGACAAACCCAATTCAAGTAACAAAATATTAACAATAACGCCTGAAGAAAAATAAATATGGCTTCTTTTATAAAATATTTTTTTTATATAAAACTAAAAATTATTTAAGCACTAAAAGCTAAAAATCATTTTTGTTTTAACGATTTGTTTTATTTTGATTAAACATCACATTTTCTTCTCCTTTGCAATATGTATGTATATTTGTTTGTGTTTTTTAAACAAAACATTTTTATTTAGTTATTTAGGTAATCATAAAATAATTGTTCTTTTTCCTGTTTTTATGAAAATCCATAATGTCTTCTTTCATTTGAAAAAAAAACAAAAAATGAAATGATAAAACAAAGAACTAATAGTCTTAAATTTTAAATGAAAACAACCAAAAACTGCAATTGCCCAAAATTTTGCTGTTCAAAATTTCTCACATGTTTTCCTAAGTAAATGTATTCGATTTATTTAACAGCTTTTATTATTAATTCTTATAATACGTTACCATTTAGTCAATATTTTTATCTTCCTTTAAATTAAATTTGTTTTTTAATTATTTTATTTTTGCTTTAATTAAGTTAAGCAATTTAATTATTTAGTGAAAAAAAAAACAAAACAGCAAAAAAGAAACTTGTTTCAGAAAACAATTCATGTTGATAAAAGTAGTTTTTAGTAATAATAATATAATATAATAAATATAAAAAAAAACTTTACAATAACTTGAGAAAAAGAAATAAACAGAAAATCTTAAAATGATCCCTCATTAAACAAAAGACTTTTTCTTTATATCGTTCAGATATTGGTAGGTTTACATACATGCATACTTGCACTTTAAGGAACTCTTAAGCGCCAGCAGGCCAAACTGTTTTACGAAACTGTATACTTATTCTAATAGAATCTCCCTGGCAAAGAAATTTCTGTTGCCTCGCCAGCGCGAGAGTAATGCACTTCAGACTTCCTGGACTTGCAGCCAGAAGAAAGATGGCTTGCCGAATGGCTCGACTGATATAATATGTATTAGTTGAGTAAACTATTCATTTTCTATGGCTCGAATAAGCAATCCGGGCTTATTGCCATTGTTATAAAGATATTATTTTTACCACTTCCCAAACTGATTTAGATCAACTGATCGTTGTTTTTGTCATGACTGAATAATAATGAGCGTAAACGGATACATGTTAAATTGGATCTTCTTTTTTACAATTTAATTTGAAATAATGTGTTAAGAACTGCAACACATTCATCAAGTAAAAAGATCGGGTGACACATAATTTACAACGTTCATTTTCAGCCAACTTCATATTATCGTAGTCGCTGTGCACAACAAAGTACTACTGATTGTCGTTCATCACTAAAAAGAAGCCTTTGAGAGTAGCAAGAACATGTCAATAGCCATATCTCAAATAATTAATTTCGGCTTATTCTTGCCAATTGAAAAAAAAAAATGTCACTTTACAGGTCATTTGAGGTCGTTTCGTAAACTAAACAATAAAATGACTCAAGTGACCACCACTTTTCATATACAATATTTAGCTTTTATTACTCTACTTTGCATCACAATATGGCTCACGATTGCCTTCTAAAACAAATTATTTTGAGTGTTGCAAGTGGTCAATTTAGTTCAAAAAGTTTAGTCTGCATTCATCCGTTAGCCATGTTAGAAAAAGACCTTGGCAGGGGAATTTTCCGACAGCCACTTCATGTGTAGCAAACGTTGTCGCATCATGTCGGTTTTTGTTTTCCTAAATAATTATTTGTTTTTTGCAACATGCAAAGCATTTAGCTTTTGAGTGTCTTGAAGATGAACGGGCGCAGTGGTTGAACAAGAGTCTCGAGGTTGTGGTTTCGATTCCTGTCTGCGGTAAGAAAATCCCTGTAATGCAAAAATTTAGTTTGTGTGTTACACATCTCAATTGTACCCAATTCTTTTTATTTGTGGGCGATTATTAAAAGGAAGCAAGAGGTATAAAAAATACACAATTTCTGTTTTTATGTCTTCATTTGTATGCGGCTTTTGTACAAATTGGATTTTTTTTTTTTTTTTGTATTTTTTCTAATGCGTTTTATTATTTTTCTTACTTTGAAGTGGCATGTTGAAAGTTATTGGAAATTATAAAAGTATTATTAAAGAGCACCTAATACCAGCAAATATGTAAAACAAACACACCTGTTGTTTAGGTTTATCAGACAATGGCTGGAGACATCATTGTTTTTCTGATATATTGATGGAAGATGATAAAAAAAATTTTTTATCTGATACAACATACCATATGGTCTGGTATTAGGTGGCATAATGGTACCCGAAGTGGGCTAGTCTCACGACTGGCAGCCCATGAAACATAACATAAAATATGTGGTGTATAACAAATTCAAGGATGAGATGAAGGAAAAGTAACAAACGAGTACTTCAATTTGGAAATATGCAAACGGAAAAAACGTCTAAAATATACATACATGTCTTGAAAAAACGGAAATTTAAAAAGTTTTACATATGCATATGTAAATGTCTGCATGAAAATTAATGTTATTTACAATAAATGGAGTGAACATATGATGAAATGCAAAACTATTGCCCTAAAAAATAAAAATGAGGCAAAAATATATTAAAGGAAAAATTATTAACTGAACACCAATAAAAAAATAAGTAAAAATTTTATTTAATGAAAAAAAACCATAGATAATAAAAATGTCGTCGTCGTCGTCGTTAATTGTTGTGTGATTATAGCGTCTCCAAAAATTGTCTTTAAATCTAAGAAAAAAAAGCACTACTATTAAGATAAGTATGTGTATATTTAAGAAAAAATATTTTTTAAAAGTCATAGAGATAAAAAATCATCTTGCTTAACAAATAAATACATACAATTGAAAAGAATTGTGTATGATCTTAGAAAAAGAATGACAACCAAATTCTAATAGTCTTATATGAAATGTTTGCTTCATTTAAGTTTAAGAAGCCCAAATTGCACACAAAATTTTTTCATTACGCTGTTATAATTCAAAGAAAAAACAATAATTCCCAATATGTATTTCATTATTGTTAACACATACAAATACACACACACATACACATATTGATATGAAAAGTGTAAGAAAATAAAATTGTGCAGGTGTGAATGTACTCAGTTAAAACTTCTCAAAGCAATCAAAAGTAATGTACATATTATTTATGAATTCAATTCAAATTGAGAAGAAACCTGTGAGCATTAACGGTAATTCAAATCAATACATTAATACATGCGTTTCATGAAAAACAACAAGTGCAAAACAAAACCATAATGAACACCTGAACAGAGTGTTTGTGCGAGTGTCAGTCATATAGAGAAAAAAAAAAACAAAAACAAAATCATCAAGTAACGAGAAATCTAAAATTAAACTAACAAACTTTACTCTTGTTTTTTGTAAAGCAAAAAAAAAAAACTAACATTCGAAACACATTTAATGAGACTCACTATTTATGGGAGAATATAACGGAAAACTTAATTTTTAAAATACTTACATATATAAGTGTATAATTAGAAAAGAAAATGAGAATTAATAACTTACATAAAAATACCTATAGATAAATTAAAAAAAAAAAAACTGAATATGTGTATTGAGATTATTTATTAATTAAACAATAAAAACTGAACAAAAAATACGCAACAAATAATAACTAAAAATAAAATGTATTAAAAAAACATAAAAAGCAAAACATTAATAAAGAAAAATGAACTCAAATAAAACTTCTAAAATTAAATGCTTATTTTATTTAAAACTTTTTTGTTGCTGTTGCAAACAAAATAGCGAAATCATTGGGAGAATTGTATAAAAAACATGCTGCTTCCGTTCGATTAACTAAAAGCGAAAGGGGGGAAAAGAATATTTGTAATTGAGATAATAATACTCTCTCTATCTCGTTCCACTCTCAAATTTATTGTGAATTGCAGTTGAAAGGAAAATAAAAAACTCGTTAAATTACTGGAAAAGTAAACTTACATTACAGATCAAGGTAAACAAACATTTGAAACATGTTCATTTCGTAAAGAGTCAATCATTTGACCAATTAGGCCTAATAACAAAGTGATTTTTTTCTTTTATGGTGGCCGGTAACTGAATAAATTAAATTGCATGTCGGGAAAATTTTCTAGTACTAACTGCAATTGCAAAACCAGTATCAAGGATTACATTTTGTCTTTGGCTTGCCATTTGTATGGGGCTATACATTCAATCTCTCAAGGGGAACGTAATGGGCGTGTTGAGAAAAGCCCAAAAACGACTAAGCTGCCTCGTAAGATTCCAAATATAGGACCGACTCTCATTAGGTTTCCTGGCCCACATAGTCCACAAAATAAAAGTTTTTTTTTTGTAAAACTCATGCAAACTCTTGCTGAGATGCCCTGCTTTTTAGAGTAAAATTTTTTATAATTGTTCATACTTGGATAATTGAGAATTTTCAAAATTAAAGCTTTTCTTCTACTTGTACTGCAACCGGTTTAACCCCGCCATTCCAATTAAAAAAAACAAAAACAAAACTGCTTCCAATTTTTTTATTTCTGTTTTTCAATATTAACAGTAAAAAATAAAAAAACAAGTCTGAATGAAAGCAGCAACTCGCCTGTCTAAAAATAAACCACAATACAACAACAATTAATAAAACATTCTAAATTGACGTAATAATGACAATTTATTTGCTTAATTTGTACGTACATGTGCGCTTGTCTGTGGCTGTAAGTTGCTGTTGTTTTGGATCCGTTTTTATCTTTTTTCTTTTAAGAGCAAATGCTCGTTTTCCCATTGGCGCTGGATGTGTGTTTCGTTGAGACGATACGACAGATGATGAGTACTAAATTTTTTGAATATATGTATGTACATATGTGGAAAAAAGGAGAAATATTTGAAACTTGAACTTTATACTAAATCAAGAAATTGTGTCCCTGTGTTCTTATTGATACAGGGTGACTACAAAAGTTTTGTATGAAGTTCAAAAGTAGAAAAATTTTATATGAAAAATTTGTTGTAAAATGTGTTTCAACAATGTTTTATTTTTTATGAATACCGGTGTAACAATTTATCTGCATTTTTCTTTTAAATTCTTTCTATGCCATAATTGTGCCAATTTTTACTCATATTTTCATCTGACATATTGTACTGAAAAACCTGGGCAAATAGTCATACACAAATGTTTTCAGTCTTGGGTAAAATAAAACAGAAATATAAAAAATATAGATGCATGTATGCATTTTTTAAAGAATTTTATAGAACCACAAATAGAAAAGCAATGATCATGCCACTGCTTAACGTTTTAACAGCAACGCATACATACATTTTGTGCATTATGCCTGCATATTTTGCGATTATTTATAATATTTTAATGATTCAAGTGCCGCGAGAAATGCTTGCAAACACGCTCTAATGAAAACCAATGAAGTGGTGAAGGAAAAATTGTTGAGTAATCTCGTTGCTTTTACACTGCCATGTAAACAAAATTGCAATCGAATTGCTGACCACGTTCATTGATAAACTGAACAAATCATGCCAAACTTAAAGTGATGAAACTGAACGGTCACTGAAGGGTCGTAGGGAATAAAGTTACATAGCCTTATTTCACATTACATTGAGAGCGAAGACCATGTTGCTTCCACATATAGTGTTGCACTTTGTAAGCAAAGCTAAACATTTTTAAGCTAAACTCTGGCTCTCTTTTTTAAAGCATTTATTTTTCGATTTTTCATTCTAATTCTTATGACCGTGATTAATATTTCAAGAAGGCCAGAAAAGTACAATTTCGGAGACTTCTGCGAGAAATTATGAAATGCACATCGGTAGACCCAATGCAACAAGTTCTTCTCCAATTTTGCTCTAGTCATCTTTTAAATCGAATTTATGTTTTGCCTTGGAAAGATCTGTGTTAATTTCTTGCCAGCAGCTTCATAAATTGTCTTGGGAGTTCTAATTTTTATTCTAAGACTTACAAAAATATGTATTTTTTACCACAGAAAAACTAGTTTCAATTCTTACAGATTGTTTGAACTCAATTTATTTATTTATTTCTTAACTTTATTCAAATATTTTTTAAATGGCGTGAACAAATCGACAGAATTTGCACAGCTTTCAAGCCGAGTTCGCCTCGCGCAACACCGTAGATTGTAATAGATTAAATAAGAGTGAAGCAGCTTTGTCGTTTTCCCCAATGGTAATACAATTTTTACGCCAGCCGTAATCAAGCTGATTGTCGCTTGCTAGAATCACAACTGAAGCGATATCGCAGCAGTACCAAGCACATCTACAGCCGCTGCTTCCCTCCATTGTGGCAGATGCAGCAGAAGTTTAGGTGCTACACACCCAGTACTGATTTTTTTATGGGAATAATGTTAATCCTATCCTTGAGATTAGTGCTCTTTGCTTCAGACTCTGAAATAATTTTTATCCATACTTTTGCCGGCAGCCGTCTGCTAAATATTCGTGGCTTCTCTGACTTCGTGGCTTAAATGACTTCATTAAAAGGTCAAATTAAGTGAAATAAAAAAAAATTGTCAATAATAAAAAATTTCTCTTTAATGAAAGTTAATGTTGTTTGTCTTATTAGCATTCAGTACTTTTTGTATGCCTCTGGCGTAGTCGTTGCCATTTTAAGTTGTTGATCAAATAGAAGTCTGTCTTATTTTTCCAAATAAACAAACAAACAAACAAACAAACAAACGACTTAACAAAATGTTCAATTTAAGAGCAAGAAAACAAAACAGAAAAGAATATCTCAGAATGTCTTAATATGAAACTACATGATTTTAAAATTGACCTTGTAACATATTTTTTCTTGTTTGAATTTATTTGAGTGTTTTTTGTGGTTGTTGTTCAGTTGTGGCTTAAATTTAATTTATTTATGCATCGTTCAACATTTGAATGTCGGTAGAGCAACAACAACTGCCACTAAACTGACAACAGGTTGCATTTAATCGATTTATTTGTTGCATTCATCGTGTACGTGATGGAAAAGACAAGTGCAAACGAAATTTACGCACGCACACACATGCTGTACGAGTAACGAAGGCATATTGTATGGGGTTGAGCCAGTACTTTTTGGTTTTTAGTGAATTTAAATAAATTAAAACTTTAATGCTGCAAAACCGGTAGTGTAATTTGTATGCACGTATGTACAGAGGACTGCATTTGTTGTTCATTGCAAACATTTACATTTGATGGACTTGTGAAAATCTAAAACACAATGGGAATTTATGGAGGTACAATTAATTTTAAAATAATTTGGTTGATGATGATGTTTTTCATTCTAATTAAATATATACTCTGCGTATAAACTCCGAACATTCACTTTCTTTAACTTCAAACAACTTGGATTAAAAAAGTAAAAATGCATTGCGCAGGAAAATTGAACGCTGCTGCGCAAATAACTACTTTTACATAATTACTGAATAATTGCATGCTACAAAGAGTGCGAAAGTAGGCCGTTCGTAGATACATCACTGCAGTTAAATATCTGAGGGACCTTAGACTGCTTGTTTCCTTAGAATGCTACGTTCTAGGCTCGAATCGAAAGAATGAAAAGCTTTGCATCATTCCATATTTCTCTTACATTGGTCGTAAATGCAATTAGCTAAATGCTCAAAGCAAACACCAGCATAGACAACTAATTAATACTCCCTAAGAGTCTTGTAAAATCATCACATTATGTATTTAAAATATCTCCCCGAATATATTAATTGCATAAATAGTAAACCATTCGACTCAACATCTATTCATTGTAGCGTGATTTTGTTTCTGCCAAGGCCACAAGTGTTCTAAAGATTGAAAGCCTCAAAATTGTATTCTGATGATTCGTTCTTTTGTATGTTTTTCTCATTATTTTTAGAAATTGATTGTTTGTAAAACGGAAATTGAAATGTGTTTTTATTCTAACGCTTAGCACAAATGGAAACGAGAAAAAACATGCACATTGAATAAAAAGTAAAACAGTAACGATGGAATGAGTTGTTTTTTATTCATGTAAAGTGGATTATGCTAGACAACAACGCTTGACACCAATAAACTATTGGCGAGGGTTCGGTAAAAGTTCTAGTTGTCTGGTTTACACGATTTTTTAATTAGAAAATATGTACATATACATATTTAACTGGCTTTTACTTGAAAATACAAAAAAAAAAAAAAATGTCATTTTCTTATACCATCTAACGAGTAAACTGGAAATACTAGGGGGAGCATAGTGTTTTTTCCGATCAAAAAGTAATGCAGATAAATTTAATGTAAGTTGCTGTAATTATCGAAAACTTACGGGTTCATTTTACATACTTACTGATACACATATGTAAATAACAGCGCATTAGATAGAAATCAAGCTGAAGCCTCAAATAAATGGGCTTGATATCTACACATATACATTTTTCTGCAAAGTTTGCCAGTTGATAGCGAAACAACTGATTTTGCTAAAACTTTTATCGTCTAGTTCACAAAAAACAAATGTCTGCAATTGATTAGGGAAACAACGTTGGAAGCTTAATAATTGTTTAATAAAATTTTGTATTCATAAATGCTTAACAGCAGATAATTATGAGCCTTTTATTTTCTGCTCTGGCAATGCGCATACATTTTGCAGTTGCTCATGAAAAAAGAGCGAATAAAAAATAAAAAGTCCATAAATTGTGGTTAATACCAGTGTTTTCAGAAATAAATTTATAATAAAGCAATAGACATTAAAAAAAATTTTTTTTTTCGCCGTCTACCAACAACAAATAATTGATTTCTTCAGAGTACGAATAATTTAACCGAACGCCGAGTTTTTTTTTAGCCGTTTGGGTTGGCTGCGACACCACCACTCGTACGACACTTGATTAATTTAATGTGTTTTTTTCGACATTTTTCCATACATTTTTCCTGACCTCCAACATTTTTTTTTTTTTGATTATTCCTTTTTTATTACACCTGTCAACCGCGTAACAGCAAGTAATTGGATGTAATTTATTATTAAAATTTTGTAATTTTAAGCATGCCAAAGGGATAAGGTAGAGAAGGAATCAGGCTTCAATTTGATATATAGCATACACGCCCAGGTCTTCCATTTATAGAGAGTTTGGTGTTAGAAAATGTTTTTCGAGTACTTTAATTTCTTATATGCTTAATCCTATTATTTAATATGGAATTTGTAAAGTTTTTAAACTCAAAAGTATTGAGCATAAAAATAAATTTAACTCTGTTGCCGGATTAGTTTCTTCTTTTCTTATACATACATATGTATAATCGACCAGTTTTGGGCTGATGTTTCTTTTCATTATGACCTCAAATAGCTGTTATTCTGTTAAAACTGTATGGAATTGAAAAAAAAAATCAAAAAACATTCTTAAACATCGTGACTGACACTGGGCTTCCATTAAAAAAAAGGTTAGGCATTAGAAATTTTCCATATGAAAATACATATGCATGCATGTACATGCATCAGTGTATGTGCTGGTGTGTGTATTCACATTCATCTGTATTTGTAGTACGTACATCTATTTAAAGTACTCTCTTGTTTGATTTATCTTTGCGAAACAGTTTGAGCAGCAAGAACTAAATGGAATTGAATAAATTGTGTAAATGGAATAAAATAGCGTAAAAAATAAATAAAAACAATAATAGTTGTCAGAGTTACTTCATAGTAAAATTTATTAAGTAATGGAAATAACATCAAGCAAATGTATTCGCTCAAGCAGCCCAGCAAACAATTTGTCACATATTTGATTTATGTTATTGGGTTTTAGATTAGTGCACTTTGAATCACTTGTGTTTCATATGCCATATGCTTTTTATTTAAATTTTTCAGTCATGAAGCAAAATTCTAAATAATTTGCTTCGCGAGATATAGATATGTATATAGCTTTTCTACCTGACATTTGACAGTTTTAGACTATAGCAGCCTCTTGTATATTTCGCTTTTACCAAGCTTTGCTCTTTGAGTGGATATCAATAGTTTGCTCTGAAGAGCGATGCTGATAATCGTAATATGTTTTTTTTTTTTCAATATTTTATCACTTGCAGTAACGGAGTCTTGGGAGTCTGTATTACAATTTTGACCATGGTAAACAACAGTACTTTTTAGTACATTTGAATTGAAATGTTGTCAAGATTTTAGTATAGTTGACCTGTTACATCTAAAGTAATAAACTTGACGCTTGAAATCAGGTCAATGTCAGATTCATGTGTTTGCTGGGCGTACATTTCAATACATTTAATTCATATGCTACAAATTCATTTAATAGCGAGCCACTTAGTTGTGGGCATACCCGCACATACATGCTCGGCATTGAAAGTATCCACTTAATGAAGCTGTTGAAGACAAACTAAAACTGATTTTATGCTAAATTTACATAAATGCAAAAAAAAAAGAAAAATCCAATTTTAAAACAACCACGAAAAGACTTCGTTTCAATTAATTCTGTAATTGACTGATAGACTGCAGTGATGGAATACAGTAACGCGTGTTGAACACGTGTAAAATTTAACGCTGCATTTATAGTAGATTGGCTTAAAAGCAAAAGCGTTAAAATTCTCTTTTACTTTATAGTTGAACTGTATGATTTGCAATTATTAATTACTTTAGTTGGGTTGTAGTTCCTCAGCATTTTTAAAGAAGGCATGAAAAGTAAACATTTACCGGCTGGGGTACATACCATGGCTGTTTCACGACCACCACGTCACTCATCAGCACCAAAATTGCTTCGAACCCAGGCAATGACCAATTGTATAGTGTTTTTGTGGGCCATAAGGGCGATAAATGAGATATTTTAAATTTACGAATTTTTTATGATCAATTTCTACCGACCAAATATGGTTCAATTGTTCTAATTTTTGGTATGCTCAGATATTTTGTTGAATGAAACATACAAAGGCCTTAGTTCTTAGACTATAGCATCTGTAAGCGAATCGAAAATCGTATGATTTATACATATGATTAATATGTCTCTGTCTTGTGATACGAATGGAATTCTAAAGGCTAAAGATCGTGCGCTTTTTAAAGGCCTAAGTGCCTAAGACACTTTGTTTTCATTTATCTTTGTTTTGTGTATTTTATTCACTCATTATTTGCCAACGAACAGCAGCTGTAGAGATAAGATTATTTAAATGTTTGGAACACTTTCGAATAGAACTCAACTTTGAGTTAACTTTGAATAAAAACATAAAATTTGAAAACATAAACTACACCTCGCCAATATGAGTGTTCTAAGTATGTACGAAATGTCTATCAGTTTCGTCGGTTACTGTTTGTTGTTCAGAGACTAAACTTTAAATAAACACATTCGCTTGTTCCCATTATTTGCTGTTTGAAATACGTTATCTAATCTTTAATGTTTAAATATTTTGTTTTGTTTTGTTTTCCTTCCATTGGAAATGGCGTTAGTTGCAGAATTTAGTGGAACGCTATGCACTGAAAGAATTCTTTGAATTTGGTGAAAGAATTTAATAGATTTTAACCAACCTCGACTTCATTGAAATAATAAAATGAGTGTAATTCGAACATTTATTAATGGTTGTTACATCATGAGTATTTGTCATACACAGTCCTAATTTTGTGTGTGTTTTCAGCTGTCTATAAATTTACATTTTATTTGCTGCCTTGACAGATGGATTTTTTTTTTTTTTTTTTGACTGACACATTTCATAACATTCAATGACATCTTTCATTAGGATTACTTTTCTTTTTTAATTTTACTCTATAGTACGTACAATTGTTAATAATTTGATCGGGCTCGAGTTCGATTTTATTTCCTCAGAATTGAGAAAGATTTTTTTTTGTGGTAAAATAGTAGTGACCAACATTATTAAAGAATATAAAAAAAGTAAAGCTAACTACTTATTGACTGTTTCAAGTCCACCACGCCGCTCATCAGCGTAGTTGAGAATTTATGAAACCTAACTGAACATTTTTAGTGAAATTCTAGCGCGTGCTATAGACTATTAAGTAAAACCTCGATGGGTATTCGTTTTTGTTGGTTTCGTTAAAATAATTTTTTAGGCGGAATTCTTGCACTAAACAAATATTTGGCGAAGAAAGCGTGACCACTACTTACATTTTAGCATTAAATCTTGCAAAAGAAGGGTTTACACTTTTATTTGCTTTTTGGGAAAAACACAAACACCATATAAAATATAAAATTTGTTCTAGCATGCCCCTCAGCAACACATTACTTTTTATGAATACTAACGAAACTCTTTACGCATGTTTTAGTTTATTCTCAGCATTTGTACAGTCAAATAGTTCTTTGTCGATATAAATCGATATAGTTGTCTACGAAGCAAACAAACCCGTTTAAAATGCTCATGAAATTATTCTATCTTCCAAACAATTAGCAAATAAAAATTAATTCTGTTTGTGTAAACAAGCTCATCTAAAAAACATGTAAAATTTTCATGTTTTTCCTTTTCGTAGTTATTACTGTTCGTGTTTATATTAATTTTCGCTCATTTGGCTGTATGTACTTGCCCAAGATAAAAGGCTACAAAAATGTAGTGGTCACCCTCTTTATGGCAAATATGAATTTAAAGCGAATTTTCCTTTATGTTAAAAATTTGTTGTGAATACTTATTTTTAATTACGCCTGAAACTACGCATATTTATAAAACTGCTCAAAAAAAAAATCTATTCGCTTCACAATTTCATTTGTACTATTTTAGAAGCAGCCCCCAGCAAAATGTATTTTTACTGAAATTAAAAATAATAATAACGTAATTGTAACAATTAAGAGGTTAATCACTGCCTGCTTTGCTGTTACTTCTTAATGTTGTTTAAAATAAGTCGTTTTCGTTGCACAATCAGTTTCAAATTCGGGTACGCAAGTTGCAAAAAAAAAAACCTCTCGTAAATTAGAAATATACTGGCTGGTGGGTTGGTTTAGTTGCTTTGTATTACGATGCTGAAATTAGTTGCTGGTGATTGTCCGTTTAAATGGCTAAGAAAAACGGTATGAAAACCAGTGCACAAATAGTTTTAAAACTGGCGGGGCAAGCAAACGATGCAGTGGGCTGGAGTGTGGCAGCAATCATATTAACTTTGATTCAACAACGATGTTTGTGTGCATTTCAACGAAACAAGCAGTAAATTAAATCGAGAAACAAAAACTTGTGAAATTTTAAGGGGGATAAGAATGGATTATTTCGTTTCAGGCGTGTATTGATATAACGAAAAAAGTATTCAATTATTATCATTATATTTTTGTTAGTTTGAAAAATAAAAATAGCAGTAACCAGCGGTTGCTAGTTGTACAAAGTGAAAGTACTGCAAAACGATTAAATTCACTCATGCCACGCAGCCACCCAGTTTCAAGCACCTAGTTGTCCACCCTGCTAAGTATCTTTGATGTTTTCTATGTCTTATTTTATTAATATCAACCACAAAAATAATATAGAAAGAACTTGAGCCCGATAAACTTAATACAAAATAGCTTGCAACATTCTTTTAAGCTTGTACGAATCTAATAGCAAGTTGAGTAGCTTCATATAGACAGCTGAAAAAGATAGAAAACAATTACTACAAAGCGTACCGAGATGGAAGTCGGCCAAAACGAGAAAGCAAATCTGTATGAATTCTAATTTTTAACTAAAAAAGCAAGCTTTACAAAATTTCTTTTAAGTTTTTTACACCAATTTTCGGTGTCTTATTAAATAAAATTAAAAATTTACAGTTGAGTCACTTTTAAGGTGGTTGTGCGATATGCTCAGATTTGGACATTTTATTATTTTGCTGCTTACAAGTGTTTTATCTCTTTGATAAACATGCATAAAAACTCTCAATTCTTTCAAAGAACAATGTCCTAAAAACTGCATTATTGTTTTAATTTTATCTGCAGCGTGTTGACGTATTATTTGTATATTATTGTTATTGATTTAATAAAACTTTCAAAAATATCCAATAGTCTTGAAATCAATTATTTAACTTCTTAGTTTTTGCTAATCGAAAATTTCATTACAAATTCTTGTGTAGCAGTTAGTTGCTACTGGCTCTACTTTCATGAATGGGTATTCATTGTTTTGGTGTAAATTGGTGGTGAACTGAGTGGGAGTCTCTGATACAAGGTGTGAAATTCTCAATTTATGTACACATGTACATATGCAGTATGTGCGGGCAATGTTGCCAGTTTCTTCTTATATAATATACTATCCCAAATTTTTGAGGAGATTACTCAAAAAAAAAAAAAAAAAAAAAAAAATCGCTATTTATAAAAATGATGCCGCAGCTAAACTCATAAGAAAGATTATTTTTAAAAGTTGGTACAAATTATAATTGCACACTGCTACCCCGGAAATTGTTTAATGCAATCTTATTATTAGCTGCTGCGTGTAGGCCAGACTATACTATAATTTTTAGTTAAATAAGCTTTCAATAAAATATACAATATTTAGGATTTTTTGAGCTCGAGGTCTAGCTTTCACAATATTTGTTAACTGGCTGAGACCAGTGAAGGGCAAACAGATAGAGAGGCCATCAGTATAAGAACAAATACGTAAAAATGTCCGCAACACTCCTGCTTTGTTGAAATCTGGTTAACTACCAGACCGAATTTATCAGCTAGTGAAAAAAGTATACTGGTCTATTTAAGCTGGTTCGGAACAAAATATTTGCTCAAGGCTAATTTTTGATTTGCGTTACTTTGTTCTGAAACGATTCACCCACTTTGAAAAAATGTTCTTGAAAAACAGAGCTATCTATCACATAAGATAAAACTGCGTTAATTTTACAATTAGACTGGACGTCTCGTATATATACATATTTTTGGTTGTACACATTTAGTATAGATAAATACTGACATGCAGGTACATACATACATACATATATGAAGTATATAATTACTTTTATTTTTTGTAATCAACATTGTGAAACCTTTTGCAACGGTACTCTGTATTTTATTAAACATACTTCAAAATTTAATTACCAGTTGTAGTAAGGACTTGTGCTTAATACTGTTGGTAATTTATTGGCATGTTGAACTGATTTAAAAACTTAAATTTTCGGAAAAAATGATGACCGTTTCACTAAGTAAAGTGTTCCAGTGTCGTCTGTTCTATGTGGCAGTAAGTTTTATGAAAGAATTTTGTTGCAATTGCTGTCAAAAAATAAGCACAATATTTTCAATTAATTTTCTCTTATCAGCATATTCAAAAGGCAAATTAAACTGAATATTGACAGAAAATAGGTATGTACTCATTTTCACAGTACTTTCGAACATGCAACTCGAATGTGAATAAATAAATTATACACTAAAAATGAAAGCTCACGGAAAATGGAAAATTTAACATGCGATACTAAAATTGAAGTGGCCTGCTTTAGTGAACACGACAAGAAAATGTCAAAATGGCTTAAAATGTAAATACAGTTGTGACAGCATAAACAAAAATAATTAATAGAATCAATTAATTAGAGCAAAAATTTTTGTGTCTACAAATGCATACAAACATGAATTTATAGATGGCAATAAGAAGTCTAAATAAATAAATATTTTAAATTTAGTCACTTAAATCATTTATTCACTTCCACCGACAACAAGATGAACGTATGCATGTTCGCAGTTGTTGCGAAAATTTGTCGTTGGATTGTCGCAATGTTCCATTTTATAAATTGCGTATTTGAGCACATGTCTTGGGCTTTTGAATTTGAATTGAGTGAGTAGGCACATCTTATGCTGCTATTTATGCCTTAGAAAAAAAAAAAAATAAAATAAAAAGTAGTAAATTTATATACATACATAAATAAAATTCAGACATTTTGCTTTATGAACCGTGCGTTGACGTGGCAGCCTTATTTTGTGAACATTCAGTTTTGAATATCATTAAAATATTTCTACGTGATTCATGCGAGGCAGAGTGATTAAAAATAAATAGCATAGTCCTGGAAATCCTTTGCTCAGATAAAGTTTCGTAAGTAGCTTTCTGAACAAACGGTTTAATCTCTGACCAAAAGTTTTAAAGCTTGCTCTAATTTTTTTTTAGAAAATTTAGTTTCTTTGTATGAAATGGTGCAAAAAGAATTTATTTTTTCAAACTCTCACTCAAATTGAAAAAAGTAAAGTTTTGCTTTGTGGTTTCCATTTCGGGGTTTCTTCGTTTTTCAAAATGTTATTGAGTTATTGTAATTACTTAACTTTACGACTCTAAATACTTGGAAAGATATTGCCAGACACCCAAAAATACATTATTACCACTTAGAAAGCTCCTCTATTCTTTATCCTGACATATGAGCCAAATGGTTGTCATCAAGGTCAAACAAGCTGAATCGACAGGGGAGCACACACAAGTAGCCAACTGCCAGCTATGAGAACTTATTCACTGCCAAATCATTTACAGAATCGAACCCGTGCATTTGACGTTCTCCCTGCCAGCAATCAATGGCATGGAAAAACAATTCCACTTTATCTGACCGATCCCTTGTTTGACAAGGTATTCCAATTATATTCCCATTAAAGACATTTAAGAACGCAAATTTCAAAAACAACAAACAAACAAATATTTATATTTATGATGAACAAACTGCATTTTGATAAATGCACACAAATTGAATATTGTAAATGGTGACTGTTTACGTCATTCTTCTTCAAAAAGAATAATAAATAAAATGGAAATTTACCGTAATATGAACACAAACGCAGAAGGTGGACGAAAATAAACTCATAGATTTGCAATTCCTGTGAACAAGGACAATGGGATGAAGAAATAGAGGAAACCAATTTTTTTCAGCTACTACAAGCACTGAAATTTAAATTGCATATGAAATTAAGGGAAAAATCGAAAGGAAGTTTCTTCAGAGCAAGAGAGTGAGAGAGAGAGCGAGAGGGAGAGAAATATATTAATTAAGTAAATCGAGAAAAGAGAATTATTCCCAACAAAATTACTGTTGGCTGATAAAAAAAATTTTTTGGTAGGATGGAATACTTGTTGAAGGAAGAGCAGACATTTAAGACACAAATGCCTTTATTTATTGCTAAACTAAAAAATTATCATTTATATTAATTTAAAAAAAAATTAAAATTTTATTGGACGCTGAGGAAAAACGTGGCAGCTTGCTTGTGTTAACTTGTCTGTATTAACCAGCTTGACTGTATTAACACATTAAATCAACAGGAGTCGAAGTTGTTTTAATAACAAAAAATTTTCTGATTAAAACAAAATCAGGTTTATTTGAAATGAAAATCTTTCAAAGCAAAGTGAGCAGCGACAAATATAGAATCAACTTTGCTCTCCACATTTTTAACTTTTTTCTGGACGCGTTGCCCGAAATGGCGTCCAAGTCATGTGAATGCCCGCCCAAAGTTGCATTTTCATACAAACTCATATATTCATATTCACAAATAGAAGTAAGAACATTTTCTCTTTATTATTTCAAGCATTTTGCTTAATGTAGTAAAAACATTTTGCGTGTCAGCTTATTACATTGTAAGCAGTAAATATCGGCATATTTGTATTAAGTTAAAAATGAAATAGTGGCCAAAAGATCCAAAGAATTTCGTGGAGACCGCACTCAACCATAAAAGCTGAACCATCACCCAATATTGGAAAACTGAACAATTGGTGCACAGAGTTTATAATACAAATATCTCTATAAATTTGCCAGTCGCATCGTGTTTTTACACGGAAAAGCCACAAACAACAATGCATCTACCACCAACAGCAACTGCAGCCTTATTGTTGGCAGTTGCAGAAACAATTGATTCTCGTTTGGAGTTTTCAAATCAAAAAATACAAAAAAAAACCCTCATTCATTTTCAAAACAATTGGAAACCCAACAAATAAATGCATTTACAGGTAAAAGTGACATATAACTGTTTACGCAATCGAATCAGCGCAAGATTATGAAAGAGACAGTGGGAGCAAAAAGTTTCACGCTCTACACATTTGCTGAATAGAAGAAGTAGTAAAAAAGCAAGGAAACACAGTTTTTGTGGTTTTTCTTTTCACTCAAAGTTTTTCTTTTCACTCAAATTTTTTAAATTCCGATTTCCCCGCCACACGGTATGTGTTTGCTGGTCACTAATAAAACCACCTGCGAGCCAATGACGTCAATTGAGGTCAAAGACAAATGCATTGCAAAATGGGTTAAACTGCTGTTAGAAAAATGGCAAACCATGGCGGCCGGGCTGTGCATTCATTATGTTTAGAACTTTTTAAACAATTTGTGTCAAACAGAGAACATTTACTAAAGTAACACTTTTGCAAAATAATGATTCTTCAATTTGTATTTGCGTAATGAAAAGACCGACCAATTGATAATCATAATGAGGTGGAAATTTTATGAAACTCCTTCAATATGTTGTAAATGGAAATAAAAATAGCAAAAAATGGCAGTTGGTGGTAAAACCGATGATTACAATAGCCATAATTAGGATGTTGTCGATGGTGTTGCAAATGAGTTGTTTTGTCGATGTGTGCGGTGGGGGGTCAAAGTAAACTGCCAACATCCTGGTCGTCGCAATGTAAAACTTTAGCGTTATGCTTTGTGTGTGTACGCGTGTGTGTGTGTGCGTTAAATGGCCATACTCCACCTTCTTTTACATGGACGACATCTATTATTGTTGGCATTGGCTGAGTGATACTCAACGTTGTATCAATCCATTCCGTTCTTCTTTTTTTTCAAGGTTACTTTTGTTTGCATGTAGTGAACAAGTGTTTGTCTTTTACTGTTTTTGCTTTTTTCTTGCTTTTACAAACGAATGCAAACTAAACACTTGGTGAAAAGAAGGGCAATTTGTTGAAGCTTTCTTGTATTTTCGAATGAAAACCAAACAAATGCTGGTAAAAATCCATACAGCAACAGAAAACAAACAGAAACTCTGACCCACTGAATTTCGTTCAACGAGACATTTTGAGACGCGTGTGGGTGCACAAATCTGACAACCCAAATTGTCCCCATTGTACAAGAGAGAGGCCTCAACATCATCTACAACAATAACAGAACGCAAAATGCTTCGAGCAAATTTCAGTTCTTGTTCTTCCAAAAGTAAAATTTACAAAACTGAGCGAATACATTCATAAGGTGGTAACCAAATTTTAGCGATGAAGAGTAAAAAACGTGAAGTATTTATTACCTTTTTGTGTGTTTTATTGCTTCTGCATTAAACAATGTAATCAGACACATACAGGCCTGTTCATAAGTATTTGAGTCCATACTGCTATTTATTATTGGAATGAAAAATCTGACCTTATATTGATGTCAGAACTCATTTGTAATACAGAATAATTTTTTGTTAAGCCAAGGCTGACAAATGAAGTAAATCAAAATCACTGCATTTGGGGTACAATCCTGATAGTCTGATAACGGCTGTGCATAATAATATTTGGCTCTCCTAAAAATTTTTTTTTTATAATTAAAATTGCAATAGATCTTAAGACCAAAGCATTGGCAACTGGGACTATCGCCTTAAAATGATTTTGGTACTACTGACACGAAACTAGTTTTCAACTTTATCATCCCTGTATGCAATACTTGTGTCATGTGAAATTGGGCCAATAACTGAAGGCAATAAAATCTATAACTTTCTGCTAAATTGTATTCCTTATAACACTAGTTTTAAAGCGGCCTCAAAAAGAATTTCGTAGCTTCGGACAAAGTATTTAATTTAAAAATGGATGGCGAAGTTGGCCAACTTTAACTTTCGATGTAGTGAAACAGCACCTAAGAAATATTCATCGATTGTGGACGAATATTTTTTTGTATATTTTCAAATGGTTTTTGAAAAGTAAGCTCCCTTATAGACACATCTGCAAACGTACTTACATAAATAGAAAGAACAACTGTTTGTTGAAGCTCTTTTGGGTACATGAATATATTATGGATTTTTTCAATGTCATTTGTTTAACACACTCACACTTAAAAAAGGATTTTGTACATTTTCTGTTATTCCAGTAGAGTGTAAGAATAAACTTCAATTTTCAGTGTAAGATTTGCAAAGGTTGTGCACATACACAGGCACAGTTGGCTCTGCCAGTAACGATTGTTAGAAAAATTATTTTAGTGCAGCTTGATTTGGTTTTAATTACAGAAATTAAAAATTAACAAATCCAATTCATTAATTACGATAATAATTTATCGTAAAGTTCGGTTATAAAGTTAACTTAATGTTAAAATTGATATTTAACCAATATACTAAATATAGACAGTCAGTAATTAGAAGCTCAGGTAGTAGGATGGCTAAACGCTGCTGATTAAAAAACAGTATGCAATTATGACCTTTATTCAGTTCAAAGCTACTTGGGTGATAATGGGCGTCGTGGTGGACGTGGTATGTACCCCAGCCAATGAGTACTCATGTTCACTTTTCTTGTCTTCTCCCCGATAAAGTTAAATAAATTATAATAATATATATTGAAAATTAAAAAAAAAACTATTTAATAAAATTTCGACGTGTGGTCATAGTTCTGCAGCAGGAACTTAAGAAACAAATAGCAGAATTTAAGCCACAAGCCAGTAGCATGCAATCATCAATTCAGAGAAAAAAAATCACACCGTTTTTGAATTTGAATATTAATACTGAATTTTAATATTAATATACATATAAAAAAAAACAGAAAGCTTCCAGTTCACTAAGGTTTTAGGCCCAGCAGACTGATAACATTTCTCATTACAACAGTCGTCAGGGAAGGACCCAAGTGGGTCTGTTTCATTACCGGCGGCCCGCGCAACATAACATAACATAAGGCAAATTTAAAAATATATTCAGCGGAAATACAACATCCATTTCAGAGTCTGCTTTTCAGGTCCTTACAACAGAAATATTTTTTTTTAAGAAATAAATTTCTTCAAAAATGATTTTCATAAAGGATTTCCTTTGTTGTTAATAAAACTTCTCCTTAAATCCAAACATTTGCTCATGTCCTTTTAAATGAAATTTAATTATAAAAACTTTCTATATTCCCTAAACTCAACTTTATTGCCCAGAGCCTCCTCAAAGTATGCTATAAATATCCATATGTATTTACTTTTACCTGACACACAAACACATTCATATATACACCCTTGTATACTTTTACTAAACGCCGAATTAACCCAGCGAGCCAGCCAGCGACTACTGCATCAGTTGAAAATTTAGATAATTTGAAAAATAGCTAATTTAGATGATTTCAAGGTAGATAATTTAAAATCTGGATTGTTTTAAAGATCCATTTTTGAAGCTCCACTCAGAAGTTTAAAATAAAATCCCCACTGCTAATCAAAGGCAAAGCAAAGGCAGAGTGACAAATGTGTTCTATTCTACCTCCTCTGACTTTCAGAGTTAAGAGCTCTTCGGTATCAAGAAAAGTACATTTCTGGGCATTTCTACGTCTAGACTTGGCCCAAAAAATCGCTTAGACTTAAGACTCTAGCTTAAACAAAGTTTTCTGTAGTTTAACTGCAGTTTAAACTTGACTGTAATAAATCAGTCAAACATTTATTATTAACTATTTTTAGAAATATAAATTTGGCAAAATTGGAAAAAAAATGCGAAATGTTAAAATGCAAGGATTCATTTTATTCGGATCAGAATCGTCAGCATGACATAAACTAAAGTTTTTCATATTCCCGGGGTGACACATTTTGGAGATAAAGTTTAAGCCTAACAAAAATGAACGTAATTATTTTGTTGCTTTTATTTTAGTTCTGTTTTCAGATCTAAAATATTACAGTTAAATCTTAACTTACATTTTATGACAATCAGATCAATCACTTTTTTAAAGTCGCACGCACACTTTGTGCCTGCAATCCTTTCTTCTAAGAGATGTTTGAAAATGAGCCAAGAGCGTATTTCTTCTGCTGAAAATCATTGCAGACAAAAAGGTTAACACCTTTGGACGGAGCTAACTTCTATTACTTTTAAGCACCGGACATTCCGCTGGTCACAAAAAACTTTCTGATTCGAGTGCTGCGCTTCATATTCCAATTGTCGTTATCGCTGTCACAATAAGTTGACGTAGAAATTTGGCATCTGCTTCTCACCATCAACAAACACAAGAAGGTGATTAATCGCCTCTATTTAGCCCTCCGTATGTCAAATGTCTACTGAAAAGCAGAAAATTGTTGTCGAAGAGAAGTGTTTCAATGTAGACTTGTTGTGAGGACATTTGGAATACGGGGGATAAAACCACTTAAAAAATGCGGTTGTTTCAAACGATTTGGTTGTATGCACTGCAAGTTAAATCTCTAAATTAACGTGTGCTGGGAGTAATTTAAAGAATTTTAAATTATTAATAGAAAATAAATGTCCTCGAAAGTTTATTTAAAATTATTAACCTCGTACTTTTCCACTGGGTGAACAGGTTGTGTAAATTTTTTCTATCTGATAGAAGAAAAACAGCAACGCAAAAGAATGCTTAAGCACGTATGCAGTATGTAAGTTTAGAATAAATAAAACTATACACAAATAAGCAATTGGGTCATGGGATGAAATAAACTTTTTTTCTTTGCAAATCAATAAATTGTTATATTTGCACTAAAAATAGTTTATTTTAAGGAACTAAATAAATAAAAATGAATTGAATGCTTGCTATTAAAGCTAATGAGAAATAATGGCAAAAGGAAGAAGTAAGTACTTATGATTCGGATTGACTACTTATTTTTACTTCTGCTATTTCAAAAGTATTGCCATAAGCTTTTGAACATTGTAATTCAAATAAGAGCATATTACAAAAGTTATTAATTTTATCAAGCTTTTTAGTTTGTTCGACTTTTACTTCTTTAAAATTGAGAAAGATTTTTCTGTGATAAGATTGGTGTGATCAATATTTTTAAAGAAGACAAGAGAAGTAAGACTACACTATGGCTGCTTCACGACCACCGACTGTTGCTCATCTGCACCCAAACTTGCTTCGAACTCTGGCCATGATTAATTGTATACCGTTTTTAAGCAGCAACGGACAGCCATCCTTCCTCTTCATTACTCTTCACTCAATTAAGGCCATATTACTTTCACTCTCACAAAATAAAAATCATTGCCTTCAAGGAGCTTGAAATGTATTTTTAGTTGCAAACATGCTTCCCTGAGTTATAAAACTCACTACTTAAAATAAGATTGAATTGAATGATTGTCACCAAGAACAAACTGGCATACAAAATACTAGTCTGCAACTTGTCCATAACTATGTAAAAATGCAGCATCGCTGACTTCCCATCGCAGCCCAGTGTATGTGTAAAGAATAGATATGTATATCCTGCAGAAGACCAACCAGTAAATTTCCACATACTTTTTCTGTTCCTCTAAAATGAAAAAAAATATTAAATCGGCTGGGCTGGTAAGAAATCAGTTTTATGTTTAACAAAATTTATTGGCTGTTAGCAATCCTAAAATAGGATTTCTTCTTAAAATAAGTTACAAGCACAATGAGCACTAGAGTGGAAGGACGTATGTGTGTGTACATGTGTTATATATGAAAATGGAAGGCTTCTTAAACAGCGCTGCAACAAGTGTTCTGTCAAAAACAACAGTGATGTCTTTGCCGCCGTATCTGTTCAGATCGTACAAAATTTTTGGTGCGGAAATTATTTGTTCACTTTTATGTGGCGAAGCACAAAGAATTTTCTACATATGGGCGGCTAAATATATTTTGTGAATGAAGCCAAAACACATCATACTTGTCGCACTCTAAATCAGAAACAGACCCAACTCTAAATTTAGTTCGGCTTTGGCATACTGACACCAATTGCTGTAAAATGAAAAACTGTGCTGCCAGATGCTTATAAATTTTGTCCGCGAAGCTGGTGCTGGTTATACCATCGAGGAGAAAGTCCCCTGGCCCGGCCGCAGGCTGGTTGTCAAGCACAAGTTTTGTGTACTCGTACCTAAGAAAAAAAGTACTAAACTAAAAATAAATAATACGATTTTCTTTTACGTTCTTTCTAAAAACTTTCCTCTGGCAGCTCTCATGTTTGCCTTAGTAAGTTCCGCCGCTTCAACATGGAATTATGTATTAACAAACGAGAAGCCTCCGGCAGACTTTGACTTCAGGCCTTCTACCGCTTCTACAAACCTATAAAACTTATGGTTTCTTATTATCAAGTTATCAAGTTTTTTTAAAACTATTTAATTCTGCCGATCAGGAAAATTTCATTTTCATCACTGGCTTCTTAACACAAAGCACTTTGAATAAATTTTGTGACTGGTCTCAAGATTTTTAAAAACATTTATTTTGAGTTGTGTCTTTTATGATGTAGTCGGCGTGGGATACACATATTTTTGTATGGGTATGTGTATGCTTGTGTGTATGTATGTAGTTGCATATGGGTAAGATGCCTTAATTCCAGCTTCATTCTGTTGTTCATGTTTTGTGCTGTCAGTCGTCAGCTCTGCTGGATTATCAGTCATAATAAAAACAAAAAAGGCAGCAGCAACAACATTTTATATTCTATTTGTAAGCTTTGGTTATTGTTGTTTGCCATAGACCGAACCCGGCCAACAACGCTGTACGGAGTTGTTACGCCAATCTGCAGCTGACATGTGCCATAATGTTTTATTGTGGAAAAGAAAAGGAAATCAGCCAGGTGGAAAATTATTGATTTATTTATTTTAAGCAGGAGAGAAAATATATGCAACCAAGTGATTTCCATTGTCATCAATGGATTTTTGGACCAGCATGGAAAGTTTTCAATACTAAGTTTTTAATACCAATTACCTTAAAACATACTTTCAATTTCCTATGCCAGGCTGGGGAGTTTTTTATTTTCTCAAAAAAACTCTGAACACTGAAAGTATTTTTAATATTTGGTGGAAGGTCGAAAAATTCAGATTTGAATATGATTAAGCACTCAATTTGTGTACTTATGGTTTGCAGTGTACCCGTCCAGCCCCTGGTGCTTACTATTGCTGAGCTCTAAGAAAGTGAAACTTTCTAAGGCTTCTACAAAAAATTACTGGAAATTAAAACTTGGGCTTAGCAGAACTGTTGTTTTATATAAATTCAGTTTAAGCCAGTGCTGGTAAATTCTACTACTTTTCAGTACTCAGTACCCTTATAGTGAATGCTTTACCAGTTTACCTTTAATGCCTTTCTAACTGACAGTTTAAATGTGTACTGCTTAACTGCTGGCTTAAACATATTTTAAACAGAAAAGTCAGATTATATGCCACTGATTTATTGGACATTCGTCTGTTTTAAGAATTTGATTAACTGAGTATTATTTCTCGCTCTCTTATTTTTATTTATTTTTTTTTTTTCAAACTCCTTGAAAGCAGTTCAAGCAAAGCGCTTATGTTTTTTTATTTTATAGGAAAACAAATATAGAAAAAGAAAACAAATTTTTATAGGCACGCGGGTAGTCTTTAAATATTTCTTAAACACTTCATTAGTCTTGACAGTTTTGTTCATTGAATGAAAAATTTATTTGTTTTTCCTCACTCAAAAAGAGCAACAATCCAAACTATACCGAAAAGGCAATCGCGCTTAATCTTTTGTAACAAAGGATACTTATCCACAGTTTTTTTTTTTCATTATTAAATTAAAGAAAATAGTCATAATTCCAAACACAAACCTACTCCTCACAGTTTCACATTACACAAGGTATGTTGTGTACATAGCAGCATTGAAAGCATTTAATTTCTGTTTGAAACCTCTTGCCGCCATTATCGTTCGTGTAAACGTACGTTTTCAAAGTATTTCTGTTCAGGGGAAAGCAGCTTTCTTTAATTAGCTGCAAACGTGTGTCTCTTAAGTACCTCAACTTTCAAAAGTTTCATTAACGCTTTTTACATTTAAAAATTATAAATTTAACAAAAATTGTCAATGAAATTTCATTTACATTCTACTCTCTTCCTTTTCCTGCTTCCTTCCGTCTATCGCGTCGCAATCTGCAACCGTATTCTTTGCCTGCCCTCCAATACCAATAAATTTCATAATGAATGTCTTCTTCATGTTCGTAAGAGTATTTCTGCTTGAAGTAACACAAATTAATATGACGAAAACCACTTACAATCTAAGCAAAATTTATGCATGTATAAGCGTACTTTCGCATACACATCCATGCATTCATGAAAGTACGCACACATGCATGAGGAAAATGAATATACATACATACACAAGAATTTCTGGAACTGTGAAGCAAACAAAACTGTCGTGGGCAAAATGTTAGAATAAATCAAGAAATGCGACTTCACATTGAAGGCAGCATGTCGTCAGAATTGTGGCATCAGTAGTACGTAATATATCGCCAGCGATGGATAAAACTGAAATATGTAAATCTGATCGTTCACTGCGCTGTCCTTAATGCACAATTATAAACAGAAAAGACAATCACAATGTAAAATTTTGCGCAACAAAAAATAAAATGTGCCTAATATAAAAATGGTCTTTACTAGAAATGTTTGCAATTCGATAAACAAAAGAACGAGAGAAAAAACCGAAAAAAGTGCTGCTGTAAAGTTGAATTAAAGCAAAAAATTTCTCTAGGCCAGGCGCAAAGTGCGACATCTTTTTCACTACTGATAATTTCGAAATTAAATGGATGTTGGTGACAGAGAAAAAAAAAAAAAATGCACATTCCAATGCAATTAGTCATGGCCTGAGTTCGAAGCAATTTGGTCGCTGATGAGCGTCGTAGTGGACATGAAATATAGCTGGATTGCACCCCAGCCACTAATGATTTAGCTTTACTTTTCTTGTTCTCTTCAAAAAGTACGCTCATACATACATTAAAAATGTTGATCAGATAAGTTGCAGCACAAGAAAAAACTTTCTCGATTCTTAGCAACTAAAATCCAACTAAAGCCCAATAAAATGATTAACGATTGAAGAGAAATATTAGTTGTTATTCTGGTTCTAGACCACAAAATGAAAATCCTATGAAGTTAGATCACCAAGAATGATCTACGTTAGTTTATTTTCTGTATGTAACTCTAAAAGCAATTATACGTTTTCCGCAGCTGACGTCTGCGGTATGTTGAGCGTATTTGTAGCAGATGTTATAGAAAACCTTAATCTTCCATCACAGCTGTACAACGGTAATTGATTGCTTTATTTTAACAATTAAAGTTTTAAAAACCACTCTCAAAGCAGGGAAGGGCCTAGATATTTTATTATGCCCCAAAAATGTATTATTTGATCGTACTTAATTATATACTCGTTCAAAACCCTTGCTATTTGTTCAAGCACAACTGCTTGAAGCAAGTTTTGCGTTGACGTGTAATGAGTTTTGAAAGTTTTTTTATGCGGGCTTTCATCTTCAGTATCAAACAGTTTATGAACACAAGCAAATTTTCATGCTTGAAATTAATACACAGTAGGGCGAGGATGTTTTGTAGGGACAAACATGTTTCAATATTTTATCATCGATCTTTCGACAGCATTTGTTATGAGCAACACAACAGCTGCACTATTAAAAAAAACTCAAATTTCAGTTTTTCGGTGTGGACGAAACTTTTTCTCTCTATCGCACTAAACAGGCCGAGGGCGCCCATACAAGAGTAAAAAAAATTTAATTTGAAAATGAATTGTTTAAATATTGCTGGGGAACTGTTTTTCTTATTCCAAAAGCTATCAACGAATTTGTGTCCCTACAAACCGACCTGGTATACAATCAGAAAAACTTGCAGTTTAAAACTTAAAGTGTGTCGCATTAATTCAATAATTTTCAATTCATTAGAAGAACATAATGAAATATTTCAAATCAAAAACTTTGGTGGGGCTGATTGAAATATGAAACATATTGTGTGAAGAATTTCATTTCATTAATTTCTAATTTAAGTTGAAATTGGAACTGTGAAATATTGAATAAATAAAAGTATATTTTCAATTATATGTATATGTATATGACAGCAGCTTAAGTCACAGCTGATTTGGCCAGCTCTTTTGACTTCCATTCCATCAGCTGATGTACTTAGTTGGTTAGTGTCAATTGTATTAGATTCTATTTGTTCATAACCACTTGACCCTTCTAGTGGCTATTAACAAGTGCTTATCGTTTAAGTCTTCTGGCTGCCAGGATTTCTTTTGCCAGCAACTGTCTGAGTTCCGAGTTGTGTTTATTGAGGCCGCTATCACGGATGACTTCTTTTACTCTCATTGAACTAAGGCGGTTTCATTATTGTTACACCCTGCCTGTTTTTCTCTGCCTGTATATGCAAATGAGTTTCGCATCTGTGTGTGTTATGCCTGTATACGAAAGTGCAGCTAAGTGTAGCACTTTCATTGAACCAGTCACATTTAAGTTAATAATTCATGGAACTTTTGAGTAATTTGCTTAAAGTGTAAAATATATAAATTTACAAAAATAAGAAAATAAAAAAATGTACGAGCATTTAACTTGTTTTTGTTTACTGTTTCAAGTCGTAGAGCATTGAATGTACTGAGTGGTTTTATTTGTGTATGAATGTGGTGGGGTGTTTTATTGTGGCAAGTCATTTAAGATGCACATGTCTCTAAGTTTTCATTTACGTATTTAGTTTGTTGCACTTTTACACATTCTCATCGTCAGCAGCACCTTTGCGATTCCAACGACTGTTTTTTTTTTCGTACAGTTTCCTGATAATTTTCTAGAAACCAATCACTTTCCAGCAGTTTACTCTTCATTAAACTCAAAAGTATGGCACATATTGTTGCTCTGATAAATCTGCCACATAATGATGTTAGACAACGAAAATAAATATTTTGCTAAAAAAAAATAAGAAAACAAAGGAGCACTCTGATTCTGCAGGAAATTTAAAATTGTTTTTTTTTTTTTTTGCTTAATTGCTTAAGAGTTGAGGTGCTGGAGACGCCGCAGTTAATTTTGTGAAATACAGAGTTAGGAAAGTTATGAAGTGGGTATTTTTAGATTCTTATATGTTCGGCTCTCAGAGTCGATTGATTTTCAATTGCTTAGAGCTAGTTTGTAAGCTTTGTCATAACTCTGCTGCTCCAATAAGTCTTATGGTTTGTTTTCTTTTTCATTATATACGCTAAATAATATTAACAACAAGTCATTGAACAATAATCAATTTAGTATTAATAATGTGCAGAATTTTAAAGGAACTTGTTTTGCTGTTGTTTTTCATACTGGCATCAGAGAGAGTATTCAAAGGATTTGGGGTGAATTTTTGCACATTAAATTAAAAACAAAAAAACGATGATAAAGTGGTCCATTTTGATGCATGTTTTTAATATTTCATACAAAACAAAAGATGGTGGCATATTTTGACTAATTCATGCTGCTCTCTCTACAACGAACTTCTGCATAATTAAATCCCATTTTTTTTTATCATAGATTGTATGAGTTTCAATGCCTTAGGTTAATGCACTATTCTTGAATCAGCTTGTGGAAAGGAAGAAATTCCCTTTTGTTTAAATATTTTAATTGTTTTCCTATCGAAATGTATGCGTAAATAGCGTTGCGTTTGATTTTAAAATATATTTGCATTTCGACATCAATTGCCTGTCCTTGCCCCGTTTTATGTTCACACATACATATTTTTCATTAAACAACCTCCCTTATGTGTACGACCTAATTATTCAGTTTCTGAACAGAGTGCAACAGTTTATTTATGGGTTTTCATCAGAACAATAGCAAAGGAAACTCAGCTCTGGTCAAATTGATATCATTAATTTAATTAAGTTTTTTAATGACATTCTCTTTCAATGAAATTTTCTAAGGCTGTTTGACTGTGAAACTGAGACTTTTGTTCAATATTTTTTCTGGCAAAAACGCTGAGGAATTTATTTATATACAAGATTGCTACACGTGTATGTAGAGATGCGTAAATAATTTCGTTCTTCGAATAGTTGGCGTATGGAGAAGAGTCAAATTTAAGGTCATCTTGTGGTTTTGTGGAGATTTTTTCACCAACAGGAACACTCAAAAAGAAAACCATGAAAAATCGAGCTCCCAGAGTTTAATGAACTTTCTCTGCTTGCTCAATTATACACAAAATAGTTCAACATTAGCTGGATGAGTTGTGTGTACCTGAGGACACATAGACACATATGTACATGCATATTTATTTATTTATGCAAAGCTCCATGCACCATACGCCAACTTTTGTAACTTTTAAATACATCTGAGCGTGTGGCTTGTGTGTTTTATATTGAGTATGTGTGTATGTTTCTGTATTATAAAAGAGCTTTAGAACTTTTTGTTAGCTTTGGCTGAACCAGTGTGACCAGATACCAAGAATATTTCGAACTAAATTCACTTCATTAAAATAAAACAAAGGAAAAAAATCAAAGACCTCTTGCTGGGGGACAAATAGCTGCTTTGAAGCCGCCACTCTTCTCGTCAGCACCCGTCAAAGGATCATGTTCCTTATGCAACGCCCATGCCAGTCAGCCGACCAATTTGGTGCTCATGTCCCGTTTAAAATTTATATTTTTCAAACACACCAAATTTAATTAATTTCATTCAAAAATTTCTCACCACACAAACGTAACCAAGTTATGCTACAACTCGCTTTGCATACTTTTATCTTATTGCTAATTCAAATTTCATTTCCTAGCCTTCAAATAAATAGATTGCAGTTCCCAGCGTTAATTTTTTTATTATTCGAACTTGATAGCAATCACAACAATAATATAGAATCAGCTTAAGCCCGATACGCGTAATACAAAATAATTATAGAAGGAAAGTTCGAGTAATAAAAATTAAAAATTTTGCAACAATAGTCGAAATACTAAAGTCATTTCTTTTTAGAAACAACTTAAATTTTAAAAGGCGCTGCTAACATTTTTCTAACTATAGTCAGAATTAAAGTTGGCTTTAAGTTGAACCAGCTTTAAATGGGTGCCCCATTATTTATCGAAAATGCCAAATTATTTGTCATACAAGCATTTACAAATTTAAGTAAAATCGCATCTCTAATAAAATGACTCTCAAAAATTATGCATAAATGCAAGCGCACACATGTACAAATGCAAGATTATATTAGTAAGTAAACAAAAAACCTCAAAGCGAATTGAATAAAAATAATTTTTCAATGAAAATACTGATTAATAATAGTTGTTAAGAAGTCTTTAATTTAATTATTTAATGTGAAAAGAATTACATTAAAAATCTTTTACATATAAAAACGACATTTGTTTGAGCAAAGCTGTTGCTAAATAAAATAAAGACAACTACTGCCGGTTTTAAGTTTAGAGCTGACTTACGGGTCTGTCTTGTCTTGTGTATAGTAGACAAAAATATTACTTTTATTTAGCAGTGACTTGAAATTGCGTAAAGTATACTTTTTCGATGTCTATAGTTATGGCCCAATATATCGAACTAAACTAAGCCAAATACACACAGGAACGTCTGTGTAAAGAATTTTCTTTGTAACGGGAAAGCACTGTGCTGCAATATTGCCAGCCATATAATTGCTATAATATCAATATAAATGAAAACTACTAAAAAAAAAAATGCCAATCGCTGAAAAAATTTTAAGCTTAGCTGCAAAAATGCGAAACTGGGCACGCTGCTTGTCACAAAAGAAAACTTTCGCTTAAAGCTTTTGTATTCAAGAATAGCGGATCCACATTTTACCATTTTCAAGCCGTTAAAGGGCTTTGGCTTCGCTGCATGGTCGTGAAACAAGCTAAATAGTTGAACTGTTATATATACATCTGTGTGTGTGTGTGTGTGTGTGTGTGTGCATACGTATGTATGTATGTATGCATGTATTATATTAATTTTCACAAATTTATTTATAACAAAAAGTACAAAACTTTTACGAATTATACATTGTGAATATAAAAGAAATTTTACTAACAACTAACCAAATGGCAACCGATTAACATTGAGCTAAAATTAAGAGTCCATTTCATTGGAATCATCGTCCCAATCCCAGCTATTAAATTGGAAGTCCTGGAATTTATTAACAAACAATAAAAACACGTTTGCATAAAAATACGCCTGTCAAAAACTCACGTAATCCTCCAAATCCAGGTCCTCCACTGTATCGGTACTGGGCGAACAGGCAATATACGATACGCCTGTATTATGGCCAGAACACTCACAGGTCTGACTGACCGACGGCACGGCACTTTTGGCCACTCGCTTGGCAAAAATGGTGGCAAATCTTTTGATGGGATATTTAAATTTGGGCATGAGCTTGCGTGCACTAAAGACTGAACCATTTGTTTCCAATGCCAGAGGCATGCAAATGCCCAAATTACTCTTTGGTATACGTAGTTGAGCGCGAGTGGCATTGTCGCCTTCAGGAAAACGCTTGGAGTACACCAGGTCATGGTCCAGGCCAAAGAAATGTCTGAGCTTACGTGTTTTCTCGAATTCAAATTCTGTATCTGCCAAAATGTGCAAAACCACTCCCTCCTCTCGCATGTACTGCAGAATGGAGCTGTAGTCGAAGCGCATGTGGCGAGCAGCGCAATCGCTGCAAGTTATTAGTATAAATGTTTTCGATACGCCAGGACGGAAATTTAAGCGAGAGGCTGTGGAAATCGCCTGCAAAATATCATTGTTGGAGCCATTGGTGGTGTCTATGTGAGCAAAGTATTTGTTCAACTTATTTATGTCATGAGTGAAAACAGAGTTTTCATAATAAATGCTGCGTGGCTTATCGAACGGTGCAACACCGCCAAACGTGACTACGGCATATCTGAAGAAACAAAACATAATAAAATAAGTGATAAAAAGGAAGAAATATTACCAAGTGTTTACCGGTTGTTTGTTATTTTATGGTGCAACAGTTGCTCCTCTACAGCAGCCGCCACAGACATAATATTTTTATTCTCTGTCAAATTGGCATTGCAAGGTTTCGCTTCCACTATGAATACAATATCACTGCTGCGGGGCACATTAGTACCGCTCAGCTCGACAAAGGTGCCCTCAGGAACATAGGAGCCATTAGCTAGTTGGCAGCTGGAGAAGAAATTGAATTAATTTTATATAAAATCGAGTGTAACGCCAACTCACTGAACGCACTGATCTGGTACTCGCAGGGGTATTTTGGCGCTTGAGCAGGCCTCTATGTAAGCCAAAGCAGCTGTGCAGGCTCCCTTATTGGCTGGATGACCCGGACGTATTGCATTCGAATTGCTGCCCAAGTCCAGGCAAATATCATAGAACGGTTGTATTGCTACCGTATCAGCACAAGATGATAACATGCCTGACTTAAAGTAGAAATCACAGACTTTGCTCACACTTTCCGGTACGGCAGGTTTCAATGAATTCGGTTTCATTTTCTGTCGGCACTTTTCAACACTCCAGGAGTCAGTGAAGTCGGTGGAATTCTTGCTAATTTCATTTCTGGAGGTGGTAAATTCATCAAAGATTTCATTGTTCATGGTGCCCAAAACGCCAGCTGTTTTACTGAAGTACCAGCCACTTACTTCAAACCAGCACAAGTCAAACTGCACGTTGCAACTCAAGCCAAACTCGGTGTCGGATACTATGCTCAAAATGTCGAGATCACGAGCAATAGTTACATCGTTCAGCTTAAGAGGCAGTAATGTTTTCTGATCGCCATTTATGGTTATAAGCTAAAGGGGAATTTTTTCGCTTACTGTCAAGGCAAAATCAAAGCGACTACTGAAGCTACATACAGACGGTTGTTAAACTTTACAATATTGTACGACCTGACATAATCCTTGCTATCTACTGGAATTGAAAAGCTATCACTCCAGACAATTGTTAGGAAATCTTACAATTTCATCGATAGACAATAGATTTCTGTGCCAATGAAAATCGTCAGTTTACACGGGTCTCAGGCTTTTGCAAGAACCAAAAAATGTCAGCTAATTGTCATAATAAAAATATATTCACTTGCAAATAGTTCATTAATGCTGTGTTCTTTCTCAAACTTTTTCTGCTATTCGTTCTGTGTTCATTTTATTCAAAACCAATTTTTTTCAATTTATTTTTGTTGTCTTTTTTGCAACTGATTTGCAGTTGTCAGTTTATGAAAGCTTATGCATCTTACAATATGACAACGCCTAACAATGCACTGACTGACAACTACAGCGTCGGAGTGCTCAAAGGATTGCCAGTGAAGTGACAACTAACTGTCAGAATTTCTCCCTGTTCTATAGATGTGGTAAGATCGTACAGCCTTCTGTATGTAGTGTAATTTTTAAGTACTTACATCACTGCCCAAATCAATTTCTATTAGTTGGCCATTTGCCAAGAAGTTTAGTTTCCGTGTAGCCACTGTGTCGTCGTTACCCATGCTGGTCTGAAATGATTATCTGTTCTGTTTGTATTCGAAAGATAATAATCAATTACATACCGAAGGCTCCAGCATCAAAGTGAAATTGCCCTGGAAGAAATCGTGGGTCAACAAGTAAGAACACTGTCTGTTACGCTGCTGGCCCGACATTTGCTCGAAGCGCAAATTCAAACCCACAAACTGCTTATCAAATGTCATGTAATGACGCGAGTCTATCAGTAATGCTCGTGCTGAAAGTAAGACTTAATTAGAATTGTTTGTTTTGAAAAAAAAAATTGTTTGCAAAGCCTACAGTAATATGGGGGAAGCCAAGTCTTGGGATCCAGATGCTGTCTCATATTATAGAGGCTGCGTATTATGGAAGAGTTGGTGGTGCTCAAGAAGTTCTGGGCCTTGGCTAAGAGTTTGTATTCTGGTATCTCTTCGAATTTGGGTGTTTCGTTGAAGGCATGCCAAGACATGGGCAACTTCTGCTCCAAGTCCAAAATGCCCACTTCTGGATCAAATATAAATTTGGTTTTCGCTTCTCTATACATATCGGCCGTTTCTAGGGCGTTGTCGGCATAGTTCCGCAGCTTATTAGCTATTAAAATATACAGCTCGTGCAGACGTGCTTCGAACTGTAGCTCCTCAGCCAGCCATTCAATTTTTGCCATTATTTCTCGGTATTTCTGCAAAGCCAGCTCCACCTGTTCGATTTTTTGCAATTGTTTTATTTCTTCCCAAATTTCCGTTAAAACCTCGTTCAACTCAGCTCCGAATGGCACTAATTTGAAATACTTTTCTTTGATAAAGTTCCAGGCAATCAGAGAATATTTCCTTATGTTGGTTATGGCATCGTGAGACTTTATGTCCTTGTATAAATGATCCACATCTTGCGTGAAACTGGAGACTTTATTGAAATAAGGCGATTCGGCCAGTTCATTTGTTCTCTTGTAAATAAAGTCAAAAACTTCCTTGCTTAGGTCCCATAAAGCTGATTCTGCATAACTGATGAACTTGAATATATGAGGCTCCAAGCGCTTCAAAACGCCGCGCCAATAGTTGGACATCATGTTCCAGAACTTGTTCCACAAGTTCTCAACATACTTTATGAAAGAAATGTGCAAATCTTTGACAAATTTGTCGTATTTGTGAACAGCCTTTTCCAAAAGACCAGAAAGGTATTGCAGGGAGTCGCCATGGAAAAAGCGGCTTACGGCTTCCAAAACATTGTTATAAGTCTTCTTGATGGCTTCAATCAGCCAGACAACACTATTGCGCAAAGCTTTGCCTGAGTCGCCCATAGCCTGCCACAACTCCGAGAATATCTTTGGCAAAGATTCAATGTGATCTCTTATGGCTAGCTCATCTATGATGGTCAGGGTGAAGTTTACGACTGTTTTGATGTAAAAATCATTGGCCTCGTAAGACTGATTAACAAACAGACGCAAATCATTCAAATCCTCCTCCAAAACCCTAAGCTGGCTGATGTCATCGAAGAAATCTTCATTGTAACTCTTAGAGGTTTCCCAAACAATTCCAATCGCTTCCATGGTCTCACTGTACAAAGACTGGATCCAAAAGTCTATGCCCTCCGAGAAGGAGTTGTATATGGAGGAGCCTAAAGCATTAAACTTATCCTTTAGTTCCTCTCTTATTCTCGGACGCCAGTGGAAACGCCCGGTAATTAAACGGGAATGATTGATTTTCAAATATGAACTTATGTCTATAATACGTATTTCCTCATAGTTCCTCCAAGCATCCAAATACCCGCTACGGGCATCAGGTATGGAGCCTATGATTTGCAAGTTTTGGCTGGCATCCTCAGTTAAATTAACCTCAGCTCGCATGTGCTTATTCGCGAGATCCGCAAATATGTAGCCAGTGTTGTTGGTATCGGGAGTGTCCCAAATAGTAGCATTTAGACCATACACGGGATGACGGATGGTGGGCAGAAGCCAAACTTTTACAGAGCGGTAGGGCGTGTTACGCTAGAAGGCGAAAAAAGTTTTAAAACTCAACAGGAAAGTGGCAGAAAAATAACTTACAATATATTCAAGTTCTTTACGATTAACATCCAACAATAGCAGTAATTTGCCGTGTTTTTCGGGATAGAAAGAACGCTTGTAGTTTGCATCTGATTCGATTTTGTAGTACGAAGGCTTAGCAGCTAACGAACCATTCAGTTGAACATCCAGTTCGGAGGCCAAGTGGTTGGCAAAGAATTTCAAGGTGTAGTTGGTGTAGCCGTATTCCTGATACAAATCTCTCAAAACGGCTCCCAAGGTGATGCTATGGCTTTTATCGTCTGAGTAATCGATGACAAAGTCTGTTCGTAGTAAGTCAACATCGCCGCGATAATAATTGGCCTTCAAGGTTACATCTTTTCTCAAGTAAGGGTGGCCAACTGTTACCAACAAAGATTGGTGGTCCTTATCACCTCTTATTAGAGGTTCATTCTGCCATAACATGGACGTTCTTACTACCTTAAGGTTCTCGTCAAACGATTCAGGATTGGTCCATTTAAACTCAATATCGGAGAAGAACTTATCTGCGGTGCTATAATACCAGCCTTCGGTGGATAAATTACGTTTGGGATAGGAGAGATCAATGACGAACTTGCGGGAATCGTTGCCGTTCTTAAAATTATTACAATAGCTTAGATTTTTTCCATCAAGTTGAAAAACTTATGGGTTTTACTCACCACCGTGTAATTGCTCAACTCCAAGCTGTAGCCAATCCAGGCTGTTTTAGACAACTCCAACTTACTATGATGCTTTATTTTCGTTGCGAATTCCTCCTCATAGTTCGTGGTTAAAATCACAGTGCGGTTTGGATGTATGACTACAATCTTGAACTCCTCCCCCTTTTGTTTGTATGTTGAATATAATTCTCCGGTTAAGTTAAACTTGCGAGCATTTTCCAACTCAAAAATTTCAATGTGCTTGAAATCGTGCGGTAGTTTTCTACTGTTAACGTAGTGAATTCCCAAAGGTTTCATTTCATTTTCCGCTGTTATATCAATAGTGCTCTTATAGATGGGCTCAAATTCTTCTACACACTTATATAAACCATTCAGAACCTGTTTGTCATTATAATTAATCCTCAGGTAGCCATTGTCCACGTAAGGCTTATCATTTAAGCCGTACTCAACGTTGGCTCTGTGGCGAGTAGCCAAAGGAATTTCTATTTCAATGTGTCCAGTTAGATTTCGTTCGTAACTTTGTGAATTCGGGTATTGGTATGTGCTGTGAAGATTGAAATAAGAGCTGTCAGTGGGCCAAGTGCCTCGTAGATAACGATATGTTTCGGGTCTGAGAAATAAAAAATAAAATTTAGTTCCAAGCCAATCATTAGAGAACTTAGGAATTTTTACTGTTTTGTGGTAAAGTTAAAGTCCGCTCTCAGCCAAGTAACATTCAAAAAAGGCGTGGTACTGTTAACGAAACCATACATGTTCGAAATAGCTTTAAATGCTACATCCACATCGGCTATTGGGTTAAAGGCTGGATAACTGACAGTGGACCTTTTTGGGGGGAGTAGGATTGCAATTAGTGTTTGAAATTGTAAAGAGGTCATGAAATTCTACTTACTGCAGGCAGTGGTATTCATCTTCTCTTAGATCGTATTTGCCCTTCATGTAGAAGGTGTCTTGGTCTTTAAATTTGGGTGTAATAAGCTTGGCATAAAAGTCACGCTTAGCCTTGCTCTTGCGCAGCATTTGAAAGTCAGCTTCGACAATGGATATGTTTGTAACAGCTCCCCATTCAATATGGCCCATGCCCTGCAAATCTGTGGTATTTCGATATGAAACGCGACCCAAGTACTTTCGCATGCCCTCTTGAGAAGAGTATTTGCCTTCAAGAAAGACCTCCGGTTCAGCGGCTTGTTTACTGATTAAATTGCCTCTGTATCTCAAACCAAGACTGTGCACATCTCCAACGGGTTGCGGCAGCAGCGTGTATATATTTGCTTGCAAATCATCAGTGGAGCGGAAGTTTAGCGTACCATTAACGGAAAGCTTCCATTTCGAGTCGACATCCAGTTCTGCTCCACTTATGAAATTTAAGAAATTCTTTTCCGGGTTAATGTATTTAGCGCTGGCGTGCAGAATCCTTGGACGAGCCTCTGGCCGTTCTATATAGCTTTCTAAGGCAAACTTCATGTTTTCAGCCCACAGCCAAGACCAAATGCAACTTCCCCTTCCAATATGGGGTCCGATACGATATTCACCGCCCACATTACCACTGTTTCTGTCAAGTTTTGTTTCTGAGTGAAGTTTCACGGAGTCTATGCCCAATTCCTTCCAAGGAGTTTCTAAGGCGATATCACCCACTACGTGGTTCCTTTCTATCGGTCTTAGCTTACCATTGAAGTTTATACGTTTTATTTCTGGCAAAGTAGATTGCACCAGAACTGAAAAGTCTATGCCAGTGTCATCGTCCAAGGAATAGCCACCAGATATTTGACACATTTTTCCATCTTCTACTGCACTAAATTGAAAATTGAAGCCCTTCTGTCTGCCTTCGGCTTCTGTAATACTGAGTTCAATGACTCCATCACGTCCTCCTGTATCGGGTTGCACTCTTAAACGAGTATCAGTGGGATAAGTGCTTGCCATTTGAATGATACCGTTCAGGGCGTATGTCCTCATATTACGGTAAAGATTTCCATTCACATGATATTCCTTAGGATTATTAGGGTTGGTCGTCATAGAGCCATGCATGGAAATGTTGCGGAAGTTCTCTATGGGAGTCCAGATTTCAACGTTGAAAATATCATCTTTTTTACTGGCCCTAGAGCCATATTCTATGCGCAGCCCCCTTTGGCTCACAAGAGCCAAATCAAAACTTAGCTGTGGATTGGAACTCTTGGTTATTATCAAGCTGGTTTCAGCTAATCTCAAAGGTAGCATGGTCGTCCTCACCCTGCCCTCAACGTTGAGCAGATGAGCTAGGTCTTGATGGAAGGCTGTTTCTATTTGAAGCTCATTAACCACCTCGTTATCGGTTACTATGAATTGTACCTCCACCGAGTTGTCGAATTGTGAAAAATCTTTCTTGAAATGGGCTCTGCAAGCGTAGTGCGGTATAACGTCAGTGTTGAGCAAAATACCCATGGAAGTTTCCAAGAAGTTATCCTCTGTCTGAAAAAAAGGTATGGAAAGTTAGATCATATGTTGGAATATAAATTTTTCGTTTGTTTTATTAAACCGTACCTCCAGCGATCCTGTCAGTGACAGGAAAGTATTTGCCGTGCGTGAGGAAATATTTCCTTTGTAAAAGTTTTCCACTTCGATTTCTAATCTGCCCCAAATATCCAACTCAGGCAGCGTCTCAAATGGTGTTTTTAAATTTATTGTTAGCGCATGTTCTTTCGGCTTAACGGCATCGTCTATTTTGGTGTAGTTGAGCTCAAAACCCGTTACCAGGGGTTTGTCCACGCCATTGCTTACGATAAATTGCAGCTTATCATAAAATAAGTTATAGTTCAAGTCCACGTGATACTCCACTATTGACTTTATTTCCTTAGCAGCTGGAAAAGGTGTGCTTACCGTAAGCACATTAAGAACATTTATATAGTCTGGATAATACAGACGGTCCTTGAGCTCTACGCGTCCCTGAGGCAACTGAACGTTGCCTACAATCAGATAGTAGTCCATTATTTCTTGCACATCCACAAAACCATCTACAGTGGGCCATACTAAAGTATCTATCTTAAATTCAGCGTAA
The DNA here is from genome assembly GCA_963662145.1 of Sturmia bella. Classification (NCBI taxonomy): domain Eukaryota; kingdom Metazoa; phylum Arthropoda; class Insecta; order Diptera; family Tachinidae; genus Sturmia; species Sturmia bella. The sequence continues at coordinate 68,230,079 of OY759171.1, read as the reverse complement.
TAGGATAAAAACTCATCGTAATCAATATCATCCATGTCGTAATCTTCAGTATCGATTGGAGGGGGTTGGAAGTCGTCATCGTGTAAAAGTTCTAGCTCTATTTTGTTGCCGCCCAACTGTGTTAAAAGTTTCGATTTCGGGTGACCATCTAACATAATGCCCAGCTTGTATTTGGACAATTTGCCATGTAAATACATGACGAAAACATCTTTCTTGATAAATTTAGCTATAAATCCATTCTCTTCGAAACCCGGCAATGGTGTAAATACTTTGAAAGAGTATTCAAAATCTGTCATGTTGTAAATGCGGTCAACGGCTGTAAAGCCAAGTTTTGCATTGTTCCACATGCCTCTTAAGTCTACGGTTTCATAGTTAATTTTCGCAAGCAAAGCCGCCTGATTGAAGCCCTCAATAGGAGTAGCGACACTCAGTTTCACATCAAACTTCATTAGAGACACAACATCAAATAGAACTTCGATGCCAAGAGCGCTCGTTGGTGCTCTAATTTCAGCCACAGCATGGTGCCTTTTCTCATTCAAACCAAAACGGCCATTTATATTACGGAACTTTTCCAAGGGAGTGGTAATATTAACTGTCAGCATGTTGTCCGAGAACTTTCTCACATAACCGTCAATAGCTAAAGTAAACTCACGTATTTCAAAATCCAAAGAGGCTGCTCCTTTTATCTCTCGTTTTTCATTTAGCATGAATTTGGCAGCCAGACCTCCTCTCCGATAGCCCTCAAATGGTGTCATCAAGAAAACAGTACCCGTTACATTCTGGGAGTGGGAATCGCGAGCAAGCTCCCACAAGGATTTTATGTTGTAATTATTGAGAGTATCGTTGGCTCCACTATAGCGCAGATTAAAAAGACTGTCAAACTTTTTCATATCTTGCCAGTGCTTCACTTTCACATTTATAATGGGAATGTCTTTCACAGTGCTGTTTATACCAAAGTAGATGTCGAAACTGACTACAGGCTCCACCATTTCGTAGTCACTCTTATAACCCAATTCCAAGGCCTGGTCCTCCGCCCATATGAAAGAGGTGTTTGCCAAAACCAGGTTGCCTGCATTGTAGACGCCAGCGCTTAGACTGTTTTTACGCCAGCCGTCGAAAGGTGTGGTGAGCTCTGCCTGCAGCCAATTGTGCAGCTGCTTGCCAGGCATAACACCTATATTATAGTTGAATAGAATTATCTCATTTATGCTCCAACTGGCTCGGGCCGAGCCATAATACTGAGGACCCCCCGTGGAGGCATCAAAGCCACAGCTAATGGTTCTATCAGGATAAGTAACCATAAGACTGCCTTCATAGAGGCTATTACCGGGGCTACTGAATTCAGCCAGCAAACCCAAGCGTTGTGAGGGATCACGATTCGCATCCCACTTCAGCTCGAGAGAAAGCTCCTTTCTTTGTTCTATGGACAACAAGCCAAGTTTGATATGAATATCACGCAGCTTATCAATGTGAATTTCAACTTGCAACAGCTTAGGTTGCTCAGCCAGAAGTTTGGCGTTTAACCAGAAGTTTCTCTCTTTAACCTTCAAATGTATTTCGGCATTGGCATTTTTATTCAGCTCATTCTGGTCGTACTGCACGGTCAGGCCGTAGGGATCAGCACCATAGCGAGTTTGCACATCGGCAAACCAAATCATTTGATTGCGACGATAAATGACGTTAAGAGTGGTTACCTGGAATGAAGGACTCTCAACGATCAATTTCATGTGATGCAAACTTTGCACGCGAGAACTTTTATCCTTGTAGTTGCCTTTTATGGAAGCGGAGTGACCAGTGAACCAAGATCCATTCAGATTAATCTAAGAAATGTAATAAACCAGTTGAATAATATCTAAAGCAAGCAAAACACATGTACTATGAAGTTTCTCTTCAAATAGCAAAAGCCAGTGAACTGACACTCGCCACATTCTCTCGACACAATAATAGAAAAAAGTATAAACATTTTAATTTTACCATATAATTTTTGCTTGCAACTTCTGTTAGTTTCAGTCTGACGGTACAGGAGTTGAACTCCGGCACTGTTACATTGACGTAGGCATCAATAGCAAAGAGACTTTTTCTGGGCAAGTGAAGGGAAAATAGACCAGTTGCTTCCTTTTCAGGAGCATAACGCAAACCCAACAGAACATTGTGTTCGGTGCCGTTTTTACTACGCTCTTCGTGTCTAAAAAGAAATCAAACAAATAATAATAATCAAGAAACCAAAGACGGGCGTGAGTGTGTGTACATACTTTAAGGACATCTTAAAATCCACTTTGGATCTGGGCACCTTTACCTCAAAACTTGCCCTGGTATGAGAGCCTTCCATCATTAAATCCTCCGAGTAGGATCGAGCAAATATCAATCGTACTGAACTTGTATCCTCTGGATGGAAAGTGTGCGGATCATTATTGTAGGTTACAACACCTTCTGTGTGACCCTGCAAACTCAGCCAGGTGGCATTGGATACAAAGTTAAGCTTGGGGTAGGCCGAAGTAAGCAGCTTAACGTTTCCACGATACTCTGTTTTGGATTTGTCACCTGCATTCACCAGCTTGCCTTCAAGATTAATGGTTTCGATTCTGTTGGCCTGGAAGCGGTAGTTGACGGTAACATTTGTAGAGGTAGTGATCTCAGTTTGCACAAAGTTTCCCTTGACTATGGCCTGTAACTTCTTTGTTTCGAAAGAAACTTCGAAATCGTTCTGCATAATGCCATTCTTCTCAATGATTTTTATAGTACCAATCAGGCCTGTGATATTGACGCCATTTACACCCAGCAACATTTTGGGTTTGTAGTACCAGGCAGTGCGTTCCTGCCAACGTTTAAGTTCCATTTTCAAGTCAAAGCTTCGATTACCATTTGTATCCAAGAAAATATCTAGTCTGCGATCGTTGGGATCAGCGTCGTAATTGCAACCGGCTGAAACTTGGGTGTCTGCGTTGACAAACGCCACGGAAGCATTGAAAGCATTGCCGGTGGAGGTTATATTTGTAACAAGCAGACGTTTTGTAGCCGAGCCAGGAGTATGGAAAACCACCGAAAAATTGGAGTCATTTGAAATCTGACTCAAATTGTATTCAAAGACGTATTTTTTGGCTGTGAGGTCAGACTTCTTTAAAATAACACTGAAGTTTGTGGGACCGCTTAATATAAGACTGGGGTAAACCTTGTTGGAAGAGTTGGCCACATCGGGAACGCTGAAATAAGAACACAACTGCAAACCTATGGCTTTATCCAGAACAGGCCAGGTGCAGGTGGAGTTGGAACGCCTTGTTTTTATGCCAGTTTGGGGAATTTCTTTATCTTGTCTAAACACCAACAGCTCCGATCGCGCGCTGAAGATTTCATTGGTGTCTTGCGGCAAATCGAATGAAAATGATACCAAGTTTTTTCCTCTCACCTTAAGCTTGGTTTCAATTTCCGAATTGGAATACAAGTTACTTTTCACTTTTATGCCTGAGTTGGCATAAAACATGTCTGCTTGCATGGTGGTAATAACATCGACCGAAACAGAGGGCTTAAATTTACCTTCCAAATCGAAATGCCAATCTGTGGCTGGCTCTGTGCGCTCTAAATTTCCGGAGATGCGGAAATCGACTGACGAAGCACCAAAAGCATTTATGGATAGCGGCAAACCGATGGCAAGGGGTACAGTGTAGGAAGCGTCCAATAAAACACTCGATTTAGTGAAGGTTACCTCTTGTCCTGAAAGTATTTTCGCCAACTGCTGGAAGGGATCAAATTCTTTGGCCAAAGCCATGAGCTCCAAGTTGCCTTCCAAAGAATAATGACGCAAGTCGTTGCCGAACACGCGCAAGCCTACTTGAGCCTTAGGAATGTTGTAGTTGTGGTTCAGCTTGTAGCCCATGTCCTGAACTTGTTTCAGCAGCTTTTCCTTGCGCATCTGAGTATCAGACGTGGCAGAGCGCTCAGAGCGACTTAATTCTTCCTCAAATTCGTACTCTTCCTCGGAATTTTCTTCAATGTTGTCTGATACTTGACGCTTTAGACGCAGGGTATCCAGATTTAATAAGTTGTCTAAGGTATCTGTAATAATATGAAATGGATTAATAATACTTTATGCATATTTGTCCGGCCGTAAGTACCTTCATCTTCGGAGCTTTCATTGCCTAGAAATCGATTTAGAAATGAGAATTTTTTGCGGAAATATTCTCGATTTAGGGGACCTTTTGGCCCAAACACAGTGGATACCAGTTCCTCAAAACCCTCCGCTCGTGCTGAAATCTCCCAAAAGTTTACTGCTTGGCCAAAAAGTTCGCTGGTGAAATTTAAGGTGGCCATACGTGGCAAATACGAGTTGGTAGCAAACAATAGATTAAGATCCGTGGTAGTTCCTTCAAAATAAACCGAAATGGAATGTGTTAACTTGATAGGGCTCATTTTCATATTAGATACTTTTTATTTGCTTACCAAAATTGTATTCATCAAAGAACATTGAGTGCTCGTAGTTGCGGGAAAATTTACGTATATCCAATTTGAACTTGTCGGAGAGATCATCATTTAGTAATAGGCCCTGGGCTTCTATACGTATGGGTGATGAAGATTTGGCCAAATTCTTTAAATGCGACCAAACAAATGACCCCACCTGATTGATTTCCTCTTGCTGTAAAGTCTGTTTAATTCGATTCACGGACAAATAGTCTGGACAACGCATGGCTTGCAAATAACTGAATATTCTTATTTCTGAGTTTAGAGTATAGTTGGCATAAGCAGCTAGGAAGAATTCACGATGCATCATACAGTTGACTCGCCTAAAAGCTATAACAGCCTGGATTCGTATTTCCAAGCAGGTCAAGCCCTGGATTATGATTTCTTGCAGCTGGGCAGCAAATGGCTGCGACATGGCTCCAATATTACCCAAACCTTTCAGAATAACAATCATTCTTTCCCGGGTACGTCTCTCACCACGATACATATTAAAGAGACTCAGAAATTCGGTCTCTAGGAGATCTACAATGCGCTGTACCTTTAGATTCTGGTAACAGTTTTCATTGTACCTGCAGAAACTATGCACTACCGCCGACGCCCCAAGCGTATACTCCGGGTCCATCTTTTTGCGTGAAAACTCAAGAATGGTAAAGAGAGTTTCCAAGGTTTCTTCATCGGGGCGCTGAATAAAGGACAAGGATGACATCCATCTTTGAGCTAGACTTTTAGGAATGGCATTGGCTACGATTTGGTCGCGCATTAGTTGGTAGGAGGCGGTGCTGCCTATAAAAGGCAGGGACTCCAGCACATGGTTTCTATGGAAAAGAGAAAAATTTTAATACTTTCCTAGTGAAGTTTCTGTTTTTACTTACTTTCCGTTTTCGCAAATTCCTGCTGAGCGGGCCAGTAGCTGGGTCAAAGCTTTGTAGTCCAAATACTTTGTTGTATGCAGAAAAGTGGTGAACACATCAATAAATTCTCGCTGAATTTTAGGGTAACCTACGGCACACATTTCCTTTAGCAAATCTCTGGAAGCCTTTATTTCGCCATGAGTGGGCTTGACAGCTGGGGTGTGGTCAAACAAAAGACTAGATCTCTTCTCTACAAACTCATTGTCTGGATGAAATGAAGTAAAAAAGGAAATGAAGTAAAAAAGCAGTTTCAAAAAATCTTGCTACGTGTCACACATACTTGCGGCTAAAAACTCTCCCACACTAAAAGTATCTTCACCCTTAAAATCAAGTTTGTGAGTTGTAGTGGTAACAGCGCCTGAGCTGGCATTAGAGAAAGGTATAAGTTGATGGCGTTCGTAGCAAGTTATACTACGATATATGCTATTATCGAGCGTAAACTACAGCCAAGAGAAATGAAACGCCTTAAAAAAGTTTATGTTGGCTTTTACGAAAAAATACTTACATTACAATAACTCTGTGAATCTAATATGGGCCAAATGGTTTTGTCGTCACGAAAATTATATGGTGTGGCTTGTAAGATTGAATGCGTAAAATAACGATTGCGACAGCTTTTCACGTCTTTCACTTTGCTTATGCTAACGAACACATTATCGGTGGACTGCAGTGTGTAGTGGACACCACAGGTACCAGAAACATCAGTTTCCGTGGTACTAAAATCAATATCAAAGCGCATCATGGTATTTTGAAAAGCCGATAAAATACCTTTCTTAAAATTAAGAACCCAAGCTGGTTCCTCCAAGGCGGGGCAGACTTCACTTATAAGACCGTCGTGAAAGGCAAAACGCAAGAGATTCTTTTTTAGATCATTTTCTAAATCCCTACTTTTAGGATGCTCATTTGTAGAGGCTGAATCTGCTGCTTCGTTTTCATTGGAAGTGAAATCAGCTTCGGCTTCTCGCTCTAGATCTCCATAATAGTCGTATACATCATTAGTAATGGCACCAGTATCGCTGACTTTTTCATTTACTTCTTCGATTTCATCCCGCAGCTTGACAGAGTTGATGCGCAAGTATCCCTCGCAGTCTTTGGGGAATAAGAGATCGATCTCTGCCTTCAGGTATAGGTCGGAGGTGTTTTCGCCAGTACCCGAGAATTCCGTTCTCAGTTGAACAGTGTAGTCATATTTAAAAATATTTTCGTTGTATTTGAATTTGGCATTTTCGATGTCGCAACTGGGACGACCACATATTTTGGGGTCTTTTAGTGGATCTAGAAAATTGGTTAAAAATTTTGTAAATTTTTTTTTAAACATAAATAATTTTTATACATAATTCGTTAAAAGTTATAGTTTTCCTCATAACATCTTAAGATAAAGATATGAAAACATTTGTAAGGTAAATTTCAATGAACAACTACATATGAGAAAAAAAATTTTTTTTGTTTTTTATGCAAAACAAATTGTTTGGAAGGGGAAAATATAATAACAATTAAGTTTGGTAATTTAGATGAATTTGTTTTTTTTTTAATTTTAAAATTAAACTTGAGAAATCCTGATGAAACACCACAGATATACGTTTTTACTGAACTCGCAAGCCTTGTTGTATAGTTTAAAGTTGTAATCGAAAGGAACACATCGGAATTCGCGAGCAAATTATTTGATTATGTTCGAGCTCCTCTCTTCAGATGCAACTTTAAGCCATACAGTTAGAGAGAGAGAAAAATTGAGAGAGATCTGAGAATGATTTGGCTTATAAAATTACTCACTTTGACGAGCTGCTTGTGTCTGCTGAAATGTTGCCAGCAATATTGCAACTAAGTATACTCCACTAGCGCTTAAAAGCGCTTTGCTGCAGCTCATGTCGGCTATTGGTTTATTCTATATTTTGTAAATTTTGTTTAAATTGTTTATAATGTTTGCTCTTTGAATTTCATTAGAATCTAATTTTCTCCTCGTATTTTAATTTATGCTCAACTGTAAAATAATTTTTACTGCAATTGTTATAAAAAAATGTTTGAAGTTGCATTTTGATTTAAAATAATCTTTTTATGACAATAATGAAAAAAAAATCAATATATTAAATGCAAATTTTTTTTTTCTTGTTTATTAATCTTTCTCAATTGAAATTAAATCGAAATCACTTTGTTATTCAAATTGATGCACTCCTTTGGAGCAGAAACACACACACACACACACTAACTCACAAACTTGCAAATTATTTCATCTTATTCACACAATTTAAGCAATATTACGTTTGAGCCAGCCAGAAAACCATAAAATTTGTAGATACTATTACATTTCAATATACTGATCGGAGCTGGGCGCCACTGTCCTGAGGCACACAACTCTTTTTCCAAACTATAATAGTACTAACAAGCGAAATACATATACCCATACTAGAGACCAGGTCGATTTGTATGGACAAACATGTCAGAAAAATCATTTTGAGGCGTGTGATTTTAATGGACTTGGTACAGAGTCAGTGTCTTCTAAAAAAACATTGGAGAGAAAAAATTATTTAAGGTTGGTATGGTCATATATTTGACTCCTCTGTGGCCACCCTGGGAAAGTTAAGGCCGTGATACACTACCGTACTCAATCGTACGATTCTTTCACTGAAAACTGCTAGCTAAATCTTACAGAATTCTATCGTAATTCCAAAAGCCGCATCAAAACAGCAACAGTATTATACTTCGAGAAGCCAACTCTAATCGCATGAAAAAATTTACAGTTTTAGTCCACACTATCGCACTTTTTGAGCGCATATATAATTTTGAATATACCGTACGATTGAGTAGGATAGTCCTTAAGTTGCTTAAAGTTATAAAAATTTTGCGTAATATCACAACTAACAAGATTTTTAAGATCACGTGCAAAAAACTGTTTCCTTTTCCGAGGTTACTTGTCGCAAGTAATGTATACGTAAACTCGAAAAAGGACGCTACTTGTCTACAACTTGCGTGAATGTTTACATGTGCAAGTTCAAGTTCATTTCTAAAATACCGGTGTTCGTCTTAATGTTTGATTGCTCTTATTTTGTATGCATGCATTAGTATTTTGTATAGCTGTGTGATGTCATTAAGTATTGAGTTTTAAAAGGAAAAGAAAGAAAAGAATGAGCAGAGAGAATTCTGCGAACAAAGAGCTGATCCAACAAAGAAAGCAATTAGCAGAGAGTACTCTGAGGTACCCAAATCTGAAATGCACACAAATGAGTACTTACTACAACACTCTTTCTACTCTATCTGCTTTACACCTTAATAACCTTTTTTATTATACTGATAGAGGATTTGTGGAAATACAAATGTTTTTAACTTTTTAATATTCGTTTTATTGAATATTCTTACAAAAAAGTTCTCAGTAAATCAAATTATATTTTTTTTGCTACACTTTTGTTTTTTTTTAACCATTTCAAGGAATTGTTATGATTAAAAAGGTCATGTATTCAATTTCAATATTTCTTTTTTTTTTGTGTTAATTAAAACCCTTGTATGTATTTTGAACTTGCACAAAAGTGCTTTAGAATTTTATAGGTTTAATTGAATTTTTATACATGAAGTTATGTGTCTGTAGTTGTTATTATTTTTTATTCTGCCGGATTGTTTTTTTTACTTCAATTTTTCATATTTCACAATTCTGCCAGTGCCAACATTTTCTCCGCTTTTTTTATTTTGGGAAAACTATTTTTTTTTTCGTTTAACGGAATGACTTAATGTTTTTTGATCTTTTGCAGCATACACACAATTTTCGGTCCTTTTTTAAATGCTCTCAAAGTTTTTTTTTTCTGTATCAACTTTCATATTAGAGCTTAAAAAAAGGAAAACGAGAAAATGTACAAGTTTACAAACGCTTTTAGCTAAACAAATTCACATGCTCGAATAACAAATTCGCTCACACGGTGGAACACACAAGAGGGGAGTGGGAGATTTAAAAAAAAGAAAACTTTTAATGCAATACAAACACACATTAAAAAACTTAAATGCTTTTACACGCACACACAAATACACACGGGCACGCACATACATATGCATACACACTGGATTTAACTAAAAACCAGTAAATCGCTTTGTGTAAAGTTTTCACTTTTTGTAGCTTAAATTCAATGGTTTCTGTTTTGCAACCGAATTAAAATCCATTAACTTCTAATTTTGTGTGATTAAAGTGCAAACACCAGTTGCATGGAAAGAGATTATTTTTATATAGTATATACATACATACATAATATGTATATTTTTTCTAATTTAGGAATATATTTTTAGCGAAGCACAACCGAACAAGCTCTCACGAGTCTTGAAGAGGAGCAACTGACTGGATTTCAAGAAATTTTCTTAAGTCGAACCTTAGAATTTTCTAAGGCTTATCTGAATTTTTCTTATTTATAAAACAAAATATGTTCTTTTTTTTTTTTTCTCAGTCACTGATAAGGTTTCCAAATAGTTGTTATCGATGACCAATGGCCTGAACGATCAAAAGAAATTCGTAAATAAACAAGCAATAAGTGATTTTCAGCTCAGATGCAAAGTGTATGGAATTATCTACAAATTTTTGCTCGAGCTGTAAGCGGAGATTGGCAGTGACGCGACTTTCTTATCGGTTGAAAACAAAGATCTCTTAAACATAACGCATGACTTTGTAAAATCTAATGACAATTATTATCAGTGAATAAAAGTTGAATGGACATTATCCACTGGCTGGCTTTTGAAATGTGTCTGCCCAAAGATAATGGGCTCTGCCGCATAGTTCCGCATTAAACACGCCGCTTTCTTAGAAACAAATCTTAAGTAAACGATCGTAAGGCAAGGCAAGCAAATCAGTAAAATACCATGGATTTTAGGATCGTATCAGAGCATTGAATTATAAAATAAGCAAAACAACTAATAAATCTAAGGTCATAAGCAATGGCCGGCTTGTCATTTGAAAATTTTTGTACCCACAATCAGTCGTTTCCTCTAAGCGGTCCTCTTTTTTCTATTCAATATTATCACGGTCAATATCTCTTTTAAAATTCATTAAAATTCATTTGTGAAAAAAGAACGAAAAATAATTACAAACTGAGTTAAATGAACTTAAGTGGTTATCGCTTGTGAACACAAAAAGTTTACAACAGAACACTGCTACAAAGGCTTACACGATGCTCTATCGTAAAACAGCTGAGGCTCCCGTAGTCTTCTCTCTTTACATACTCTCATGTCATACTTTTCTAGGCATAAAATGGCTGAGCACCGTTTCTCTTTATGCATCAAACAACCGTTGGGAATTCCTTTAACTTAAATTGTAGAACTGATTAGCATTAAAAAAAAAAGAAGAGGGACTATAAAAAAGAAGAGAGTGTATAAGCAATGACCATCACACGTGTTTACTCTTGCTTATCTCTTACATAAGACTCATATTTACTTTAAAATATTAAACGTGAAGCTTTTTTAATCTGAACCTGAGTATATGAAAAGTTTTACTGGAGTTTTTGTTAAGTTATGGAGGATGTATTCACAAGTTTGTTCCTCTGCATCCCTTCATTTCTTGTTATGACTCTATAAGTATGTTATGGTTCCACGGTTAGTACATCAGTTTAGCATTTGCATTAAGCTAACAAAGCAATTAGTTGCTTATGTTATATAAATTAATTGATTTCAAATAAGCAAACCGTTTCAATTTTCTAGAGTACTTGGAAAAACTTGCAACTAAATACCAGCAAAACTCATAAACAACATTAACAATTTAACAAATCGGACAGAAAACACTTGGAGTTTAAGTAATAGTATAGACACGCGTTTCTACATACCCACATGGCTTGTAGTCATTATCTGAAATAGAAATAAATTCGTAAATACATACTTATACATACATACACTCACTGCTGACCCTTACTGTACTCTGGGTCGCCATAGACATTGATAAGGCTTGTGAGAAATAGTTGAATGGGCTCATGCAGCACTTGGCACTTGCAGGTCTAATAGCATTTTAGTGCTTAATAGTGTTAGTGCTGGAAATACTCAAGTGTATTTCTCTTCAACATCTATTGAAAATTGAATTTAAAATTGAAAAAAAAAGCGGCAGCAACAAATAGTACAGAGCAGCCATATCAAATATTTATATTTGCAATTTCACAGCTACAAGGGTGAAAGGAAATAGTAAAGTGGCCTTCCACTAGGCTCGCTGTCATTTTACCACGTGTTTTATCTTTTTTAGGTCACTAAAAACCTTTTTAGCGGTTTGCTGTCTTGGCATTTCAGCCGTTTATAACACGCCAATGTTTCTTTGATGCAACTCAACTCATCAATAGGGTGTAAAACTTTGAAAATCTGTTGGAAACTTCATTAGTTTTTCTAATGTTTTTCTGAAAACAATAAGAATTCAAGAATAAATAGACTACATAGTAAAGGTTTAAGCAGTTCCGTAAGCGTTTTCGAAATGCGTTGCACCAACGAGAATTTGGCAACATACACAAAGTTAGACAGATAATGATGTCTTTTTGGAACTAAACAAGCGAATTTCAATTGATTTTAGTAGCAATTTATTAGTTTGTTTTTGCCGCAAATTCCACATACGATAATCTGTGACTAAAATATTTCCTTCATGTGGTTTTTTATTCTCATATCCACCTTTCCCCACCTGACAAACACTGTATGTGTGTAATTTTGGCATAAATTGCTAAAACATTTCACATGTCAGCCATTCACAATCTTGTGAAATTTTTGCAAAGCAAACAAATTGACAAGTAGTTTCGTTTAGAGTTCAAGAACCCAAAAATTTGGAAATGACACATACATATAAGTACGTACATTAGGGTGGGCCGCTTTAGTAATCTGATACTTTGAAGAGTTTTTTTAAATGCGGAAAAAAAAATTCGCCAAAGGCATATCAAAGAATCATTTTCGAGGAGTCCAATTTTTAATTTTATATGGGAAGGGCTCAAATAGTAGAATGAATATAAACTGCTGCTTTAAAAACAACTGCGAAGCAACTTGGGTGCCGATGAGGATCGTGATGGATGTAAAGCCGCACTAGTATGTACCCCAGGCAGTGAGTCTTCAACTTAATTTTTCTTGTACTCCTTGAAAATGCTGGTCACTCCAATTTTATCACAAAAGATGGATCCTAATTTTGAGGAAGCAAAATCGAACTCAAGCCTGATCATGCAGACAATCTACGTGATTACTTTTCTTGTAGCCTAAATTAGACTCTATTGCTGGAACTCCTCTTTATTGGGATAATAATTCCAGATTATTGCAGATCGCAGCTAAAAAGCCAAATAAAATCCAAAGGTCCGCCTTTAAATAACTCACTTGCCGATTCAACAAATTTCGTTTTTTGTTCAAACAAATACTTAAGCAAATATGTACGTAAATAGATCCTTAAATATGTACAACAATCAGTTTTGTATTTTTCATTCGTTTTTCCTTTGTGGGATTATGTTGCACGTTTATTTGAAGATGACAGGGATAACAAGAAAACAAGAAAATATTAAATAAAAATCTAGCAAAACTTATGAGCAGTAGTGAATTGTGTTTGGGGGCAAAAGAGAGGAACGAAAAGCTTAATACTTTCTGTTTTCGTTTATAAAATTTGCATGCACGCCACAGCACATGCTTTTCATAATCATGTATAACGTAAGCGTCATTATTATGTGTGATGATAACGCAAATGATGTCGCTGGCTGGCATCAACATTTTACGCCAAAATGCCTGCAAGGCTTCCTTCATGCACAAGGACCGACCGACCCACCAACCCACCGTCCGACCGACCGACAGTTTTTTTTTTACATGTACTTAATGTAGCTTAAATGGTATTGTTGTTGCTGGTGGCAGCAGCTTATGCTACAACAACCAGGCACCAGCAACCAGGTAGCATTTACTTTGCAGGTTATAAAACAGAGAAGCACTAAAAATAACAATAAGTACTTGTAGCAATAAGCATTTGCAGTCACTGGCGTAATTGCATTTGCTGAATTTATGTTTTTAAACATTTTCCTATTTCTTTGTTGTTTCTTTCGCTGTGTTTATTTCCGAGAACACGTTTCTGCTTGCTACTTGCATCCAGGCTATCATTCTGTTTCATTTTGTTGGACGCCTTTCTCTGCCGCCCGACATCTTTAAGTGGATTTCTGGGAGAATAGTAACAAAGTACTTACTTTCTATGCTCATACGTACGGCTGTGTGTGAGTTATTTTGTTGAAGTGGGAACGAGTTGAATGGCTAAAAAGAAAAGTCATTGCAAGAAAAGGAATTGGAGTTTGTGTTAGCGAAATTCGGTTTGATTCCCTTTTAGAGAGCGTAATTCTTTCCGCCCTGGTTGACAGTGAATAATTCAGGAAAATCGACAAAAGTGAATTAAGCACTAGAAAAGAGAGTTTAAAAGTGTAATTTTATATGACTTTTTTTCGCGCGTGTGTATGTGTGTGTGTGTGTGTGTGTGTGTGCATTTGTAAACACAAGTAAGTAGTATATTCGAGATTTGCATGAATATTGGCAGAAAACCAACACATTTGCACTTCGATGCCCAAGTGAATAGAGCCAGCCTTCGCACAGTGCTTTGAGTCATAAGCAAATATGTATCAAGAAAACAATTTCTTTTTGTCTCAGAAATTATTGAAAGATTTGTGAATTCAGAGCTGAGAGCTCACAGCTCGAACAAAACATAAGAAATTTAATTCATTTGAATCCAAAGCAAGGCAAAAGGAAAAACTATTTAACAAAGAATATTGTTGTGATTTTGGCGTCACGTTCATTACTTTTTATTAATCTGTGGAAGTGATATTATTGAGTTTTTAGTTTGCCAATAGGCATGTAAAGGTGATGGTAATGGTTCTTGGGTCAGTGCAAGTCCATCTTCGAGTTTGGTTTAGTTTATGATTAAACCAGTAAATCTTCCGATTAGTGAATACTTAAACCACTTTGAAAGGACGTAACTCTAGCATTCGAAGTTTAACCACTAAACAGTGCAAAACATCAGCTGTTTGACATTTTTTGCAACGTTGCCAAATTTCTATTTAATTACTATTCATTTTACAATTAAGTTTAAACTACAAGAGATCTTTTGTTGATAGCGGAACATCTATTTCTTCATGTGATAAAATCAGAATACAAATTTTATGCAAATGGCATAAAATTGTCTACTTGTATTTATCAAAAGTAACAACCGCAGAGGTTTGGGTATAAACAAATGGATCTGTGCATGTCTCTAGTAGAACTGTTATGAATCATAGTGTTCCTGGTCCCATTTGTTCAATCTAGTAGACAACATCTATGGATTTATTTGATATTGTGGCCAGTTAAGTGGAAGATGTGTTACTTCTACAATAAACAAATATTTTATAGCAGTGTAGGAAATTTCAAATCTCTGCCGTAGCCTCCGCTATTTTCGCCACCATCTTATGCGCGAGCAAAGCACTGTGCGGCGTTACTCCACCCTGGACTACACTTAAAAGCATCGTTAATTTTTAATTTGCTCATGAAGTGTACGTTATAAATTATAGAAATTTTGCTGTGAATAATAGAGGCAATTTAAACATGAACTGGTGTTCAGAACGAAATGCCAGTTGCCTGTTGCATTGGATGAATTTATGTGCAATACATTCATTTGGTGGTTGGGAAAACGTGATTTAATTTTTCTGTTTACCACTTTAAAATCGCACGTGCTACAAGATGTAAAACCGTTTACGTGAAGCCTAAAAATACTTGTGCGAATAGCTAAATAAATAAAAGCCTTTGAAAATAATGTAAGCACCTCACTTTTATATGGCGAGAAATTATTATTAAAGGAATTTTTAGTTGTTGACCTAAAAACAACATTTTTAACATATAGATTTTATATTCCTATTGAATTGCAGCCGAAAGTAAAGAACTGCGAATAAACGAGGCTTGAAAGGACACCGAGGACTAAATAACTTTTATAGCATAGTGTCGGTGCGAATTGCAATAACCTGTAGTCCAAAGAACTCAGCCTTATGATTTTGTTTTGAAGCTGTTGCTGTTGCCGCAACTCAGCTTCAGCCTTTAAAATGAAAAAGCTGCAGCCTTTTTGACCCCTGCTTAAAATTATTTACATACTTGCGTGTTTTCCTAAAACAAACTGGCAATATTTTTACCGGCTTGTCTTACAAAGCCAACTAGTTACATTTGTATGTGTTTACCTACTAGTTGTAGACTAGTATTCTTTACCCTAGTTGTGTTCTTTGCAATATGTTTTTCATCTTATTTTCCTACTTTGTCAATCGTATATAGTACATGGTAAGAATGAAGACAACATCGGGACACAATGGAATGCTTTTTTCTGTTGTCATTGGCCGAAGGAGTTAATGAAATTGAGATTTCCTTTGATTTAGTTTTGCTTGTTCACTGCAAAAAATTTATATTAATTTGTAGTTTGCCGCTACACAAACAAGTTACTATACAAATTACTCAAAAATTATATTCTATTCTGATTATTCTATTAAAGAATAGAATAATAAGAATAAATGATAATTGTTGGAACAAGAAACAAAGTAGGGTTTACACTTATAGAGTTGAATGGTTTCACATTTTTCCAAAAGTTTCCAGTAAACTGACAAGTTGGTTGCAGCTACTTAATGCTGTTGACGTTTTCCAGCTGCATGAATGTGGACAATTTGTTGGTGCCAAACAACTTGTCAACTGACTCCAACATTTTTGGGAAAACGTTTAAATATTCTGTCTTTTCCCCTGTTAATTTATCTTTACTTCCCCAGAATTGAGAAAGGTTTTTTTTTTGCAGTAAGATTATTTTTAAGGTAGACAAGAAAGGTAAGGTTGTAGACTTGTTGGCTGGGGTACATACATACTATGACTGTTTCACGACCGCCACGACGATCATCAGCACCTAGATTGCTTCGAACCGACGTCCTATCTAATAACATACTGTTTTAAGAAGCTTCTCTTAACCCTCCATCCTACTACCTTTCTGTTTTTTGTTGTTGAAAAGTTTGTTGTAATATTATTCCTTTTAAAGGTTCTAGAATATTGAGTTAAAAGTTTGAACATTTTTTCAGAAACTTTTAAGTCTACTGACGAGTTGGTTGGCATCAACTAAATGTCGACATATGGAAAGCCAAAAATTAGGTCTAAGGTTTATATGATTTGCACTTGTTTTATTGAAAATTTTTTTTGCTTTCAAAAGTCGCTACGAAATTATAAATCATTTGTGATCTGAAATGTGTTTTTTGGCGAAGTTTAAAAAATTCTGCTTGAAAATGTTGTAGAAAATCGCCTTTTAGAACTGCCCCACATTGACACTCTTATAAAATAATTTGCTTTAAGACATCCAAAATACTTACATATGCATGTATGAAGAAATGTGTGTGTATGTTTGCACGACTGTAGATGGGGACTGACAAATAAAACCACAGCGTTTGCCTCAAAGTGGGACGAGTAGAAAAATCGTAATTATTGTGTTTTTACCAAGTGGTGATGTTTTTTCTTTGTATTCTTTCAAAGTTCTTAAAATGATTCTTAAACACAGTTATCAAAAAAAAAAAAAAATAAAATAAATAGTAAAAGACACAAGTAATTTTTTTTTTTGGTATCTGAGTTTAAAAGGAAATAAAAATCGTAGCAAGAAGATTTTGGTTGAAGGAATTAAGTCTTTATTTTTATCGTTATTTGAAGAAGACAGGATTGTGGGTTGTCATAATTGAAAGGACTGAGAACAATCATATCATTTCAACACAATTTCAGGGCCGACGATGAACGGATGCTCTATTTTTAGAGATGGCGGTCACAATTTTGAAGGGATTTTAAGTGTTTTTTAGCTTCAAAGCATTTTTTCTCTGTGGGTTCTTTAATAAATTTCTGTTTCAATGTAAATATCGTCTGAGAAAAACCTTCAAAAGTGAAGTGTTAAAAAACATGTCAGCAAAGTTTTTTATGTAATATCCTATTTTTTCCAACGACTTGTCGAATGAAATGGAAAATAACAGAAATCTATAAATTCCTTGAACTACTCATGATGGGGTTATGGGTTCTAATAGAGCAGTTTTAAAGAAATTAATTTATTGTGTACGAAAGTTCATTCCTTGTACAATGCAACAATGAAAACTCGGGAAGAAAACTCTTTCATTATTACACTGATAGAAAAACCTTCGCCAATATAACGATTTCTTACATTTATATTGCGGTGGAAAAATTTGTGTTGATAGAATGAATGAATGAATGGCTGCATTTGGGATACTAAAATTGTTTCATCCTATTTCATTACATACCTGAAGGAATTTCGCTCAGAGAATGACTCTTCTTTTTATAAATTTTTACCGGAAAGATTATGAAATCACTGGTATTTTTTTATTTAAATTTAAATATTCTTGCAACTTTTTATTTATTTAAAATATTTAAAATTGTAAAAAATAATAACTTGGCATCATTCGCCCCACTGATGAAGCTTTTATAGCGATAATGAAACTTTTTGTGGTATTAATTAAAGGAATGGTGAACGAAATGGTTTCATAAACGTAACGAAGCGTTTTTCTTTCAGTTTATCATAAACCAGAATTCTTTAAATTTTCGAAAATTTTACTTTTGATGCAAAGAATTTTATTCCAATTATGTTTTCTTTTTGTTTGTTTGAAATTCACCTCGACTCATCTCAGTCCGTTAGATAATCAACAACTTTGGAAGTGGGGAGTGTCTGTTAAATAGTTTTATTTTTGTTGGGTCTGTTCGTTCGTTCGTTCATTGTAAGTAGAACAATTTGTAGTCGAGTAAAAGTTGCTGCTGCTGCCAAAAGGTGATCAGCTTATGGTTGCCAAAGCATTTTACTTTCAAATTCATTTTACGTGACATTGCAGTTATTCTCGGTTTATCCTGTAGCAAGCATTTGTAAGAGTGTTTGTGTGCATGAGGACATGTTGTTGTGTAATAAACTGTATGTGGGTTGTTTGTTTCTGCTAACCATGTGTGTGTGTGTGTGAGTGCTGGTCTTGCCAGTCAGCCCGTCCGCCCGTCAGACATTTAAGTTCATTATATTTGAGCAATGTTCGAAAGAAATCTTCGGAATTTTATGAAATGGTTGACACAACAGGGATTTATTTGCTTGGGGTTGTATGCTGTTCTTGTTTAAGTCTTCTTATTTCTTAAGTAACTTTTACCTTAAAGGTATTGAGTATTTGTTTGAGCAGAAGCAGATAAGTGATTCTTTTTAGATAAATCCTTAAATTTAAACAATTTATATTCTTGCAGGTAGAACACACACACACGCAAGGTAGAAATTGTAAAGAAGGGAAATGATTATGATGTGAATTTTTAAGGTATTGCAAACAGCTTTGCTTTATGTACGTACACAGATTCGTACACATTAGACGATTCGGTATTCTTTCATAGAAGATACAACGGAATAGCTAAATCCTGATTTACAATATTGTCTTCATTTTAAATTTTATTTTCTTGATGGAAAAAGTTTTGCACAATTGAAAAGTCTTACGAGTTCGAGCATTTCGAGTTACGGTTCGAGCATTTAAGAAATTTCGAAATGAAAAGTAAGCGCTGTGCGATTAAATAGCACTCAAAACAAGTTTTTTTGTTTATAAAAAATTATTTCTAAATTCCTGGTTACAATTTGATTATGTTGCCTTTATTTTCATGCCAAGTTGTGTTCAAGGACTAAGAAGATAAAGTAAATAAACAGGTGCATAAGAAGGAGGATTTGTTGTAAATATTTTAGCTGTAATCATAGGCGTAGACCAGGCAGGGCTGGGGTATGGCAAATTCGTTTCAGATTCGCTTTTGCCCATGCCGCACTTAAGAGCATTTAGCACATTATTTTTTGGAATAAATAAAGAATAAAAATCTAACTACGCTTGTAGCTGTCAAGTAGGGATATAAACAAAAGAACTGCTGGCTGGGTGCTTGTTACAGAGAAAAAATCTGTGACAAAATCAACGAAGAAATTTTCATTTGCCACAAAGAAAAATTGTAGCTTTTGTGTCTTCGGCTTAATTGCATAATAATCTGATTCAAACGCGAATTTTGTAAAACTATATACGATTGCATTCGAAAATGCATATCAACAGCAATTTATTAAGGTTATATGCTTTCCACTTTGTATTACCAAAACTGTTTATCCAAATGCGGATCGTTGTTGTACAGCAAGCATATCATTCTAGTGTATCGTTTGACAACGTTGTCTGTCTATCGCTTTTTTAAATTTCGTTTGTGAAAAATGTTTTATGTGTATGGAAACTTTAAGTCCCCGTGATTCGTGATAAAATGTGTTTAACATTCGATCAGGTATTCACGAATTTGTTGCTTATTTTGTCTTTGCTTTACATTGTTTTTACTATCGGTAACGAATGCCGGAGTTCAGCCCCAGGTCTATGGACAGGTAATTTTTTGGAGTTAATGTTTTGCAGACGTGACGAAACTAAATTGAAAGCAATGAGCATCACTATTGCAACGTGGTTTGGCAAAAGAGGGGTTTTGGCGGCCGCATAAATCATTTTTCATTACTACAACTTCCCTTTAGCCAAAAAATGAGAGATAAGTTATCGGGAAGACCATCTTACTGGGAGAATTTGTGCTTGAAGTTGTCATACGTTGTACTCTATCAAATTAAATTGGATAATAGATTAAATGACAGGGTCTTTGAATGATACATTCTGTAATAGACTTGAGCCTTTCAAAGTTGTCATTAGTTGCTAGTTTCATAGCCACCCATTGGAAAAGATAATTTCTTCTTTACCAGCAAGTTGTAATAATGAAAAATTGTTACCAGCCCGCTTATCCCTCACTTCCACTAAAGACACCTCTAACTAATGCTAACGTTATCCGCAAGTTATAATAATTTACCCAAATGAGTTTCTTTAGTAGTTGTCATTATTATTTCCTAAAAAGTGTCCTCCGTTAAAGACTAATAACTTTCCATAGGAAGGGTTCGTTACGAAAAAATACTTTCACAAAAAGTACCTTGGCAAAAAGTCTGTTTTATTTTTTGAAAGAAGCTTTATAAAAAATTAGTTTTGTTGCTGGTTGTTTCTTAAGCAGCTCTAAAGGTATGCGTGTTCAGTGATTTTGTTCTTTTTTCAATAAAATACTTATCTGTGAAAAAGTATGTATTTTACAATGTATTTTGAAAAACTATATTTTTTTTTTGAAAAAAATTAAATTTCATTTTGATAACTGGTTTTTCTTTTAGTTCAACGGTTTAATTGCAGACGTGTTGTATAGAAAGAAGTGTGGACTCTTTTTTCTTAAGCTAATTCAGATTTTCACATTCCATACCAAAAGGGGGAAAAATAAAACTTCAGTAGAAAATCCTCTTGACTTTTCTTTGCATTATAAATTTTCCCCCAGTTAAATACATACAAGTATTTAAATTTTGCTATACAAAAGTTTGCACGTCTTTTAGTCCTTTCAGCACAATGATTTAATGCTACACGTGAAAGCACAAAATACAAATAGGATTCCATATGGAAATTAAACAAAAAAAAAAAGATAAATAAATCACAAAGCATTCATTCATGTATTCATGGCTTTAATTCACAGATTTTGTTTTTGCTTTTGCAGCTGTTTTGAATCTCTACTAGATTTAATCAGAAAGCAAACAAAATTCTATTTTATCTCAGTGTGAGATTAATTAGATGAATTAAAATTCGTTTTGCTTCAACTCTATTGAAATATAATGGGAAAACCCTTCTTATTTTTATTAATTGAAGCAAATGATTTAAATTGTTGCAGGCAGTGTGCAATAAGAAATAAGAGGAGTTTTTCTACAAATGTGTGTTTGTGCATTAAGAACACATTTGCACATTCAGTTGCACAAAGCTGAGGAATGTTTAATCTCCTTGAAGTGTAAGTCAACTCGCAAATGGTGAAATGTCTACCTTAATTTGTGACTGGTAGTGTTGCTGTGTGTGTGTGTATCAGTTTGATGAAAACATTCCTGATATACCAGTTGGCCAAGTTTATGCTGTGCTATATTTCGTGGCCTGCCAGTCAGTAGGACCAGCTCACCTTGGTGCTGATTGGTCCTGCTGTGGTCCCTAGGAGGAGATAAGGCTGAAGCCCTACACGCCACCCATTGGTTCTTGTTTGAACCATCTGGATGAGCATGTAAAAGATTCCACCGTATTTAATTCGCATTTCGATACATCTGCCAAATTACGTAGTGTCGCTCTGCCTAAGCTCTTGTATTGAAAACACGCAACAAACTTGTCCTCAACTTTCTAATGCGAAAAATTCTAAATACTTGGACATCTGGGAATTTGGCCTGGCAAGCAACTTACGTTTATCTCTTCAAATATAAATGCATACGTACATATATATTTAAATTGCAAGAGTGCACACATATTTCTGCGAATTTAAATCAACTCATTTGTATAATACTTTGCTCGTTTTAACATGAATTTAGATCTGTGTTACTATGCTTTTGCATTGAAATTTATGCGGAAATGTTGCAGGGGGTGGTAAAAATATGCGCATTGCTACACGCTTAACAATTGTTGTTATTTTGTGCGAATGTGCAACATGAAAGTGGATGGAAGTGATGTGTGCCAAAAAACAAGAAACATTGAGAGTAATGTTGTATCGAAAGTATTGACATCCACATTCTTAAGCACGATAACAGCATTTGGCATCAAGTCGGAATGCTCGCCATGTGATGTGTCTCAAACAGTTGGGGTGCAGTTTGTATCTATATGGCATTAAAATGTTTGTAATACCGTGTTATTTGAGTGCCTTAAGGGGTCACCTTTTAGCATTTTTGCTCAAAAGCCTACTTGCGAAGCTTTCATCTTTGTCGAATTTCTATTTTTAGCATGACAATTTGCTTTCACTCCCTCATGCCTACCGAACGAGTAAAACCTTTGGACATTTTTAGTCAAAGAAAAATCATAAAAAACCTGAATTGGGTGTCAGAAGTACGACAAGTGTCTGCTATGGTGATCTGACTAGACTCGTTCTATAAACGGACTGCTGGTTTATGGTCGTAAATAGTTGATGTTGTAAAAATTGGATTCCATGGTATTTGCAATAGTGAACTTCCAAAGTCTACGGTTTATAGAAAAAAAAAAAAACGATTCTAAATGGATCACCCATTTATATGCCTTTTTCTAGTTTGAGTTGTTTGTTGGTGATGACTCTTATGCTGCATCATTCTGATTGGTGTTCTTTTAAGTATGAAATGTTGTAATAAAAAAAGTACATATGATTTTATGTAAAACAAACCAAGTCAACATGAAGTGTAAGTGTTTGAAAACCTTCATTCAACCACACAAACATGCAGTTAAACACAAATATGTGCACGTGCATTCTTTAACACAATATGCAATATGTCAACACTCGACACAACACAACATCATGCTCAAACATTCGTTCTCACACACTAACATTCGCTCATGCACTCACTCATTCATTTACATTTGAATTGAGACAAAAACAAATTACTGGAAAAAAAGCATGAATGAAAAGCAGACTTGCACACACAAACATCCACACATGAAATGTGGAAGAGACGCCATCCCAAAAATGGATATTGTGTTAAAACTCTTAAATATTAAAGATGGTAGTGTGTGTGCATGTCACCAGTCTCTCTGTATGGTATGAATACAAAGCTGTTTATATAAATTGTTTACTTCTGTGCGTTTTAGTTTTATACAAATTGTACACCGTGATCACAAACGAGCAAGGAATATAAATACACTTCTTCAATACCCAAAAAATCAATGCAAGATCGTCTGCTTTGAATCAGTGAATATTTAAATCTCATTTAAACGAAGAAAATTTAGAGAAGAAAATTAAGCTTTAGTAAGCTGTTTGGTTAAAAAAAAAAAAAACAAACAATAATAAATGGTTGACTGATTTACGGCAGCCAAGTTTAAACTTTAATTAAATCACGGAAAAGTATTTTCATTCTAACTGGTGCTCTTTAGGAATCAGTAAAATGTATGAAGCTTTTCCGTGATAACAATAGAGTGTAAAGGCAAGTGTTTGAATAAATTTTCAAAACTTTCAGCGGGCGTCAGTGAAATGTCGACATACATTTTTTTTTTTAAACAAACACAAAGCTGCGAAGCTTTTTGCTTGTCTGCAGAAACACCCAGAGCCTTCGGCAGGAATCGAACCTGCGACCTCGAAGACTCTTGGTAGAGCACTCTACCAATTCATCCATCGAGGCGCACTTGTCGCATAATACACAAAAAGTGTTCAGTTACCGAAGTTTTGGCTGTTTGATTGGACTGGGCATTTTAATGAAGTTTTCTTTGGGGCCGCCTTCGAAGTCGAATGAACTATTGGGGATTATTTTTTCTTTATCTTGGGCTTAGAATGCTTAGAAAACATGCGCTACATATGAATTGCATTGTGCCGCAACTAGGCAAATAGGAAGAGGGACTGGAAAGGTGGGGGAATAAGGAGTGTTTGCGAAGTTTATTTAAACGCAAAAAAAAAATGACAGCGGAAAAATCGATTATTATTCTTTTAGTTGGGTAAATCGGACCTAACTGCTGTTGATTTATCTTCTTAGTGCTCAGTGTATACTCTGACACTATCCAGCCAATAACAGTTAACACAAGCTCTTCAATATTTCGAGAAGAAAAACACAAAAACTACTACAAGACAAGATATTTTAAAGACTATAAAATTTATAAAAGTCGCATTAGTATTAGCAGTTTAATTTTTCAACAGCCCTCTCCTCCTCATGGAAGGCAACAATCGGATGCCAGTTAAAAAAAAAAAAAAAAATTATTTTAATAAAAAACATTTAAATTTAACACTTAACACCGTTTAGCAAAGTTCTCTGTTGTGACATCCCCATCTTCGTACCTGTGTATGTGTTTGTTTGCAATTGGATTTGTATGCAATAGAAAGTTGTCATGTTTATTTACCTACAAACACTTGTATACAGTTCTCAATACAATAAAAATTCTGTCAGTCAGTCTTTTGTCATGTTTAACAAATGTATGAAACGTTATTAATTTTTGTCTTTTCTTCTTTATTTTGAGCTGGTGTTTGTAGAACTCTTTGTTTGGATCCTTCTTGATGTATTAAAGTCAATGAAATGCAGTTGAGTTAAATTTACACATGTGTATGCATTACGCCAACTACAATTACATATAAAGTAAGAAAAGAAAAACTAATGAAATGTCCTGACAGTAAGACAAATGCAAAGTTCACGCTTACACATATGAATATTGGGTTGGGAAAGCCAAAAGAAGTTCACAACGAAAAGGCGATAGTGCAATCTGGAAGGATTATGGTTTTCTCAAACAAGTGTATTTTGAGAAAAATAAGCACTACATTAATGCAAAAAATATTGTTTAGTTTGTTGATATGAAGTATTTTTTCCACAATTTTTAGAAACAAACTAAAACAGACCCATTCGAGCAAAAGAAAAAAATTACATCAAAATAATATTTGCAAACACAGGAAATGTTGCATTTGCCAAAGACCTTTCGAAAATTCAGTTCGCCAGTTTGTTGTTAAAAGCAAAAGGTTTTTTTGTTCAATAGAAACCAAAGTTGAAGTAACATTTTAACCAAAACTTACGGAATAATGTAATGTTTAAATTTTTTTCTGCGCAAGTTTTGATCCAAATACCAAATGTTGTTTTTTCTTAAGTTTTGGTTCTATACTCAACAATTTGCCGAGTTTCTCAATTGCGTATGTATCGAGTTTCGTCTACTTTATTGAATATACTTGGAGCTTAGCTACAGAATTTATTTTTTATCATTTATACATTATGCATTGCAAAGTAATTCGCCCAAACTTTCATGTTCGTACATATTATGTAATTCACAAAATAAACTAGCAAACATTTTATGCAGGTATCCCCAAAAGTAGGCAACATTATGAAAGTATATGTATTCTTATGTTATTTCGCATAATCTGAAGGACCAAAGAAACATTCATTCGGATGATGACAACTAGGGTTTGAAGGCAATTCGTATTGGATACATGGCTGCATATTTTTAACCCACTTCCAAATCGAATTTCATTGTTTTACTCTATGTCACTGTTGTTCAGGTCAGGTCCACGAAGGTGTTGCATGTGGGCGACTTACATCTATGTACATGTATTGATAAACTAATAGAGGAATGGTGTTTGTATTTTGAAAGCCTAATTAATGGTTACCACTTGGCATAGGTTTGCTTAGCCATCTCAAAAATAGATTAGAACAATGTAGCACACTTACTTCAATTCTACTTGGCGTACAAATTTGCTATGAAAGAAATAGCTTTCTTTTTTGTCAAGAAGATTTTCTTTCCCCAACCCAAGCACAAGTCAAAGTGCTCATTCTTGCAAGTTAGTAAGTCATATGTACTATTTTATGCTGTCGATTTAAGTGTCTATTGCAGAGTATTTAATACTTCATATGAATATGCTCATAGGAAAGGCTAAGGAAATAGCACAGTCTGTAGTATGTAGTGGTATACTTGAAAGGATTGTTCATATCATAAGTAGAGTACATTTTCAAAACCACAATTCAGTTTTTAACATTCTTTATGATTCTCGTATTATCAGAACATAAAACAGTGCAATTAAAGCTCCCAAAAGTATGCTACATTGTTGAAATGTGTATTTATGTCTTCACATTTTAAAAACTTAAGGAAATGACTCATTATCGTACATAATCGTACGATACATTTACACACATACATTTTTAGGCCACATGTCATTGTCATTTTCACCAGATCGTACGATTGCGCAGGACAGTGAAGCACGAACTTTAGTGGCATCTGGTGCCCTCCTAAAATTAACTCGTTCGAAATTGAAAACACCAAATCAAAACCATACCGAACGGAATTGATATAACTATATCATTGATACAATCATATACAATTTAATATCGTTTAGAATGTTAATAAAATTTCAAGTTTAAAATGTTTACCTCATAAAAATTATGATTAAATAAAATAGTGTAACCGACAAAAACACCTTTTTCTTAACTTATAACATTTCTTAAGCAACAACTCTGCATTTTCTTTTCTTAAAACGAAAGATTTAGGGACATATTCAAAAAACTAAATAAACTTTAAAATTTATTTTAAATCGAAGAGTTCATACAAAATTTTCTTAGTATTCATTTAATATCCATTTAAAAAAAGTTTTCATTCGCATGCATGTATTGTAAACGACAATAAAATTTTACAAAAATTGTTGTTGTTTTCAACTTTCAATGAAGTAAAAACTTCATTCGCACTTAGAAAAGTATGCAATAATCTTCTTCTTATTACACATCTTATAATTTTGGTGTAGAAAACGTGTTGAATTTTAGTTTTCCAAAAAAAAAAAATTGGGAATCGCCATCAATTGCTGGTGATTTTTGTTTTCAATGAAATTTGATTTTTAATTGGTTTGCAAGGAAATAAGAAAATGTTTTAAAAAACTTCTCCTGCAAAAGGTGCTATTTGACAAGGCAAAGATGTAAATCCTTGTAAAGGTATTTGACTTATTATTTATACTACAGCCTTAAAAGAAATATGTGGAACTTGAAATTTTTCCCGCATAATTTCTTAACAAAGTACATAAAAATCTTTTAAATGGTAACAAAATCTTTAAAGCAATCGTTCTTAGAACTGATTTGATAAGTGCTTGATTTGTGTCTGAGAGAAACTGAGAGACACTTCCGTTGCGATAAGCGGCTTATAAAAAAAGATGTTGTTATTCAATTATGGTTTTATTTTATATAATGTGTTTGTATTGAAAAAATATTTTTTTTTTAATTGACAGCGGCACATTCTCGTTGATAAAATTGCAGACCGTATTAATTTCATGGTATTAAAATTCACACCAACACTTTTGAATAAAAATTATATTTTACATGTTCTATTTTTTTTTTCGTTTATTTTTTTTGCAACTTTTAAACTTTGGTAGCGGAGGTTTTGTTGCTAAAATTTCAGCTTCAATTTGCTGTTTTATTAACTTTTAATGAACAACAAACAAAAAGTTTCTTGTTTTTGTGGCTGTTACATCCGTTATTTATTTTTGAAAATTAACACATTGTTGAATTACTACCGCTTTGAATTAACTACCGTTATAGAAAAGTGAGTCAAGCAGAACTCGTACCCACACAAACACGCACTCACGCACACAAGCAGGAACGAGCTTTTCACTAGACTACACGAAGTTTTTTTAAGGCAAGTTCCTAGAACTCGGACTGCTCGTTGTATTGAAGCGTTAAATCAACGTCCGTTGCATACGAAAGCAAAACAACGAATGAATAAAAATTTTCTGTTACACAAATCTGGCAGGCAGGCAGACAGGCAGACAGGCAGCAGCAGCAGCAGCAGCAGCAGCAGCTTCGATTGCTGGATGCTGGATGAAAGTATACTTTTGATAGTGGCTGCTGCTACTGCTGCTGTATACGTTTTGTGGGTGTATGGGTATGGGGGAGTGTGTGTTTGTTTTTTGTGTGTATGTGTTGGCCAGAGCCTGTATACTGTTTTTATCACTGTTGCACAAGGAAAGTGCGCACATTTTATTGTCGGCTTTTATTTACAAGTGTTGGTTTTTCTAGTATTATGCTTGTAGTATTTTAATAGCTTTTGTATGACGACAGTCTGGGCAGTTATTTTGAGTTGTGTCAACTGCTTATAAAAAAAAAAAATTAAAAATAAATAAAAAATTAAATATCGAATACTCCAAGAAAGAAAAATATCAATGTTTGGTAAACATTTTTAGAAATCTGTTTTCGCGAATTTCTAATCTTTGTTTAATATGAAAGATTTGTTGGAAATCAACTGTATTTTCACCGCATACCAGTTTGGCCAAGGTTATTGGTCTTATGATATCGTTTCTCCCGAATTGAATTTCGGTTTGGATATCGACTGATTTATTGCATAAAATGTAGACACTCATGCCGTTTTTGCTTCTACAGCCAAAGGCAACATTTTTAATTTCGTTGAATTTCTTTTTAATTATTTAAAATTAAAATTTGCAAGTTTCTGTATGTCCTTCCATTTTATTTTAAAATTATGATAATATTTGGACAAGAAACTTCAGTATGACATTTGAAAGCAACTCTGCTCTCTCCATTATATATCCTGTAAAGCATCCGCGACTTTCCCACCCCCTTAATGATTGTTACGTCCGCCTGTTAGAGCCATACTCATTCAGTAGTCTGAAAGATACCTTAACATTTTTAATGTACATACTTCTACTAAACCTTTCTCCCACCCTGGATTCCGGCTTGTATACTCGGGCAGATTAGGGGCTGCGCAGAGATCCGCCCTGAAGTTGAAAAATGTGACATATCATCAACAACCGTTTAGCCAATCAGATCCGGAATCATGTCTCTAGTTTCCAAGGCTTCTCAGCAACAGCTACCGACAGAAACGAATCAGTGAAAAATGTGAAAGAAAGTTAAAAGAAGTAATTCTTGTCTTGAAAGATTTTAGTTTCAACAGTTTATACAGTGCTTCTGCTGCTGCTGCTGTAACTTGTAAATAATGTTTATGGTAATTTTCAGTTGGCCTTGTTATGGCGTGGAGTGGCTGGAGGGTTGGGAGCAATATTGTATCAGTTTTTGCAGCTTAGTTTTCCTGTGCGCGAAAAGATGTTACTGATGAGTCCACTATCGGTATTATTTGCTTCTTATTGTTTTTATTTCGTTTTGTATTTGCTGTACGAATTTTTTCCTCTGAGCAGAAGGAGACGTTTTCGTTGAAAGAATGCATCGTGTAAGGACAAGGCGTAATTAATGTAGAATTAAATAAAAAAGTGGAAAAATATTTTTAATTAAAGAATACCGAAGCTGGTTTTTGTTTTCAATGTTGGTCCCTCTTAAACCCTACTCGTAATTGCTGCTGGTAGAGGTGAAGTGTATTCTAGCAGCACAATCAATTCACTTTTGTTCATTAGAAACCAGGCAATTGTAGCACGAACATTCTTTGCACATTTAATTGTTCGCTTGCCTCAAATGTTTAGCGCTTCTTTCTTCAGAAGTCCTTGTGAGTGCGTCGGTATTATTATTATTAGCTATTAAATAAGTACCAGTGTATTGTGATATTATCAACTGGGTACAAGATGTATTAAAATGGCAGTCTATCTATCATAAACTTGTCTCATATCAAATACCCCAACGAAGTAAATAAAAACGGCTGCCACCAAGTGCAGCAGGCAGACCAGCAAGAAATACTTTATCCCAAGAAGATTATTTAGTTTATTTATTAGTTTACTTTGCATGTTGTGGCAAATTTGTTATTGCAGCTTAACTACTTGCCACAAACAACAAATATGAGTGCACTTGCAACAGCACGCTGTGGAAAAAAGCTCATTATTATTTAAACAAGATTTTCATTATGCGAAAAGTTTTAAAGGAAACTATGGTTCAATAATTTTTTAATTTTGTTGAAGTTCATGAAAAGATTTGGCTAAAGTAAAATATACTATACAAATAGTTGCTGTCAGGATCGTCAATGGAGTTTGCTGCATTGAAATATTCTGTAATTTGTTAAACAAAAATGTTGATTTTAATCAAATTCAAAATTTAATTAAAGACATTGAAGAGGGATGAAGTTTTTATTTGAATACTTTCAATATTTCAAAGGAAGTTGGGCTTCCAAACAGATTAGGAAATTATGTTTATTATCAATACTTAATACATAAAACAAGCGAGAGACTAAAGTAGGGGCTTTGCTCTATTTCAAATAATTTAAAACTGGTCTAGAACAAATTATTTTAAAAACATTTTAGAGATAAATGAAATAGTTACGCTAATTGTTTACTTTTCTCCGAAAATATTATTTCAGGACTATTTATTGGCAGCACTTTAATATCCATGCAGATTACTTATCAAAGTCACTTCACTCTAAAAACATTCTTTTATTCGAGAATTGAACAGTTATGAATTCACCTTAAGCAAATTTTTACATTCTCTCGATTTGCAAAGCTCAACACTTCAATCTCTCGTTTGCATTTATCTGTTTCTAGAAATCGTTAAGCCAGTGGAGGGCAAGTGGAGAGCCTGGAATAAAAGAGTGTCAATAAATACAAAAACGAAGACAACACTCTTGTTTTGTTGAAATATACTTAATTATTGGGAGAAATTCGATGCTTTTTATCTTTGTTTTTTTTATTTAGGTCTGCCATTGCTACTGTTTATACCAGAAACTCATTTTGCAAGGAAATGTTGCAATCTGATCTGGAGCCAAGGCACCAGCTAACAGCTAATGGGATAATGTTTAGTTCCAATTATCACAGGGTAAGTTGTTTGCGGCGATTCTTGAGAGACAAAAAGAGGGAAGGGAACGAAAGTGGGAAGACACTTGTTTGACACTTGACATTTTGTTTTGATTTTTACAATAATGAACATGTTGAGCTCTTACGATTTAGCAATTGAGAGGCAGTTAGTTTTTTTCAGTTCTCTTTTGGTCGGTCGGTCGGTCGGCCCTAAGAGGGCACACTTAGGAAGCCAATAGACAAATCAAAATTCTATATAGCCGCAGCTGTCAATCTCACTCAGAATCAATCAGAAAAATTATGAAAATTTCAGGGGGAAACAAAAAATTTCCACAAATGTCTCGTACAGATAATCGTATACTACACACGCGGCACTGTTTCTTCACCAACAAACTTCGTTCGTCTGTCTTTCGATTGCCAAAGTGTAAAACCAAACATTGCTCCAAACATGAAAGCAAGTTCAAAAGAAAATAGTAGAAGCATCGTCACAAGTAATTTGCCCTGCGAAAATTGCGATTGTAGACCATGTATCACTATTCTGTAGAATTATTTCATTCATTCACTGGAGAATCGAACAGGATGATTCTGTTTGGCTCAAAAATTCCTGTTTTTTTTTAAATATGACACATTTTTTTAAAGGTGCAGTAATTAAAGAAACAAAAAATTGTATGTCATCTAAAGTCCTTAAGAATTGTATCAGCCACATAATTCGCTCTCAATTGAATTCTATACATACGCAAAACAATTCCTGTCTTATTCACTCAAAGTGTCCTTTACTACTTTATTGATTGCAAACAGAAAACTTTTTTAAACATATTTTTAATATCAAAGCACAACCGTCCTCAACAAACGAGAAAAGTGTTTTTGCTTCTTTTTTTTTGCAGAGCGCAGGGAAGAACAAACAGAAATTGGCAAAATGACGAAAAGAATTTTTGCTGAATTTATAGTCATATTTGGAGCAGAAAAATAACTTGTACTTCAAAAGTACCTGAAAAAGAAAGCCATATCAAAGGCATCATTAACAGTGTGATGATGTTTGCTTATAAACTGGAAGCTCTTCTGTCGTTTGCACTACAAGCGATCACTTTACTTTATTTTTGCCCTCCAACTCCAGTGGTTGCCAGACAAAATGACAGCCGGTCTTCCATTACAAGTGACATCTTTGCTCATTGCCTTATGGAAAGTGATTTTAGCATTTGTTTTGTCATTTTCTTAATTCATTTCTTTTTATTTATGTATTATGTAAGAATTTATTAAAAAAAAAAAAATTGATTTCAAATTCATTCATTTTCCTGTTCGTAAAATGCCAGTAAGACAGAACAGGCAGTGAGTGAGTCATATAAACAGAATATTCGTAATACAAAAATGAAACCTTGAATAAAGAAGCAGGAGACTGAACATTCGAACAATAACTGCAACAATATAGTATTTTGCTTCTCTATTTTATTTTTATTTTTATTTTGACTGGCATCTGTGTCCTTGTTGCCTCAATTTGTCTTTACATTTGAATGTTTTTCTTTTGCTTTCTTTGTGAAATTGCATTTTTATTCTCCTGTTTGCTTTTCAGTCCTGAGAAAAGGGAAAATTGCGATAAAAACTGTAACAATGGCGATACTGTTGGTGCTTATGAAGGCGATAATAATGGAAATCAACTCAATGAATTTATTCAAATTGTTTGTGTCCATCATTTCGTTTTACTATTGTTTTTTTCTTTTTCTTGTTGTCGTTTTCATTCACAGTTACATCCACATCTGCCCAAACAATGATGCATCGCGTAGCATGTGATTAATACATAAATTGTGACAATATTTGAAGTAAAGCAACGACAATTCTAAAGGGTGCTGCCGAATGTGTAGTGCACTAGTGTACTGTTGTTTACAGCAAGTCTCCACTTGTAATTTCCACAATTTCGCTGTAGTCCAGCCAATTAATCTTCAAAATTTACTTTTCTTAACTTTACATGTTGTTTTCATTTCCCCTGTTTATATTCATAATTCCAGGACAGTGCAATGCAGATGGTTCCTGCACCCACAACAAAATTAAGATCAAAAATGAATTTTTCATGAAAAATATTTATTCCACATAACAGGGGTTTACCAACATAAAACACGCAAAATTAAATGTACGTAATATTATTTTAATAACACGCCAGTTTTTTTTTTTCTCGAAATCACGCTTCTTGCTCGGCATATTCAATCAAAAATTAGCAAAAACACAATTTTGAAATGCCTAAAAATATGCAACATTATACAAACTACATTTTTATATGTTGCTACAGTTTCAGCCCTCAATATAACTTTTCGCTTTATCTAAGCGTCTTCAACTGAAAAAGTATCACTCCAGAAATCACCCTTTTTCATGATTGGAAATTCTCGTTTTCGTTTTATTATTGTTGTATTTATAAAATCATAAAATGAAAGCCAACGAAATTATATAAAACATGAACGGAGAATTTGTTGCAAATAAAACAAGATAGAAATTTCAGTGAAAAGAATGATAAATCATTGATTGGTTAACATTGTTTTCTTTTGTTCTGCTGCATTCACATGCATTTTTAATGTCGAAAATAGAAAATGTTTCCCAGTACATGGATGCCCGATGGAGCCAAACAGAAAAAAGAAACTATAATAAATCTGTATCTTTGAAATATGGCATTCGATTATAAAACAATATATGAACAAAATATAGAGGAGGACTTGAGTTTTACGAAAATCACCATGATCTAGAGGGTGTCATATTTGACATCTTGGGGTATGAACAGTTTTGTAAGCTTCATAACTTTTGCAGGTTTGTAGTGACTTGGAATAAATTTAAATTTGCTTACGAACAGATAAGGAAACTTCAGTTGTTTTGTATCATTTTTTTTATTAACCAATTTTTATGACGCCTGTCAGCAAATTGCCAATAAGTAATTAGATGTTTTTAATTGGGCTGTTAATTATCTTAAATCAATACTTAAGATAACTTATATCGTACATTAATAAAAATATGTGAGAATATGTATGTAAAAATATGTGAGATAAATAATGTTTGCATTTTATTTAATTTTTATTTTCGATCGGTCGCAAAAGCAGTTTGAGCTTTATTTTGGAATTTAATTTTTGTCCGATCAGCCACTTGTGCAACTGATCGGCTTAAGCTTTCCTTTATGACTGTTGTTTTGAAATTATTCTAAAGTCTTATTCTTATCGCTACGTACATTTTGCAGCGTGAGAAAATGCTAGATTGGCATAAATACATGCCATGGAATATCAGATGTAAACAGAAGGTAAAGCATTGGGTCTTGGAGTACCCCAGCTCTCATAGGAAATATTTCTGAACACTCATCTTTATATTTGACATAGAAAAGTCGATTTTGTAGAAAGCTTTTAGATTTTAGATAGAAGTATTTCGGTAATTTATTTTTAAGCCATACACTATCAAACACCTTGGCAACATCGAGGTGTGTTTTTTTTGTCAATGCCAGGTGCCGGTTTATTTGTTACTCAATGGATTTGTTGAATAGTTGAAATCCAAATTAGTGTGCGGGGCTGAATTGCCTTTCGATAAGAATAGGCTCGATGTGTTCAAGGAAAAGTTTTATTCAAAGAGCTTTGACACACGTGATAGTAGGCTGATTGGCCTGTAAGGTTTTGGTTTTGATGCGTTTTGTTTGGCTTGGAAATAGCGATTATTTCAGCGACTTTCCAAACTTTTGAAAGCTTTTTATGCGGATAATTGAATAAAATATATTTCTTAAGCAAGCAAGGGCAATTATTTAAAAGTTTACCGGTAATCTGATCATAACCAGGAGATTTATTATCGGTTGAGTATGTTTTTATGATTTTTTTCTTAATTTCATTACTTGAAACTTTTTTGATTTGACAGTTGGAAGTGCTGTTTAACTCACTTCAAAAAGATGGCTCGTCTTCGTCAATTGGGTCAATAGTGAAGGTGAGAAATGCTTTGCTAGAACATTTGCTTTTTCTTCACTAGTGCGGTCCCATGTGAGATCTGTTGGTTTTTGAATCGGTTGGTAATGTAATATTCTATTATTTATTTTTTTTAGTAGTTTTTCAGAGCGACTAATTTGTTGTAGTTGACGGGCCACGGTTGCTGGGGTATGTTTGGAGTTTATCTTCTTTGTGCTTCATTAGTAAAGAAGTAAGTAAAGAAAATTCTTTTTCAGAAAAAATAAATTGAAGAAAAGTAGAATATGTTGCAAAACGAATAGATAGTTTTCTGCATTAAATGTTTGTTTGAAAATTTACAATCCTGATTGACTTCATTCGAATAACAAAATAAGTATGAAAGTTTCAAGCATTCGCTTAAATTTCTTCCGAGTCTACTGACGAGCTGGGTAGCATCAACGAAATGTTAGTGCCATATAGACGGTTGAAAAGGAAAGAAAACAACTAAAAAGGTGTATTTAGTTCCAAAACTCTATAGCACAACGGAACCTTTCTAGGACCCAAGTGAGCCGGTCTCATGACCGACAACCCACGTAACATTCCAAAACTCTAAAACGATATTTATTCTGTTCTCAACTTTAGACAGATGCAGTTTATTTACAAAGCAACATTACTATTACGCTTGATCCAATCCAAATAACTGCTTACTCGAGTAAACACTGCTGGCAGGCGTCTCTCACATCCAAACCAAGGAGTCAACGAAGATAAACCAATAAGAATTTTACTGCGTTGCACAACCAATGGACCACCAGAATCACCATTACAGGTTGAAACTCCATCATACGTAGAGGCACAAAGCTGGCTAGATACTAAGCCCGGAAGAATGCTTTCACAGGCGCGATGTGACATGACTGGCATACAGCCGTACCGCAAATATATAGGTACCTTGGTACTTTTCTCAGAAGTGATTCCCCAAGCAGAAAAAACTGCACACTCACCCGCGAAACTGGAATGAGTCCACTTTCTGGACGGCAGCTTAATGGCCCGAATATATTTTGAAAAGCGAGTGTATGGAATCTTGATAAGGGCAATGTCATTTATGTTAGTTGAAGTATTCCAATACTTATGAGCAATGATATTTTTGGCTGGAACTTTGTGCACAACTTTGGCGTGCTTACGGTTAATAGTGCCCAAATTGACCTCAACAAAAACAACGCCTGCTGTACAATGAGCGGCAGTGAGTACTACGGTGTGACTGATCAAAGCTCCACCACACCAGCTCGAATTGCCAATAGAATTATGTAGGAGAAGACCAACTTGGTAGGGAAATTGTCGTGGGCGAGCTTTCTGGCCTTTGATAATACGACCTTCCAATCTGCCAGCCGGTACCACGATATTACGTGATTTGATTTCTTTGCCGGTGAAAGCAAGAGCGGTTGCCAAAGTCAAAGCGAAAATAATTAAGAACTTCATGTCGTTTCCGAATGCTTTACTAAGTTCCACTGATGCCTTTTATAGCAAAACTTTGAAACAAAACTTTGTGGTAAAACAAACAAACAAATATTAATATTTAAATAAGCACTGCTGTTCTAATACACGGGCGTGAGCAAAACAATTGGTGTTCTCGGAAATAATGAAAATTGAGCAAAAAATGCACCTATTTGAAAAACAAATTAATTGTGTTAAACAAATATAAGGATGGAACACACACACACACACACACACACACACACATAACACAAAAATTCCTTTCATTTCTCGACTCCTGTTTCAGCGCTTCGACCAGTTTTATGAAGTTACACGTTTCAGATTACAAAAAATGCTTTTGATAAACTGCCAACTGGGGTTGGCTTTGCCAATTAAAAACATATTCAATTTGGAGAAATTTCTAGCAAAAATAATATTTTTTAAAAAATGTTTCTTCACTTTTACAGTAGTCCCGCAAAGTTCTTCCTTCTTCTTTGTAGAAATTACATATTGAAGAAAAATAAAGGTTAGGTTAGGTTGAATGGAGGGGTTCGTTTGCCCATGCCTTACGACATACACCTAAGTCAATATAGGCTTGTTGTACGCTCCGTGGGCTGAACCGTGAACCAGTTTGACTTATAGGTCTACAGGAACTCCGTGTCATTCACAAAGTTTCTTAGTTTCCTCCAGCATACGCCCCGTAATTGGTTTATGTCTGGTAAGGTGTCTCTCCCAAAATGTCGGGATCGTATTTGTGAGAAGGCGGGGCACTGGCATAAATAGTGCTCTAATGTTAAATAAATGTAATCCAAATTGGGGTATAGAAAAATATGCATAAAATTTTCTTCACTAAATTTATTGAAATATAGAAATTTGTAGACTCTTAGAACGTTTTTTTTTTAACATACATGAAGCTATATTTTCGATTTAATAGCTAGTTGTTCCCCAGCTAAGTCATAATTCTGTAGAATTGTTGGTTATTTTTGAACACCTGCCAAGAAAGTAACAATGAGTAATTGGAGGTACTTACTACTTCTGAAATCATGATATTCACTCTATTAAGGGTACTTAAAATGCAACAACTCGTGCCTGTACTACATTATTGCTTTATAGGTTTTTGGAATATGATTTTCATTCACTCAGACAAATAAGAAACCAAGCTTTATTTTTATTTATTTGCAATCTATTTTACAAGTTAAAATAATGAGCAAATTTCATGAACTTAAATATAACATATATTGAGTTTCAATTAAGTCAAAAAAAAAAGAGGAATATAAACAATAACTCATATTGTAATTAATTTCTATTATTCGAACTTTTTCTTATACATATAATTATTTCTGTATTAAGTTTATTAGGCTCAAGTTCTTTCTATATTAGCGGAACTCACCCTTCATTGCAAATTACCTTTGCAGACCTTGCAGATATTGCAATTGTAGCATATGTGCCATAGTCTGCAACACTACAATAACAAAATGTATGAAACCGAGATTTGCACCACTTAAGCAAATATGCATAACTAAAAACCATTGCAGATCCGTATTTGCAAATGTTGCTAAATGCTAAAACAGCTGATTGTTTTTCTACATTTCAACACGAAAACTCCTGCGCTCAAAAAACTGTATGACGGCAAGGCCGCCATAAAACATGCCTGTGCTGGAATTAAATTAATGCAAACGTTGCTCAAAGAAGTATTTACAAAATAGTAAAAAGAGAATATTAGCATCATTTTTATTAAATTTTATGAAATAAGCAAAAAATCGGGCGGTTGCTTCACGTGCAAATTTTATCGACGGCGTTGCTTTTAAAATATTGGCTGCAGCTTAGCTTATCTCATGCGGCAAACTCGCTTTATTAAATTTTGTAAACAAATAAATAAAACAGGGAAGAAAATGAATACGGAAGAAAGTAAAGATAAAATTAAGGCAATTAAACAAAAAGTCAACAATAAAAGACGGCCAACGAAAAGATGAATAATGAAATTTTTGCGATTTGTTTTCTAAACTTCCTTCTCAATTTATATTTTCCGTTACTCTCAAATCAGCTGATATAATTGTTTTGCTAAACACTTGAAAAAGACACTCACGCTTTGTAGCAAAAAATCATGCTATATGTGCTAAAATTGCAGATGTGCAACCAAGGGTGATTTCCGCTATTATCATTTGTGATTGATATTAATTAAATTAGACAAAGAAAACATCAAAGACATATTTAGCAGGGTGGACAGACAACTAGATGTGTTTCGAAGCCGCCACACTTTCTCGTCAGCACCCGTCTTTGAACTCAGGGGCTCATGTTTCTAAAGCGAGAACCATGCCACTCAGCCACTTAAGTTGATGTATATTTTCTGCCTCAATTTTTAATTGTATCAAACACACCATTCATTTCTATTTTTATTTGTCTATATTTATCATAGCATATTTACCGGGTGAGAGTTTCTCACCACAGAGGCAAGTAAGTTGTATTTCAACTCTTTTTTTATTTCATATATTATTCTCATATTGTTATTTGAAATTTCATTTCTTAGATTTTTCAAATGTTCTGCTGTGCCCAGCAACTGTAAAGGTAATTAATTTCTATTATTCGAACTTTTTCTTATATAATTATTTCTGTATTAAGTTTATTAGGCTCAAGTCCACCCCGCTAAATGTCTTTGATGTTTTCTTTGTCTAATTTAATTAATATCAATCACAAAAGATAATATAGAAAGAACTTGAGCCTAATAAACTTAATACAGAAATAATTAAATAACTCATATTTTTAGCGTTGAAATACAGTAAGTGTCATCGAGTTATAATTATTCTATTTTCTATAAGGCAGATCAAGTACATGTAACCGTTTTAGTCTTTGCATTTCTTCGCTATCATCAGAAGCCAAACTTTAGCACAATTATTTATTTATCTAGACCAGCATCCTATAAAATTCTGCTTAATAAAGGGACTTATTTCCACTAATTTCTATAAAAAGTTTTAGTGAGGATTTTCTATTTTTCTAGACTTGAAGGTCATTGCTTTTCTCGTAGGCCTCCTTTCCAAGCTCTGCTAGCATTCAAGGGCCTTCACACAAAAATTTATTTTGTTTAATGCATATAATAAATTGTTTTCATAAACTTGTGTTCTTTATGCACAATTTTGTATGCTCTCCTTCCAACATGTATGAATAAATAAGTGATGTAGTTTCTTGAGTTGCTGCTTCTTTAGAGAAAAGTGTGTAAAAGTTATCACATTTTTCATTGCACTTGTTCACTATCGTCAGCAGCAACGTCATTATCAGCACTCTTATCAGTAGCAGTAGCAGTAGCAGCAGCAGCATCAAACTTAAACATAAATTAAGAGTTTTGCTGCACGTAAACAAAAGGGCATTTCAGTTTTCCAAAAATGAATTGTTTTATTTCTATTTTTATTTTAATTACAAATTACAAACAATGTTCCGGTAATGATAATTGAACATTTGTGAGTTGTGGAACATTTTGCAGTGCAACTTTCTCTATGTCTTTCAGTGTCGCCTCAGTGTGTTGCACATGTAAGAAGTACAAACAAGAAAGACAATTTTGCTTTTCTTTTTAAGTAAATGTCACATAAATATTGTGTCATTGTAGGAAAGACTAATGTCCTTTTTTTTTGCTTGCAGTTTTCTTAGAGAAAAGTTATGCAACATGAGAATACATTTGTGTGTGGGTGCAGTACTCTTGTGTGTAAACGCATGTTCTCAGCAGGAGAAGCAGATATCGAGAATTCTTATGATAAAAGTGTTAACAGCAAAATCTCCAAGTATGGCGCATCCACTTCTAAAGTGCTAAAGCTGAAGCTAAAGGACAGAAGTGATCTGTAATTCCTTTAAACATCTCGACAAAACTAAAATTTAATCGTTATTGGTAATTATTGCAACAATAGCATACTCTGAAAACTAGAAATGTTGAAAATGAAATGATTTTTTTTTTTGATGTGTTGTAGTTAGATTTCTTTGCCCATGCCAAAAGCTGTGGAAAAATCGATGACACAACCTCGATTGCTAAATCGATCGACCCTAATACATGCACTTCATCAGTAAGAACTTTATACATTACACTGAAGACTTGTAAATTATGTTATTAATGCATTAAGAATGAATTTGTTTCTGGTTTTCCCAATGCAATTCACGCTTCTTCTTCTTCTTCTTCAAAGTCAAGCAGTTTCAAAATCTTGTTCGGTTTCTTCACTTCAAAGAATGTTTCGATCGAAAAATAAGTTCCAGAAGAATTCTTAAAACCGACCAAAGGGCTTAAGTCGTTTTAATTGGCAATACGTAAACAGCAGTTATCTTTCAATATTTGCTTTTATATTTTATTGCCACAACTGCTGCTTTGCTGAAAAATTTTCACATAAAACTGAGAGAAAACTGTTGATGTTTTATTTGTTGAAAACATTTAGTTTCCTTATTTTTTAATGGCAGCAAGGTTCCCATTATTGCCAGCCTCGCCAGGAAGGAGAGAACGCAGCAAATATTTCATTGGCTTTTTATTTTTTTTAAGTTTGATGCAGTTGCAATAATTAAATTTGCATGGACGTGAGTTAGTTGATGAGTTTGTGCTGCTTTTTGTGTGCTAAAACTTTGAGGAAACAACCCTTTTGGTTCTTTAATTAAGTTTGCACAATATATGGATGTGATACAAAAATGTTAAGTTGGTAGCAAAAAAATGCTTTTTCATTTCAAAAAAAAAAAAAAAAAGTTTATATTCTGAGCTGATAAGAGCAACTTTTCTATATGAGAAAAAAAAACTTCAGTGCCATTTATTATGTTCATGTATTCACCAGCAAGTAATGAAGATTGGCGCGTATTTTTCCGTGTGCACTTTGAGAGAAAAAACATTGGCAAAACAGAATTTCCGCGGCGTTGTCTTCTTTAATCACGTTTGGGTGATAACAGAAAATTGTTATTGAGCTGTTACAGATCCCATTGAGAGCAGTCGAGGCATCTAATTGAGTTTTCAAGTCTTTAAAGACTTTGGCTTGAATTTCGCCCAGTATTGTTATACCTTCAAAGGTGGATCTGCCACCGATAATAAAAGACCGCAGCAGTGAAAATAGAGAAATTGTTAATGTCACTGTTGGTAAAAGTAAAAACAATTGTTTAAATTTTTGAAAATTTTGCTGCATTTTACAGGCACTGGAATGTTTCTTTTTCTGAAGATTAAGAGATAAGGTTTATGATAAGAAGGCCTTGTTAGAACAGGTAATTGGCTGATAAACCGAAAAATAGAAGAATTTGCCAGGGAAAAGCACTTGAACGAAGGCCACACAAATTAACAAACAATGCAACTTTCGCATTCATGAGAAAGTTGAGCAGCACGCCATTTGACTTAAGTAAATAATCTGAAAGATATCTGGAATGATTTGCAAGGAAAGCGTAAATGACGCAACCGGCGCTGTTTTACGGGGCCATATTTCACTTTCTGTTGTGTAACAAAGCCCCAATGGGGGGGCTTATGGTAACATTTCGCACAATGAAAGCGGTTACACCATTGCCGATCTCGTATGTTATGTATGTTGCGGGTGTTTGTTATGCCAGAGAGAAAACAAAATAAACTTAAATATTTTTCACTATGATCTTCAAACTTAAGGCTGTATGTAGCCTTAGTTTTATATCATCACATCTGGTCAGCATTAAAGTCATATGAATCTCAAGTTTTCCTATTCGAACTTGTTCCTTTGTTATCTTAACTTAATTTAAATCTGCTTCAATCGATCGATCTTTTATCAGCGATCAATTGGAATTGACGGAGGCAAACATGTACACGCTTGATAATAAATAAGTTTGTTCGAGGCAATATGCTTTGCATGTGTATTAGGGGGAGTGGAGTTAGCGATCGGTATTGTGCCATCGATTTTTCGATATCTTTTGGTATGAGGAAAAAAAGTAGCACTACAACACATAAAAATAATTTTTTTTTTGAGGCGTCAGACTTGAAAAACAGAAGGCATTTGCTCAAACCAATGTTGGAAAGAAAAAACTTTTGGGAATTGGTCATACATCTGACTTCTCCACCGGCAGGCTGGGGGTCTCGAAAACTAAAATTTGGCCCCTATACATAAATTTGGTCCCAGGGTGCCCCAATACGCTTTTCTCTCCAATACTTTTTGCAAACACTTTCACCACA
Organism: Sturmia bella; assembly: GCA_963662145.1. Classification (NCBI taxonomy): domain Eukaryota; kingdom Metazoa; phylum Arthropoda; class Insecta; order Diptera; family Tachinidae; genus Sturmia; species Sturmia bella. The sequence continues at coordinate 68,188,104 of OY759171.1, read as the reverse complement.
TGGCACGCCTCCTTGGGGGTGACCCCAAACAAAAACAAAATTTGAATACTTTTTTTTCTTCCTAATGTCAAAAGTTATCCGAAAATAGATGAAAAAATAGCAACAAATTTTTGTCCATACAAATCGACCGACTTTATGGTGTTCGTATGTGTATTTATCTGTATAAGGCCTTGAGTATACCTAAAACTATAACAACACTTTTTATACGTTTCAATTTTCAATTCAATGATTCAGTCAGTTACGCAAGCAATAAACAACAGTTGTATTTTGGAAAAAATACAAATAAGTTTAAGGCGTTGTTGAATATACATATTAGCAAAAGAATAGATGACTTTTGATGGAAATGTGAGCAAAGTTTTCAAACCACCTGAATACATAGTTTTCATCAGCGCCCTATTTCAATGCTGCTCCCTAAAAAGTTTTCTGTGAAACGAGTAAAAAAGAAAATAACACTTAAATAAAACATTTATTTTGCAAACAAATATTTATTTTTCATATTTTTGTTGTTTTCAACTAGCCACATTTCGAAAAGTGGTATAAAATCGAGAGTATAATTCTAAAAGTTTCTAGTAATTCCACGTCTACTAGAGCAACATGAAATATTTAACTTTTTTCTTACTGGCAGCTGTGGTGGCAACTGCCGCCTGTCGTGAGCTACCTAAAGATACACTTGACCTGAATAGGGATGTGACTCCTGTGAGACGCAAACCTGTGGACAAAAAATTTCCCCACCACGTTGGCATGCTGTTGAAGGACAGCGATTCCGAATTGAGTTGGTGTGGTGGATCGTTAATCAACCCCGAATTCGTTTTGACTGCAGCCCACTGCGTTAAGGACATCGAAGAAGCTACATTGTATTTGGGCTCCAGCCAACGTGAATCCGGCGAAGTCGTACATAAAGTAAGCAAACAAAATTTTATAATCCACCCCAAATGGGATGAAGATGAGCTGGTAAACGATATTGCCTTAGTGAGAATTCCAAGCACCCCCTCCACTTCAAACATTGATGTTGCTGCTTTGCCTGATGCCGAAAACTCCAAGTCCAGATATATCGGCGAACTTGTTCTTACCTCCGGCTGGGGTCATGCATCTAATTCCTCTATGGGTCTAAGCAATGACTTACAGTGGTCATACATGGGCGTGATCTCAAATAAGGAATGCAGCAAATATTATGGTACAGCCATCAAATCCTCCCACATTTGTATAACCTCTTATGGCGCTCTTTCGACCTGCCGAGCTGACACAGGAGGTGGACTGATTTTAGACTCCAATGAAACATTGATTGGAGTATCATCGTTTGGTCCTCGTAAAGGCTGTGAGAAAGGTGTTCCTTTAGTTTATACCAGAGTATCTCCTTACAGACGCTGGATTAACCGCTATGTAGTTGTACATAAATAAATCTTAGATTTTCTGCCTGCAAGAAATAACAGCTAAAGTCGAGTTGTCAGAAATTTGAGTTAGTGCCATACCCTCACTGTAGCTATGTTGACTTCGGTTGGTCTGCTTAGTCTGTTTATTTCAATTCATGGGTTGATAGTCCCATTTCCGCTCAATTTTTTGAGTTTCTTCTATATGAATTTTTTAGTTCAGACAAAACACTTTTTTGTGCTGTGAAAACTACATATGAATTCTGAAAAATTGAAGGGAAAAGAAGGCACTTATTTACGCTAGACTAAAGTCCTTTTTCTTTCTCAATTGAGTTACAAGTTAAAGTGCTGGAAAATTTCTAATCTTAGTTGATTGATTGTTATTGGGCAACGATTTCAACTCAACAAGGCTTTCCTGGAAATCCTTTGTCGAAATCGAGTTTAGTTGTTATTCCTTGCGGCCCCAGAATATTGTTGAAAATAAAGAATCTCAAATGTTTTTAATGAAAAGAAAAAGTTTGTTGGTGGGAAAATTTGTCTAACTGTGTGTGCTGTTGTTGGTAAAGATTGTTTTACGTCCTGTAGTTTTAAAAGTGTCGCTTGTGCCTCAGAGAGAGCTTTCATTTTAACGAACATTTAAAGCTGTTTGAAATAATTTATAAATGCTACCATAAAAAAATACGTGAAATTTTCCATAACTAAACTTCACATCAAAGTATAGAACTCGCAGCAGCCATACAAAAATATTCTTCGTGTGTGGCCGATGGTCCCCGTTTTAAGTACGGATTTTTCAAGCTCAATCACAGTTTCGGATTAATTTTAGCCATATCCAATCCTGGCTGTAAATATATTGAATATAGCTTAAGTCCGTGTATAAAAACAAAAACGCCGTTCTTGATTTAAGAACATTGGTACTTTTGATTGATTGAAGTACGGAAGGATTGAATTTGTTTTGAGTGTGATGATTGATTATGCACTGATTCGATGCTTCTAAAGCCTATTTAATCCCAAACTCGTACCTCTCTACTTCCTTAATTTAATAATAATTTATATTTTTAAGCAATTCAGCCATCCTAGCAATTTAAAAATTTAAACAAAATTCAATACTTATACAAACACGGACACACACAAGTGCTGGTTAGAAATACACCCAAGAACTTGGTACTAATTTTAAGCCCTAACAGGATTGATTCTCTTTAATAATCCCTATTCGGCTTGTTTTAAGTGCACTTGTGTATTATTCGTACTTAAATTTTCAAGTGTGCTTCGTGCTAAAATCGCGCAAAAAAAAATTAAGTTTAGAACGAGCTTTTTGGAACAAAGTTCCTTAACGCGGCTTGCTGGTAGTGCAAATTAGTAGAAATCGTCACGAAAGCGTGTGAGCTGTTTATATGTATTGGTGTATCTGTCGACAAACAATTGTGTATGATGGGCGGTGTCTGCGCTGACAGCAGCGGAGACACCTACCAATAAATATTAATTAGTTGTGAAAACGGACACTATCAGCTGCTAGATGTCGCTAAAGTAAAGTATGTCACAACAAAAACAGCAATATTAAAAAATTGCCCAACAGTTGCTTTTCTTCGTTTTGTAGCAGATTGACAAAAAAAATACTGCATGTGTCAAAAGTAAAAAATAAAACGTTCCAAAAATTTAAAGAATCATAAAATTTAAAAATTTCGAAAACAACACAAAAAAAACATACAGACTTCACCTTGTATTACATTCAAAGATGAAAAAAAAAAAAAACGTAAAGAACTTCGTTCATAACGGGGGTCCCCCGAACGCATTTCTTTTTCATTTTCTGTGTAGAGAGCCTTTTGTAAAAGTTTTGCTATTACTCTTACTAGTTTCAGGGTGTCTCTGGAATATAAATACAAATGTGTGGCCCATAATTTTTATATTGTTATCAGCTGCCCTTCTCGTGGTGCTGCCATAGAAAACCGTTTTCACAGCTCGGAGGAGAAGTCAAATGACAAACACTTCATACATATATTATTTTGTTGGTAGCAGGTCTCCGTAAACTGTCTCCCCTTTGCGTTGTGTATTCGTGTAAACAAACTTTTGACAGTTCAATGGTCAGCTGCTGTTTCAAGGCAAGCTAGTGTAAGACTACCATGACATGGATGGTGTTATATGAACACCGGTGTGATAGCGCGTTACCGGACCAAATGTTGGTCATAGAAATGTATAATGTACATTCGTACATAAGCGAGATAAAATAAGAAATTCTTATTTTGAATACATAATATATTTGTTTTTATTTTCCAGTATTAAATAATAATTATTTCTGAAGAAGTAAATTTGTTTTTAATTCTTTTATTATATCACAAAATTAAAAAAATGACTTTATTATTCGCATTTACAGCCAACTTCTAACTTCATAAAATTTTTATTACTTTGTTTTGACAAAAAAAAAAAGAAACTTGGAATGCGGTTCTATTTTATGATTTTTGATTATAATGTCACCATTATCAAATTAAATATTGACAATTCGACCAAAACCATAGCTGCGCAGACAAGTTGTTGTGTAAATATTGATACGCTTAGGTTTCTTAAACGTGTTCTTGATTTCCCTTAGATCAAACTGAAGGCTCACAGCTTTGCTGAACTAACCAGCCACCACTTAAATATAAAGAGAAACACAAACTTTTGAATAAGATAAACACGCTTGTTCTGCAAATCACATGCTTTTAAATCACGTGATTTCTATACTGTAAATAAGCATTACTTTAACAAGATAAATTAATATTTTAAAAGAAACAATCCTATAAGATCAGCATAAGGTCAGGTATTTGATGCAGATGACGAAAACACGTGATTTCAAACAAACCCGATAATTATGAAAACTACCAAAAGTTGTTCTTTAAGTAATTATTTTCCATAAATCTTTCTATATTGAAAGTATAAATGATGTCTTGAGACGGTTATCTGGGCAATTTAAGGGTTTTCAATGATTTATGTCATAAAATTATCAAATATTTCAAAGTGGCTGGAAGAAAAAACGCAATATTTTTAATTTTGGTCTTAAGAAGCATTATGATATCAAGCTTCTTATCTCTAATCACTGTTATAAACTGGAAAACCAAAACATTTTTATATATGTAAATCTAAATTGTTAGAATGCTATAAAAGGCAAGTGGAAGTAGAAAAAGTATCAATTGAATTTTGTATTATAAAAGAACAACATGAAAAATATTGTGGTTTTGCTACTCACTTTGACCAACGTATTTGCTTTTAATTTGCGGGGATTTCAATCGCCTGAGTCGACGGTTCGAGAGCACATTTTTCCTTATCAAGTTTGCATATCGTTTCTGCAGAGTAATTCAAAACGTTCCTTGTGCAGCGGTTCCTTAATTGACAACGAATGGGTTCTAACTGCTGCTCATTGTGCCGCAAATGCAGTTGAGGCCACTGTGTATCTGGGTGCCTCCAGCGGGGAAACTGCCGAAGTTATACAAACTGTGACTGAGGATGACATTATCGTTCATCCCGAGTGGGACGACAGCACTGGAAGCAATGACATTTCCGTAGTGAAAATTCCATACTCTTCGTACTCTGATAAAATTCAGCCCATCAAATTGCCTTCAGCTTCAAGTTTTTATGGCAGCTACAACGGTGACATTGCTATTGCAACAGGCTGGCATCATGAATCTAATACTTTCTCCAGCGCAAAAAGTAAATTAAAGTGGACGTCTTTGCAAGTGGCCCCTAAAAAGATATGCGCTGGGCGCTATGGCGCACTTCCGGCTCGCAACACTATATGTGCTGTAACAGAAGAAACCACTGCTGCTTGCAGTACTGATTCCGGTGGTCCACTGGTTTTGGAGTTCAGTAAAGTTCAAATCGGCTTAAATGCCTTAATTGATCCTCAAGATGGCTGCTCCGAAACCAACTCAGTACTTTTCACTCCAGTCTCTGACTATTTGGACTGGATTGAGGCGAACACCGGGATTTCTTATTAATAAGACAAATGAAACTCAATAGCATTAGTTTGTTTTAAGGTCTAGCTAATAAATACTTTAGATTTGTAATACATGTGATATTGAATTTAAAAGCTTTTTTTTTCTTTCCTGCCAACGAAGGTCTGGCGTGTGCAACACATTTTGTATATGAAGTTTTATGACTGTTTTATCATCTGATCAAACGTATGAAACGCATTTGTAACTTGGCATAATAAGCAATAGATTTGACAGAACAACTTGGCTTCATGATAATATGCCCACTTCCATTGAAAGACCCTTTATCTCCATTAAAAGCTCTACAAAACGTAATACTTTTGCAAACGCTTGTATGTATGTTTGTTTCGTAGCCAGTTTCGTAGAAACAAAACATTTGCATTTGTTTGTGGACACAAGAAAATAAAAAAATTGAGTCGTATTTGTTGAGTATATTTGAAATTAAATATGGCTCTACGATTGGTCTATGCCGGTGTAAAGATGGCTGTTTAAAATTTCAAAGTCCTCTATAAGAAGAGTTGAAAGCGGCAGTCAGTTCAGACTCATTGTAACAACAAACTCGTCATGAGTCTCACTTCATTTTCACATTCAGGCGATTTGCTTGCAAGTGCCGAAACACGCAACTGGGTTTCGTTTTAGCACTTTGCAATAAAAGTCCTTAAAAATATTCAAAATTACATGGCGCTAGCCTAAAACCAAGGAATATGCATACCTCTTATTAAAGTGTGTATTTGATTTGCTGAGAACGTGCGAATGACATCTTTCAGCTTGTATTGACCAACTCTTTTGTTTCAACTCATTCGAAATTATACACGTGAGGAATTGAGTTTGGAAACTAAAGATGCAAAATCTGTGTGGTCACTAAAGGCAAATAAAGAAAGATGCGTAAGTGCTTTAAACTTTCTCAAAAGCTTTATATTTTCTAGTGCCTTTAAGCAGAATTGTGAGTTTCTGCAACACATTCTGCTACCTCTGAGAGAAAAATTGCTGCAGATTTCCTGTTTGGATGTAAAAAAATTACGTTTAACTGTTGGAAAGAAAATTACAGCATTTTGCTTTATTCTTTTTTACTATTCAATAAAACTTGAGTATTATAATAAGGAATTGTTTTTAGGCTGAAACACCTGTCTTCTCCTTGATCCAGTTCAAATAGTAGTTGATTCGAGTGAAGACTGCAGGCACACTTTGCTTAAGGGCATTGCGATGCCCGAAAGAAGTTAAGCCAATTTGAGTCTTGCTGGTTTTCAAAATCAACGGACTACCTGATTCAGCTACGCAGCTGGGAGATTCATCGTAAGTCGCCGCACAAATGTGGGAGGGTCGTATGATCGAACCGTAATACCTGCCACACTGGTAGTTGGGGACCACGCTCATCTCCTCGTACGACAGATTGCTAGCACTAGGGTCCCAGGAATCCGGCAGAAGGCACCAGCCAGAGGTAACGACCTCATCGCCATCATAAGTGCCATAGAAAGTAGCAGCAGAAGGCAAATTAACGGCTTTCACTTTTTCCGAGAAATCGGTGTATGGAATTTCGATTACAGAAATATCATTCTTCAAACTACCCCTGTCCCAATCAGAGTGGATGATGAAACTTTTATTGGTTACTTTATGTGTGACTTCGGCGGTAGATGCCAGGCGACTGACGCCCAAGTGCACCAACGCTTCTTCTGCATCATATGTACAGTGAGCTGCAGTCAAAACCCAGTTGTTGTCAATTAAAGATCCGCTACACCAGCTCAACTCATTCTTGCCATCTCTTAGAAGCAGCCTAACATGAAAGGGATATTCTTCTTTTGCTGCATTTCGGCCTCTGCTAAGGCGATCGCTAGCACTTGCCATAGGCACTAGAATGCTGCGTGATTTGATTGCTTTGCTGGGTAAGTCTGAGGCGGAGGCAATCGCCAAAGCCAAAGCAAAAATAGTCAGGATCATTATTATGGTATATGGAGTAATTTATAGAGAACACTGATGCTTATTTGTTCTGTAAAACCGCTTTTTATAGCAATTTCATATCTGAACTTACAAATATTCTAGAGCATATTGTTTTGAAAGACATTCAAATTATTTTTGTTTCAATTAGGATCTTTTATTTGGTTAACCATATCTTTCATTCATACACATTGATGCCATGATAAATGAGTTCTATTTAATCTAGACGATGGTATACAACAAACAAATGCCTTCTTCTTTGATAATATGCAAATGTTTGCTTGTTGCTTGATTGTCGTTTTGCGTCATCTGAACCAATTTGAATAGAAAATAACATTTGTTTCAAAAAAAAAAAAAATTAAAAACAAATGATTGTTCAGTTGTTTTCATTTTCAAAATACCAGACATTAGACTGGCTGGGGTACACATATGTATGCATATGTAACACAGTACTATCCCGATAATGCAGTCACGTGATTTATGATGTATACCTCCTTAAAGTGGGCTTTGCTACAAAACAGAGCGTAGAATGTTTTTTGCTATTCGGGCAGCCCGAAAAATCTAAAGAGAATGTGTGAAACCCAACTACTTATTCCAAAATTCTCATGAACAAATTGAGAATCAGAAATGTTCAAACAAACTTTTCATACAGAAAACATTTTACATCTTGCAACAGATTTACCTTTTTTCTCATTGCCATAAAAAACACCACACAAATTGTCTTCTACAATCTGAAAATAAGCAAAAACCAGTTCATTTTTTACCAAAAGTAATAAGCGAAAATATATAATTCTCACATGTACATACAAAGTCATATTTTTGTTCATAGTTTTTAAAAGGTTAAACTTAATATACCCATTTCTTTTCTTTCGATGCACATATAAATTTTTAATTCAATGAACTACTTCTCTATTGAAAATTTTATTAAAAAAAATAAAGATTTTCTTTGTAGAGTTATGCAGGTGTAGAAGTATATTTGTGACAAAAAAACAAAAAAAATCCAAGCAAAAGTTGGCATCTGCAATCTGGACATTCCAGTAATACGGACATGTGCTGGAGTTATGGTGTCTGGACTATCGATATAGTACTGTACATGCTTGTTTCGCACTTTTGTGCATACATATTATACATATGCTACAACAATTGAGAAGCCAAATAAAACCTTGGCCTTCTGAATTGAGTGCAAGAAACTGCTTTTAATAGCTTACAAACGAAATACAAATACTTATTACATATGTATGTGTGTGTGTGTGTTTTTTTTAATAAAATATGCTGAATGAAGATTTAATAATTAGTGTAATACTAGACACCAGCATTGTCCCTGATCCATTCCAGGTAACTGGTCAAACGTGTAACGACTGCCGGAGACCCCCTCTGACATCCGTAGTGAGAACCGAAAGCAGTTAGACCGATCAATGTCTTAGTAGATTCTAAAACTAATGGGCCGCCAGAATCGCCGTTGCACGTAGAGACTCCACTGTAAGTAGCAACACATACATTCGATTTTCTAGCGACCCAATCGTAATAACTTCGACACATCCGGTTGGGCATTACGTTCATATGAGCAAACCTCAAATCAGTGGCAATGCCATCGGAGTGTTCGGAAATACGACCCCAGCCGGAGGCCACTACTTCGTCGCCGTCATAGGAGGAGTAGAAACTACCGCTGGCAGGCAATTTGACGGGTTGAATATTTTTGGAGGAAGGTGTATATGGAATATCGATAATTGCAATGTCATTCAATAAGACTCTGCCTTTCCAGCGGGGATGGATGATGAAATTTCTTCTGGTAACATTATGTATCACTTCGGCAGATTTCCAGCGAGTGCTTCCCAGGTACACTGAAGCGTTTTTAGTAGCTTGTGTAATACAGTGGGCAGCAGTCAACACTTTGCTGTTGCTAAGCAAGGCTCCTCCACACCAGCTGAGATTGCCATTTTCTGCTTGCAGAAGAAGACCAACTTGGTAGGGAAATTGTCCCCCCTGCGCTGTTCGTCCTTCCGCACTTTCAGCAGGTACTACAATATTGCGTGATTTTAGTTCGTCTGTGGCCGACTCTAGAGCAGCAGCGCCAGCAGCAGCAGTGGCCAAGGCCAAAGCCAAAGCGAATATTGTTAAAAACTTCATTTTTAACAAAAATATGTATTTTATACTGATGCTCTTTCGAACAGCATTTTTGCTTTTTATAGCAACTTTGGACACTCTGTGTTTATTCAAAAAAAAAAAGAAGAAAAAAGTTATTAACTAAATAAAATTTGATACTTCAAATAAAAAAAATTTGATATTTCAAACAATTTGTTATTTAATTAACTATTCATATTTTATATTGTATAATTGCAATAAAAAAGTACATACTTAAATTTGATGTTGAAAGAAACAAGTAAACACTATTTTTTGCAGACCAGCTTTTAATGAAGTAAATACATACATATTATGCTGAAACAATCAGTTTGAGAAAACGTATTTCTTTATTATGGGTACATATTGTCTTAATTCCTCAAATTATTATTTTGCGCGTGTGTTGTATTAAAACATATTTTTTTGAATACAAACGTTAAAAAAAGTGCTTCTGTACAAATTTTTAACGTTTATTTTCATCGCATGAAAACTGATACTGAGACTTCGCTGTCTATAAAACTGTAAACATTTGCTGTAACTATTGAGCCAGCTGAGTCTGCTACAGCAACAAATATTAAAAGCAATAAAAAGTTGAAAACTAAAGGGTGGCCCCATACAAGATACTGTAAAAATTTGCTGTAACTTTTTAACCATAGGAAATAGATAGTTTACATTCTCATAGGACATATAGCTATCCAGCCTCTGCAACAGCAAGCACTAAACACTAGAAAAAGTTGAAAACTAAAGGGTGCCCCCATGCAAGAAACTCTGAAAATTATCTATGACTGTTGAACAGTAAGAAATAGAGTATTTAAATTTGCACAGGATATATAGTTGCTTAGCCCATACAGCAACATAGCGAAAATATCAATAACTTAACATTTTATTGCTGTCCTCCACTATGGAACTCTCTTTAGTTTCAAAATAAGCTGTAACTTTTGAGCCGTTAGAGATAAGGGCTGCATATGCTCTGCGAGTCAGTCTCCCACTTGACTGAATTTATTTCTAAGTAATTTCGCCTTCTCCATACATACCTTGATTTAAAGAATATCTCCGATCCTCTTAAATAATGAATCGAAGTTGGGTTAGGTCGATTGGAGGGGTATGTTTGTCTATGTCGTCTGACATACACTCATGCCCGTTTCGTTGTATGAAAGGTTGTGAAGAAAAGCAAAAATGTTGCGAAACTATAAAATTGTCCTTTCAAGTCTTTTCGAGTCTCCCGACGAGTTGCGTCGGGAGTATCAACGAAATATCAGCAGCATATAGACGGCTGAAAAAGACAGAGAACATAAGATCTAATAAGGTCTATTTTTAGGCCTAAACTAATACATTTCAAAATGTTCTCACATAGCAAATAAATAATTAGATTCATTTATCTGTTTAGTGCATAGTGGATTATACCTTCGACATTATCCAGCAGTTAACGCAGCCGCTTCAATACTGTGAAATTTCTACACATATGCTTAGTAGAGAGAAGACGCATTAACCAGGACAAGACATATGTACATATTACGTATTTATTTACTACAACTTTTGTGGCATTATTTATGAAAAATATTTCATGTTTATTATGCTCTTAATTTGCAAATATCTATTCAATGTGTGTCGAAATAAGTCTTTCATAAGCTTCAAATATTCCTTTTAATATTTGGTTTTCTTTTACAGCTTTTTTATATTCTATATATATATACATATATATATTTTTTTTTCTTGAGCTGAAGGTCCTTTTTATTAGAGAGTTTGGGTATTTTTGTCAATATTTCCTGTGACCTGTGACTTGCAGATCTTTAATGTGTTAACATATTTTGAAGAAGCATTAAAATTAAAATTTCCCTATCGAGGGCATACGTATTCCAACCGTGCCAGATTATAATTTTTCGAATAGGTAAAAATTATCAGCTACTTCAAATTTATATCAACTAAATTTCCAATGACAAATGAAATTTTTGAAAACTTGAAAATGTTTGCTTTTATCTAATCTTCCCTCCAGATTCTTTCAAGAAGAAATCGAAAATATGTCGCAAACCAAATTATTTATTTAAAAGAGCAAAAATTAAAATTTATTAATCATATTGAATTGGTGACGCACTCAGCGTTTACGTTTGAAAACAAAACCAAATTATCGCATTTATTTATTTATTTTTTTTATTGCATAGACAAAATGGGCATATGTACATACATATAATTTATAATATATGTACATAAGAAATAGTAAATTAAAAATTTTTTTAGCTCAAACGGGAAATTCCTGGTCGACGGCACTTGAAGTGAAACAGAAGCAAGTAGGGAGTGGAAAGATGGGATCTTGAAAATTTCCATATGGTTGATAATGTGTTTTTTCTCCAAAGGTTTGGAAAAAGCGACTTGCTTGCTTCATTCTATTTATGACCGCAATAAAGTTCTCAATCATGCACGCTACATCCAGCAACGTTGCAAGCAAATGACACAATGCAATGTTTTCATACTCTCCAAATAAATTCATTCGTTGGCGTACATACACAATATTAATATTAAAAATATGTACCTTTAATTTTGTTATTCTAACCATGGCAAAGGCAAAGTACACTTTCAGAAAATGCTAAAAATATGTCCTATTGCAGATTGCTTCTCTGAAATAAAATTAAATAAAATAAAATGTACACATGTACATAAACATGTTTTTAGCACAGTTCTCAAAAATAACAATCATTAGTAAAATATGTATGAAAATATGTTCTAGCATAAACATTAAAAATTAATTTTTTATACAATATTATATAGTTAAGAATTCTTTTAAAGAAAAGTGAAGCTTTGATGACGAAACATTCAAGTGCAAACAAATTTCATGGTATTTGATATTGTTCGACTTTTCAGACTCACAATCAAGCTACCTTTATGCCAGGTAGCCTGACAAGAGAAGCAAGAGCTGTCAAAAAACACAACACATGCAGACAAACGCAAACAAGTGGGTGACAGAATATAAAGTATTTCTACCAGAATATAAAGTATTTGTTTTTTAGTTTTGGGCAATGACATCAATAAAGTGTTTTTTTTTTTTTTGACAAAATGGGTATTTTTGCTTTTTCGGCAATAAAATAAACATTAACACACAGATTTTAATAAACGAGAGCTCATTTTATTGCTATTACATATGGCTATGTGAGTAAATAAAAACAGTGGAAAATATTTGCAAATTTATATTTTTTATAAATTTTTCAAAAAAAAAAAGTTTTTTTTTTCCTAATAACTCTAAAACTATTGAGGTCACCAAAAATTTTTTCAGCTGGCAAAATTTATAATTTTTTGAAGTACTACATGATAAAATTGGACAGGCCGTTTTTAAGTTATGACTAGAGGTCTGGATCAACCCTTACAAAAATCTCATATCTTAGAGAAAAAAAAAATTCTAAAAAAAAACTGATGCATAGAATTTGAAATTTTTATGATTTTTGTACTTAGATGGGCATAACACATCAAAAATGTATAGTAGTCAATCGTGGGTTTTTGGGCTGTTGGGTAGTGTTATTAAACCTATAGTAAGTTTTTATAAATAACATTGATAATGTTTAAAATCCGATCTTTTTGTCGGATCTTTGTTGAAAAATTTTATATTAATTTTGTTATTGTCTCTTTTTAATTAAAATGTGAAAATATTTCCTTATCATTAATCAAATAGATACGTGTTAGCACACTTACATCCAGGCATACATTCAACATGTTTTTATTTTTAGTATTTGATTTAAATATCGAAAATCGGTATCAAGATAGTTCCGTTGTTATAAGTATTAACCAAAATTATTAACAACTTTTTTGTGTAATTAAGTTTTCTATACTATTTCACATTCGATTGTTTCTAATAAAACTTATTACATGTGGAATACAATATGAGTTAAACGTCCGCCTCTATTAGTCTCACAAATGCGAGCCCTTTTGAGCACAACTCTTCGGGCAAAATGATGGCCATAGTTGTTCTTTGCAGACCAAGCTCCTCAGCAAGGCATCGAATTGAGGTTGATAGAAAATTAATGATAGCTCGATAGATACTCCAGCAGTCTGAAAGCAAAAGCAAATCGTATGTTTTTAAACCCGTGCTACTGATTTTATCTGTTGTGATAGTGTCTTGTGGTATTTCATCAACGAATCTGCACACGTGGACGCTTCAATTATTTGCACTTAAAAAGCTTTCATAAAATAATTGAAGTAAACTGGAAAGTCGTAAAGAGATTATGCTAAAAACTTCAAGTGCTGCGCGACCAAAACCACTTTTTAATCTTATCACTATTTTGCATTACTTAAACTTTATTTCTCAAAGCAATATATCACTACAAAAATCACTTATTTAAGTACATAATAAATAAAATCAGAAAGATTTGTGAATACGTCAGTCAGAACTATTAAATTTTTTTTTTTTGCAGCACGTATGCATGTCTCAAGCTGAGTACTCTGCTTGCCGTTTCATGCGAAATGCTGTTAAAAGTCCACAAAAACAAAATTCATACGAAATAAGTGTGAAATAAAAACCTACGCATGTTTTATTCAACAGTAACATTTCTCTGGCAACTTGATTTTTGGTCACAAAATAATCACTTTTACTGTGGACGCCATTTTTTGCCTCGAAAGTCCGGTGTTTTTAAGAAATGGTGCAGGGATTTGCAAAAAATATGAAACTTTTTAAAATCTACTACAAGAACGCCAAGAAATTTCAATCGTTGTTGGCGTATTTTACGGTTAAACGTGCAGCAAAATGCGAGTATAAAATTGACAACCACAGTGAAGACTGTTGTTTTTAAACTACGCCAAGCACAATAAGGATTAATGCAAACAGTATTTGTTCGCACGAAGTGCTGTCGTTGTGTGTTTGTTTTGAAAAACTCAATATTTGGACAAATTTTTCAAATTTGAGAAAGGCAAAATGAAATTCAGGGACTCAGAGCCCCCTTATACACTAAAGGGCTGCATGGAACCATTTATTTGTTTGGGTGCCCACTGAATGCTTACGCATAGAATAATTCATTTATAATATTCGATTCTCAGACAGAGTGCAACAGAATTGAATGAATAAAGTTTCATTTACTTGTATTCGTTTGCTTGCCCGCTCATTTGCTGGGTTGGTAAATTCAAAAGGGCACAAAAACTCGGTGGTAGTCATAACAAATGTAAGAAATATTGAATAAATGAATAAATTATGCGGACTACACTTGAACTAAAAAAGCCTAAAGACTTAAGGTGGGATCATACGATTGCCGCAATGCACCAATTTTTGTTACATTTTGTGTGCCAATCGTGTGATAGCACAATTTATTGGCTCATGCGGCAACAAAAACGAATGTTGTTCCTATTTGTCCCAATCAAATATAACCCTGATGCGACAACCGTGTGAACACTTGACATACAACTAGTCACCAATAAAAATGCGGCAATTATTGGTACTAAATGGTTTTGCGGCAATTTGCGACAATAACATTTCAGTAAAATGTGACAATCATGTGATTGCAGAGAATTTGATTGGGACACATTTTTTATTATGCTCCAATTCAGCCCAATAAAAATTGTGTAAAATTGGTACATTACGGCAATCGTGTGATCTCACCTTTACTCCCTAATTCATAAAAATTATTACAGGCTTATACGACTGTTCTTTGACATATTTGTATGGAAAATCTGTCAAATAAGAGCTTTATAAACCTGTTATAATTTTTATGAATTAGACGGTTAAAATGTAGGGCGAAAGTAGTTTGAACTTTGGAAAAACAGAAATTATGTGTCTGCGTGTAAATGGATGTGTGTTTTCTTCTTCGTGCTTATGTATGGTTGTGTGTGCATGCATGGGTGTGTGTGTGTGTGTGCTACAAGTAATATTGTAATCGTGTATTCGAAATCGTATTTAGTTATTGTATACTTCATTCGTTCGTTTCCGTAACACGAATGTCAGAAATATTGTTACAAGGCAATGTGTTTGCAAAAATGTATTTGTTTGAAAGGCAACTGAGTACATTCACATGCCGTTTGAGCGTGTCCGCGCAGAGGTCTGGTATGTATGTGCATGCATATATATGTATGTATGTATATTTAATTTAAAAGTTTTTCTGTTTAAGAGTCAATGTTGCTCAACATTCTACGCAGTTTTGAACCGAGTACTAAGCTTTAAAAATAAACTTGTATTCAAATGGATCAAATTGTGATTTTCGTTATTTTTACAATTTCTTTTACAACAATTTTGCGAAATGACGACTATTGCTGTACTTCTTTTTTGCAGAATATTCCTGAAGCCTTCACAATTTCCTTAAAATAATAACAACATATTTATAAGTAAAATTAATTAATTTAGCAAACAATAGGCCAACCAACTATTCAACTTTGTGTGAGCTTATAAAAACAATTACTTTGTCAAACTCATCAGTTAATGTTTCAAGAATATTTGAACAAATATTATTAGTCCAAATAAAACCAAGACCGGTAATTTGCTGGAATTAGGAATACCAGAAGGCATTCTCTTTGCAACAGATTATTTAAAGTGCAGCTTCTGGGAATGTTGCAATATTGAAATCAAGAAGATTTCAGAAGAAAACAACATGTACTCAATTATATGCACATTAGGGAGTTTCATTTCTCCAGGCTGCTCCCAGGCGGCCTGCAAATCTGATACTTAACAATGTACAAAAACGTATGAAATTTGACTGAAAGCTCAAAGTACATTTGGGGAATTTCGGCACTTATTTCTATAAGATGTATTGTTTGCTCAATAAAGGGAATAATTTATAAATGGCGACATTTGAAAAAATACTGTCTACTATTCTTGTGCTTAACTTCTACATAGTTTTAATTCAATGCAGTTAATATGAGATCATGTTTCAAACGGCAGGCGGCATGAAAAGTTGTCTGAACACGAAACATTTCGCAAAACTGTTCCTAAGTTTTGTTTACATTATTAAAATGGAAATAATAAAAAGAAAAATGATCGAAACTGGCAGCAATATCACGATAAAATATTTTCACGAGAGTTCGCTTTTAGAGTTCTATGAAAAACTGTGCCGTCTTATGTCGTATCTTCTTGTATTTCGTTTAAAACGTTTCACTTGAGCCTTTTTGAGTATTATGCCTGCCTGTGCAAGTGTTTGTTAATGTAAAGACTGCAAACATTTTAAGCTCATGATAGCTATTGATATTGACCATTCCATTCGGTCATTCGACCATTGGTCATTTAACAACAGTCCGAGCACAAACTCATGGTACACAAATAAGCCACACTCTTTATACTTGCATGTATGCACAAATGCAAATATGCCTGCATTTGACACACACATAAACTGGGTTTTATTTAATCATACCAACTGTAACACATGTCTATGAAGGCTGACACACACTGCGTACGCACACAGCCAGAAGCAGACAATGTGCTCGCATGTGTGCATGTTTAACAAGAAATTGTTACACTATTACAACAGTAATTCATGGTTAAGGTAAATGGGAGGGAGTACTAAGGCCTTTTAAGAAGCCTGGAATACGCGGATTTAGGGATTTTTGTCAGTAAGCAGTAATAAATTTTAAAGTCTTAGATCCGCTTGAAATAGCAAAATACTCTTGCTAATGAATTTCACAAGAATTAAACTTCTTCTGAAGCCGTTATTACGAACACATGCTAATTTGAATATGAATCAAATCAGTTGCCAGGAACTTGGGGTAAAGAATTAACATTGCCCACAGAGGGCGGTGATTTTAAGCCAATTAAAAGTTAATGGTTGTATACAAAAGATTTTTAAAAAAAGATATTTAAAAAGTAATCATATCTTCAAATCAGCTTTTTTAGTTAAAAAAACTAGACAAATGCCTGGCAGACCACCACTAGACCCTCCTGCTCCATTCCACTCGCATATACTTCTTACTTGCAGCCTCTCAGCCGGACCAGGCCTTTTACACTCCTTCCGTGTCCGATTGAAGACCATCTTGATAAATGGCCTGTTCTGGAGGAGAAGGTAAGGTAAGGCTTTGTGTAAAGTTGCAGGGTGATCAGAAGGTCAAGTGATTTTATGTTTAATATGTCAACATATAAAATTAAAAAACCCAGTGTTGGCATGTCAAGGGAAGGCAAGGAGTACTGGATGCAAAAGAAAATGTTAGAAGGTCTTGTCGTAGAAGGCCCATGAGATTTCATCGCTGCCAGAGATTGAAATGTTATACTAAAATCGATTGTTAATATTCTTTGTATCTCTAAGCAAATGCTTACTTACTCATAGGCACACACATGAAGTTGCATATGTGTGTGTGTGTGTGTGCATATGTATATTTATTTATTGACGATACAATGCAAAACGATATGTTTCCAAGTTCAATACATGCGTACTTATACCTAGATATTAGTTTCATATTTACAGATGTATATGCAAAGCAAATTGAATATTAATTTGATTACTTATGTATGTATATAAACAAGCAGCAGTGGCATATATAAAAGACAAACTAATCTCGCTTCCTTCACAAGACACTTATGTCAAAATAATCAGTGCAAGTTCAATTTCTAGTCTGGTTTAATTTTGATTTAAAGCCATTAATTAAGTGAATACCTTTAAATTAGTGAGTACGCACATCACATTTAAGCCAAGAAAACTTAGCTTTTAAGCCTTAGCCATTAAGCAGTGAAACACATCAGCTGTTTGACAGTTCTGCAACGTTGCAAAATATCTATTGCTAAAAAAAATAAATAATATATGGCTTACTAATTTACCACAGTCAAGTTTAAGCTGCAATTAAATCACAAATAAGTTCTGTTAAGCTAGAGCTTTAATCCTAAGGCGGCGCTTTTGAGATCTCCGATAAGCTAGGCTTAGATACACTGAAAGTTTATATGAAAATGATAGTATGTTTTTGTTATTTCACTGAAGAAGATGATAGCACATACAATTTTGTATAAAATTGGTAAAAGCAGCTCATATGTTTTTCAGTTTTACTAAACCTAGTTTAACTGACATCTCAAAACACCATCTGAACTCAGTTTTCGCTTATAACAATTATTGTTTGTCGACATTTTTGGTCCCATTTTTATCATTTTCAATATCTCAAAAGAGACAGAGTAAAATTGATCAGTTTGTGATCTACTCGTAGATCAATACATTTTCTATGCTTTTCAAAGCCGGCAGCCAATAATGAATATTTTACGATAAACATCTTTATAAACTCTTTAACAAATTGTACTACTTAATAAATTTGGTCTTTAAGTGGCTGCAATAGAATGTCAGGCTGGCATCATTTAGATTACTTGTTGGAAAATCAGGGCTCTGCAGACATTGATTGCATTCTTCCATAATTCTTTTCACTAAATTAATTTTAGTTTCTACATAATTGAAGACATCATTCAATGACAGTCATAATTCTGATGACAGATACATTTTGAAGATACATTTTGTATGCTATGAGTGTATTATATTGTAAAAATATTTATGCCTATTTTTATCTACACAAAACCCAGTACTTACGGAATTTCAAGCCAAATCTAGTAATTTTGACGAGATTTGCCATTCGATATAAAATCTTTTATCCGAAAAGATTTTAATAAAATCTCCTCCAATCTATCCAGTGCCTAGTGATGCAAGTGTTGGTTTGTTCATAAAGTGCCTAAAATATGCTACGCTGAATTGATTTGTCAAATGCCTGACAAAAACGAATATTATGAAAATGAAATCTTGAAATATGTCAAACAATGGTAATGTGAACGTAAAAGATTTTCTTCAAGATTTCACTGCAAATCTGCTAGATTTTGCATGGATGTAAATGAATTACTATGTGCTGTCATCAAAATATACTCTTGGAAATTCTTCATTAGCAGCGGAAGTCCTCCTTGAGGTCATCATATACATACATAGTTCGCCAAGAGCAACTTTCAACATACCGATGTACTGCCCGAATGTAATACATATGTGCAAAGTTGTGTATGTAATTTATATATACGCATGTATGCATGTGAGTAGCTGCTGAAGCCTTTAAGCACATTGATTATAATGATAACGGGCAGTGAAATAGTTCATTATAATGTTTCAATACATTAAATTAATTAAGGAAAATGATACATATTTGTGCTGTACTACACAAAAAAGTTACTTTCTGAATGAAATATCTGATTTTTGGACATGGTTTTAAACATTTTAATTAACCTAATGTCGTAACTTGAAATAGTAAACAGCTACATATGTATGTAACAAGGTATCGCTATGGCAGACAAGTATCTGTCTGTGTATTTGATGGCAATCGAGAAGGCAAAAAGGCATGTAATTCCCTTTTGCCTGATACCTGCTACAGGTGGGCACTGAATTTAATTTTAATGGAATTCAAATTCCTGATTGCACATTGTTGCAGTTTCGGGCCGCGCAAGCATACATTTTATTATACATTTTATTATTGTGATACGTATACCGCTTATATGCCCAAATAAATTCTAGAAAAAATTCATGTTATTACTTATTGCCCGAGTTTGTATCGTTCTTTGTTTTAAAGTGCGCTAAACATGGTTCCGGTATGAAGTTGGGCTCCTGTACTTATAATTTTTTCCAACGTCACACAAAATCGTAGCTACTAAAGCTGTAAAGCTCCGAGATGTGGTTAAAACAACTTTTGCAGCAACAACATTTTAATAGCATTAATTTGCTTTAACCATCTAAAAATAAAAACAACCACAAGGTTTATAACCAAACATCTGCAATACAAAAACTAGTCTTAACAAGTTTTTGTTGAGCTTATATGCAGTGCAAACAATTCAACGGCTAGAGAAATCTTCCGAACAAAAAATATCTAAAACCAAAATATTATACAAAAATTGCTCATACGTTGTGCAGCTACAGGCATTTAAGCAAGAGCTGCCAGATCAGAAACTTTCCCCAAAATCGTCAAATTGTTGTTCGAAAGCTTTGCTTTTTATATATCTCTCCTTTAAAGGATTTTTTTTTTTAAGCCAAAGAATGCAATGGTTTGTATCTCATTACCACTATGCCTGTAGTGTATTGGAATATGAAATATTTTGGCTCACCAGTTCATTGAGCCAGAATATGATTAGATATCCGAAAATATTTAATCCTCCCACCAGTATATCTTTCTTCGGATAGAGTACTTGCAGTTTCAAAAATTTCCAACACTGGTGCTCTTGCTAAGTGATATTTTCCGGTATTCTCAGGCCTTACTACTCCTGCCACAACTGCTGGGAGCATTTTTGATCCAGCCGTTTGCTTCTTTTGTGTGGGAAAACATGCTGTATATATTCCTGTAAAGAAATGTATAGGATCCATGTGGGCTCCTACTTGAGCCGTCTCCTATACCCTTTAGTTTTTATGCCTAAAATTAATCCTATCCTCCATTTGTAAACCACTATTGAGCGTGTGTGAGGGAAACAAGTCTGGCAACCGTTTCTCATCCCAATGCACGAACTTGCATCTTTCCCAACAAACAATTGGTTCAATTTAGTAAGACATACTGGTTCAAAAAGAAAGCGAATATTTTTCTTTCTTAAATTTGCAAACTGAATTCAGTAGAACTGAGTACTAAACTCTAAACTCCAGACCCTTCTTGAATGTTATAACAAAATTTTTGTTTCATTTATATGAGGTTCAAAAGACAATTTAATTTAACAATTCAGCAAAAACTTTTCTTCAGTAGACTTAAAGTGAATTGAAAAATACTGAGTGTTTACAAGAAAAAACAAAGCAAAACAAAAAAATTTTAAAATTTTTAGAATTTGCACATGTAGTGCAATAATTTTCATTGCTCTTGCAAAAATGTCGGTTTGACCATAATTGACTGTAAGGTGTCGCGTTCCGCCATGAGAAACTTCTCGACAGATACGTTGCTCCTTTGTTAGCCAACACTAACAAAGCAAATAATTTATTTTGGTGCATGTGTATGAGGAAGCATTTTTTATATCTTCCAGTGATAAGAAACTAAACTGAGTCAAAATTTGTACAAAAACATTCGAATAGTCAATTTTGAATTTTCCATATTTTTGTTTAGTTTTATCAGTAGTTTAAAAAAATAAACACATTGATTTATATTAGTTGGAATCTAATATCTTATCTTAGCTATTGTTTTTGCCACAAAACTTTAATTGAATAAAGAATTTCGCTTTTGGAGTATAAAAGCGTGGCGTTGACTTGAATTGGCCATCAGTTTTCTGGGTTATTCTCAAGAGTAATATGAAGCTCCTTGTTGTCTTTGTTTTGGCGGTGGCCACTGTTTCTGCCTTTGACCTGCGCGGCAGTGCGATTGAGTCGAACAGCGCTGTGGTACCTAAGAAAGTTCCAGAAGGCCGCATTACAAATGGCGAAGACGCTGCAGTTGGTCAATTCCCCTATCAAGTGGGTCTTTTCTTAACAGAATCCCTTCTTCCAATGTACTGGTGTGGCGGTTCCTTAATCAATCACGAATGGGTCCTAACAGCTGCTCACTGTGTCCACAAAACAAGAAAAGCTACTGTTTACTTGGGTGCAACTAATCGCAAATCTCCTGAAATCAAATACACTGTTCACAAGAGGGACTTTATCATACATCCCGAATATGACCATGATTTAACAAAGAACGACATTGCTTTGATCAAAATTCCCGCCACTCCTTTCTCTGCAAAAATACAACCAGTCAAGTTGCCTTCAGTTGCAAAATCATATTCTTCATATACTGGGGACGAAGTCATTGCTTCTGGTTGGGGCCGCACCTCGGACGATGAAAAAGGCTCTGTCCAAACTTTGCAATACGCTGAAATGAGCATTATAAGCAACAGACAGTGTGCCAGACATTTCCTACCCGGATTGGTCACAGCCGCAAACATCTGTGTTGCCACTCCTGACGGCGTATCTACCTGTCAAGGCGATTCAGGCGGTCCTTTGGTTTTGGCATCAACCGGAGTTCTTGTTGGCTTGACTTCTTTCGGTTCTGCGCAGGGTTGTACCGCTGGTAAGCCAGCTGCCTTTACCCGTGTAACCAGTTACTTGGATTGGATCGACGAAAATGCCAATATCTCCAAATAAGTGGCATTTCAAGTGTTTTATTTTTTATTAAATAGAAGATAAATAAATTATATAAGTTATTTGTTTTCAAATATGAACTCTATATGTATATTCGCTATAAGAGCCAACTGAAATGTATTATTTTAGGTTTAAAAATAGACCTTATTAATGTTTTCTGTCTTTTTCAGCCGTCTATCTGCCGCCGACATTTCGTTGATGCCAATCAACTCATTTATTCCCGTGGAAGATAAACATGGATGGAATAACACCATTATATGACATTAGTTGTTTAGGTAACCTTATAAGTCACCATCGCCCTACACATTACAAAATTTTTGTTGATTAGCATCAACGAAATGTCGGCGCCATATAGACGGCTGAAAAAGACAGAAAACATTAAAGTCTACTTTTAGATCAAAAATAGTTATTTATTTTCTGTATTTTACACTTTTAAAACTCTTCAGAATTGAACCAGCAGCATTTTAATTATAAGCAGAGAACTATCTAGCCAGCTCTGCCACTGCCTCTGCTGCTTGTTGAGTTCGATGATGATGGGCGCTCCTGCAGGCCGTTTGTTTTGAAGATCTTTATTTTTTCATTGCAATTAGGAATGAAAAATTTATTTGTATTTAGAAGTCAAAACTAAAATTAATACTTTCAGAAGTACTTGCTGTTTTATATCCTGTTCATACATGCAGCAATATTCAAATTATAACAATTAAAGCCATTATTGAGACAAAATTTTCATATAAAAATTACAATTAGCTTATTGGCAATTAAGAGATAATTGTTTCAATAATGAGTAAAATTTATAATGCAACACTGTTAGATTTGTATTAACAGTACAATTTGTATTAACAGTACAATAACAGTACATATTGAACACTCCTTGTGAAAATTTTACTAATCAAATGTCAACAAAATAAATAAAAAAAAAACAATTTTTTTTTTTAATTTTTTATGATAAGGGGTGTTTTTTTTTGATGTATACAACTTTAAGTTGTAATAAAACAACGATGGATTATTTGATTGGCATGAATTTTACTTATCCGAAAGATAATCTTGTGGCATTACATTTTAAATATGTATGACTTCTGGCATATGACCGCCACGGCTGGCGCGGATGTAGTCCAATCTGGACTTCCAATTTTCGATGACTTTTTCCAACATTTCTGGCCGTATATCGGCAATAATACAGCGAATGTTGTCTTCCAAATGGTCAAGCGTTTGTGGCACAAGCATGTTGCGCAGTCTTGTTGAAATCACATCTCCTGGACATCATGGTTATTTAATTCAGGAATGAAAAAGTTAGTAATCATGGCTCTATATCGATCACCGTAGACTGTAACTTTCTGGCCATCATCGTTTTTGAAGAAGTACGGACCAATGATTCCACCAGCCCATAAAGCTCACCAAACAGTCAGTTTTTGTGGATGTAACGGTGTTTCGACATGCACTTGAGGATTAGCTTCACTCCAAATGCGGCAGTTGTGTTTGTTGAAGTAGCCATTCAACCAGAAGTGCGCTTCATTGCTAAACAAAATTGTGCGCGATACGTATTCCGCACAGAACCATTATTTTCGAAATAAAATTGCACTATTTGCAAGCCTTGTTCACGCGTGAGTTTATTCATGATGTACATATTGCCAAACCAAACTGAGAATAGATCACTTGACACCTGTTAAATCGGTAGCCATCTGGAACAGTAATGCCAACTTAGAGTTCTATACATCGAAAAAACACCCTTTACAAAATAACCAAATGTAAACAATAACTTTTTCACCTGCCAAATGCTAATTGTCGTAGCAATATTAAGTATGTATGAACACCAAAACGATATTGCCAATTAACTGAATATTGTTTCAATTAAAAAGGCATATGTGAACTGCATATTAAACCACCCACATGTGATTTAGCTTGTTTCTCCTTTTTGCTACAAATGTGTGCCCGCAATTTTAAATATTAATTTGAATTTCATGGCATCAGTAAGAATGAGTTCAAAGAACATTTTGGCACTGCTTGGAGATTGTTGTTCTTGGGTTCAAGTGATATTTCTCAGGCATAGAAAAAGCTCTTAATTACTTTACATTTTGGTAAAGGATATGTAACATTCGGCACGGCTGAACACGTTTCGCTGGCTTAAGTTTCTTTTTCACGTGCAGACGACTCGCACATCGAAAAGGGAACAGGAGTTCGACACCAGATACGTTTGTTATTGCAAACTCTAAACTCTAACCTAAACCAATGTTGTTACAAAAAACATCTATAAATAAATGAAAATGCGAAATTTCTAATGCCTGTAAAATTCAATTTTCGTCTTTATTTGAAAAAATAAACTACTCAGAAATATCGGTGTTTTCGTGGATCCAATCCAAGTAACTGGTGACACGAGTGAAGACAACTGGATAACCCTTCGCGCAGCCAATACTGGGACCGAAAGAAGTCAAGCCAACTTGAACTCCGGTTGTTGCCAAAACCAATGGGCCACCAGAATCACCTTGGCAAGTAGAAACACCATGAGGAGTGGCAACACAAATGTTTGAGGTTGTAACAACGCGACCAAAGTAACTCAAACACTTCATGTTGCTGACAATGGGCATTTCACCATATTGTAGGGTTTCAACTGAGCCTTTTTTATCATCCGAGGTACGGCCCCAGCCAGAAGCAACAGCATCATCGCCAGCATATGAAGAATATGATTTTGCAATTGACGGCAGCTTGACAGGTCTAACTGTTGCAGTGAGAGGAGTATCGGGAATTTTGATCAAGGCGATGTCATTTTTCAATGTGTTCATATCCCATCCGGGGTGAACTATAAAGTCCTCACTATAAACAATGTATTTGTATTCAGCAACTGTACGTTTAGTAGAACCCAAGTAAACAGTGGCTTTTTTTATATTATCCGTGCAGTGAGCAGCGGTCAACACACACTTGCTGCTGATTAAAGATCCGCCACACCAATAGTTTTCATAAAGGCTCGCTGACAAGGCAAGGCCCACTTGGTAGGGGAATTGTCCTGCAGTTGCGGTTTCGCCATTAGTGATGCGTCCTTCTGGCACCTTCACTGGTACTGCAATATTGCGCGGTTCGATTGCATTGCCGCGCAAGTCGTACGGGGAAACACTGACCACAGCCAAAGCCAAGACAATAAAGAACTTCATGTTACTCTAGAGAATGATCCAGAAAACTGATACCTGGTTGAAGTAAATGCAACGCTTTTATAGTCCCATTACCACTGCATTTGTCCAAAGTATAATGTTTTTTTTTTCCTTATACATGCACATACCATGCACTCCTTTTTTGGATTTAAATGTTCTTTATGTACTGATAAAGTTGGGCTATAAATTTTCCGGCATTTATTTTTGTTCAATTGTTGATTTGGTATCTCAATATCAAGTTCAAGATATTAGTACTACAATAATTAAATGCAAAATTGCAGTTGAATTTCCTTATCAGTGCAAATTTTGGGGGTCTGGTTGGTTGCAAGTAAATATTTCAAAATATACAATCCAGAATTCAGTGGATAGCTGAAATATATTTGTTTTCTAAGCACTTTCAGCAAGCAAATATTAAATTATAACAACTTACAAAACAACAACTAACAAAATAAATTGCATATGCATAAAAATGCATGATGCATCTTGATGTGAATGCATGCGTTTGTTTACTGCAGGCTGCAGCGCAAGCGGCAACGCACTTTTAAAATCAATACCAGGGCCGCCGAAAAATGTTAACAGAAATTTTAAACTGTCCAGAACCAAAAGCAGACCAGAATATGCACCAAAATCTTAAGCCACCCGAACACAAAATTGGCCAGCATCGCAGACCGTGAGCGCCTAAAAGTCTTTCAGTACATCCGTATATTTTTATTCATATTTTCTTCAATTTTGATTTCCCCCCCCCCCATTCACACCAATCAGTCTCAGGGTAGAGGAGTCAAATGTTTGACCAAACCTCAGTAATTTTTTCTTCCTATCTTTTTTTTTTTTTTTTTTTTTTTTTTTTTTTTTTGAACACACCGACGCCTCCCACGCCTCTTTTGGAGCACTGTCATGCAAAAATAAAAATAAAAAAATAAAAATACGGATGCTTCGAAAAGAGCATTTTGGTAGTGTAGTAGTGGAATTTTTTTTTCATGCCACAACAATCGAAAAATTGATGGCGTAATGTCGATCACCAAATCGACCCACCCGCGGGAACATTTTATCAGGCTTTCTATGTTAGTTCAATTTTAATTTCCTCAAAATTGCAAAATTGAGAATAGTTGTTTGTAAAAAAATTGGAGTGATCAGTATTTGTAAAGAAGACAAGAAAAGTAAATATAAAGACTTACCCCCTAATTCATAAAAATTATAACAGGCTTATAAGACTGTTATTTGACATATTTGTATGGAAAATCTGTCAAATAAGAGTTTTATAAACCTGTTATAATTTTTATGAATTAGCCGGTTACTGTCTAGAGTATATACCATTGCTGCTTCACGACCACCAAGTCGCTTATCAGCATCCAACTCGCTTCGAACCCAGGCTATGTTTTTAAGCAGCACCGCATAGCCATCCTACCAACTGGACATGCATTATAATTTGAATTATGTAGAGATCAGGCCATGATACAATCAATTAGCTCATTAGCTGAACCGTTAATCACCTGATCATCATCACAGAGATGAAAAGCGGCCAAAACAGAAGAGCAGAATCAGCGTAAACTGATATCGCTGCTGCAAATGCTATTAAGTTTGTATTAGCAGACTTTTTCTGACACTTTTCCGAAGTTATACAATAACAAAATGCATATTATTTCTCTTGAAGATGTTGTTATTGTAGGAAAGAGATTGCCTTATTTGTTGAAGCATGGCTCATACAATTTCGATTACTGGGATGACAACACGCAAATAGAGTTGGAAGTGGGAGCGTGTGGGTATGAATTTTGTTTTATTTTTGCTGTTACAGTTCGTGTTGAAGATGATGATAATGATGTTTTCGTTGAACAGCATTTCAGTGCATATTCTTACCACAAAAATATGCGAGGACTAGTTTTACATATTAACCTCTTACACTTCAGCTCTTTCTCTCTTTCTCTCTCGCTCTCTCCCCCTCTTGTTTTCAACAGTTTTTTTTCTACTTTTCGAGTGGTGCACTTCATGTGCAGTTGTTATTTCTGGTCACGAAAATAGCCTTCACTGTGTTACGGTACCAATCTGTATCAATATATTTGAAAATCTGGTTGATGGAATTTTTTTATACGTATTTTATTGGGTTTGTAGTCAGTCCAGCAGATCTCTACACAGTAAAAGCAAAACACAAAAAAAAAGCCTTGAAAGAAATCAACATATAAATATATAAAATAAATACTTTTTCAAGCATTAATCCTGAAAAAGTATGTCAATAGACTATTTACTCAATACAAAAATGTTGTTGCAAGTTGCACAAATGGCCGGCAGTAGAATAAATAAATTTATAATATTCTCTGGTTGGGTGGAACGAAACGGCTCCTAAATATTTTATTATTTTATGAACAAACAACAGTCAACATTTTGTGTCGGTGTATTGAAGCACTCAGCATCGTCAGAAACGCTTCATCATGGCAGCCACATTAATAGCAGAAGTTAAAAAGAACAATTTCCTGTCGCCCGGCAGCAGATAATTGGCCAAATAAGTGGTTAAAGGTTACACAGAATATATTTCGCTGCAAAGGAGGACTCTGCAAAATTACATATGTGTGTGTGATTGTGTGTGCACTTGATGTGAAACGTAAATTGCAATTTGAAAGGGAAACAATTCAATTTAACGTGCGGTACAAGATATTAAGGTCGAATGTGGAAAATCGTTTAAAACAAAATTTTTCATAAGACGGAAATAAACAAACTTTTGTATTTTTAAAGCTTCATGTGATTTCATATACATACCAGGAATTTCACTGAAAAAGAATCGAGCTTCACCGGAAAACAAGTGCGGTACATTTTTCTTCATGTTACCATTAACTTTAGTTGTTTTATTGACTGCTTTTTAAGCAATTTTTTTTTTGCCAGCACTACTTCGTACCATCTTACTGCTGAGTAAAATTCAAAATTTGCTCTATTGTATTGTTAGAGATTTTAGCGAATGGTGTATAGCAGTCAATTTTATCAATCAAATGGTAGTGTTTAATTAATAATGCAGCAGGCGCCATCTGTCATTGAAATACCACACTGGTGTACTTGATGTAAAATAATAGCTGCCAAATTTTCCATCGATTGGCCTCGAGGGTTCTCGTCGTGTCTCAAGTTTTGGAACACCAGAACCTCTTAGAACCTTCTGGATTAAATGCTGCAGTAAATTTCAGTATGAGGCCAGTCTGGTTTTTTACAACCGCTGTATTAAACAATGTTAAAAGTGTTTAAGTGAAGTTGTGTTAACAGAGTTGAGTAGTTAATAAAGCTTCGAACCGCTAAGCTCTATAAGTAACAGAGCTCTCAGTGTGCTTTATTTCCATTTGCAATTAAGGAATCTGAAAAGCGTTCTTGTAAAGGGTAAAGCGTACCTAAAATTTTTCAAAGTCTCTAAGTTTTAAAACATAATTTTTAGCCAACAGAAAAATACCGTTAAAAAGGAATTTACTGAGTTTCCAAGAGTTTTGCCGCCGCTTCCTTTTCTTTTAAATGTTTAGGGCTATAGAGTAACCCCCTAATTCATAAAAATTATTACAGGCTTATAAGACTGTTATTTGAGATATTTGTATTGAAAATCTGTCAAATAAGAGCTTTATAAACCTGTTTTAATTTTTATGAATTAGACGGTAAATATTTTGAATGTTTTTTTTTCGGAAGATATTTAAGTTGGCGGTCAGTAGGGTGGTATGGCTTATGAAATATTAACCCCGTGTGACGCTTGTAAAGCAAACACAAAAACACGAAAACACCTTGAACAATTTTTTTTATTGAATTTATTTGTATTTTTTACAAAACTGTTGCTGCTTACTGACAGAATTTATTTGAGAATTTATTCCTTGAAATGCTGTGCAACGAATTTATAGCTTGTAGCAATTTGTTTCCTGTCGTGCTCTTGCTCCGACCATTTTGTGTAAATTAATTTCTTTCTTTCATTTGCAACATGAAACGAGTACAAATTTTAATAAATATTTCCCAAAAGATTTGTATTTATTTAATTTTTTTTTCAACGAAAACGAAAAATGTTGCAAAGAAAAGCAATTTATTGTTTCATTTTATTAACCGACTTCCGCAGTGACACATTTTACAAAAGTAAAAAAAGACAACGAAATCAACATGAAGCAAACAAAAAGCTGCTTAACGAGTCACTAAGAATGTATCGATGTGTATTTAATACATTCGGTAATGGATAGTTTATGTCTTTCCGAATTCCAAGCGCTAGTGTGCTTGATTTTCTGGAGCTTGTAACGTGACGTTTCTATACAATATTTATTAAATTATTTTTACAAACAAGTTACTAAAAATCGGGTAGAAACTGCTACTGTAAAATTTACTTTATGACGTTTACATTTTTTTTTCACCGTAAGGGTTTGTTTTGTATATATTTACACATACATATGTATATGTACATACTCAAAAGCTTATTTTTCCATATAGCTTTACTCTAACTTTGATAGAAATAAATTTTAGTTTTAATTTAAGATTTTTATTTCACAGTAATAAAAGCAATTAAATTTTAACATCTTTCCACTTTTCCCTGTTTTTACCATTTTATTGAAAAATAAGTACCAACAAAAAATAAAAAAATAAAAATGAAATAGATTTGAAACATTAAAGTACATTTACGTGACTTTGTTATTGGTAGCTGAGTTCAGTATTGAATGTAGTCGTTAATAGTGTATTTTGTATAGATATTTATTTGAAACATTCATGCTTGCACTTGTATAAAATAGCACAAGCACTTTACCAATGGCATCCCTTAAGTACCACAAATCAACTGGATTCATTTTTGTTTGCTTCTTTTATGAGCTGCTCGTTGTATTGTTTTGATTTAACCCCCAACATTTGAACCCAAACATGCAATTTGCCAACCAACCATTCAGCCAGTTCGTCCTTATTTCCGTTAGACTGGCCCTCGTTCAGTCACTCAGTCAGTCATCTAAACATTACAACTGTTTGAACTCACACAGCCACCCACACGCTCCCATAAACACTTCTACTTGACCAGTTAGTCGTTCGAATTAGCAACAGCAACAACAGCAACATCAGCAGCATCAAAACCAACTGCAGAAAATTGCTTCAGGATTAACCCATTACCAGGAAACAGTCTCATATTGAAAAAAGAAAAAAAAAACTAAAAAATTACTTATGTTTCAAATTAAATCTCCTTTTTGAGATTTTCAGCTAATAGTTTTCATTTTGTGTGGCGAGGCTTAAAGCAAATGTCTGTAAGCTGTTTTTTCCAAATGGATGAGGAGAAAACGAAAACGATGTAAGCCTCAAAATATCGAAAATTCACTGAAAGGAGTCTCATATTTTAATAAAAGAAAAAAAAAATAATATGCTGTACACTGCAAAAAGTCTGGTAAAAATAGATGTGGAAAGATAAATTTACGTGAAATAAATAGGGTGGGAAAATCGAGTTTCTTTTTCATTTCAGACAAACATTTGCTTGGGGCGCATTTCACGATATGAGTTAAAACATTTTCTTTTTCACATGTCGATACGTGTACATATCTACATATCTGCATTAGTAGATTTAAGAAACTTTTAGCCATTTACTGTTGTCATTCAACAAATCTGTCCACCTTCGTAACATTTATACTGTGTGACCGGCAGGCGTATGCTTAATACTCGTAAAAGTGATTATCAAGTATACGGCAAAAGTTTCATTGTTCCATACCGGTATTGGAAATTTAAAATAGGACTGAGCTTTACTGAGCCCAAGGTGCAGGTTTTCTCAAGACATCTCCTACTATTCTATTTACCATAATGTTTCCAATTACACTGATCGTGCTCGATCGAATTCAATTTGGATTTAAATAATTGCTGTGATTAGAGTATCTTAAAGAAGACGAGCAAAGCAAAATTTATCGTTGGGGTCAGCGTAAAGTTCGAAGGTGTTGTCATCCATCACTTATACAACAGCAACAAACGCACAAAATTATGTGGATAGCAATTAGATTTTAGTAAAGGAATATGAAATATATACCAAACAACAGTGAAAATTAATCAATAGATTAAATATAGAATGTACAAGGACTATAAGCTGCTGCTTATGCAACAGCATACAATTAGTCATGACTTGGTTTTGAAGCAATTTGGATGCCGATGTGGGTAAAGTCTGCAACTTTAATTTTTGTTGTCTTCCTTAAAAGTCTTGATCACTACAATTCTACCACAAAAGAAAAAAAAATCGTTCTCCATTTTGCGAAAGTAAAATCGAAATGAATAGTTAACAAAATGAATTTGGTTGCAGTGCAAACAGCTGTTGAGTGGACAAGTGGGTGCTGGCGAGAGGCCAAGCCGCTTGTCTGCTTTCAACAAATTCAAATAGTAATCACAGTGATAAACTATGAATTGTATTCCCTTAAAAGCTTTTCGTTTAGAGGGTTAACTATTTGTTCGGCAAGTCAATACAACCGCACTATTACTAATGCAAGAGCGACGATATCATACACTACCCTGCTACCACAACTTTGACACTTGAAATTGTGTCTGATCTCTACCGCACATTTTGCAAAATAAAGTTGTGAAAATTTGTGTTTTTTTCTTTCAAATTTTCCACATTTTCTACTCTGTCGCTTTTCTGCTGCAATTTCTTTAACTTCACTCTGCTCTGCTCAGCTCTGCTCTTTTTCCATTTTTTGCTTTGTAGCCTGTACGACAGCAGCTTAATGTTTGTTTTTCCTCTTGGTGTTTTGTTTTGTTTTCTATTTTATTGTATTATTTTATTTGTTAGTAGTATTACGTGCAGTTTTTGCTGTTGTCGTTGGTGCAGCTGGTAATAATAGTTGGCCACTGGACGACGTACAAATTCAGTGAATGGAAAAAACAAATTGTAATAACATTTTGATGGGACTTTAAATTACAGCTTTTATGATGTAGTTTCTATTTTTCTTTGGCAACTTTTTTTGGTCTCCTATTCCATCGACTGACTGCACTTTATTACTTTATTCATTTCAAAATTTGATTTAATTGAAAAATGAAAAACAATTCCAAAGCTGGAAATTGGAAAACTTATTCGGTAGCAAGTGAAATGCTTATAACTAGAAAATAATTCGATTTGGGTTTTTCTAATGCAGGAGATGTGATCATTTATGAAATGATTAGAGGCAATACTTTACATTGGCTGAGTTCACAAGCCAAGTTGTTGTATCTCTTATTCTTGTCTTTGCAGAGACAATCTCAATGCCTTTAATGGCTGTTACAATTTAGCATTAGCCCATTGTACTTTGTATGTGTGTGTGTGTGTATGTATTAGGTTCGGTCTCTTTTCGATATTGGGCCATCGGGTTTTTGAAAGCCTTTGAAACGAAGAAAAGAATGTTTCACTACGACTTCTTGCAAAAAAAAATTATTTTCGGTTCTCAATTTTTGTTCTCAAAAGATGGAGAAAAATTTGTGGGGAGTTGGTCACATACTTGACAGCTCTACGTTGGTGTGATGGGGAGAACATTTTATTTCCGAGCAGAATTTTCTAGAATAATTTCTCCTCCTCAATATGTTTTTCTACGACCCTGATCGTACGTCTCGAAAATAATTTTTTTTTTTTTCGTAGTAGAATACTTTTTTCCCCTGACAAAAAATTGATGGCACAATATCGATTGCCAGTTCGAATCACCGTAGTGTATAACTCATACTCAACTCGCCTTATCGAAAGTGTTTAGCATTGACATAAATCAGATTTTCGTGTGTGCCATGAAGGCTACAACGCATAGTTTGATGATTTATTTGCACCCAGACCCTTCAAATTTGCACTGATAAGAAAATTTAACTGTGATTTTGCATTCGATTGCTGTGCTGATAACTTGAGCTTGAGGTCCATATATCAGTTTAAAAATGATGAAAATAATTGTGGTTTTGCAATTGAAAGTTAAATGTTATCAGTATGCAAAGAAAATCAAATTTCAAAGTGCATGACATATATAAATTTGGTAATATCTTATCGTTGGTTTTATTTTGGGCAAATGTAGTGCCCATGGGACTATAAAAGCCTTGAATTTACTTCAACCAGGTATCAGTTTTCTGGGTTATTCTCTAGAGTAACATGAAGTTCTTTATTGTATTGGCTTTGGCTGTGGTCAGTGTTTCCACGTACGACTTGCGCGGCAATGCAATCGAACCGCGCAACATTGCAGTACCAGTGAAGGTGCCAGAAGGACGCATCACTAATGGCGAAACCGCAACTGCAGGACAATTCCCCTACCAAGTGGGTCTTTCCTTATCAGAAAGCCTGTTTAAAAACTACTGGTGTGGCGGATCTTTAATTAGCAGCACCTATGTGTTGACAGCTGCTCACTGCACGGACAATATAAAGAAAGCCACTGTTTACTTGGGTGCTACTGAGCGTACAGTTGCTGAATACAAATACACTGTTTATAGTAATGACTTCATAGTTCATCCTGAATGGGACGCTGCAACAGTGAAGAACGACATTGCCTTGATCAGAATTCCCGAAACTCCTTTCACTGCAACAGTTAGACCTGTCAAGCTGCCGTCAATTGCAAAATCATATTCTTCATATGCTGGCGACGAGGCTATTGCATCCGGCTGGGGCCGTACCTCGGACGATCAAAAGGGCTCAGTTGAAAAACTTCAATACGGTGAAATGGGCATTGTCAGCAACAGAAAATGTACGAAATATTTCGGTAGCGCTGTCACTGCATCAAACATTTGTGTTGCCACTCCTGGTGGTACTTCTACTTGCCAAGGTGATTCTGGTGGCCCATTGGTTTTGGCAACAACCGGAGTTCAAGTTGGCTTGACTTCTTTCGGTCCCAGTATTGGCTGCGAGAAGGGTTATCCAGTTGTCTTCACCCGTGTCACCAGTTACTTGGATTGGATCCACGAAAACACCGATATTTCTGACTAAATGCTGCTTGTCTTTCTCTTAATAAAAGCGATAATTGTTTTGAAATTGATTGAGCATTTTTATTACTGTGTAAATTGTTGGCAACTTTGGCAATGTAAGCTGTAAGTCATCACATACAATGCGAAAGCTAAGATGAGTCAGTATTGATTTTATTTATTTTTGGAACGAAGTTCCTTAACGCGGCTTGCTAGTAGTGGAAATAAGTAGAAATCGTCACGAAAGCGTGTGAGCTGTTTATATGTATTGGTGTACTGTCGAAAAGCAATTGTGTATAATTGGCAGTGTCTCCACTGACAGCAGCGGAGACACATACAAATAAATATTAATTAGTTGGAAAACGTTCCAAAAATTTAAGGAATCATAAAATTTCAAAATTTTAAAAACAACACAAAATAAAACATACAGATTTCACCTTGTATTACATTCAAAGATGAAAAAAAAAACGTAAGGAACTTCGTTCCTAACGGGGGTCCCCCGACCGCATTTCTTTTTTTTTAACGTTACTTATTGCATGTTACAATTTATTACTGATGGGTCTTAGTAGTTCAAATTATTGGTGTACTTGATATTGATTAAGTTAATGGTCACATATAACGAACGCTATGACTTTAGCTGGGGCGCAGCTAGCTAGACCTAACAACGTGCTGACAATCTACTGGAAATGTAAAATTGTCAGAAAATCTTACAATGTCATTGTCAGACATTTGCTTAACAATACATTTATCTACTCACGAAAAACGTCAGCTTACACGGATGGGAGGCTTTCTCCGTAGTAAAAATTATTAGCGAATTGTCATTATTGAAATGCACACACACACACACGCACTCTCATAATACATTAATGCTGTTTTCTTTGTCAAATTTTTGTCCCTCTTAATATTTTATTTATCTTGCTCAAAAGAGCAATTCACTTTTGTTATCTCTTTTGCAACTTATTATTTTTCGTTCTCTCTTTTTACTAATCTCTTGATTTTTCCCTTTCGTTTTCTGTTGTTTACCTGAAAATGCCGCCATGGCAAAAGATGCATCTTACAATATGACATTTGTTCAGACGATGCTGACCAAGAATTAATTGTTAGACAATAATCAGCCAATTTTTTTTTAAATATGGTCAGGTATATACTGTAGTTTCTAACGATTGGCCAAAAATATTCTATACATTTTCTGACAATATTGTAAGGTTTTACAACCGTCTGAACAAAGATTAAGTCTACAATTGCAACAAGAAAAATTTCTGCCAAATTCCCTGCAATTGCTTGCTAATTACTTTTGTTGTTATTATTTTTAATACAATTTACTTACTTAATGTGTTTCCGCTCTCTGCCTCAAGTTGTACTGCAAGTAGTGAGTAATTGGGAGAGATGTGGAGAGTAATATATTTGCCTTCTTAAGCATAGTAAATAAAATTTTTTCTCTGGAAAAGATTGACAAACTTGTAAACAATAGCAAACAATAAAGTTACTGCCCACTCCCCTAAAACATTTCGATTTTTTCTTTGGCTGGCTTTTTGTATCTCCAGCTTTCCACATTTCTTGCGTTCCGCCACTCCAACTCCCTTTCTACGCAACAAAGATAGAAGTGAAAAATCTACAACTGCAGTTGATTGATCTGTTATGGCGTTAACCCTGCTATTTTTATTAAGTCATGAATACTTTCATGAAATTTTAAATTTAGTTTTGAAATGCATTTCATATGTTTACACTAACTTATGACTCCAGTGCACACAAGCGCGCTCACACATTCACACATACCCGTGCAAAAGTATTCTTGAATTATTTTTTTTGTGTTATAATAAGTTTTTGAATAAAATGATGCATCACTTTTTCCCAGCTCGGTGCTCGTTATTCGTTCAACATTTGCAACATGCCACCACCCAACCGTATGTGCGGAAATTTCAAATGTGAAATTCATCTTCTTCAAGTGAACTTTGTGTTTGTGAAAACTCTTCAGAGCATGCACTTACACACACGTACATGAAGTGAGTGTGTTGTTTTACTTAATGACTCACACGCACACGCACGCTCGCCCACAAGCAATTGCTTGTGTGAACAAGTGCAAATGTTTGCTTTGGGAGCCTTAAATTGATGGTTGCGGTTGCTTCAAAACCAAAAAAAAAAAAAAAAAACAAAAAAAAAACATAAATGAACTCTCTACCAAATGAGCTTGTTGGCCGGCCCTTGATAGCAAGCTGACCGTGCTTGTAGAATTTCCAGCATGAATTTTCAAAGCACAGAATTGGCCGCAACAATGTTTCTTTCTGCTGGCTGCAAAACCATGCTTCATTACATACGAGCACATCCGGTTTTTCGCTTGACTTTTGCAACAAACAATCTCAGTTTGCATCGCCTAAGAAAACATCGAAACAATTTCAATCCTTCTGAACAATTAAAACTTTTGTATAACAAAACTTTTCTTATTTCAGCACTAAAGTATAATTTGATTTTGTTGAAACTAATTTTTCAACTAAAACTACTCACCACTTGTTGGCTCTAAGACTCCATGTCCCTTTGAGTGGTTTACGCAAACGAAGCTCTCTGGATAGATGTAATAAATATTCAATTCCTTTTCAAATATTTACTTAAAGTTGTCCATTTCGCTCACATAAAAAGACATTTGTTATCTTGAAGCATGAATATTAATGTGCAGTTTTCTTTTAACCCAGCTTTATACAGATTGGGTCATTATGACCCACTTACTAGTTGTTTATTGTATTCGCAAGCTATGCATTAGTTCATTGCTTCACGACCAAAGCTCGAGTCAGTGCTGATGAAACGTGTACCCCCCCTCTAAAATTGTATTTCTCCGTCTTTTGTCAAGTTTGAAGCATAAGCAGTACTATAAAGCAAAAAATAGAACTTGAGCCAGATTAATAATTCAAAAATACTTTAATAAGATTAAAAAAAAGTATCGAATTTTAAAAGACAATTATTCTTTTAGGTTTCTCCAGTTATTTGTTTATTAAAATATTGCTTATTTTTCTAACTGTAGACTTGATATTTTTAAGAAGGACTGCTTCAGTTCCACCACGACAATCATCAGCACTCAAGTTTCTGATTGATTTTATCATTTTATTTATTTAGAGTGCGATCTCGGCTTGAAAGCGGTTGCTGAAAAATCACTTTTTATTAAGTATATAAAACCGTAAATGCATCTTATAGTTTTCGCTCTCGCTCTCTTTCTCTTTTTCTTAGAATGGTAGTGCAGATCTGAGAACCTGCTTCAAAAAGTGTACTTTGTTAAGAGAGTAAATTTTTTTTTTATCATTTATTATACAAATACTATTTTTATTTTTGAACTTTATGTGTGTGTGTGTGTGTGTGAATTAGAAATGTCTTTTGTGCCTCAAAATTTACAGGCAATTAAAGTCAACTGCCAACAAACTTTCAATGAAGTAATCCTTCTGTGCAAACTCAATCTATGATGGTGTGAGTGTTTGACTTTGGGAGTATTTGTGTCGAGAAAGTTTTTACAATTTGTTATTGTTTTTATTTGCCAAGTTTATTTCATTTTCTTCTTTTCCTGTTGTTGCAAAAAGTAAAAGTTTTTGCTTAACTTCTTCTGCGTCGTGAGGCAGAAATGTTTTGCTTCTTGAAGACGAGGTGATGAGTGGAGTCGGTCGGTCGGCGGCATTTTCACAGTCATTTGGCTGCAATAGTGCATGAATAAAGTATATTTTGTATTTGCAAAACGATAAGTTATCTATCGCTGAATAAAAACTAAAAGTAAATGAAAAGTATTTTTCCTCGTCCTCGTCTTCGTCTCCTCTCTCTTTTTGCTTCTCTTTCCCTTCCTGTAACTTCCGCTCAGAAAGACATTTAAAAGTGGTGAAACCGATTAAAAGTCTTTTAATTTTATTTGCATTTATTTCTCCTCAGCGTTGCTTTTGTATTTTTTTTATAAACTATCGTTTTTATTTTTTTAGTTTTTTCTTCTTCTATTGTTGCAGAACGGATGGCTGTTGCTGTTGCTGCAAATAAGTGAGTTATAATAAATAAATGTGAATGAAGACAAGAGTTGCACAGAAAAGGCAAACGGATGTGTTGCTAAATCCTTTTTCTATATAAATAAGCCAACAATTAAATCCTTTTATAAGGCAGGAACCATTCTAACGATAATGGGAATTTAATTCTTTTTGTTTTTCTTTCTTCTATGTGTTCGAGAGGGAGTTTTAGTAATAGTACGTTTATGAATGTTGCTTCAGTATTTTACTCATTCTTGCGCTTAGAGAATTTTTGTTACATTTTGTGAAGGCAAATATCACAAAATTTAATTAAATTTAAGGCAGCAGCTCAGCAGAAATGTTTGTTTGATCAATTCTCTTTATCATTTGTTTGTGTGCTGTCAACAGGCATTGCAGTTGTTGGTAAAATGAGCAGTCACAGAATGCAGGCAAGCAGCAGTTCATTTAGAAAAGATTAAATTCAGTGCTCTTCTGAGCACTAAGGACTTGAGAATTTTCTTGACGATTCGCTCCTCTGAGTTTTGAGACCAGGGGTGGCAGTAAGTTGTATCTTTTACAAAAATCCAAATTTGTAAGCCTAAATTTATTTGCTACGAGTCTAAAACTTGTGGCCGCTCATTACGTACATAATTGATATGAAACGCCTGACCAAAATTATCAGGCAAAATGAATACATTGAAATTGCAACACGAGTGCATCTCTGCATACCAGACCACAGAGAATTAAATTTACTCTTTCTGTTATTGTTTTCATTGTTGTTTTGTTGCCACTCTGGCTGCCATACAATACAACAAATCAAAGCTGCTGCTGATGACGTCGCGTTGCTGCTTCTTGGGCCATTTGCCCACACGATACGTACCATAATTAAATACTCGTAATCTGTTGAAATGCATATTAGATTTCCTTCAACAGAGTTAAATCGTTGAAGGTGTGCTTTTACACACTGGGCACCGAAATTAATCGACCTTTACAATGTAAATGTATGTATGTACATCCAAATTGTGCAACATTCTGTCTCACCACAATTCTTGAGGGAAAAATCGCTGGCGTCGATTTTTCTACAAAACTATTTTTCTGAATAAAAATGTTTCTACAAAAACATTTACTTTGGCAGGCATTGTATAATCTGAAAACTTTAAGCTTACCTACTTATGTATGTATGTACATAGACATCATATCCGTATGTTTGTACCAGAGAACTGCAATGACTTTCTGTTTTGCTACTTTAAATACACTTATTATGAAACGAGTAGCAAAATGTGCCTCTGATGCAATTTTTAAATATTTAATGGCATTTCCGCTCAAATTGCAATTAATAAATTCAATAATAAATTTTTCAATGAAAAAACTCTGTATTTACAGACGCAGCAGTTGCAAAAAAGAAGCGAGCCACTGTTGCATGTTTCGAAATAAGAATGTTATGAATAATTCAAATTGTTAATAGTTTTAACGGACTTGAGTTCGGTTTTTATTTCTTCAAAATTGAGAAAGATTTGTTTGTGATAAAATTTGAGTGATCAGTATGGTCAATGATGAGTGAGTCATGGTATGTACCCCAGCCAACTTTTTATGTATATACTTTTTACGTATAGAGGAACGGGATCGGTGTCGATGAACTGACAATTAATTTGCACTTTAGATTGAACAGTGGTTCAATTCAAATAAAATTGCATACAGTTTTAATTGCTTAGCATTGGTTTTAACTTTATAGTCGAACTGCATGATAGACAACTGTAAACCATTTTATCGAACTTTAGCTCAATTTTACTTCCTCAGAATTGAGAAAGACTTATTTTTTTTTTTGGTTGTGGTTAAATTGTAGTGATCAACATTTTTAAAGAAGAGAAACAAGTAACAGCAGCCAAATTGCTTCCAACCCAGGTCATGACAATCATTTCCTATTCTCAGCAAATTATTATTATTAAAATTATTCCAAATTATTTTCAATAGATGTTTGTGTTCCTTGCTGTTATATCAATGTGGCACTCTTTCAAACTTTAAGGCTGGCGCAGTGATTTTTAAGCACTAATTTAACTTTGTGATCGAACTATATGACTTGCAATTGCTATTTTTTTTTTTTTATGAACTGCGCTCGAAGCAATCTGGCCGCTGAGGGGCGTAAACGTGTTCACATTTTCTGGTATATAGTGTAGAAGTCTCACACACACACACACACACAATAATATTATCACTATTTTTCTCACTCTAGTGTATGTAACGTGCAGTTCCCTAGTCTGCACACATGCAAACAATAAGTAAGTAGTACTGGTCAGTCAGTTTCTAATTACATACCATTTAAGCATGCTTTATTATTTGCTCACAGTAGTATCTGCATCATTATTAACTACATCATTATTAAATCTTGTTAAATTAACTCTTCATTCACAAAAGATATTGTTGCATTCTTCGGAAAATACCTGCCGAAGGCAACTAACTCCTGGCAGAAATATCCTTAAAATTACTTTTTTTTGTATTTGAAAATTTTTATGTATATATTTTTATTTATATACATACATACACACATTTGTATGTATGCACTTAGATAACAGCAAAAATAATAAAGGAATTTGTTATTTTGTTGGAAAAACA
This sequence comes from Sturmia bella, assembly GCA_963662145.1. NCBI lineage: Eukaryota > Metazoa > Arthropoda > Insecta > Diptera > Tachinidae > Sturmia > Sturmia bella. The sequence continues at coordinate 68,147,198 of OY759171.1, read as the reverse complement.
TGTTTGCACAAATAACTGAAAACAACAACAAAGAAAGCACAAATCTAAAAGAGAAACGAGTAAATGTGTGTGTGTGTGTGTGTCCATGCATGTAGTTCGACTACAAATAAAATTTCATTTTTAAAGTAAATATTAAAAGAAAATATTATCGGACACATTAATGCAACATGGCAGTCAGTGTATTACGATAATGGACATCATAAATTGAATGTACATCCTTAAAAAAAAAAAAACACACAAAATATATAAAATAAACAAATGCTTGATGCTGTGTCCATTAGAGTACAAAACAAAAACTGCTCTTGTTCTTGAACTATCGATTAAAAATAATAAAACTCAATACCAATTGCCAGAAGAATACGATGTGGTGTACCTTAACAAATGTAATAAGATACAATATTGTAATTAATTTGAAAACTCGTTTCAACACAGACAAATATCGATATTTTGATATCGAAAGCGGTGAATTGACCCCAGGAAATGTATGGGGTATTGATTCACTATCGTGTATAATCCCGTTGGATTCATTGGATGGAAAAAGCTAAATAAATCTAATAGAATGCTGTCATACTCTAGAAAGTCGCATTTTAATTTTGCCAACACCTTCAAAAGGGCAACTCTGCTCACATAGAAAAAGATATTTTTTGAAAATTTTCAAAAGATTGGTAAATCAGTTTAGTCTACACTATCGCACTTTTTCAGCACGCAGGTAATTTTTAGCAGATCATACGACTGTGTGGGAATGTGAATCGCGGCCTTTATGCACGCTGCTATAAAAAATATACAAAGTATTTAAGTTTGGGCGCCTCGAAGTTGATGTTTTTATTACGTCATGGTGGAACTTTTTTCTCTCATCCCAACGGCAATCGAAAAATTGATGGCATAATATGGAGGAATAAATCGTTCGACCCTGGTGTATATAATCACTTGTCTATGGACAATTACATGTACACAGATCTATAAAATTAAATTAATGTTTACAACTGAATACATGACTTGATAGAGGAGTCTCAATATTAGCTTTTTGAAAAACTTATTCGAAAAGAGAAAAAATAAGCTGGGGCCAAATTCTGGCATTTAAAGCTTGTTCGTTCTTAGACGATGCCACATTTACCTTAATCGTTGTTGAATTTGCTAAATAAGAGATATTTTATATTTGTACGGTTGTTGACTGGGATATTCGGTTATGCACTGTGTTTCTTCTACTCAAGAAAGCAGAACAAAAATATAATTAAAATATGATTTTAATGAGTTTTTGCAGAAAGTTCAAAGCAAGTTTAAAATTAAGTATTGCTGATAGCTGTTGCTCAAGCATAAAGTGTTTTTTTTTAAACAGTGCAAAACTGTTATCATATTTCATTAAAGGAATGTTAAGTCAATTGCGGCTCGGTGCCATCTAGAGGTGACTAGTAGCACAACATCAACTACATTTCCAGTTTAAGGAAACGCAAAAATGGTAGCTGGTATGAAAAGTGCAGCCAATAGGTGAAATTTTTACGTTAGACAATTAATTTCAATAATTCGTTGTACCGTACGGTAGAAATAATCAGCTCAGATTTAATACTTCACATATAATATTTTTATGTTTAACTTCAAATTATGATTTTACAGAACACAAGCACAAACGTATGTGTGTGCAACTATATTTTTAAAAAATTTCAAACATCCAATTACGAAACTGGGTAGCACCTTTTCTTATACCTGCCAATTTATCGCTCTTAGTATAACTGTCTGGCCACCCTGCAAACCACAAGCAGTTATATGGACGTGGTAGCAGGACGCGCATCATTTTGATGGAATATTTTAATAAAATAACAAATTTTAGCAAAAAAAAAAAAAAAAAAAAAAAATAAATAAATAAATTGTGCTGGCAATTTCTATTTCAAGTGTAATGTAGTAGATTTTAATTGAATGTGTTGTGAAAATGTGAAAGAGCGAGTGCATGTAGTTAATTGGACCGACGAACAGATACGGGCGTGTGGAAATTTTGTTATATTAAATTTTTAATTGTGAAAAGAAGAATATTCTCGGAAAAGTGCGTGAAAGTTGTTAAATGGTGAGCTTTAGTTGTTATTTGAAACAGTTTTAGTGAAAAGTGTTGTGAAAATATGAAGGAAAGAAATGCTGCGTATTCATAAGACCAGCGGCGGCAAGCAATACACGAACAACGAACTGGAGCACCAACGAACATCCATCCACAGGCAAGTACCTACAACCATTTCTATTATTACATTTCTAAATTGTATCAAGAAGAAACCCCATAGAAAGTTGTCTAAAAGTTCTTAACGTTCTTGCGTAAACGTATTTTAGCCGAATTAAGAAACAATTGACATGTATTTCAAACCGGCGAAAGGCCAGCACTACACGAGTACTATAAATTCAACAACAACAAAATGATATGGGAATATTTTGAAAATATTGTGTGCCACAACTGCGCTTTTGCAAAGTAGTCAAAAGCAAAAAACCTTTTAAGCATCACCAAGTGAGCTCTACTGTATTTACATAGTAGTAGGACTTCACTCGATACTTTCAAACTTGTTGATGGAACTAACTGCCATGGAAGTCGGACATGCTCATTCGTTTGAATAAATACATTTAAAAGAGAAACAAAATTTCAAAAATTTTGCTTTAGGTGTATTAGAGCCAACGTGCGAACGTGTTCGACAACCATAACGTATCTTTCACACCCTACCAGACGTGAGACCATCCCACTTGGATCCCAGAAGGTCCCGTTAAAATAACTGGCGACTACTTTTCCTATTTCTCATAGAGATTTGGAAAAAAATAAGCGAATCAAAAATATACATATTTATTATATTTTCAAAATATCATTTTTTTTTATAATTTATATTTATAAATTTTGTAATACAAAAAAAATTAGCTTTTTCACTATTTACATTATTTCAACACACCCTAGAGTCAAAAAAAAAAAAAAAAAATAACATAAAAAAAGATATGACAACGCAAAAGTTCTGTACTTTAAAAAATTATTTAACCAAAATCCTAATTTTAAAGCTAGAAAATTAAAGAGCGTACAATTTCAATAAAATAAATTGTCACGAAGAATAGTAATAAAACAAATTTAATTTGGCAACAAAAGTCCGAACAAAGAAGACTATTTTTGTTTTTTTTTTTTTCTTTTTAATTAAAACAAATATAAAAACAAAGAAAACCTAACTACCGTGTACTACAGCCATAAAATATTGTTTTGCTTTTACAATTTCATATGAAAAGTGGGAAGCTTATTTGATAATTTTCCCTTCTACAAAAAGAAAAAGTATTAAGAATTCACTTAAATTAGCCAACAACTTATTAAAACTAATAAAGACTTTTTGTAAAAAAGGAAGATCAAGAATTTGCTTATTCTTTTTGAATTTTAGAGTTTAGTAACCAGTTTCAGGTTCCTGCTTTAGAGCCATGCGATATGATTCGGCGTCGTGCATGGAGCTGAGCATATATGTGGAAGGGGTTGAGGAGGCGGTGGTGGGAGGCAAGTTTGGCGGTATGGCAGTTAAAGCCTCCGAAGGTCTTATCTTCAAAGGAGTTCGCCTTAGCATTTCATCAGCTGAGCCCTCGCCACTGCGATTGTATTCATTCAAGGTCATTTCTACGGGGTTGCGAGCGCCAGTTGAATGGTTGTTTGGGGGATCGGAAGTGTTGTCTGATCTTTGGTAGGGATGATTGCGGTTGGAGTTGTGGGTTTGGTTAATAGCACCCTGATTGAGGGGCGAGTGGGGTGACTGTGATTGCAAATGGGCCAAAATGGAAGTAGTGTTTAATGAGTTTTCAGTTGATCTGCCGTTACCGAAGTTGTCCATGTAATTGCTTTGTCGTGTTTGTTCGTCGTTCTCTAATCGTTCGTTTTCATTGAATGGTGGCGAGCCAACATCTCGGCTCATTTGTTGATTATGCTGGCCTGCAGCTGTAGCAATGTTGTGCGTACGATTGGTCATGGGAGGGGCACATAAATTGAAATGACCATTGACTGAAGTGCCATCCAATAGAGGGGGAATCAGTTGTGCTTCTAAACCAGTTTCCATGCAACCTGACATGGTGTCGTGCGTCAGATGGTGATGGGTGTTCGAGGGCGATGACAGCACATCCAGTGAAGAGCTGACATGACTAACATCTAAGCCGTGGCCACCAAAGTTGTTAAGGTTTGGCGGTGTCAGAGGAGCATTATTATCGGCAAGTTCACCTAATAAATAAGATAAATCGATTAAGAGCTGCTAAGGGTTTTATATTAGTTTTTCATTGTACCTCCTAACAACATTTCCTGCAACAAGGAATCAATGTGGGCCACTCCAAAAATTTTAGCAAACTGTATTTGTTCAATCATTTGCATAGTGATAGACTGAAGCACTGGCAAAATAAGTAAAATTTCACCAAAACGTCCCCTTGATTCGTATTGACGATCGGAAACATAATCCTCTAAATTGTTGAGAATTTGATGGCGCAAAGTCTTAATGCGTTGAGGTTCATTCAAGCCACGAGCATCTAAAAATAATTATATGATTAGTTTTAAACAGTCCAGTTCTTCAGATTTTCAGGTAAAAAAAAAAGAAAGAAGTTTAAGCAAGTTTTGCTAAGTTTTTCTTTTGATTTTCGATCATGGTGCCAGCAATAATATTTGTACAATTATAACTTTTGTTATTGAATGCTTAATTAAATTAAGCTTAAATTGGGTGTTTAACTTTTGAAATTCAATATCGCACTCCAACAGCAACAGACTGCTAATTGGAAATTCCGAAAAAATTATTAGAGGCCAGATGCTGATTGTCGTTAAAAATGTAACTGAATTTGAGAATTAAGATTTCTTGTTTTCTTTTTTTCGACAGGAAAGTACTTTCAATTTCAACATTCTCAAAAAATTGCAATGAATACGGATCGGAAAGAAATTGTCTCAAAGTCGTTTATAAAACCAGTTTTGAAATTTGAAGTCAAAAAAAGTGTAAAAGCAGGTTTAAAATATTTTTTTTGAAAACGTAAAACAGCTCCAGTGGTGGAACATAACAAAGAGTAAAAATTTTGAAAAATTGAATTTGAAAAATATTCAAAATACTATACTATAAAAACAAAAAGCATATGTTTTTTACTTTTGCAAATTTTCGCGCCATTTGCTGCTTTTTTTTTTTTTTTTTTTTTTTTGTGAAAAAGGCAAGAAACAGAGTAATCATTTAGGATTTTACTTTTTAATCGAACAAAAATTAAATTTTTTATAGAATTTCATACTGCAGAATAAACGAAACATTTGTTAAGTAGATTTGTTGGGGATTGGAAAGACAGGGGCTTTTTCAGGACAGCGAAAGTAATGATTGAATTTCATTGATTAATGTTATTCATAAAGGTCATCTGACTCTACCATTGCCGATAAAATTTTATTGTTTTCTATCCTGTACTGTTTCTAAAGCTTCGAGTTTACGATTGAAAGGTTGCTGGCTTGCTAGTGCTTTTGAAACTAGAGCAAAGCCGTTGCATGTTCTTATCGAAAATTAGAACTTTTTAGCACATTTAAACGATGAGAGGCTCAATAAGCGAAGTAATAAAAGCTAAGCATGTGCTAGCACTACTTACTGGGATCGAAGAAGACAAGCGCTTTGATGCAGGCTAGTTCGGTATCATCTATATTGACATCTTTTAGTCCCATGACCAGTTCATCGATTATGCGAGCACCAATGCGGGATATATCCAGATTGGGAGATACCCTCGGATCTACTTAATATTAAAGGATACATTTCATGAGTAATTGAGCTCTTTACGGCGCTTATTAAGTTTTCAAATCAAACTTACCCGGACAGTGTTTTGTAATGACACAATTGTTGCTTAACAATAAGACATCCTTTAAATGCATTGAACGTCTCGAGAGGCCCAGCAGCAAATGTTCTCCCGCATGTGCTCGCAGCAAGGCCACTTGATCATCCAGCTGCAGCTCATTAAATGCCGGTATGTGTTTCGCCCACTCAACTAAGGTCAGCAGTTGTTGTTTCATCGATTCGCAAACGTCATTGATGCTGGCAAATTGTTTGGTGGAGAGATCTTCGTTGGCATTGGTTTCCATGGCAGCGCCAGCTTTTGATTGGCGACTTTCCAATTCAGCCTTGACCAGAGAGATCACGGACAGACCATTGCCTGGATCAGGATCATCATTTGAGGTGCGGCGGCAACTTATGCGATCTCTTTCGTTTTGCACGGCCTCTTTTTTCATGCCCGCCTTAAAGCACTTACGCAAACGACAATACCGGCATTGATTGCGTTTGTCTTTATCCACCACACAATTGCGCGAGAATCTATTGCGATAGAAAATTTTTCGTAGCAGAAAAAACAATAGTGTTGTAGCTTTCATTCTCTCACACTCACCTGCAGGTATATTGATGGTTTTTTCTGACACTACGCCTAAAGAAACCCTTGCAGCCGTCACAACTCGAAGCACCATAATGCTTTCCCGTAGCACGATCACCACATATTGCACACACTGTTGATGACTGTTGGTTATTGTTGATACTTGAAAATGTCGTCGATGCAGCGGTATTGTTGTTGTTTCCCACACTTCCAGTACTTAAAGGCGAATTGGCGTTACTTTGATTGCTGTTGCTGTTGTGACCCAGGGCAGTCAAAGGACTGAGAGCTTGGGCCACTGGACTATGTACAGTGGTGTTGGTTGTGGAAGACAAAGCATCTGAGTGTATCATGTGGTTCTCTGCTTCTAAAAAGATAGAATTGTTGTTCTTCATTTAATATGGAAATCATTGAAAGAGTTATTTGAATACTATATTGCTTTTATAGTTTTTTTCTCTCCTATAATGTGCAACCGGTTTTCTTTTATCTATTTTCATTTACTCTTAAAACTATATTTTCGATGTCTCCCTTCATCATTTTCAAATTAATTTCAATTTAATCATATTAATTAAAGTATTTAGTACAATAATTTGCCCAAGCGTTAATATTAAGATTGACCTTATTTTCAAGTACTTAATTGTACTAATTAAAAGATATATTATAACTTAATTTTTTTGCATTTGCACTCGCTTTTTTGCGAAAAGTAATTGAAGACAATTTAATTCAAATCGATTTCTGATGTAGAAAATTTCTTTAATTATAAATTTGTTATACATGTATGTATTTCAGCTTCAGTATAGTTTTACCTTCTATGAACATGCACCGATCGTTAATAAAATAATAAATTATTTTTTAAACTGCTATGCTGCCCCATTGTGAACATTTTTTTTTTCTACAAAATGGTTTTCTATTTCCTAAAACTCCAGTCGTTTTAAAATTCCGAGTACGTTTTGAAATATATTCATGTCTTTAAGGAGCAAGTCAGTGTGGAATATCAACGCTGAAAAAAGTCAATTAATTAATTTTCATTATTCGAGCCCTTAATCATCATTTTGTAATACGTTTAAAGGGCTCAAGTTCGTATAATATTATTGTTTTAATTGATATTAATTAAACAAGATCTAGTTACACATCAGGGATATGTAACTGGGGGACAACGAGCTGTTTCGAAGCCAGCACACTTCTCGTCAGCACCCGCCTTGAACTCAGAGCCTCAGAATTTCAGAACGAGTACTGGTGAAGAAGTTAGGCGGCTTCAAAACAGCTCGTTGTTCCCTAGTTACGGATCTTTGATGTTTTCTTTGTCTTGTTTAATTAGTATCAATCACAACAATAATGTTCTAGAAGGAACTTGAGCCCGAATAAACGTTCACACTCAAACTAAATTCGACTGATTGTAAACAGTCATTTGAATTATGACCTGATTTGTTAATATAACGCAAAATGGCATCTGGTTCAACAGAATGTTAATGCCAGTTTGGCAGTTTTGTGAAATTTTAAAAGGAAGCGTTAGCTGAGTTTTGAAATTTTCTGGTTCTTCTTTGAAAATATGGTAACTTATAATATGTTAGATTATTATTATTTATGCTAGGTTGGTCCAGGATGGCCCTTTGCACTGCGTTAGATAATTCCAAGCGATTAAATTCATCTCGCAAACGTCTTCGTACAATATGATGTTGTCCAGACTCTTCCTGCTGCATTCGTTCTTCCCGATTCTAATTCAATATTGCATAGATTTTCATTTGTAAATCATATAGTTCGATTGTAAATTTAAACTAATATTCAAATCTATTTTTGATTTTTGCCAATTTTTGGCAAAATTTTAATTTTTTCTTCAGTGATGTAGCTGGGGTACAGCTGATACGATCTTGAATTCGTTCTCGCTACCACAAGGACCTGCACGTGCTTTAAAGCACGAATAGAGTTAGAATATATTATCAAATTCAGATATTAAAGGCAATTTTTCAATATAGTACCGTGTGCCCAAAGAAATGAAGTGGCAACATTAAAAATTATAAATTAATAAAGTTGCAATTTAAAAGATGGCATACCTTCTCATTCATTACTTTCGAAAATTTCTATTCCTAATTCGAAAAATTATTTCAAATGTCATGGTTATGTTATGTTTACCATGTCATGTTATGTCATGGTTTACCCAATTTTGTTTAACTCTTATCTTATTTTTAGCAATTATTTTATTGTGTGTTCCCTCCATATTTATTTCTGCTCTGACTCACAACTAGTTTATTTCCTCCTAAATGTACTTAATATCTAGTCAACCTATTTATAGTAGATTAAAAACATATGTACGTTTGTTTGCAATTAAAAAAAAAAGCAATTCCACACTTATTTAATAAATGTTAATAATTTTCAAATTTAACAACTGCATGCAAAAATATACAAATCATTACGGCGATGGGGCTAATTAAAACGGTGAAATATATTTGATTGTCAAGATATAGTCAATATTAACGCAGTTCAAAGGCTTCTGCCAAAAGTGTTGCAACAAAGCAATTGGCGGCGGCTGAGGTAGAAAAGAGAACAACAAGTTTGCAATACTTCTTTAGCTGACGTTTACTAGATGTATGAGAAATAGAGAAACCAAAAATACAAATGCGAACTTGATTTGCGTCAGTACCTTCCTGTACTAACCCGATATGAGATCCTGCCAGCGAACACAAACACACGTTACATCACCTCCTCTAAGGCGGCTAGTTATGCTATTCGTATAACACATGCCATGTTTACCAACCCGGAATACATAAAAATACCCAGCTGAAGAGATCAGGCTATCTAATGCCTCCTGCAGTGAAATTCATTCAGCCGCAAGCAAAACTCCAGCAAGATGGCTGGTAGCCAAAAAATTTTGAGAAAAAAATAAATAAAATCTGCACATCTGCCAGCTGCGCTACTGCCCATGCTTAATTCACTTCACTTTTAGAAAGGGTTTCATACCCTTTTGCAACCGCAATTGCAGAAATTTGTGAATCTGCGTTGTGTCACAAACAGGTTTTATTTTCTTGTTTAATTGAAATAATCAAAACGTCTCAATATGCATATAAAAACGATGCAATTAAAAACGATTTGATAGCAGCAGCTAGCGGCTTATTTTAAACTTTAAAAAAAACGAGTGCTTTCATTTTTAAAAGTGCTTAATCATGATGATATTGTAATAAGCAAATTGAAAAAAAAAAAATGAGATCAACTCATCCAAAAAGGGGTTTTAATACAAATAGGAGACAGAGCTCCAAAACTAGCGACTCAAATTTTTTTAATCTTCTCTAATTAGTATTCGGAATTACATAAGTTGATTTCTAAAGGTCTTTAAGAAAATGTGCTCCTGAATTTAGCTGTATCTGTATAAAAAATGTGGAGACATATCTCCAGTTAAACCGCATTAAAGAAGAAAATATCTGCAATTAATTTGAATATGAAATAGTTTTCGTGCGAATTGGGACTCTGCAGGCTCCCCCCATAGCCAATGCTCTTTGAGGCAATATTTTCTTTTAAAGTTCCACAAATGAAAATACAAGTATAGTTGTTGTTGCATGTTTTACAGGAAATTTCAAGCACTTCAAACATTTATTTACAAGATAGTTTTTTACTTAGTTGGCCAACCTATTTTTTATTCACTTGTGAGAACTACTTGGATTACGTGTTGTCGTGGATTGGTTCAAATTTTATACGGATGATAACAAACTTTCTACTTTTGTTGCTGTTGCTGTTGCTGCTATCCAACACCCTGTTGACGATAATCAAAAAGTGTATACATGTCAATGCCTGGGTAAGAATATTTGTCAAAAACAAAAGGGGGAGGGAAAAGCAAAACAGTTAAAACCTCCGCCGCGTCACAATCCAAAGTTCATAACTTTTCAAGTGTCTGTCTGGCACAAAGAAAAAAAAAACTCAGTGATACGGGAGCTTTACTTTTGTTTCTTTATTATTTGCTGTTTTCATTATTGGCCATTATTTTACAGAGCTCTCATTCGTAATGATTGTTTTATTAATTTCAATTCTTTTTAATTCAATCAATCACATAAATTTGCAAACGATTTCATTCAAACTTGTTGCAGTTGTGTTTTCTTCCTTCTTTTTTGTTTTTTTTTTTTTTTTACTGGAATGAAAACATCTTAATAGGAATCCCATTTCTTGAGAATATTTATGTGGATAAAATAGAAAAATGGAAAAATAAGAAAATGCTAACATTTAATTATTCAGCAAACAGACAACTACATAAATAAATAAATTTGTGTTATACAGTGAAACTACGATATAACGAATTTCAAATGGAGCAGAGAATACTTTGTTACAAAGTTTAAAGAAATACGAATAAAAATTCATTACAACTGCAGTTTCCTTTATTTAAGTTCTGGTCTAGATGAGAGTGCTAATCAAAACTTAATTTTCAAGAGGTAAAAATAACAGGATGTTATTAATCTGCTTTAAAGTTTATCTTTTCTTCGTTGCATAGAGGCTTTTGTACGCGTGCAAAATGCAATGTGTAGACTGCATTTGCAAAAACGCTTAGACTTCGCTGTTGTTTTTTTTTTTTGTTTATGCTAATTTTTTGTGCGAAAAACTTTGCCATGAAGAAGATTTCTCAAGGCGCTCAGAAACACAAGTATGATATTGAGTTTTTCGTTGTATCGAAGTTCCTTACAACGAAGTTTCACTGTAATTGAAATTTAAAATTTATTTGAAATTACATTTTTATTATTGAATCCTTTTCAAATCGGTTACAAGCTGTAGGCAGAAATGCGAAGGAAAAATACTATTTACTTCACAACTGTTGAGTAAAAGAACAGTTCGACTATAAGGTTAAATTAATGTGTAAAATTTCATTCTCCATATAGATTTGACTCTCTGACTTTGAAAAGGCAGTTGAATTATATTTACAAAAGCTTTTAAAATTCTCATTACTTCTTTAAACATAGTAGGATATAAACAAAAAAAGGTTTACATGTTCTTTCAAAAGTTTTCCAAATGGAAAAAGAACACACTTTAGTGTTTGACTCTAGTTATTGCCCATTATTTATTTGTACATAAAATTCTGCCGTTAAGTGAAATATTGCAAAAATTGATTAAATAAAATATTAATCGACATACCCAAATGCAAAGCAACTCATACATGTCTTATCAGTTGTTATCATTAGCAATAAATTTGTATTTTATTTGAAGCTCTCATGTTTATATGTATATGTATATAGAAATAAAATGTTGCATATAAGCAAAACCATTTTTAAACGCCGCACATACTCACATGAAAACTTGTTTTAAGTTTATAAAATGCATTTTTAATGAATATATAGCTGCTCTCATGTAGCAAGGCCCTAACTTGCTTTTTTTTTCAAAAACAAATTTTGCGAATTTCGATGCAAAATCGTTTAATTAATAAAACAAATGCACAAAAACTGGAGTTTAAAAAAAATTTCAAGTTGGGGCTCTTCTCCATGTGACCAACGATATATGCATGCCTTCATGCCCAGCAGTTCTGATAATACTGGCCATTTCAGACCTCTCCTATACAGACACATATCATTTCCATCAAAGGAGAAATTCTTCTATCTAATCTATCTGAATTTAGTCAAAAATCTGACTAAATTCAGTTCACACCGAAAAAAAACCATGTAAATTCAACGTGGAAAAACTTGATTATAAATCATGTTAAAATGGAACAAAAATAATTACTTAATTAGAAATCAAATACCTATATAATTAAGTTGCTTGTTGTTGTTGCATTCGTTCTAAGAGTAATTGTTACGAAAGCTAATTGATTATGGTGGCTGCTCATCACTCATAATGTTTTTGAGTGGTTCGATCCCATCAGAGCAAAAAAAAAAACGCAAAATTTAGAGGGGAAATATGATAGTAATACAATTAAGCAAAATAAGAGAAAAAATGAGAAAAATATGAATTCTAATTTTGATTCTTCAATACAATAACAGGTTGAGTTCAAATAATGCAAAGTCAGCGCTGAAAACACACAAAATTAGCATTGTTTTCTACGTTTCTAACTTGCCTTTAGGCTTCTGTGCTCATAGAAAGAAAACGAAAGCCTATTACAGAGACTTCTACGTCCGTCCGTCCGTCCGTCCGTCCGTCTCCATTCTCCACAGGTCTGAGAGATATCCGTGAAACCCGCTTAAAAGCACGTTTTCTACCAAGTTAAATTTTTCATAGATTACTTCATGGATATTTTAACAAATTTTATTTTCTTTTTTTATTTGCCACTGTAATTTTGTTCAGCACATAAATTTACAGCATTTTGTTTGCATTCAAACAAAAGTCGTTAATGTATGCGTGTCAAAGATCAAATGCATCGTTGAAATATTTTATATTTATTTATTTTTACTTTTGCTGGTAAAATTAGGAGAAAATAGTACAATAAAATGAAACAAAAAAAAAACATGTTTAATGGCAGAATATGCAGTAAATGATTTTTTTTTTTAATTAAATAAAATTCACTTTGAATGGCGTCTAGAATATTTTTTTTCAATTCCTTAAATTTATGGAACCTTTATTTGCAGCACGATCGACATGCTTTCTATTTTGGAGTTTTCGATTGTGAGCAAAATATGTATTAAAAACATAAAAGACGTACTCTATTTAATTAAACATCACTGTGCTTGCCAATTACTTAACTTGTTTGCATATCATGTGAAATAATTTGTATATAAATCCATGTTGACCGCCAGTTCAATTAAATAGCAATTACGTAGCATTTGAAGTCATTGCAGACCACTTTTTTAACTTGATTTTTATATTCATTTTGCTTCTAAGTTTTTCTTAAAGCATCTTTTTGGTTTATATCTATTTAAGTTTTAATTGTTCTAAACAATTAAGCAAAAAGGCAAAAAGTGGCTTTAAATTCAATACATGCTCATATCTATACAAGCATGTGTGTGTGTGTGTGTGTGTGTGTATGACATTGTATAAGTGATATTGTGTTTATAAGTGTTGATAATTAAATTTTTTAAGGTGCCAGTTTTGGTTTTAAGTCTTATGGATGCTAAACGAGATATTATACAAAAAAAAAGTAATAATAATCATTCAAGCCCGCCAGTTCGGCCTGAGCGTCAGTCATTTAGTCTAGTATTAAAAGTGTTCTCAAATAATGACATGCAATTAAAGAATTTTCCTTGAACTACACTATGGCAAGCAAGCAACAATGTTTTATTTGCTTATAACGTGCTAAATAAGACGTTCTGGCTTTGCTTTTAATTTCAGTTTTTGTTTACAAATAATCTCTATTTCAATTAACCTGTTGGTGTTTGCAGATCACGAGAGTACATTCTTAGAATGGCACTTAATACTGGCGATTTAAATGGTGCACAGAGTTCATACTTTATTCATACTCGTCAAATAAAAAATTATAATTATAATTTTGTACAAAAACAACTTCAACACTTTTGCTTTTGTTTTTGGATCGTAATAATTTTATTGTACGAGTTTCTTTTTTTTTTTTTTGGAACAGGTAGAGTTAATGGGGCCATCTTTAATAGTGGTAATATTTTGGTTGTTCTTAACCTTTTAACAAAAATGTTTAGCAAAACCAATAATTATTAAATTATATATTAACTAAGTTAAGCTATTATTTTTTAGCTAAGTATACATACATATAAAATTTCTTTACAAAGGACTTGTAATTCGATTTTTGTAATAACAAAATTTGTTTCATCGAATGTTTCATAACAAGAGAAAACTTGCAGCACTTAACAATGTTTATATTTTTCAAATCCGCAGTCGTTTTTAAACTATACTTCTTCCGCTTTCTTGAATACAAACAAGTTAGAGAATATTTCATTCGATATGGAACGCAATAGAACATATGATTGAAACGAGTTCGTACTAAAATCAAATATGGCGACAAACATGCACATGCATGTTCATATTTTTTGTGCTCAAAAACATAGTGATCCAGTAGAGAGCATTTCTAAAATAATATTAAACAACCTTTTTTCGTAGAAACTTATGCACTTATGTACTTGCACATACATACATACATATGTAAACGATTCCATATTTTTGCGAAGAATTTTACCTCAACGACTGACAACTTATAATTTTTTTTTAGTAATAAAACCTTTCAAAATATTTGCATTAAAAGCGCGTAACCTACATACATATGTATGTATATTAAACCTATTTCTTTTTACTTTTAATTGGTATAATCAGCTCAATTAAGCAGCAGCAACAAAAACAAGCGATTAAAAACACAAATTAAAATATTGGAAAAGTAATCGACATGTTGTAGTCAGTGATGTGTTTTGTTTTGTTTTTTTTTTCGCTGTTAATAATTTACCTGCACGCAGACACACATGGAAACATTTTTGGTTTTTTACTACGACTTCTAATTGCTTCTCAATTGCACTTATTTATAGACAAATAGACAACAAGAAAACAGCAACGAAAACGTTGAAAATATATTTAAATATGATTAAAATGAATTAATAATTCTTAATCGATTGCATTGTCATAAGGTTTTAGTTTTTTTTTTTTCGCTTAAATTAAAAATGTTATTTGTTTTCATATACGTACATAAGTATGTAGATGTATGTATTTAAAAGTGCTGAAGTTTTAATTAACATATCGAATTAGCACAAATGATTAAAACAAATTTTATACTCCAAAAAAAATTTAATTTTTGCAATAAAAACAACTGAGTTTGTCACTACTTACTTACTTACTTACACTACTTACAACAAGCGGACAAAAATAAGACAAATCATTAAACACGCCTCGATGGATCAATTGGGGGAGTACTCCACTAACAGTCCCTGAGGTTGCCCGTTTGATTCCTGACTCTGGCTGCTTCTGCCGACAAGCAAAACACTTCGCAATTTTATGTTTGTTTAAAGAAGAATGGGCTCTCTAGGGCCGTGAAAAGAATTTCATTCGCTTCTAACTACTGTTCAAAAACAATTTCCAGTTTAATGTCAAATAGTTTTAGATACGCTTTATCATCGTAAGTAGCAGCACGCCCTCGGAACTTTACAACATTTGTGAGATAAGAAAAAACTCCCTGTCACAGCTGACTGCCGTATCGACTGTAATAATCTTCTTATCACGTTTTCTAAAATTTAAATTTTTGAAAACAAAACCATTAAATTTTTAGTTGATTACTTAATCAACCAAAACGAATTGTTGTTAGTTACCAACAAAATTTTACCGATAAACTAATCGAACTTTTCTTTTCAATATGACTAAAATTTTGCTGAAATTCTCAAATGGCATTAATGTTTCGCTATTTGTAGAAAGATTGCTGGGGGAAAAACGATCAAAGCCAAAAGAGTTCCACCGGACATTTTCTACTATGTATTTAGGAGTAAAAAATCAGCTTCAAACAGTATGAAACGCTCTTCAAGATTATTACTTAGTAACTTCAAATAGGTAGTTAAATGTTGAAGGCATTCCACTATTTAAAAATTTCAAAATGCACTAGTGAAATAAACTGTACTAGTGCCCAACTATTTTCAATTGTACCTTCTATTACCAATGTCACTTACTAGGGATTCCCCTAGTTACTAGTGGTTATCTATAGTACGTAATTATGTCATACATGTTTGTGTGCGTGTGCGTGTATGCTTAAAGGAAAAACTCCCATTAATGACTGCTTTACCATTTCAGTATTTTTTTTTGTTATTGTGCTCTTTTCTGGTCTTACTAATGGCAGCAATTTGTTTACCTTGTTGATATTTTTGTTTTATGAAAACTAAACATTAATTTTTGCTTAAATGTCCGAGTGAATTTTACAATAACAATTTTAATTGTCGTATTTTGGATTTCAATTGTCGTTTATTTATATAAATGTGTATGTATGTGTGTATGTACATGTGTACATGTCGAAAACAATAATTTTACAAGTGATTGGCACTCTTAATAAATGGCTTCAGCAGGTATACATACAAGCAAGTACAAGCTTGAATGGCTACCCTTAACATTTGAGCGCCACTGTCAAGGTTGATTGTTTCAGACAGTGTAGAAATTTATTGTGTAAAATAAAAAAGTGTATATTAAAAAATGTTATTTGTATACAGTGATGGATTTTATTTTATTTTTGTTTATTTTGTTTAATTTTTTTTATAATTTTAATCGTTTTAATTAAAAACACTGTCAATTAAAAAACGTTTAATTCTGCTTTGCGTTTCAAAAATTATGATGATTTTACTCCTGGTTAAAGTTGTCAACGACCATATGTTTTTAAATAAAAGTCAAGCAGACATTTCTGCTTAAAACTCGAATTACGCTTTTGAAAATGTTTGTTTAGTTGCACAATAAACAAGTGTACATAAGTATTATGAAGATACATACATACATAGTTAGCTTTTCAGATTCCTCTAATCTTTTTAGCTGATAAAGATGGCCGCAAAATGAAAATTTGTAGTGAATTCAAACTTGTTGTCAAGTTTAAACTTATCGCTCAGTTTCTTTGGCAATCTAAACAGGGTGCAAAAAGTTAAAAATATTTTGCAAAACTTTTAGTATTAAAGTGCTGTAGAGCAATACAAAAAAGAAATTAAAATTAAACAGCTGTTTTATCAAAAAAATTTAGATATAAAACCCAATATATAAGGGAGTACATTGGTAGTGAAGTGTATAAAAAAGCATAAATAATTGCTTGACTTCGGCCGATTTGCGATTTGAAAAAAACCTGCCAAGGGAGATTTGATCGACAATTAAGAATTCAATGAATTTTTGCTTTGAGTATTGGAGAGCCAAGAGAAAAAACATAACTTTAAAATAAATAGTATGGAAAATAAAATTTAATTTTTTCATACACAGAAATCTCAAAAAATTGGCAATATCAATCAAAAATTTGTTTTTAATCATTAACATTTTTGTTTGATTTTGCACTAATTAAGTATTCAAAATAAATTTTTCATTCAAACGTTTAACTAGTGGAATTATTTTCTATTATAGAAATATTAGAACATTTACAAAGAATTATCAGATGTACACAAATTTTTCAAAGAAACTCTTCTGTTGCCAAACGCTTTCAAATAGAAAAAAAAACTTTAAAGTCTCATAGCCATTGAGCGCTTGGATGGATGAACTGGCTCTACCAAGAGTATCCTATGGCGCAGGTTCGATTCCTGCCGAATGCTCTGGGTGTTTCTGCAGAAATGCAAAAGGCATCGCAGTTTTGTGTTTGTTAAAAAAAAATTAAAATTGATTACAAAACAAGACGGAAGGTGGAGCTGTTCAAAAATCAATATTTCCGGTAGGCTCCACTTTCCACAGATGGCTCATGTCTTCATTTTATTGATAAGCCCTTCTCAGACAGAAATCTTATAGATCTGATTTGCGATACCTTTTATGTTTTTCATTCTGCAGACAATTTCTTTCAATACAAGGAAAGGATTCTCAAACTTGTATTTTAAAGACCAAGTTATTTGAAAATTTGAAGCAATACCTTTCATTATAAATCTGTGCACAAATGATGAACTCAAATTGCAGCAAACCTTGATAAAAAACGTTTAAAAAAGCAAGCGGTAGACAAATGGTTCCCCTTGTATGGGATACCCCTTAGTTTGTAGCCTTTTATTGTTTTCAGTATTTGTTGTTGTAGAGGCGAGGCACGTCTTCATCTCTTACAGTTAAAAAATTACAACTATTTTTCAGACTAAAGGGTGTCCCCGTTTGTGGAGTATGGCTTAAATTTTTACTTCATGTTGCTTTCAGTACTTGTTGTTGGAGAGGCCGGCCTGTTACGACTCAAAAGTTATAACTAATTTTCACAGCGAAGTCTTAGCAATAGGGTTTCCTAAAAACGACCTCTACCTGTTATAATGAAATTCTTTATAAATTTTTTTAGAGTAAGAACTATTCATTTATATAAATAAATTGGTGTGAAGCTGTTATAATTGAATTCATTATCAACTAACTAGAAAATCAAACAAAATCTTCACGTATTCAATCTAAAAAAAAGTAAAACACCAACCTTTTTTTTCTTAATTTTTCAATCGTTGCATTTAAACTGAATCTGGAAAATCGTATGGTAACTGAATTTTTGTAGCAAGGCAATACACTTAGATGTTTTTTATGTTTTTGGTAATTTCCTACGTACAATTGTCTTTTATATACTCAGGTACTTTTGCCACATTAGGAATAAAATAAGTATTCAGCCATCAATTTTGATCATTTTATTTCTATTATACGCAGTTGTATGAATAAATAAATATCTGAAAAGTATTTCGGGCTTCCTATTTTTTGTGAAAATCAAGTTTTAAACTTTTCTAGGAAAAACAAATTTTTTTTTATCATCAAAGACGTGTCAGCCATCGATAGATTTTTTATCTGATAATTGGCATTATACAAGATACATGCTAAAAATTTTGATACATATTTATTATTAATTATTTATTAATAAAATTATTCACCCACCAATCATGTGTAATAAATGATCCTCGAACATGTAAGAATCATCAAAGCCATTCCCTGTTATTATTTCCGTTTTCATTTTGAGCATATTTGGCAGCATTGGCTGGCTGGCTGGCTGGCTTTCAGTTATATAAAACTAAAGAGAAGTATTATGCGATTCGCCTTCTGGTTTATCAGGGACGTTTTGCATTTAATTAAGTTGTGTATTCTGAATTGTTTATCTTGACATTAGACACTGAGTGGTTTTATTTTTGGTATTTTTATAATTGAAATGCATTTATTTGAATAATTTTGAAATCTGTTTTAAGTACTTGTGTTAAATTAAAAGTCAGCTTATCACAGACAGAATCTATTATTTTACGATACGTATGAGACAAGTTCGACAGTTGGCTACAGGGAGGTGGCATACATTAAGTATTCACAGCCGCAGGGAAGACTTGAAGTTTTTTTCACTAAAGCAAATCAATTTCAACAGGCGTGCACTTAAATTTTGCAAGCAAATATTTGTTTTTTTCTATTTTATTTATTATTTTTTTCTATTTATGGTGATTTTCTTTTTATTTATTTATTTACTTTTTTATTTCTTTCTTTGCAATCATCTTTGCCAATATTGAACAGTTGGGCAGATGCAATGTTTGTCTAAAAATTTGCTAAATATTTTAAACTACATATTTTGAACACCTGTAATTTTTTTTTTTAACTTGCAACAGGCATACATATGTACGTATTTGTCAATGAGTAGTAAATGTTATAAATTTGTTTCATTTGAAAATGCATTATTATTTGATTATTAAAATAAATTTTTTTTTATTTCTATAATTGCGATTTTCTTAAAGTCTGCAGAATTTTTTAGAAAAAATCACAAGTCCAATCGCACGATCGTTATGTTCTAACGCAAAATACCGACTAAATCCATAGAAATGTTGTAGACACGTACTAAACTGTATTTTATTGTGTTTTAGTGTACCTATTTTTATTTTTAATAATTGTTGTTGGTTGATAGCAAAACAGAAACAAAAAAAAAAAAAACAAATGAATAAATAAATTGCTCGTCAATGTTGGCAAAAAAAAAAACAACAACCAAATTGTTAACAAATCAGCGTTTACAACAGATCTTGGGGTGCAGCAGGCGGCAGGCCAGCAACTTTGTGTACAACACAATTATCAAACGTCTTCGGCTGTTACGACCAGCATGTCCTACAACCAACACCGGCGACAACAACAGCAAACAAACCCAAGATCGCCGGCCCCTTAAGCAAAAGTCAGAGAAAAAGAAAAGAACTGAAAAACACAGCATAGAAAATGAGAAAGAGCTGTCTCTTATTTTTGTAAAAAAAAAAAAAAAAACAAAATAATAAAAAAAGCCAAGAAAATGAGAAAATAAACTCAGTGCTATTGTTGATGTTTTTGCAGTTGCTGTCGCCCTGATGTTGCTGTTATTGTTGTTGCTCACTTATAATTACTAGCTTTGGAAATTAATAAAGACAACAACAAAGATAATAAAATTTAAATCAAAAAGATATGGCTTATCATAGCAAGCAACTCAGCACAAACAGGCACACCACTTCACAATATAGATAACCCAACAAACAATTTGAAGGCATATGGCTTTATGTTTTTTAGGTAACATACTAACCGAATATCGTACAAGAAAACTGATAATATTTTTATCTCATCGGTATTGAGGCTCTTCTGCTCCGTGATATTTTTAGAAAGATACTTTTACTTTTTGCGACAACTGTCACAATTTCTGTGGAAAGATAAAGTTAATTATCAAGATAAATTGGTAATAGTTTTATCGGGGTTGGGTTCGAATTTCCATTAATATAACTTTATAGTCGACCTTCATGATTTGCAGTTGTTAATAACTTTATCGGTCTTAACTGAGAAAAATGAAATTTGATCAATAGATTAAATACAGACAGTCAGTAATAAAGAGTTCGGGTAGTAGAATGGCTAAGAGCTGTTGTTTAGAAACAGTACGCAATTAGTTATGACCAGAGTTTGCAGCCATTTGGGTACTGATGATTGCCGTGGTAGACGTGAAACAGCCATCGTGTGTTCCCCAGCTAATAGGTCTTCAACTTTTCTTGTCCTCTCTAAAAATGTTGATCAATTTTAGCACAAAACAAGATTTGAACATAAACACCAAATACTGCACTTTGTTTGCTGGGTGAATGCATATGCTAGTTATACATAAGTGTGTGTTTATATCGATGTGTATGTTTATATACGTACAAATGTATACAACACTTAAGTGTATGCATTTTAATACTATCCGTATGTGTGAATTCTATGTACCGAGTGGCGAAAACAATGAGTAAGCAGGCCTTCTGAAAACCCTTGGCAGACCCATTTGCAAGTTGTTGTTGAAGCCGATCAATGTTGGTCTTTATTTTTAACGATTTGACCGCGCACTAGAAGGTGAGGCTCTAAAAGAAAATGTATTAAGGGCCTGATCTTGAAGACCTACGAAAGTCTGCCGCTGTATGTGTACTGTCTATCAAAACACATCTCAGTTGGGATTAATAAAGCCTTGGAGATGACCTTAATTCCAGGTTCGGCGACATTGTATTAAAAAAAAAATAAAGTCAAAGTCCTTTCATTTGAAATAAAAGAACTCTTCCATTCATTTTTCACATAAGTATTAGACTAAAAAATATGTTTTGAGCCAATTTCAAGAATTTTATTTTATGTGTTGGTGAAACTTTTCTCTAAAAGTAGTGCCACTGGGGCATATAGTTTTCAAATGCGCACTTTCAACAACATATGGTTGTGGTATTAGATATCTGATTTACGGTATTAAAAAATACCCTACCGAGAAATTAATGGATCACCTGCTACTTTTAGTATACTTCCAAATAAATTTAAAAAAATATACATATATATTTGATTATCAAACCAAGTTTGTTCTTTTAAATGTTTATTGGTAGATGCATAACTCCGTAATTCGCGAATCAATTTTGATGACTGCTTGTGATGATAATCATCCAATCAATAAAATAAATATATAGAAGACACAGAAACAGAAAGGTTATATTAAACTAGCCTATCTCTACGCGGTGGGTGCTGTTGAGATGCGTTGCTTTTCTTCCCCAGCTTGTTTGAATACTATTTTTACTTAATAAATATTACTTAATAAAAATAAGTAAACAAAAATTTGTTCTTGATACCCGAAAATTTTTCCACATTGATAGGCATTTTAAAATATTGATCTCTAAATAACCATGAAAACTATGAACAGGTTTTCAAAATTCTTTGTTTTATTGGAAATCTAGCAGATGTTCTTCTGTTGAACTCCCCAGTCATGAGACCAGATGACTTGAGTTGTTAATGGAGTCATTGCGTTGATGCCAATACAGTAGTTGCAACACTTTAACAAGTTTTGGACAATTATTATTGGAATTATAACAGTTGCATTTTGGGCCTTTAATGTAAAGGCCTTTACCGTTTGACTACTATTTTGTATTTATATAAGTACTAATACAAAGCGATGAGTGAAATGATTGACACAAAATACAAACAATTTTTGTTTTTCTAGTTGAGAAATTTTCTAAAAAAAAATAAATTAATCTGCTAAAAATTATCATGTTTACTTTTGTTTTAACATCAAAAAAGTACCAAGTCATATGCTTATACATATGTATGTATGTATGGCAGGCATGGCATCCTGTGGTACTGTTGAGCAGCTAAAGGAAGTTAAGACAGAAACTATTTCTTGTATTCAAGTGGAATTGTTCATTTCTTTTTTATCTGACTGATTGGTCTAGTGTTCTGCATAGAAGAGGATTTTTGTCTTATCTGAAACACTTTTATAATCATCTCAAAATTTGACCTCTGCGTACAAGTTAAGCAATCTTGAAGATACAAGTAACAGTTGTGTATATCACAATTTCAAAACGATTGTTGATTAATCCTGTACTTAATGCACTTTCAAAGTAATTTAACACTTGTGGCCACAAAAATTATCAATCTTAGTTTTTAGTTCTTATAAAAATTAAACTGCGAAAACATGTTTATTTATTTATTTTTTTATTGTTGTTTCTCATACTTTTCTTCATTTATTTCTGTACATATTTGCTGTGTTTTCAACATTTCTTTCTCTATCGTTACGTTTGGATTTGTTTCAGTGACAATTTTTTTTTTTTTTAGTTTTTAACACTCGTAAGATTAATTTACAAAATATAATGAGCAGGAAAATGCACCTAAAGTTGAGAAATAAAAACATAAATAAAGTATGAATCATAATTTATTGCAAACAAAATAAAAAAAGTAGTCACAAGTACATACATATGTATGTATGTATCTGCTCTTTGTGTGCAAAAAAAACAATATGGGTACATACATATGTGTAGTACTGCTGTACATGTACACATATGACTTTAATTCTTGGCAAAATGCAGTTGGGCTCCATTTACTGCTGCTTGCGTACTCTTGGCAAAAAGAAAACTTATTTTTTACTTGATGATAAAAAAGTGCTGAACAACAAAAATCGTTGACGTTGAAAAGTATAGTCGTACTTGCAACAAGTAAAATGCAATTTTTAACTAAAAAAAAAACTCGGCGATTTTCTTTTTTACGTCAGGCTCGAAGCCCTAGCCTGGCACATGGTGTAATTCTGACATTACACCACCGCACTTTATTTATTTGTGACTGTAACATAACCGCTTGCTGAGGAGTTTGAGCTAGACAGCTTATGAGATATCATGGCTACTGGTGGTAGCCCTGAATTCCAAGGAAAATCAAGCCTTTAACTAATTAACCCTGATTAACCGGCTATTCCAGTTCCTTACAAAGCAGCGTTCGGACCCACGAACATAGACTCGAAGGCTATATGATTATCAGTTTGGTTACCAACGTTCCCTTCCATGCGAACTTGTGGTACCAACCACAGCCAGTACGTTTCAGTCAAAGAAGGCTCCTCAACCAATCATCAAAACCTGCCCAAGCTTTTTGGTTGCCTGAAATTAAGCTCTATATATCTTTTTCATCAGGCTCACATAAAAAAGCCTGCCGTGCCCAGTTGACGAAGTCTAATTAGGGTCTCTGCATTGGTATCTTAAAATCTGGCACCGATTACCGGCATTCGTGACCGAATGAATTTCATCACATATGTTGTGTGTGTCGCTCATTTCGTTTTTATTTTACTCGATAGTTCATTTCCTGGGTCCTGTTCTTTTACACACTCAATTGAAATTCATGTTTTCGTCAAAATGAAGCATGTAAGAGACAGTGAGGAGCAAAACGAAATCACTTTTTTGTAAACATAACGAGATTTAAATTTGCTTCTTAAGTTCATAAATGGAGTCACAGGTCATTTAAGTTCAAGAAGCCACCAGTTTATTTTACCTCCATACATAAATTATACACTTTTATAAAATAAAAACATCAAAACGCAAAAATACTTAAAATTCCAAATAAAATTAATTAAATTCCATTTTAGAATAAATTGTTTAATTAATTTCTTCAAGAAACTAATGAATTCCAGGCAATAATTAAATGTTGAATTTTAATTCTTTTATGTTGAAAATGAAGTAAATTTTGTTTTCTTTCTTGACTAAAACAAGCCACTCACACAACGTCACATGGCCTTTCCGCGATTGTAAAATAGCTCTTATTTATATGGCTTAAGAAACGAGTTCGGTTTTATATCAATTGAAAAAAATTGTTAAGCACACGAAACTAAAATAAAATCAATCTAAATGAAAGCGCATGTCAAAAATCTAGGGGTTTCAATAAATATTTAAAACAATAAAGATTTAATTGCTTTCCAAATTTTTGCGATATGAGCGAGGATGGAACAAAACAAAAGCCCTAAATTGTAAAGGTTTTTGCAATTGTCTTTGAGTGAATTGGCGAATTTGCTGTGCATATCACTGTTGGTAGTAAGTTTATTAATACTTTGCTCACGTTTGCCTGGTTTGCCCAGCAGACATAAGAATTAGAATACTAGTGGGTGCAATTACCGTAATTGGAAAGCAGCATTGTGTCATAGCAGGCGTTATTTACTAAAGAAAACCCCCACCTGTACCTCGTTTGGGTAAAAAAGTAAACCGAATACTTGAAATTATTCAACCCAAACCAATGGTTTATTTTGGTAAGCCCCTTTTTCATGCCGGTTCATGCTTTACTAATTAAAAATACTAATTGTGTTTTTTTGTTCTTAAACCTAACTATTTCCCTAAATTTCCCACATTCCCTCGCATGTTGCGAAATAAAAACCGAAACATAAGTATGTATGCAAATAAAAACAATTAATTTTTTTGTTGATCCAATAAAAACTTAAAGAATTTTATGTACATACATATGTATGTATGTACCAAAATATTTGCCTGCCACTGTGTCGGTGTCTGCCTGAGCAGCACATCACCCCACCTTCATTTACAAACAAACAAGCAAACAAACAAAAAAGCCAATTTTTATTACAAAAACGTGCATTCATGGTGAGTGCGACAAAGCGTTGAACCACTGTGAACTTAATTTTCAACGAAGAAAGAGCTCATTCAGATCTGCTAAAAATGAAGGTTTATTCGCACATCCTGTGCCTGGCAGCATTACATATGTATGTACATCTTACATACATTAAGCCATTTACAACATAAATGGCATGTTTTACCCACATGTACATGCAATTGTATGCATGTACATACATACATATGTACATATGAATGTGTACTATTTTCAATTAATTACTTTAAAACCCTTGAATAGGGCATTAAAAATTCTGCTTGGCTCTCTGCAGTTCTTTAAAATGCAAAAACTAATGAAGAAACAAGAAAATGGGCAAAAAAAAATCGTTTTGCATACTCTCATGTTGGCGTTCGAGTATGTCACTCAAAGCCCAGGCTGTGTGATTTGCTTGCCATGGTTTTTTATTTTGCGACCAGTGGGGGTAATCCATTCACGGAGAAAAACATTAAGTCGTCAGTCAGCCAGCCAGCCAGCCCAATGTTTTTCTTAGGAATTATGGAAATTAGTCACATCGATTTGAAAAAGAATAAAATACAAAAATGAAAATATAATACACACACTCAAAGGGAATTCAATGAAATCAATGCAAAAGAGCAAGGCAAAAGCGTTTTGCAGCTTTTGTCTTGTTTTTTATTTTCAAATCCCATATTTACAGGTTTGCATGCACAAGCAATACATACATACATACATACATATGTATGTATGTCGTCTGTGCATTTGTACATGTGTGCACATACATACATAAATGCATTTACTTCAGTTGTTACACACGTGATTTCAACTGACTATTAATTTTTAATAATTATTTATGCCCTTTTTCATTGTTACGTAATGCTGTTATTGATTGTACTGTACATTGAAGAACAACTGACATGCCAGCTGTACCGGCCACGCGTTGCCGTGTTTTCAACAATAATAATTTGAAATTTATATACACATATGTATACATAAGTGCAAATGTTTTCACTTGACTTGACAAACTTTTTTAAGAAACAAAAAATAATTTTCAAAGTCGGCTCACAAATGGCCGAGTTAATAGAAGAAAAAAAAATTTTTGTTCGAATTTAATTTCGAACACTGAAAAATCAGTAAGAGTTTTCAAAATTAGCTTTTAAATGAACGAAAGTAATTATTGCGCTTTAGAAAAAATGTACATGCTCATTTTAGCTAGAAATACACTCGAAAAGTGTGATTTTAAATGCCCCAGCTATGAAAAAAGCTGTTTTGTTCGAATTTAACTCCGAATTCGATTTTAAAAAATTATATATAGAAGAGATACATATATGTATAGTATGCACCAATTTTGTAAGGCATCGTTACGATGTGAATGCAATTTGATTTTTTTTTTCAGAGTTTACTTTCATTTGGACTACTTTAAATTTAGACCCTGCATTCGCATGAAGAATTTTGTTACACTTAAATTGTGCTTGGACACACCCAACTTCAGCAGACGTGCCTCTCGTTTAAAGTTTAAAATTCATAATTTTGTGACAGTGAATCGGCTCAATAGTAGTATTTAAAGAAAACTAAACTGATTTATTGTTTATGTACATAAACAACTGAAAACCGTAAATAAATAAGTAAGTAAAATATATAAACAGATAAACAGGCATATTTATTTACTAATGACTGCCACTGATAGGAATGATCTTTTATGAATGTATTTGATTTGGGTTATCTACCAGACACTTTAATATTTTTTTCCTTTCTTAATTATTGTTCAATGCAAAGCCCATGAAATAATTAATTATAAGTTAAGTGTTCATTAGAATTAGTATTTAAGTTTTGCTAAAATTTGAAATAATTGCAATAAGTATTTATTTTAAAATCCACTGATATTTTTTTTTGTTGAGATAACAAGTGTATGTAGTAGTATTTTTATTGGTTCACTCACCGTTCTCCTCTGCAGTGTCGTTAAGAGAGTCCATGATAATAGTTTCCTGCTTGTTTATGCAATTCATTTGTTTATCTGTGGTCAGTTCCTCCTCTACACTCTTCATAATTAAATTTACTTTATATCATCGCGACGATCTTATCACAAATAAAAGTTGAAATCGTTTATGCCCTGTTAGCACCTGAAGAAAAAAATCACTTGGTTTTTTTAGCAAATGTGCTGCTTATAATTGTGTTTATTAAAAACATATAATTAAAATATAAAAAAATAAATTTATGATAAGCAATTAAAAATGATTATGAAATATTAATAATTGCTTAAATACAACATGCAACTTGTGTTTTCTTGGTCGACTTTTTTCTGTTTATACTTTGCAAAAATTTCAACTGCTCCAGTATTCGTAGAAAACAATGACAATTGTAAAAATATCAATTGTTTTGCTGTCCACTGAGCAGTGAGTGGCAAGTGTGTGCGTGTTAATGATCCCAGTTGGCCATGCCTGAAAGACATCTGTCAATATGGACACTTAGTAAAAATATAATATAAATTTGTCATTTCGAAATAAATACTATTTTTGCTTTGCCGTCTGGTCTTTGGCACGCAACAAACCAAAGATATTTTACAGCTTTTATATTTTTTATTTGAAATTTCGAACTTTCAGTCATCTAAACTAAATTTTGCTTTGTGAAGACACCTTTGAAGATTTTGTCCACCAGCTAAGTGAGGTATTTTAATGAAAATTTCGTGTTTTGCTTTGCGACTGCTTGGTTAACTGGGTTATTACTGTAGGTATGAGTAAACAGTTAAATCAAAAATTGATAAGAAAATATTGAATTAATCCCTGTAAAAGAATTGAAGGAATTCATTGACTGCAACAAATAAAAAGCATGCAGCTGTGCACTTTTCTCTGTTAAATGTAACTATATCAACCAAAGAGGAGATATAAAAAACTTTTTAAGCGTACAAAGCTCGTTTACGAGGCAAAATTTTAAATAAGAAAGCAAACAATTTTGGAGTTGTGTGATTTGCGAAGAGAGTTTTAAACCGGGGTTTTCCTGTTTTTATTGTTTCAGTACCAGCCATCTAAATTACGGACGAAAGCTGGTAAATCATAAAACGAAATCAAAATTTCTTTCTTAGTGCTCAGATATAATTTTGTTTTTTCTGTTCCACCTTATGCCAGTGGTAGACGAAAAACAAAGCAATTCTCTATTAGTTTATAAGCCTTCGAAGAGACCTACAATATGTCAGGTATCACATTTAAAGCAGGTAACTTGCGATAACGACTGTTGAAATGTGGGTGATTAAAAATAATGTAGAAATATTTTTTTTTTAGTTTTGAATGCAAATTATTAAAGGAAAATATTTTTTTCAACATGTAAACGAATAGGAATAACATTTTTAGTAAACCATACGAATTGATTAGTTTTCACCTCTGCTATAAACTGTATATCTGAATATTTTTAATTTAATTGTAACTGAAATTGTCAAGTCAAATTACAAAATTGTATTTATAAAGAAATTGGACTTTGTGCCATTTCAGTGAATGCAAAATTATTTTTAGACACAAGTGTTCTTCTCAAAAGAAATACAATACATTCCCAGCTCTGGTAAATGAGTAATCATCACTGGCCTCCAGACAAGGAAGTATTTGAGAAATCTTTTACGTTGTATTTAATTCCAACAATAAACAACAGAGAAAATAACTTTTCTTAGATTAAATTTTCAATATAAGAAAAGAGAAACTTGAAATATGAACTTATATAAGCGGCACAGCGCGATGGTTGAAGAATGACTCGAACAATAATGCCGCGGTTGCCCTGTTAAAGACGGCGTCCGAAATACTAAGCTAGTTTTCAGCGAAAACAGATAAAATAGGATCGTCATCTTTAAGTCTCTTGGAATTCCAACAAAAACTTGTTTTTAGTTTGAAAGAAAATTACAAATTAAAAGCGGCCAGTCTGATATAACATACCAGTACAACTCGATTTTCAATACATATTCATATACTCAGCACTATTAGCACGGCTATAACATCTGTATTTCTAATCTTTTCTGATTTTTGCGGAAATTATAATTTTTTTTTTTTCACACGAAACATGTTTCGAAAATTGCAAACTCAACAAGAAAAATAAGATCACGCAACATGGACAACTTCGTGTTCACATACATAAATATGTATGCACACATACATATGTATGTATATTCATACACACGTGTTCATAAATTCAACTTTTTCACTCTACATTTTGGTAAAATACATATACATATATCAACTTTTGCTTGACTAAGTGCATTTATTATTATTTTTATAATTATAATAAAAATAACAATTTAGATAATTGTACATATGTATGTATGTACTAAACTGTTAATCACACCATTCGAAAGAAGCAGGAAAATATAACAACTCTGATAAGAAATGTTTTTAAGAACCCAAAAATTTACTATATTATTATTTTTTCTTTCAACTCTTTATCACTCATAAAACTCTTCAAGCGATATGAACCCATTATTTGTTGTTTAGTGTTTCTTTATTTGTTGTTTTCTGTTTCTTTCGCACCACTGTGGAGAAATTTAACTACCAAGAAACCACTTAAGTTTAAACTTAATGAGGACGCGGATTAAAGTGAAAGTGAAATTTTGAAATGATAAAAAAAAACTGCAAGTGCAATTTTTATTATGAAACTATTAATGATAAGTTAAGCTAATAAAATAGCCCATTCAAAGCATTGTTGCCAAGGATCTGATAACCGTGTTATCAACAAAACAATTATACATATGTATGTATAAGTATGCAAGTGTATTATTTTTCGTGATATTAGATATGGACTATTTTTGTTAACACTTTATGATTTGACCAGCTAGTGCATTCTCTCTATCTCGCTCTCTCTCCCCTTTAGATGACCGCACAAACGTGTGTCAGGCAATAAATATAGGTATTTTATATGGTCTTAAAAGCGGAAAGTTGCTCCCAAGGCCGAGCGAGTAAAATAGAAATGCTATCTGCAAAATTTTGAGATTACGCTTTTAAGAGTTTCACTGCAGATTTGCGAAAGAAAACCTTGCAAAAAGATTTACTAAAGGTTAAAATAAAAACTTTTTTTCAACATTCCAACTACATAAAAATATGTTTCAACTCAGTTGCATCTTAATGAATCTGAATATGATTCGAGCATCGTGAATGAATGTTTACAAATAAATTAAACTTTAGATTCCAGTACAAGTACGGGAGTAGTGATGTTATGAATACTTATATCGGATTCGCTGAATATTCGTCTGTTTCATGACATTCATGAGCGAATATGTATGTATATGCAATAAACAACACTAATTAAAAAAGAAATTATAGGTATAAAATTATAAGTATAAAAAGAAGGCAATTTACACAAAAAGTTTTCAACTTTACGGTCATTGAATGACGCTATTGCCGTAAAAAGTTTATCAGCTTTGAGGTTTCTCATGCATCACGTGCGCTTATATTTTATAAAAGGCTGGTTGATAGCAAAACGTCTACAGAAAAAGAATTACAGAATTCATAAACATTTCATAAGGCCTTACTAAGCAAAACAGAAATGATTTTAAGAATTATTTTGCAGTGAAAAAATCTTTGCTTAACCATTTTATAAAATTATATATTTGAAACTACCTTTTTTAAATCAAAACTATCTGTGGATTCGAGTCCTCCAGGAATGTATGCTGTATATCAAATTGAAGCATCATATCTATGCCTTTTCAACTTTGGCATACCTATTAAATTTTATTTCATATGGTCAAAAAAACTTTGCAACATAAGCAAAAATTGAATAAAAACAAAATAAATTATTCGATTAAGCGAATAAAATGCAT
Organism: Sturmia bella; assembly: GCA_963662145.1. NCBI lineage: Eukaryota > Metazoa > Arthropoda > Insecta > Diptera > Tachinidae > Sturmia > Sturmia bella. The sequence goes on along the minus strand of OY759171.1, from coordinate 68,116,267 downwards.
TCGCTTTTCGATTGAATTATTTAGTAGATATACATACATAAATCTACTTTAAGATTTACTATTTATCTAATGTTCTACTCACCTCCGGTTGCAAGCTTGAATTCCGCAAGTATGTAGGTATGCACATAAGTCCATAAACATACATCCATATATACAATACATATGTATGTATATATGTATATTCAAAACACTATTATTGCACTAAAATTCGAGTTTTTACTATTGCTTAATAGGTTTTCAATTTATGTAAGTACATTGGTACCTACTTTGTTTTTATTATTTTTAATTAAGAATTTACGTTAAATTGTTGCTGTAGTTGATTTGCGTAACAGAAACAATGTTACAGAGAACAATTTATTTGTTTTTATATTTTTGTTATTTGTCCTCTCAATTATTTTTTGTGCTCTTCAATTCTTCTTTAAACAAAAATCAAAACGAAATAAACACTTGTTGTTAAAAACAATTTTCTGAAACACATAAAGTAGACGGCGAAGAGTAATATTTATTTAAATAAATAAAATTTCCCAATTATTTTTTTAATCTCTAAATTGTTTTTAGTGCGTTTTGTTGTCGGTTTTTATTTTTTATTTGAATTTTTAGTTGTTCTTTCATTTAATCAAATTTCACCGCACTACCACAACAACACTCTCTTCGTAATGATAATTAACACACAGTCTGGCAAACAGAGTCACAAATTCAGACTAATAATTTACTCTCACTTGGAAGCGAAAACATAATCAGATACTTCGTACATGCATACATGTGCACGAGTGCATATAAATAAATACCATTAAATTCATTTAACTCATTTATACGTACATATATACATATGTATGAGTGTGTGTATACTTTTGTACATATGATCAAGAGTACGCACGTTTATAACGAATTTAGTCATTAACTTGTTTGTTTTTATTTTTAAAGAACGATCTCGTAACTTGCGTTCATGTAGTTTGACTAGTTCTCAATCACTATTAAAACAGTTACGAGTTTAATTTGCTTGGCTCTTGCATATCCAAACCAGTGTTGCCAGATACCGTTTTCAACAATCTTTAAATATAACAAAGAAAAAGATTACTTATTATGATAAAAAAAAGTACATATGTCTGTACGCATTACATGATAACTTGGGTTTTGAAATTTGTGATAAGCTCTCAATACTTTTCGTTAGTAATTCTCAATAGTACGACGACCTCAATTAAGAAGGCAGACATTAAAATATGTACATGAAATGCATCTGTCTAAACTTGAATTTCAATAGCTGTTATCACTTTTGTTTTCTGCTACAATGTTTAAAAACACGAAACTGAAGCCTTCGAAAATTCATATTTTGAAGCGTATTTTTGTCATACCATATACCATACGCAGACAAAAAAAAATGAAAAAAAAAAGGAATCGACTCTACCTATTTGTTGTTGAAATGGAGTTTTAACTTGATAAAATTTCATACCAATCGCTGGCAAATTTTGGACGCCTTTCCCCCTCTAACTACGAATTTATACTTTTCCTAAATCCTGATTAATACCATTTATGTACATATGTGCTCTCCTAAAACAGTATACATGTAATCGTGGTATTAGATTCATCTTGTTGCAGTGACTTATCTCAGTAGGTCAATAACCATAACAAGAAATTGCTTACCAAGTTGAGAAAATTATAATACAGTTGCCCAGCAATGTGTTCCTCCTAACAATGAAAGGCTAACGGAACGTCGTTTTCTCCTCCCCATCATCGCCATTACGACAATATTATTTGAAACGAAGCCCAAGCCGACATGAATGCCTGACAAACATCTAATGTTCATTTAATACTAACAAACTCCTCAATATATCTCTTCTACAGTGAACTATAAGCTGCGTGGTGCTTTTTTCGTCGCAAGTGAGCCACATTTGCTTGAGTCCAAATTGCGCTATCTATCACCAGCCTTCAGAAGAAAAAGTCTAAGAATATTGGTTTAAGTCCCATTGGAATTTCGACTGATTTCGTGTTGAGAGTTATTTAAATCGATCCTAGCTAGGTCATCTGTCTTCTTTACCCTATGATCAGGGATATAGTTTTTGGCGAATTTTAACGATTTTAAGAGATTTTTTCAGAAAATTTTAAACCCCTTGTAAAAAATACCTTTAATAATTATTATATAGTCGAACTATATGAAAATCTTCTCAATTTTGAGGAAGTAAAAATCGAATTCAAGCCAGATAAAATAACTAACAATTGTACCTTTAAGAATTATAAAATAAATTATAATCGTATATTAATGGCATATATATGAAGAAGGTTTGGCGATTTTTGACCTTGCATTTAACGCTGATGGCAACACCTACATATAAAATCCCATACTAGCTTTTGTTTTGTTCATAAGTTTGTATATGTTTTCTCTTTTTATTCGTTTCTTATTTAAAATTTAACATAAATGTTAAATTTCTGTTATGACAGTGTTCCATTGCTAAAACTGTAAGTCAGACTATCACTTAGGATGAATAAATACTTGTGCATACGTTTAATACAGATGTATGTGTATGTGCAAACATATTTTAAGTAAATGTGCAGGCCTCTAGCTAGATATTTAGTAGTTAGATACCTACGTACAATTTTTTTTTTGTTGCGATATTTCTCTCAATCAGGGATAATATTATAAATCCACGATTATAAAAGAAGGCGCCTAAAACTGAACTAATCCGAATTTTCCTTTGATTTGGTCACTTTTGGCTTTTTACAATTTTTAGTCGGTTCATAGTATGTATGTAATTGGTGCCGGTGAGGAAAATCTGTTCGAACCAACTTTAAAATCAAATAACATGAGCGAGATTTGCAGAGAATTCCGTATTGTTCTTTCAAAATGATAGAAATGGACGAGCCTTTGTTTCAGTCACTGACTGTCTTGACAGTTTGAAACTGAAGAAAATTTTTGTGCAGTTTGTAATAGTTGACTGAACTCTACTTAGCGCTTGTTTTTTCTTTGCAGCTCATAAGTACACACATACGTATGTATGTAGGTATGTGTTTTGTAACTATTTGTTGGCTGTGTTTGGTGTTGTAGTTATTTCAGTTTTTGTTAAGACAAGCAGGCACATACATACCCACACACATCCATTAAAATCGTACGAATGTTAACTTTATTGAACTACGAGGATTGACCGGAAAGTGTCTGTAGAAATTTAGTGCTTTAAAACTGTGATCAGTGAACCTTTCCGTAAAAAATGATAAACTTTCAACTGCAGTTAAAGCATAAAAGAAACATTAACTGCCACGCCCACGATATGTTACAGACCAAGACAAGTAGCAAATAAATTCCACCCGAACTCTCTGACTAGATATATGTTTGGAAACGGTAGTGTCACGTTCAAGCTCACCTCAGGCTGTAAGGTCTAATTGAAGCAACTTGGCAAAACAACATGTACATTATGGAATAAGGGCGACTACCGATGTCGAGACACATTTTACAAATTGTCTATTGTTTGGCGCAAAGAGCGAAATGAACCAGAATTTATTTTGCCCAAATGCTGTCCCCCAATGGATTTGGGCTACCACTGTTTTTGTAGTTGGATAAAACTATCGACATCCTGGCAACCCTCTCAGTTACGTATGCGTGTTTACCGTGAAGAAGTTGTTTTTGGCATTATTTTTCCACTTGAAATATATGCATACATACATACATACATATTTGCATATTTTACACTCAAAACATTTGTTTAGTAGGTAATTTTCTTTGATTTCTTTTCTTCCACATTTCTTTAATTTTTCTGTTGATTTATTTTTACTACCTTGGGTATATGCATATATACCTACACAGTTCCCCATACACATTGTATGTACATATATATGTATGTATGAGTTTGTATAATTATAACCGCAAATAATGAATTTACTTAAATCAGTTACTTTTAGTTCAAAACAATACCTACATACATACTTACATACGTATGTAGGTATTTTATAGAAAATCTCTTGAGCAACTACACACATTCATACACACAGCTGTATGTATGTACATACACACAAATACAAATTTATTTTTCAAATCCGCTCTCTTTGTCTTAGAAATTTTCTTTTAAACATACTTATGTACGTATGGAGAAAATACTTTGTTCATTTTAGCGACAATCGGGAAAATGAGCAGGTTATTTTTCTAATCATGCACATCTCACGTTTTACGCCCTTCTTCGTTAAATCCGTTTTTATTTTCCTTTTAATGAATTGCGTAAATTTTTACGTCAAATATTTGCATTAATTCAACCAAAGAAATGCCAGACCACACTAACAATTTGTATTGAAAATTGTCTCGCGATCGCAACGCACACACTTGCCTGCCACTAACACACCATTTTAACAATCACAATAAAACTAAAATAAGAAAAACAGAACACTTACTGAGTTGGTGTACGACAACAACGTGTATGAATGATAATTTGCGGCCAAATTGTTGATTGTATATTGATCAAGTTTTTTGACAGCGCCAAATAAGAGAGAGTGTCCCCCAAAATCGTTGTTTGTTTTGTTTTTTAATTTTCTTAAACACTGACATGGCCCCTTTGTGTTAAAATATGCAGTCGTCTCGTTTCTCTTCACTCGATTTGTGCTATGAACTGTAAACGATCTGGTCGGAATGCATGTGCAAACGAGACCGCTCTATAAGTGGTTACTAAAGATCTGTTGACATGAAAAATTTCCATTCTAAAGTCTACTTTTGGGCTTGCGCTTAAATTGTATGAAATAAAACACAGTTTGTCGGTTAAATTACAACTTATTTTCTTCATTAAACTGATTTAGTTTTTAATATTTTCTAAATTAAACTAATCCATTATAAGACAAATTTGCCTGGACGCAAATCGTATGCTTTTAGTAGGTGCACGCTATAAATCGAGTTGACTGCTTTATAAATCCTTCAATTTATGTTGTACATTTATTTGTTGCTGGCGTGCAATTTTAATTATGCATGTAAAAGTATTTAAAAATTGCTTAAGCATATTTAAAACTACGTTAATATTTCTAAAGCAATTTATTGCAGGTATTCGTCAAGTTTTTGTTTTATTTTCTTTCTTTTTTCAATTTTACAAAACCCATAACTTAAAAAGCATTGTTTTTAAAATTTAGGCTTAAACATATGTACATACATATGTATTGATAAATTTAAATACTAATTTGTTACTGTTACTTGGCTTGTAAACTTAAATGTCAAATATTTAAAAATATTCTCTTTTTTTTAATCTGTCACTGACACTTTTTCTATTCAAAACGTTTGGAATTGTAGGATTGTATCTTTTCAGCGGTGCATTCAAGAGCTGCCTTAATATCGCTAAAAACTGGTACACCCTGGCGCTTGGCTAAATCAATTAAATAGGAACGACCACGATTGTAGTCCTTAATGGCGGTAGGAGTGAGCTAAAGGATAAAATTACATAAATTAATACTTTTTTTTTGTAGAAAAAACACTTTTAACTTACCTTTTCATTGCCTATAACACAGTTGTTGGGCAACATTTGCACTGCCAGAACCACATTGTACATTAAGCCAATGCAGTGGGCTGCCAGGGTCATGGGCGCAAGAGAACGTGTTTCATTAGTGATTACAAAGAGCAGTACTCGACTCGAGTCCAATATTGAAGGATTATAGAGATTCGTGCGTACAGGCGTCAAAGGCCAACTCAGAGATTCGGCGGCAATTGTCACTTCTTCAACTTCTTCGGCCGTCTTGCTTCCACTATTCGTGCGACATTTTCGTCGAGTGCGCATGAAATTGGAGGACGTTGCTGATGGTAGTCGACGCCTACCCCAATTGCCGCCCGATGTACTTTGGCCAGCAATGTCCTGATCCTCGGACGGTGACTTACTGTCAGGCAGATCCAATTGGCTGGGATTGATACTTTCGTGAAGGGAGGGTAAATGGAAGGAAATACCTTTCGCTTTAAAGAATGGTATAGCCAGATCCTGACGCCATTTTGTGCGTAGCAGGCAACTGCCTCCCAAATAGACTTCACGAAAATCGGGCATTTGATAGGAGAGGGAGGGATCACAACAATTGATGGAATTTATTGAGCTACTGCTGGAGAATACAGAATCATTGGAATCGCTTTCCTCTTCCGTGGCCGGGGTGTGTGACGTGTTATCAATGTTGAGCGGCGAGTGAGCTGTGAATGCGGATGTTTGAGGTTGTATGGTTTGAGTGGTGGTTACTTCAGTGGTTTCAATAGTTTCAACATTTACTAGAACATGTTGCTTCTGATTACCTAATTGAGCTTGAGAACGCGAACGTAACGGTTCCACAGGCTGAGGTGAGGAAGTACCACTGTCACGGTTGCCCAGCAACAGATCATTCAAATTAAAAGTCCGTTCCTCACTACCCGGCACACTAGTGTTGCTTGAAGTGCGTGAAATGTTTTTGCTAAAATAGCTAATGGCAAAAGAGTCTTCTCCTAAAACAAATGAAAGCACAAATTGTCTTTTCAACTTTTTCTTGAAATAAATATCAAACTTACCCTGCAAATTTGATAAATACACGGGCGGTGGTGGTACATTGGTGCCCTTAATGGGAGAAATGCAGCCACTTTCATGTATTTCTTGCTGCAGCACCGATAAGTAGGCCGAGATAACACAGAACAGATTGAAATCAAGATGATCTGGTTGGGAGCCTGAAGAATTTTGCTGTTGCTGAGCATGCAACGAGGAGTTTGTGTTGTTTTCTTTATGAGAATTTGTACTACTTTTGTTGTTGCTGTCTTCATAATTCAAAAACGCTAAAGCGTCTCTTTGAGCTGCGATTATTCTATATAGATTATCTAGGTTAACTAGACTTTGAGCATAACCCAAATACAACAGAGCCTGTTGGCACTGTTCGACGGTGATAAGATCGTAAATGGGATTAACACGATCAAAAGCACCACGTATTACACTGAAAAAGAAGAAAAAAAAATTTAGTTTAAACTTTTTTCAAAACTGCATTGATTTAAATAAAAGACGTAACATGTCATGAGTGAATGAACAGATATGGCTATTATAAGTTTATTTTCGACTCTTTATTTCGCTCTATCGCAAAAACTAGAGCTGATCATCAGCACCCTGGGATTAGTAAAGATCAACCACGTGCAACAAAATGGCTGTTCTCCTGTGTAATCTATGCATTGGGTTGCCATCAATTCTACACCCACAAGGACCGCAAGCCAAAACTGGGCAGTCATACTGCATGTTTGGACTTAAGAAATACTCAACCTTTTCACGTAAAAAATTTTACCCGAAATCCGGTCTCTGTTCATAAAATTCGTATCATGATTGTCGTCGGTGATTTTTGAATAGTACAAGTTTGTTATTTTATTCAAATTTTATTGCAAAGCAAGCGAGAATATCCTTGATTTTCATCCATGCTTCTTCTGTCCATAAATGTGTTCACATAATCGAAAGCGATTCATTGCTAGTTACGAATACAAGCAACAGCAAATAGTCGATACCGCAACAACTTTAATTGTCTATTGGATTTGCTTGTTTTTTGTGCGTATGTATGGCCAAAGAATTAAAAATATATAAAAAATATACATACATATATTCTTTATATATTTTGCTTATTTTGAGGCAACTTTTTCAAACTGTTGTAAACTGAATAGTTTAGTATTGAATAGTTTTACTTACACTAGAATTGAAGCAATATTCGAAGGGGGATCCCTAAAGCCGGCCAAGATTTCCTTTGTACGCTGAAGAGCAGACGGTATATTATTGAGCACTGGCAATCCGCGTCGTGTCACCAGTTCGCGTAAAATCTGTTGATTGCGCGTTAAATCAATATATTCCCTAGAACAAAATATCAAGTTAGTACGGATAATTTCTGTCAAGCAAATACAGACAGAAGACCTACTGCTGAGATATACGCTCATTTAGTATGCTTTGATTTGGCCTGTACGGATGCAGCACCAGCACGAGCTGCTTGCAGTTTTGACCCGCTATATGTGCCGATTCAATGGCACCAGCAGATGCGCGTGTTTCTGAATCCATAACAAAAAATAGCACTCGAGCTTTTTCCTTAGCACGATACTCGAGCTCAATGAGATCTGGCGTCCAGTCGGAAACTTGCTGCAATTATTTGAAAAACAAAAATTAATCTTTCACTTAAAGACAGCTGCTGTTCCTCCTTCGAAGTACCTACCGGATTGTAAAAGGAAATGCCTAATTCTTTTAAGGCAGGTATGGCCACGTCAGCTCGCCATGTTGTGGGATTGCAAGAGCCACCCAAAAATACTTCAACAGGAGTGGATGTGGTCTTGCTTTCAGTGTTTCTCTGTTTGCTTAAATTTTTGCAGTCTTCCACGTTACTTAACGATTTTGTACTACGCAACTCATTTCCCGGAAAGATGCAATTGGTGTTCGTTTGGTTGTTGCTCACATCATGTTTATTGTTTGTTGTCACTGCCGTTGGAGCTGCTGGTGTATTCGATATTGTGTGTTCGCTGTCACTATCAGTGGCAGCATTATCATCGTTATGCAGTGAGCCAAGAGAATTCGCAGCCTTGTCACAGTAACCAGGCGAAGACGAACCAAATGCAGAAGTTCTGCCAAGGAGAAAAATGCAAAATAAAACTCAATTTAGAGATAATGAATTGTTTTCTATTTATTACCTAAATCTCTTAAGATCTGCTGCTAAGACACAGAATTCACCAAAAGTTAAACCATTCGACTGCCGGCTGCCCTTGCGTGCCAACATTTTTGCTGTCTGCAACATATCGCTTACTGAAATTGAGCAAAAAAAAAAATAAAAAATCAGAATTGCAAGAATGAGACCCAAAATTGACTGGCTAGCTTACTTTGTTTCTCGTTCGGATGAAAACTTAGCTCTTGGAAAAGCTCCTGGGTACGTTCGGCCGGCACCACATTGCATCTCGCTTTAGCACGCCAGGCCGCCAACACTTCACTGCAAAAAGTTAGCAAGCAATTAAATTAGAGTTTTGTTTTCATTTTGCATGTGCTGTATGTTGTAAAAGACGTAAAAACAACCTTATGAATGAATGCGAATATTTTCCATTTTCATTAAACACATTATTGCATTTGGTATTGGGTGGCGTAGAGCAACCAGGAGGTGCGTTTGCAGCAAAGCCAAGTGATAAAAATGCACAAAAAATCAATTGCATCATTTTGACCGGCCAGCCAACACATTCAAACATTGTTACGCCAACAAAGAGCATTTTTTTTTCTTTTTATATTTTATAATTGGGCGCTAATTTGTTCATTTGATTTTGGATTTTCAAATTCAAACACCCAATACCGGCCAATAAAATGTGGCCGCTACAGCGATTTGAAATATTTAAAAAATCTAAATGCTTAAACACTTGAAATCATTCTGTAGTAGATTATTTAAACTTTGTTAATTTCAATGCAGTTTTCACATGCAGCATTCGATCAGCAAACTCTCCGCAGTCCCTTAGCTCAGATGTGGAACTGATTAGACTAAACACAGGAGCAACGAGTTTCAAATCATGTACTTTAAACAAATTGCTGTGAAATGTTTTGAAAAATAAAAAATAGTTTATACTTTTATTGTGTTATAAAAAAAAAAAACTAAATATCTCTGTAACAAGCCACAACGAATACGAAACACCTTTTGGAAATTATTTCGGTCAGTTGGTTTTTACATGTCATTGCTTGTTTAGGGTTGAGGGTTGCATTATTTTTGGGTTGCGCAGAAATCGCAAATGTTATGAAGATCTTTTAGGAGAGACAATATAAATTAGATTTTTGCACCCATAGATTAAAAAAAAATATTTTTTTTTTTTTTAACTAGGCCACTCTTTAAATGTTGGCAATTTTCTATGTTTCACTTTTTAGGGCTCATTAGCTGATAAATTTCTTGCTAAAGGGTCCTTGCTAATAATAAAAATAAGAAAAAGTGTGTTTGTTTGTTGTTTGCTCATTTTAAAAACTAAGCTACATTTGTTAATAAGAAGCTACATTTTCAGCAACTATGATGATGTATAATTTATTCGGTTTGGAACCCAATTTTTATTTTGACACAGCTTTATGCCATGCAACGTATTTTTGGACCGGTTCGGGTAGTTTTTGACTCTGTTTTGATAGTTCTTCTTTTGTTTTCATTCCAAACTTAATGAAAAGTCCAGCATTAAATGTTGATATTTTGTAGTGCGCGCATTAAACAAATAAATAATTTGCGTCACTCAATAACGATAGGAACTAAATGAGACTCAGAATTCTTATCACAATGCCTCTGCTTAGAAGCACTACATATGTATGTATGTATCTCTAGAATGGCCACAAGATTTAAAAACTAAACAAAACGCAATTGAAAATTTGATAACAATTTACAATTATTGTTTACAATCATCTGCTGAAGAAAAGGTCACAAAACTGGTAGTTAAACTAGTAACAACCAGCCGAAAGGTATTATGACACCACAATTATCATGTACAGGTTCAAAGGGCCCTTACTATTTACCGAGGTTTTGAAATCTTTACAAAATTTTGTGTTGGCTTCACATTTTATAGTACTATTATGGAAAAGTATCGAAAGATTTGATCGGCAAGCAAAAAATGCTGGTGGCCCATGAAACAATAACACAAGAACTGCATTTGCAGTATCTGGAAACTTAATTCGATTCGCAGCTACAACAGGGCTGACCAACGATTCTTGACTGTGTTGACATATTATTAGGAATCACAGTTACTTTAAAAGCAAACAATTTTCTTTTCAGATTAATATAGAAGCAAGTTGTATTATAACTAAAATTTGGAAAGCAAAATTATCGCCGAAAAACATAAAATATCTTTAACTGCTTTTGCTGTTGTTGTTGTTTTTAAATGAAGCTATTTTTAAATTTTATCAAGTGTATCAGGTGGGCAAATTTTAATTAAAGAAGTAAATTGTCTGTCAAATGATAACATGTCCACAACTATGCTGTCATCATTACTTTAGAAAAAAAAATTTTGCGAATTTTCATCCACAAAACGTTGCAGTCTTGAATAAATTTCAAATTTCAATTGTGAAAATTTACTCTTTAAAACACTGAAGCATTTTTCAACGGCATGATCTTTAGTGATGAGTCCGATTTTCGTTTAGTCCTCGAAATTCTGTGCTCTACCAAACCTTGCCTCGATGAATGAATGCTGGGGTTTCTGCAGACAAGGAAAAGCTTCGCAGTTTTGCGTTTATTTTTGTTTAAAAAAAAGGCATAATAACCAATTCAATTGGTTGCCGGACCCAACGCTTTTTTAAATTTTATATTCAAGGAAAATTGAGAAGAAACAATATTTTTTGCAACATAAAACAGCTTTATTTGAAATTATCAGGTTTTACTTTATTTATTCCTTCAGCTTCTACAAGCAGCATTGGCAACATTTTTTTGTCTTGAATTTGCAAGCAGCAAATAACAGTTTCTTACTCAGCACCCTGTACTAAGACGGGTCTTTTCTTTCTATAGTCATCAGTTACCAAGATTATCATCACCGTTAATAACGTATGCTTATTTCAAAAACTTTCTGTTACCAATTGAATAAAAAAAAAAACTAATTTGTTCCTATTTTTGTTAAAACGTGTGGATGTAGTTGACCCTGTTTGACAAGTTCCATTATTTGATTGTAGTTTTTGTTTCTTTTTTCATAATTTTGGCTGTAATGTGGAGGTGTCTGACTACAAGCAAATCATTTATTTAAAATAAAATCTCAACATACATAAAACTATGGTTATTGAATAATTATTTAATGAAAACTCATGCAAAGTTTGCAATGAAATAAATTACAGCGAAACAAAGACAAGAACAATAAAACACCATAAAAAACCGAAGTAATGAATGAGCGATTGCTTAATTATTGGCCATAGACTAGTATGAAAGATGTTCATTATTCATACCATGACATAATCTTTTTCAAGCAGAGTTGTTGAGGGCACTTTTCAACAAATTTTCCAAAAACTCAAACTTACACTTACATACATATGTATGTATGTGTGTAAGTACTCATTTTAATGATTTATATGTTTTTAAGCGAATTAATGTTTTACCCTGATGTTAAAAAAGAAACGCAGCAAGAGACAAATGTGAGAAAATTTTTTCAATAATTAAGAAAATTCAATTTAAGCTCTTCCTTGTCACTTGATTGCCCACTTTCACTTGGTTTAAACACCTGCTTTATTTTATGTTTTAGTTTACTGTATCCATGCCTTGGCTTGGCCAAATGCAAACCTTTTAGCCTCTTGCATGTGGACACATACATACATACGTATTCATGCACATACATTTGTATGTTCATACCGAATGACTGTTTAAACTTCTGCAAAGCCCTGCAATAACAAATTCAAGAATTACAGTCATACTCAGATGTTTTATTATTTTTGTATGATGGTTGGCGGTCGTTTGTTTTGCTTTAAAACTCTGATCGCTGCTACAACTGTTACAGTATGTGCTGCTGTTACCATTTGTTTTGTTTGTTGTTGCTGTTGGCTGGCAAAACAGGAGGGACCCGTTTCAATAAGAATCAACCACAAAATAATCGATGATGAGGTCATAACTAATAATAAAAATGACTCTATACACACACTCACACACACACACACACACACACACATATACACACACACTCAGACGCACACTCACTCACATCTAAGCACAGAAAAACAACAATATATAAATAAAAACACTCACAGATACTCATATGTGTTCACCTAAACATTTCTAAAGAGCAGCAACAGGCATGGAAAATGAGAATTTTGAAAATGCAATGATTAAAACTAATAAGATCTTTTCAATAAGCGAATTATTAAAACTATATAGTTCGTGAAAATTTGTTTACATTACAAAATATTAATTTTAACTTTTTAGTCGAACTGTATAATTTACAACTCTTAATTACATATTAAACAATTTTACCACTGAATCCCCTTTCGCAATTTGAGAAAGTGCAAACTTTTCATAAGTGATTAAAAATTGCAAATGGTAAGATGTTGCAAATGAGTATTTCTGAGGAAATGTACACCGATCTTGTAAGAAAATAAAACAAAAATTACACATGATGATATTTTAGATGGCTAGATTATCTACTCACTGCAGCAGTAGTAAAAATACAAATACTTGATTACATGAATTTGATGGCACTGCAAAAGGTTTGTTAAATTCTATACTAAGTTTGGAGAAATTGGTGACTGTTTTTTTTTTTTAGGGGTCACAAAAAGAATGAATTGATGAAAAAATGAATTGATGCACTCAGTTTTCAGGGCACATCTTATTTAGACCAGCTAAAACTGCTTAAGCTTATTTGACAATAACGAAGCAAAGAATACATTGCTTTAGTTCTATTAACATTTTATGTGAAAGGATTTTCTCAAGTGTATATTTTTTGGACGTATACAGACAAAAAACATTTTTTTTAGAATTTTCTGTGTGATATTCAGGGATTGCTAATTCGTCATAGACAATGACCTGCAAAATGGTAGCTACTATAGTTCTGAACAACTTTTGTAAACATTGTAATATAATCTAATGCATCTAGATAAAAGCCTCATCAAGGCTCATCCCTTAAAAAATGTCATATAAAGTTTGTCTTATAAATGGTATTTGCATTCAGAGCTGAAAATATCATAAACAAAATAAAAATCAGTTTCGTTGTGTGATTTGATAAAACACTCCAGCGTTGATTAGAAACAAAATCTTTAAATAATCAAATCGTTTTGAAAAATTACAAGGGTATAAAAACTTCCACCTCTGATGAATAAACTACCTGGCTGTTAAAAAGAAACTCATACCCCTGCGTAGTGAGAGGAGACTTTAAGAGCCGCCACATGAGTAACAAAATTTGAAAGCGCTAAAATCGTCACTCAAATACATATTTATAATAATAAATTATTTCATTTTACACTTTTTTTTTTTAGAACAAAAAGGTTGCAAAACGTAAAAACAGCTGTTTAGATGTTTTTTTATTTTTCACATTAGTAGTTTTTGTTGTTGTCGACGTTTAATTAAGAACAGAAAGTTGAAAGGAATGAAATTATAAGCAACAATATTCTGTGGTGAACTTGTGAAGAAAATAATTCAAATTTTTATCCGATTGCGCATTAGGCTGCAGTTGCGCTTCTTGCGCCATTGGAACACTTAAGATAAACAAAAAGATTCGTAGCAACATTTGGGAGTTTGTAGCTTGTAGTGAATAACAATCAAATAGACATGTGGTAGTATTAAAATTTGCATTGATTCATTCATTAAAAGTTTTTGTGCCTTGATACGTTCGTTCGTTCATTCATTCATTCAATCTTTCCCCTTGGAAACATAATAAAATTAAAAAAGAAATATTTTGTTATTTTGTTATTTCTTGTTCTGATATTCTCAGTGGCGATAAAAAATATTCTTTGTAGTGTCTCACAGGAAATAACATCATGGTGACGTTGAAGGCTGTATGTTAATTTGTAATTTTTGGAGGGGACGAATGTTTTTGTTTTCAATTTCTGTTAACAGTGAAAGCGTTGAAATAGGCGACAATTAGCTGGAGTTATATTTTTCAAGAGAAGGAATGGCAGATTGAAGTGTAAATAGTAAAAGTAATTTTCCTAAAGTGATCCTTTTTTCAACCAAACGAAATATTTCATGGCTACTACGAGAAAATTCACAACTGCTTAGACTCGCTTCTAGAAGAGTGAAGTGTAAACTTTCTCCTTTAAAGAGTAGAGAGGGCGTTCCCATACAAAGACTATATATGTATATTCATAAATATTGATTTTATTATTCCCTACATGGACTTTAGTTCAAATAATTGCCATAACTGATAACTGATAAATAAAGGATTTACGAAATAACACAAAAAGCCAAGGTACAAGTAGCTGGTCCGAAGCCTAACTATCCCATATGTATGTATGTATAATACACATAATACACTTTTTTCCTGCACTAATCGTGTTCCATATATTAGAAATTTTATGAGTTATGCTGTTTTTATTATTAGTTGAAAACCTTATGCCGTGTCCAAATAGACCTCTTTATATCGAGCATCGCAATAAATGTCACTATTGAGCTCAATATTCTAGACAAAAAGTCTAATTGAGCAATAACGTAGAGTAAAATTGTTGCAAATATTGAATGCAACACTGTAAACAGTGAGCTTTTAGATACTTTAGCATACTTTATGCAGCACAAATTGACTGCGATGGCAGCTGAAGCTCTGATAATTCCCAAGATCTTTTTATTTTCTTTTTCTATCTGAGCCGGGCGTTAGGTGCACATAATTAAGAAATATGAAAAAAAAATTAAATTGCATGGCTGCTCCCCAGCTTCAGTCCAAATTTTACTTTTCTATCTTACTCAATAGATACTGGTCACAAACACAACTTCAATAAATGGAGGCCAAATAAAATGAATAAATTTGTGATAGCGAACAATTGAAAGGTCTATTTAGAGTTAGAATAAAATAAACTAAGCGTCTTCCGGGGGCATTGAATGAACGCTGCTGTGGTAAACCTATAATAATAAAAACAGATAATAAATGTCCAACATTCCTTCCAAAAAAGCTTTCTTTTTAGAGCTTACAGATGGCCCAACAAATTCAAATGACATCAACTTTTCAATCTTGTTACCAAATATGTATGTATGTTTGAAATTGAACTCAATCATGCATTCAAATTATCAAATCTTTTATGTTGCCTTACTTACACATCCACCGAATGAGTGCAAACGTATGAGTGTATGCATACATACACATACATATACTTGACTATACATATTTTTTTTTTTTGTTCTTATCATTTTTTTAAGTTCCCAATTGGGCAGTTGTAGTACGGTGATGATATCACGTTTACTATAAATATTTATGTTGCTATTTGAATTGATTTTTTTTAGTAATTTTTTTGGCACATAGAAAAAAGAATTTAATACACCTTTAAAAAAAAAAGAATCAATTGTAGAACAGTACGAATGAATGGCAGCTAAAATAAAACATGACCGCAATTACAGGCATGTTTCTTACGGTTTGACTGGCTGGCAGACAGACAGATCAATTATTTACGAGGCACAACTGAAAGCAACTTACCTGCAACTCGTTGTGTTGGTTTTATTTATCGCAAAAATTTTATAGATTATTAATATATTTCCACAAGAATTTTTGATAAACGTTGTGTGGCCTACAGAGAATTTGCCAGGCAATTTAATCAATTTGTTTGCACAATTTATGTTAAATTACTAATCGTTTGTCAGATAAACATTTTATTTTTCAATAATAATTGTTGGTGGCAGCAACTCTTACTTGAGCAGCAGTAATTTTTGAAATAAACAATTAAAAATATTTTAACCAACAACAATGTCGACTTTTATAGAAATTCTTTTAATCTGACAAAATATTTTAAACAAAAATGTTGTGATACTCGAAAGTATGTGTAGTAGTCGTACGTTCGTTCCTACAACCAATTGTTTTCAGCTACTGCAACCGTTTATCTCACAACTCTGTGAGATAATCGTGGTTAATAACAAAACCGACAGCAGCAACAACAACAACTACAACCACGATATTGGCTTGTGACGCTTTAGCAATAATATTTATTTAAAACGATTAAATAATAATAATAGTTTATTTGAGCATGACAACTGCAAAAGCACAATTGTTGCAAACATCTGCACAGATATTTAACTTTATACTATTGAAATAGGTATTGAAAATCGTTGACTAAGTGCTGGATTCTTTACTCTTTTTGCTTTTTCTCATTTGCTGTTTCTTGTGGGTTCCCGACATTTTGTTTTCCTCCCCCCCCCCCCCACCAGTTGATACTTCTTACATCCATCATTACAAATTTGATGTCTTTGCAAATGTAGTGTTTTGTTGTACTTCTTCTTCTTCTTCTTGCAGTCACGAATTGATGTCATAATTTTTATTTTTAATTTAATTTTGTTTAGCTACTTATTAGAGGAAAATGAAACAATTTACAGTCTCGTGCAATTATTGAGCATAAATTGATCGAACACATGGCCAATGGTTCGAAACCAGCTCACTTTGTTTGTTTTTCTAGTTTTTCTAGCAAATTTCAATTTTGTTTTTTTTAGATGCAATTCAAAAAAGGTTGGAAAAATAAATAATTCACCATTGTTTATCGGTTAAGCATTAATTTAACTTTATAATCAAACTATGTATATGATTTACAATTGTTAATTATTTCATCGGACTGAAGTTCGATTTTACTGCCTCAAAATTGAGAAAAAATTGTTTGTGTAAAATTGTAGTGCCATCAATATTTTTTAAACAAGACAAAAATATATATATGTGCATACTTATTGGCTGAGGTACATACCATGTCTGTTGCACGTCCACCGCGGCAATTGAGATTGATCGACTTTGATTTTCTGAAGATGGGTTTTCCGTCATGAAATAACCTTTGCTGGAAAGTGATCTATGACAGGTCTGAATGTCACATTGTTTCTCTTCTTATGGTGGAAGTAATAATTTAGGCTAATTCCTTACACCATTTCCACTATCTGGCACACGATGTTGTTTCGTAAAAATTGGTCATAAGGTTGAGCATCAGAACATACATTAAGAACAAATCGTTGATCTCATATAGAAACGCCTTAACTCAGTCAAATTTAGTTATTCAAAATATGCAAAAGGCCAAATATCGAGAAAAAGGAGAGTCAATCCTTAAGCCGATGACATGCACTGTCTCATAAACAGTGTACTTAATAGGCTTTTGATCTCCGAATTGTTGGCGAATGCTAACGCAATGGCGTAGCGCGCCATGGCTGTTAATCTGAGACACTTTCTATTAATAAGCAACCAATTTGACTTAATTTAATTCTTCCGCAAAGTTCAAAGTACACCTGATAAAACTGGTATACTATTATCTGTTTTTATACTAATTTGTCTTTCTTTCAAATACTTTCGAGATATACATAGACGGCATTACAGGTTCTCTGAAAGTTTAGCAAACAAGCTTGAGCTTATGACCATGCATAACATTTTTCGTAAGCAGTCTAGTAATTACGGAAAGCCTCTTGTCGCGTGAACGCAAACCTTTCCATAATTTTATGCACTGCAAGAAAACATTAATTTTCTTTAAAAAAAAAAACATCAGTAAATGTCGCGCCCTTTCAATGAATATCAGCGAATTTGGCGCTCTTTATACACTGCAAGAAACCATTGATTTACTTTTATAAAAAAAAGAAATATCAATGTCACGTCGCAAAGTGAGTTATGTACTGTCGAGTTTTTTTTTTTTGTTTATTTTTTTTTTTTTTTATTTAAATCAAGTTTGCAAAATCTCCATTTTGACCTCGACTATAGAAATTTCGTTATTAATAGTTATTCAATTTATTTGTAATCAAACTATGCTAATTAATTGACCACATGTTAATGTGAATTTCCTGTTAGTAAATGAAAAAGACAATATTATAAAAAAAAAATATGAGTGAATAGATAACAAATACGGCTACTCTTTATAAAAAAAAGTAAAGCTATTTATTAAATTTTAATACCTCAGCGCTTATATAGAAAAAATATTACAAACAAAACTATTTTATTCATTTGGATAATTAGAAAACCCAGAGCAAAAACAAGAGTGACTGTGAGCAGTTTATAGTATTGATTTGTACAAAAACTGAACTTTTATTACATTATTGGAGGCATTGGCGAACTCATGTGCCCGCTTTATGAACAACACTCTGCGAATCAGGCCGCGTCGATTTAAGAGGACCAAAATTCAACGATATTGTGCCGTTGATTTGTCGATATCTTTGGAATGAGGAAAAAAAATTCTACTGCGACTAAACGAAAGAATAATTTTCGAGACGTCCAACGTGGCATGGAGTTGGTGTGAAAAAAATATTGGGAATCGACACCTCTCAGGTATACACATTTAGGGCCGTCCTTCCTCGGATATGCGCCCGATTACATATGGACTCAAATTTTGTTTCATTCATTTTAAAATTTTCATATTTTCAATTCAGTTTTTTTTTTTTTTTTTGATACATTCGTGGGAAGCAGGCATTGCTGATCGACCGACCAGCAATGACAACAAAAATAAATAACTTTATGAGTCGATGATGTCATCTGAAATACCTAAAAGATTTGCTTAAACAAATCAATGCTTGGAATAGATGCCAAAACGTAAAACACTTCTGCAACAAATATGAGTTTAAATTATGAATATTGTGACAGCATTGTGCCGAGATTTTCGAGCATAAAAATTTCTTTTCGTTGGAATGTGCAACAAAAATTGAATTGCTTGAAATTTGCAATCCATTGTTTGGTACTTACTTTAAAATTATTTGCGAATGAAAACAAAAATACTGAACATTATTTGTTTATATGTATATGACATCAAATACTGCAAGTGAATGTTTAATAAAATTTTTGAATGGGTGCAAAAATTGGCTTTTCTTTTTTTTCTATTTTTCAATTAAACAAAGGCAGTACATATTTTTTTGAACATGTGGGTGGCTGTGTTAATGACTTTGAAAATAAATAAACAGCGTATTTAAAAATTTCAAATATTTTTCGATCAAACGCAGACAATATGAATACATACATACATACATACATATGTATGTAATGCAACCTTCCTTCCGTCTTTCTTTCTTCTTCATTTGACTAATTATGGCATTCAGTGATTATTTATTATTTTAAAATATTCCTCTTTATGTTTAAATTGTTTAAGGAATGTATTATTATTATTATTATTATTATTATTATTATTATTATTATTATTATTATTATTATTATTATTATTATTATTATTATTATTATTATTATTATTAATATTACTATCTAACGGAAATACGGCGCTTAGTTTTCTCTCATTGCATCAAACTTATGGTATCTAGATCCCTGAACGCCAAATTATACTTTTGTAATAAACAGATTACTGAACTTGCTTAACTACACATGCATTTTCGGACATTTCTTGCAACGAATTGAGAAGTCTGCTTTAAAACAAGTCTTCTTTCGGAGTTGACACTGATATGATTGAAGCTTATGTACATAAATAAAAATATTCTTAAATGGGAGCGCTGCAATTGAATGTAAATAGAATCTTGGAAAAATAAGCACGTTTACGATACACTTTGCTGTTAAAAATTTAAAAAGTTTTAAGTTTCAAAATCTTAAAACAACAACATGTACTAAACACCCGGGTACGCTGACTACAATATAAAAAAATTATCTTAATTATCAAGTTTATGTTACTTAAAATAATTAAAACGTAGCCACAACACAATTTTCATTAAAACTATCCTTGTAGAACAGCTATGGTGGCAATTAAATTGTTGTTGGTGGTATTCTATATTTGACTTCTAAATTGTGTTAAGTAAAATTGTACCAACTTTTTATAGGAATAACGGCAGCACTTCACAACCAACCAACCAAATCTGAAGATAGTTTTTTAGTAAAAAAAAGCACACTAAAATCAGTGTAAAAAGCAGCAATTTGACTGGACTGGAAATACGGTTTCTTGTATCGGTACGTCCGTTGGGTCTCAACTTGAGCAAAACAATAAAAACGGTGCTCGAAATTTCCGCTAAAATAAAGGATTTTCATCAGTTGTCGCAACTGACTGATTTTGTTATCACAGATAATTAAGTGGTGAAAAATTCTATAATATTGTTCCAACACACTGCTAAAACTCAGTTGCCAACAAATTCTCTGTGTGTGCAAGTCCTTCACGTTTTGCTTACTTTGCTGAAGGATACTTTGGCCTTTTTGGCGATTTTTAACATCACATTAATGATTTCGTTTCCATGTTAATATTGTTGTGAATACTGTTTTTGATTCTCGTCAGCAAAGTAATTCGTTGCAGCCAACTGAGAAAACGTGATTGGCAAAGAATTTGGTTGTCATAATAATGTGTAATCGCTTGTTTTAAATGCGTGCGTGCATTTCAGTTTCCTTAATTATGGATTTTTTCTTCCTCTTCAGTAATTAAAAAAACAATGAAAGTGACTACCAATAACCTCAACTCCTGAAAACAAAACAAAACAAAATACATAATAAATTCCAATCACAGCGTTTTGTTTGTTTTTCAATTTTTTATTATTAATTAAAAGCCAGGAAAGGTCAGTGTTCATTCTTTAAATTTTAAAAGCGTTTAATTAATTTTGGTTTTTATTTATTTACTTTTTGTATCAAACTTGCTCCATTAATACCATCACGGCATGAATCAGGAACTTAATTTCATTTTGAAAAAATAAAAAATCATAAAAATTTGTGCTTTACGACTGCATCAATTGAAATGTCTTTTTAATAAATGTTTATTTATATGACAGATCATTCGTTTTATTTTAATGTCCGGGGGTCATTGGAATCTTTTTTCTGATTGAAATTAATATACATGCATGTATCCAGTAATTATTTGCTGTATTTTTTCTTACTTTCAATATTTTTATAGACAATTTTTTACAACATCATCAATTTGTTGCTGGTGTTACTTTCATTGTTATTTATGCATAAATCGTATGCTCAAAGTGTGAAAATACATATATGTATGTATATAAAAGAATATCTGTTGTAGTATTTAAATAAAAAAAAAGATATTTTAAAATATTTTTTTTTACACTTTAATTAAAATGCAACACGCGCTTTATGCCTAAAAGATCAAGTTCAATGGTATTGTCGTCGATCATTTTTAACATTTAATAATTGTTTTTTCTTTTTGTGTAAAGAAAAATAAAATTGCCAATGAAAAGATCTTGCAAACAACAGCTTTTTTTTTGTTTTTTGGTTTTAATGCTGCTGTTTATCTGCTATTTGTGGATTCTAAAATAATAAGCATGAGAGAGCAAAAGAAAAAAAGAAAAACAACAGCAAACACATTTTAACGATCAAAACATGATTTAAAATAACGATGACAGAATAAAATACCACTGACGCTGCTGCATTTCACTACCAACACACACACATAAAAATATTGACACTATTACGTCTGGCCGATAGTCCAGATATTTAAAAGCTCTTACTCTTTTATAAGCAAAATCGAGCAATATCTACATATACTACATGCATAAGTGTACCCTGTTCAGATAAATTCTTTTAAACGAGTCAATATTCTGCTTAGTGACAAAATTATTTTTCTATTCACGCACATGACATTTAATTAACGCACTAACCATTGGCCAGTAGAGAAAACAAATCTACCCACACTTCAGTTCTCAAAATTTTAAAGAGTATTTACATAAAAACCGAACTGGATATTATTTATTTGAATAAACATTGGCTACGAAAGTTAAAAACTTAGCCACTTTGATCTAGCTCTGAAGTTGTTGAAACCGGAGCTTTTATTAAGTGCGTGATTATGTTCAGAAACCCGAAACTTTGAATTGGCTAAGCTCCCTATAAGAAATGCATGGCCGAAACTAATACTGTCTGTAACAGTTGTTACTAATACTATCGCATATATGACCGTGTCATTATTTATAGAATTATCGTGCTTATTGACAAGCATCATTTTTGACCAAATATTTACTAGTTAGTTTTGAACAATTTTATATCAACGGCGACTAGCAATCAACAGTGACAACATGTTTAGCAGACTTGACCAATCAGTCATCACCAGTGTTAGGTCAACGCTGACTGGATATACATATGTTCTATGGACAACATAATGCATCTGGTAGAGAAGGATACAAAAGCACATGCACACAAAAGTGTCCATCAGTTTTCTCACATTGATCTTAAGGAAATGACAGAAACTTTGTTCTATGCGATGATGGGTATTTCTTCATAAATTTCGGTCATATGACCGATCAAATGACTGTCACTGTACGGCTTTGCTCACATAAACCACGAAAAACCTGAAGTGTAAAAAATAGAGAATTTTTAACCTAAAGTACTCTTTTCGCCGTTTCATGCGAAATAATTTACTCTCCGCATATTGTGAAAATTTGTGAAATGCTTCGTGCAGCATGTTCCGTCAATAGCAAACTTTTTTTCAATTACGATTTAATATGACCAGCATTTATTTCGTGTGCTATTTTACCAGCAGCTGATCAGTTTTTGCTTTTAGTTGTTAATCTATTTTTAGTTTAAATTGACCAATTGAAAAGGGTTTGCTTTTGTTTCCTCTATGGTTGATTTTTTTTTTGTTCTTGTTTTGGCAAACTACAATTTACATGAGTTTTCTGGTCAATGTAACTTTTTATGAGAAAAACCACGTTAAATTTTACTTGTCAAAAAACCAGTATTGCTTAGCTTCTGCCCGATTTGGAAGCCTAAATCGCTATTATCTCAAGAGCTGCCCACAAATGGGGAATCCTTGAAGACAACTTTTGTTTCTACAACGAATAGAAACAGATTCGATATCAACGAGTGCACCATTTTAAAAGCCTGCACTGCCCACAATTGTAAAAAATCACAACAATTAAAAACGAAAAAGGGCAACAAGAACAAATTAATAAAACAATAATGGAGCAAAAAACTTTTTTTGTTTTAAGCCGTTCGAAAATGGAAAAGAAGTGCATAATGAATATGAAATACAAACGTACTAAAATTAAAATTATAATATGCAATTAAAAAATAAATAAATATTAAAAAATTAAAATGAAAAAATAAACATACCCCAGAAATGATTGTGCATGATCCGTTGGTGTTTCAGGATGATGATGGTGGACATTTAACGTTTGCGGACGCAAACTGTTTGATGTGAACGAGGATGAGGATGCTGCCGCGGCAGTGGTCAATAAAGCGGAACTAGAACTACTGCGGTAGGTGGTACGAATGCTGGTGATGCTGCAGCAGGTGTTTTCTGCCACTGTCGTCTTACAGTTCAAACAAGGTCTTGCAACGGCATTTTGACTATTAGACATTTGTTGCTGCAAACGATTTTTCGCAAGTGTTTTGCAGTTATTAAACATTTTACAATCACTGCTGGCTGCTGAATGTTTTGAGCTGCCACTGTCCACTGCTGTACTGGAGGTTTTTGCTCTTAGGCCCATTTTTTTAAGGAAGGTATTTAATTAATGATGAAACAAAAATTTTCCAGTACTTTCAAAGAAGATTGAAAGTTTCTCGTTTTGTAACTGAAAACGGTGTGGCTTCGCCGGCGACGGATTTCGAATTCGTTATTGTGGGTTGCTGTTAATTTATGATTTTTCCGCTTTTTGAAACCATTACTGTTGTTTTTGTCTTAATTTTAGAAAAGAAAATATTCTTCGGAAATGGTCTACCATCATGCTCAAAGTTTATTTTCTTAAGTGTTTATTTATTTTTAAAATTACTGTTTCTATTTTTAGATTTAGAAAAAAATACATACATTTTTAGTCATGAACTCAATAAATGATAAAAACACACGCACACACAGACGCCAGAAAACACGCGAGTACGCTGAACAGTGTCTCCGCTAGAAAGGGGCAGGACTTGTAAAACAGATGTTAAGAAAAATCATTCTTTTTTTCTTTTAATGTCCAAATTCTTGTTAAAAGTTCAGTTTCTAATTTCCGATTTTCAAATGTACATACATATGTACCGATGAAGGCATCACCACCTTCAGTTTTCCCGAAAACTGACCTAACACTCACTGCGTGATTTCAAGGTGGTCTGGTCTCTCTTATCTTAACTTTTTATTTTATTGAATAAAATCTTTTTAACAGACTTAAAAACACGAACGATAAGCCTGCAAGTGCGCCCCTTGATATTAATTTTTAGATCTGCGACTAAAGCGACATCATCAGTGCAGTTTCTTCACGTTTCCAAACAGCACAGCAGATTTTATTTATGACTGTTTTCTATTATCATTTATTTCCATTTTAATTTCCATGTTATTCTGCTTCGACAATTATTGTTTAGTATTATTATTTGTTTGTTTTTTTTTTGTAAGAAAATTGCGTATACTTTGCGCTTATTTTTTGTTTGTTTTCAAAACAACTACAACACACATCCAAATCCGTTGTGAGGACGTACCCGTCTACTTCTTTTTGTTGTTGTTGCAACTATTGCAACCAATGGCACTTCCTTCAAAAATATGTTTTTTTTGTTAGTTTACTTGTTTTCACGTTTTTAACGAAAACTAAATCATTTTAAAATAATAGATTTACTTTAAAAAAAAAGCGCTTGGACGCCTGACTTCTCCGAAGGCAAATCTACGAATGGGGCAGCCAATTGTTTTTAATGAATGAAGACTGTTCGTGAAGAGTGAATAAAAGAAGCCAACAACAAAAACCAATCATCAGATATTTGAGAAATAAACGGTGTTTTTTTTTTTCAATATTTGAGAGCAGTACACTTTTGCGATGGTATGAGGGAAAATGTATGTATTTAGAGTTGCCAATTGACTTCGATTTTTATTTAAAATTAGGGAATAAGTGCGACACGTTCTTTATTTCAACATGTATGTATTTTTCTTGTCAAGTTTAATATTTGCTATAAGACCAGCTTGGTATTGGCGTCCATATACAGGTACGTCGAAATTAGTGAAAGGAATTGAACAACCTGTTCACATCATGGAGCTTTATTGGTAAAAGGTGATCCTGATGTTGTTTTTAATTTAATTATGAGCAATAAATTTGATTTCTAACTAAATGAATTCACTAATAAGCGGAACGGCAGGGATACGGAATGGGATACGGAAAATCCAATGGTGTTTCATAGGAAGAGTTATTTGGTCATATTTTTGTGAAAATGAAAACTATTTCGCCACTGGAAAACCTTTTACAAGCATGGTGGAGTCACAACACACCGTGCAAGGAACACATTGGCTTTTTCACGTGGCATTCATCTTGAACGAATTATTTTATGCACAAACACTTTTCATTAGCCTTAGCGCCCACTAGACTTAGCTGCACTGCACTAATTTCATAGTTCATATCCATGAAATATTGCATTTAAAAAAAAATTATATTCAGAAATCTTTGTTTTTTTTTTCTTCGACTATATGTTCTTATTTTTATATGCGAGACTATTTAAAAACAACCGATATTTAATTTAAATTCCTTCGGTATTTTTGGGCCACCCCAAAGCATTGCTTGTGCTCTAATACTAAAGGGACTCTATTTCTTTCCGTTATAGTTCTACCAATCAGCAAGTTTACATAATTGTATTTTATTTTGGGTAAAGTTGACCGAGCTCAAGCTCATTATAAATTATTGTTGTGATGATTGATAATACTTTCACAAGATAAAGAAAACCGCAAAGACTTTTAGCAGGGGGACAACTAGCTACGTTGAAACCACCACACTTCCCAGCTAAAGCTATTTGATGTTTTTTTTTTGCCTTTTTAAATTTGGTATCAATCATAGCAACAATGTAGAATAGCTATGGAAGAAATCTTCGGATAATACAAATTAATCTCAGTACACTTTCTGGTTTTTTCACCGTGGCAATTGTATTATAAAGAGCTATAACGCCCGATTTTGGTAACACAATCTTTGTATGAAATCTTCGAAAAATGCATATTCTTTAGCCTTCTCTATCAAAATCCAAACTATAAAATAAATTTCTTAATTCAGTGCTATTTTCATTGTACTTATGTACATTCATAACTCAATTCTAAGATTTCCATGTATCAAACACTACAACTGTGGCACGTTTTTCTAGTTATCTTTTTAGTTTATTTTTTTGCAAAACTATTAAAAACACTTGTTAACATTTCGATCCAATGCAATAAATTTAATAAAACAATTGCGTTCTGCGTTGATATTTTTATTTCTGAATAAACAAATTAAGACAATTAAATTACAGTTTGTCAGACAATGAACAAACTTTTCAAAACATGTCATTAGATGACAAATTATAGTTTTTAATTAAGTCATATTAACGACATTGATATTGTACAAATAATAAAAGGAAAAAAAATTGCTAATGAAAAGGCATGGCATACATGTACATACAAACAAACATGTAGTACATTAGATACACTCAAATTTAAATTGCTAAACTCATAAGAATAGATACGATCTGAAATTTTTCATATTTATTTTTCTTAGTCATTGACAGAAACTTAAACATGAGTAAAGCTTAATGCTCATCATGTGCGTACAAAAAAAAAATAGATTCCTGTGATCAAACCAGCAAGAATGTTTTTCAAATCCAAAAATTGTTGTTGATGCAAAAATAATACTTTTATTTAATAATTATTAATGGGCTTGGGTTCGAATTAAGAAAGACGTTTGCAAGTTTGAACTTGAGCCCATTCATAACAAAAATTAATAATTTTTAAATAGAAAAAGTGCGACTGAAAAATAATTAAATAATATTATTAACAATTTTATAGACATTTTCATCAAAAATTTAATTAATTTGAAATTTTAAAGTTTTAAACCGAAAATTCAGTAAGAATGTTTCTTAAGCTCATTTCAAACGCATTTTGTTTTTGTAGGAACATAATTTTTATTGTTAAATCCTTATTATTTGTCATTACCATAAAATTATTTTTCAAATAAATATATACATACATGCATATGTATGTTCATAAAATAATATTACAGATTTTTTAAGTTGAAGGTGGGTGAAATCTAATGCATAAAGCCAAATTTATGCATCCCAAAATTTACCGTTCTGCTTGCTCATAATCTAGAAGCGGAAGCTCAAAATTACAGACTCAAAAAATTAAACAGTGTGCTAATTTTAATGTTTGAAAGAAGCACACTTCAATTCAAAATTCCGTTTATTATTCACTGTTTTGTTCTGCTTGTCTGGCAACTCTGACTTCTAGTTTTCTCATCGTCTCACCTTTAGTGAATATGCTCAATTGAAATATTTTCCGTATCTGTTATTGTATTGGTGAGCGTTGGCGATAAAAATTACAAATCTTTTGTACCATCACCGAACAAATGTACCTTTGTGCATTTTATCTGAAAGAAGAAAATTTTCCCAACATATGTATATGTATACATGTATGTATTTACAACAAGCTCTAGCTGTCCCACCTGCCTGGATTACCCGTAATGAGAATGGATAATTGTAGCATATCCTTCAAAGGTTCTCTTGACCACATTTTTCAAACGCACATGTTTTAGAACAAATATTCGACTGCATTTAACGCTTAAAGTGTTAAAAATTATGTGTGCATATGTATGTATGTGTATGGGTAGCCAGCTTCATGCATAAATATTTATGTCTGTATTCCTGTTTATTAGAGTGGTTGGTATGTATCTACCTGTACAAATCCATCAATCCAGGTATGGGAAATAAGTACGTATGAAATTAGAAAAAAAACATGCATATGTATCGATTTTCAATAAACTTCAGTTCGTAGCAAATATATACTTCCTCGATAATTCGATTGTACTATGAATGTAGTAATGATAAATCCTCATAACTTCCCAATGAATGGAATGTTAACTTTGTGCTCTTTTCAATTCACAACCTTTCTTTTTACTGTGTAAGACAGATTGTAATACACATTTGAATCACTGCTAATGAACAGAGAATTTTATTCCATAGGTATTAAATTTTAAATTTAATATTACTGTCTTAAGCCTGACAGAGCATGACATTGTGAAAAAAACTATTCAAAAAGGGTGGGAAAAGGTAAAAATTACCGAAAACTTAGCAAAATATCAAAAAGAAAAAAAATTTATTTGATTAGCTTTTTTCGTTGCCTCAAAAGTAACAAAACAAACACTCCACTCTTTGTAGACTTCATGGAATGCATTCAGTGTAATAATATAAAAAATAAAAAATAGAATTAACAATACTTTCTGAAACGTTTTAGTTTTAGAGTATTTCTAGAAGGGAGATGCGCAGAGTTTATGCTGATTTGCTGTCTAATTTTGGCCGCCTTTCATCTCTGTATACTTTGTGACACTAGTAATTCATTCACTGAAAATTATTACATAAATTTGGTAGAATGCCGTCTTACTTTAAAGGCCAACTAACTATTAAACTTTTGTTAACAATTTTTAAAAGAGAGTTTTTGAAAATTTTCAAAAGATTGGCAAATCGGACAGACGTGTAAACAAACCCGTCACGCACATGTCACACTTTTTGATCACACATATCGGCAGATCGATCGTACGATTGTGTAGGATAGTAAGCCACTGCCTTAATAGATAGGTGATAGTAGATTGCTGCATTCAGAAAAGCTGTTTGTATGATAAAGTTAAAGGGGTATGTGCTTCATTTTGCCCTTCTAGAAGCGAGTGTGGATCAGTTGTGAATTTTTCGAAATTTTATCTCAATGCAGAGTCATTTGCCGTAATTTTTTCAATGAATATCCACAGATTACGTTTATGCCTTACACTTGCTATGGGAAAACATTCATCCACCCTAATGTACATGCCACATTCACAAATATTTGCCAATACTCGTAGCTACTCTCACACCCATGCAGTTTTATATCTAGTGCAAACAATTACGGCCTTCGTCAAACGCTTATATTTACTGCGGTTTTATTTCCGTTTTGGCAGTTGTGGCAATTAATTATTTAGGCTGTTATTTTATTGTTATTTTTCAAGTGTTTTAAAGCTTTTTCTTATCTCAGTCATATTATTAAGACATTCATTTTATACCCACAAATAACTGAACGAAAAAGCC
Organism: Sturmia bella; assembly: GCA_963662145.1. Taxonomy (NCBI): domain Eukaryota; kingdom Metazoa; phylum Arthropoda; class Insecta; order Diptera; family Tachinidae; genus Sturmia; species Sturmia bella. The sequence continues at coordinate 68,086,860 of OY759171.1, read as the reverse complement.
AAATTCTGTTCTCAAAAAAAAAAAAAACACTTATTTGATTTGAGATACAAGTTGGATCTTAATTGTATGGACAGAAGTCTGATCATAAAGGCGTCTTCACCAAACTATTGTTTGCTAATGGCACTACAACAAAAACTTCAAAGAAACCTCTTACATTTTATTAAATTTGAGGCTTGGAGCCGTCACTTTGCAAATGTTTGTTGGCGGTATTGTTGAGTACGAGTATAATGATCATCACTAATTTAAACAAATTTAATTTTATAAAAATAGTAACGGTCTGTGTACAAGTAATCATATTAAATTTTATGTGTGCTTATTACGGGGTCAAGTCTATTATTATTTATTTTTTTTTTTGAAATGAGAGTTTTTTGAAAGTTGATTTATAAATACACTTTATAAAAAAATTAATAAACTGTACTGTTTGATTGATTTCAAAATTGCGCCTTAATTTTAAAAATAAATTGCGTTATTGTTACGATTGTTGTTCAACAATTAAACAAAATTCGTTTTCATTAGACATTAACCCTCAGATGGTTGTGCTAAATGAAGGCCTGGCCAGACTCAGAAAAAATATGTAAATGTCATAAAATGAATTATAAAAAAAATAATATAAAAATATCAATGTTTTGTAATTCTATATTATATTACTATTTATATATGTATGTATATTACTGTTCAAGGTGCCTCGACACCAGGTAGCTGTATAATTACAACAAATACAACACCGACAAACATTTCATCTATTTTGCTGGTAGACATACATAATTTTTTGCTGTAATATATCGTTAGAATCAACAGAAATAGTTTTTGGCCTCTACTGAAAATTCATAAAATTACATTCCCAGGCGGGTAATACGGCAACTTAGCAATTTTTTTTAACCGAGCTTTACGGATTTGGAGATTAAGAGGGTCTGGGCACACTCATATGAAGATCGGAGGGTTGAAAATTTCAAGCAATAATACATACCTTTGATTGATTTAAGTCATTTCCGAAAATTTTCTAGCATATTGAGACGAATTCTATAATCGTTTAAAATCGTATGAAGACGACATCGTTTCACATTTGATTTGGTGCCCAAAATCTTGTATTACGTTAAACCCCATAGATGGATATACATACATATGTATGTACATACATATTTTACATGAAAACTTTTTGTTTCGCCAGGCCTCAAGATACTTATCTATATACATATACATACATATGTATGTATACATACATATGTATGTAGTAGTACATATGTATGTAGTACATGGGCACACACCTACTCACATACATACATATGCATGGGTGTATGTAATACGCCCACTGTTATGTTTGTAAATATTAGGGTGGGTCGAGTTAGCATTCGATATTGTGCTATTGATTTTTCGATAGCTTTTGGCATGAGGAAAAAGAAGTTACTCTACAACAAAAAAATATTTCACGGCATCCGATTTTGAATTCTTTTTGTATTTCGGATTGAGGAGACTATCAAGTCTCCTTAATCCAAGGAGTCGGTGTGTTCGAAACAAATATTACGGAGAAAAAATTATTGGGGGTTTGACATTTGACTAACCTGCGGGCACTCTGGAGCAAGTAAGTCCGAATGATGAGTATGAAATGAGTACTACTCCAATTAAAAAAATATATATGTATGTACATACATATGTATGTATATTTTTTTTCTAATATGCACGCCTTTTTCGGAGGCGTGGTACGGTACAAAAATTAACAAAATGAAAACTGCACGATTCGAAAATGATTTTTTGATATCTCGTAGTGGAAAATTACTCCTTATGCCAAAATCTATTGGAAAATCGATGGCACAATATTGAAAAATTACTGTACATATGTATGTACAAATTGAGCCAACCTAATACACATAGATGTAGATACATATGTACGTACATACATATGTATGTATGTATGTTTGTATCCACACCACAATATTACGCATTTGTGTAGCAATAGTACAATTTTATAAAACTTTTCAAATTCATTATCCAAATAAATTTCTGTCTTAATTTATTGCGTATCTATTTTAAATAAATTTCTGTCCTAAAATCAGTCTAGGTACTTCAAATTGTAAGTGCCAATCAATTTCTAATTTCTTAGATGTGCATACATACATATGTACATATGTATGTACATATGTACATAAGTAGGTACCTGCAGTAAAGCAAAATACATACATACATATGTATATAGTATGTATGTACCTGCAATGTGTAAATTCGGATGAATAATTTTCACGGATCATTTTTAGGTTGGCTGATGGGTCAATGGCCCAAGATCTGTATAATCAGCCTCTGTGGTTCCACAGATGTACATATGTATGTATGTACATACCATACATATCTACGTACACACATTAAGGCAGTCGTATTTTGTTTACAACTACGCTCATTTTAGTTGCTTCTTTGTGGTTTCATTCCAACATTCTCTGTAATACATATACATACATACATATGTATGCTCTTTCGACATTTATCTTTAATTGTAGTTTTTGTGTGGCAAAACTGCTGACTGATTGAAAGAATACGAATACCTACATACTATGTATGTATGTATGTATGAATGCACATGAAATGAAGAGTATCTGTTAGGTTTCCAAACTCAAAAAGAAGTACATGCTTTTCCTTATTGTTGTTGTTGTTATTGCTCACAGGTCTTTTGACATTTTTAATAGGTACCTAGTATTTGTTTCTCAATGCTGTGTGTATTTTTTTTATTACATACATATAGGTATCTGTTTTTGTTTGAAAAGCCGTTTTAGCGCTTACGTCATTTTCGAAAATAATACCAGCAAAACCATTGATTGTTGTATTATTATTTTACTCAGCAAACAACAACTACAAGAGAGTAAATATTTGAAGCAGATACAAACAGTGTTACCGCTTTGTCAGTTTCTATTATAATTTTGTACTGTCTTTGAGAAATTTGAAAAAAAAAAAAAAAACTCAGGGATTGACCCCCGCATAACTATGAAGATATGGGATGTTCAACACTACCGAGTCAACAACAGTTAACGCAACTTCTTCAACATTTTAAACTCCGACTACACAGATGGAAAATAGAGACGATACAATAAGCACGACAAGAATTCATTTTTTTACAACCTAACGGTCTTAATAGCAAAAGAAAAATATTTTAAGTTCGTATTCGACAACAATCTATACAATATTTGTTCAATAATGGTTTAACACTTTAGATATTATTCATAAGTGTTACCACGGCTTCGCACCTTAGACAAATAAGCACAAAAAATACGTCTGCTTTCATCAAACGTCCACTAGCAACAAATAATCTGTTTGTGCATCAAATTTTTTTTTAGGTATTTTGGCCTTCTTAATAATTTACATATGTATCTGTATTGCTCACAAAGCCGAGCTAATGATATGTACTAAAGACATCTCATGGTGATTATGATTAATATTTTTTTGTGTTTTTATGCACGAACAGATTATAGTTGCATTTATTTTTTTTATATGTCGTTGTTGAAACTTCCCTCTTCTTTCTTAAAAATAAATATTTTGAAAATGTTAACGGTAACGCTGGCTACAAATGAGAAAAATGTTGTCTGTATAAATATAGTGTTGCCAGACATCTCGTTGAATTTGCAATTGAAAGTTCAAAAAGATCGAAAGAGCCTTATCGTCTGGAACAGAAATAAAATGCAGTATCTATCGAGCTTTCCACTGTCTTTTAATGGCCGCCACATTCAGTTCTCATAAAACTTTTAATTATGTTGAGAGCTATCGATTTTTTTTTTCAAAAGCTAATTCAGTATCGCATGCGGCGATCAATATAAAAAGTACAGCATTGGCGGTGAAGCAAAAAGGGAGTTACATATTAAGAAGTTGCTACGAATTTACAAGAAATCAAGAAGATACGTGGCAGATTAACATACATATATGTATTTTTAGTTTTGCTGTTCTCAAATTAAAATCATTAACATGTACCTATTGTCATATACATATTTGAAAGCTGTGTTCATTTTCGTATTCTTACAAATACAAATCATTTGAAAGGGATTTGAAAATCACCAAATTCTCCAATAGCTCACAAAGTCTGGCGACATTTAAAAGTTGTTTTACAGCTTATACCCCTCCTCCTTTAGCGACGTCGTTGGTCTGGTCATTTCTCTTCTACTGAAGAGGTGCACGAGAAATCAAGGGGTTTAAAACAGCAGTGTATGTGCATGTGTTCGTACATGGAGGCACGAGTTTTTTCTTTGTGTTCGAAATAGTTGTTCTTTAAACACACATATGGACGTATCGATTTTTTTTTTTTTTGCTTTGAATACCTACTTTAGAATACGGTCTTCATTCTAATTTGACTTGATTTTTAAAGTAAATTGACTTTGAACACAAGTTTTGAAGTAGAATATGTTTACCTGAAAAATATTTTTACAGTTTTCATTCCGAAAGCTTGCTGCTGACAGCTTAGATGAACTTTTCCCAAGATTTTTGGTTGATATGAATTGATGATTAATATCTAGTGACAACACAGCAGCGACAACAACGATAAACATATGTTTCCTTTTCGTCCTAAAAATTTACTTTTTTTTCTATTTAAAAATCACACATTATTTTTTCAACATTAATTTATTGGTGATTTAAACAACAACAAGAATAACAGAGGAAACTTATGAATTAGACACGCAAATCCATTCAAATGAATCATCAGCGCATTTTGAAACACGACTATAAAAAATATGTAATTGACAAAATTTTTATCGTATGGGTTTATTTATTTATTTATTGTCATTCTACTTCTCTTTCATATTCACGTTTTATAGATTATTTCATATCTTTTTCACAAACAATCGCTTTGCACGGATGTCGAAAGCTACAACATTTTCATTGTTGTAATGCGTCGGCACAGATGAGGAAAATGCAGATTTTCCTCTGAGCAAATATTTCTGACTGAAAAGTGTGTATTATGTGTGTTTAATAACATCGATAATAGTAAGAGCACTGATACAACGTTTCTGTGACAAAATTTGTGATTGAGAAAAAAGAAGTGAACACAACAAAACACACAACAAATATCTCCCTGCACACAACGGAAGCTTTGACAGCTGAAAACAAACTGAATAAAAAATTTCATATGGCAAGGGTGGGAAGTAAACAACATATTTGAATAGTGTTGCCAGCCATTAGGTAAATGTAATTTTCAGGAAATGCTCTCAATTTAATATGTGTGGTGCATCCTGATATTTTGTTATAACGGATCTGTAGAAAAAGTCAATTTATTATTTTTTTTCTTTAGTATTTCCCTAAAAATATATTAGTATTTTTAAGTATGATGAAAAGAAAAAAGGGACCTTTTGCCTTATATAATGAAAAATGCTGTGTCATATGGTCTTTAGACTAGGACAAAATTTATTAATTTTTTTTTATTATTCCATCTATATGACTCAGCCTCGATGCTCACATAATTTTTCTAAAGCAGATCGATGAATACTTTGTTTTAATCGACCGCAGAAAGTTAATGGAGAGAAACTGTGACTGAGTTAAACAACACAGGCTCAACTTTTTCACCTGAAAATATTATTTTAAAACATATTTAAAAAACATAAAACATGTTTTGCGATAATAATACTTTGTTTGTTTTTTTGGTGCATGTTAGATATAGAGAGGCGCCTTTGAAATAAAAGACAAATATTTGTTGTTTTTTGGTGTGAGTTCAACTTTATATGATTTTATTTTTAAATCTTACAGCTAACTAAATTGGCGCTTCCAGCTTAATATTGCTGTTTAAAGCTCCCATTTTCCATGGAAAAGACTGGCTTAGTCAGAAATACTACGCTTAACACGCTGCTTTAGGTCTATCTGCTATGTATTTTTTCCTGAAGTATTTTTCTTGCACTGTAGCAAATTGTATTGGATCCCATTTAGTGCCACCGAAAATGAAGTAAAGCTCCTAAAACTAAAGAAAGCTCTTCGCACGGAGATATACAGTTGTGTATGGATTTTCGCTTACAAGTTTTTAAGATGCACTTAAAATAGAGATAAATACTGCGAAGCGACAACACTGGAAATGTATCTAATATGTATTTTTTTTTGTTGAGAGGAATAGGCTGTGTTTATTGTTCAATTTTAAACGAAATCACAGACGACAGTGAAAATGGAAATTTTCATCTCGTCCGGCAACTTTGAGTGTGTGTTTCGTTTTATACTGGACAAAAACCATAATATTCATTTGCACTGTTTTATCATGGCGTACACTGCTTGTGCTGACAAGCAAATACAAGCACCAAGTTAAAATAATCACTGGAGGACAGCAGTTTAAATTTACATTGAAAAGTGCCAAATAACTATTGCTAATGCTAAATCGGTGCACTTAATTATTTATTTGCTGTAAGAGTCAATTGAAATGTATTATTTCAGGTCTAAAAGTAGACCAACATGACGGTGGCATAGAGAAGGTCTATTTTTAGACCTAAAATAATGCTAAATAGTTGTCTTTTTATTGCTCGGATTTGCTGAAATAAGTTTGTAGTTCCATCCTATAATGATGACAAAATATGACAGCCTGTCGGTATCAAGTCAGCGCTTCATAAATTTGTATTAAATAGTGGAAAAATAGGCATTAACAAATAAAAGTGAAATTACTTTAAATTTGTTAATGCGGATATGGAGTTACAGGCCTTTCAACTGCCACAAGACACGAAGAAGAAGCAGCTCCCTTTGGGTGAACTGTGGGAGCGCTGTTAACAGCTCGTGCATTCTTTAATTTGATTCAAATCTCCAAAAAGTAGTTTGTCGCTTGCAATCACGTACATTTCAAACTGTTAGCCCCGTTGTTAATTTTAGAAATTTTTTGGTCAAAACAAAATTGATTTATGGCAAATTTATTAAAATCAAAAACACAATAATAGCAACTAACAAAAGAAATACACATGCCATGAAGTGTTGCGATCTGCCACTCAGTTGATGCTGTTTTTACTTGACTTTATGGCGTCAGTTTTGAGTTGTTGCTGGGGATTTTCTGTTTTGTTGTTTTCTTATGCTGTACAAAATTAAAATTAAATAAAAAAAAAATAAAGACAAACAAAACAATTAATCCATTTGCAAAATTGTTTTTAAACAAACAAAAGCGTTAACAGTTTGACGACGCTGGTGCTAAAAAACACATGCAGGACTATTGTTTTTAATTTTTCAGGCGCTTGTTACACACACACATACACACGCTCGCACGTACACCTATGAGAGTAATACATATGCAAGTATGTATTTATTTGCATTTACATAAGCATGTTATTTTTTTGTGCAAAATGGTGTTTTATTGTCATTTTACTCATTAATTCCTGTTTTTGTTTTAGTAATTTCTTAATTACTAATGACGGTGACGATAGCAACGATGTGTGTGTGTGTGAGTGAGTGAGTGACGCCTGCTTGCTTCTTGGTCATGGATGAACATTTTACGGCGACCCAACTTCGTTCTGTTCGTTTTCTTGTTCTTGTTCTTCTTCGAGTTGATTGTTTGGTGGGTGTATTGTTCTATTAAGTCCGCTTCCTTAATTGCAATTAACTGCCAAATTAATGGCAGTCAGGAGCATGTGTGCATGCGGCAAGTAGTAGAGCATTTTACTTGGTTGCCTCTTAATTGTAGCATCTAAACTTTTTACCTTCTTTTTCATCTTTATTATTATTATTTTTTTAATGGACTCAGCACTTAACTTGTTTGTTGTTGTTGTTGTTGTTTTTCACTTAAACAACAAAAACAAAATTTCTTGTTATGTAAAGAAACATTATGCGGGACTAAAACAATGGAAAAGAAGCAAAAAAAAAACACAAATCTCAAATACTAAAAGCAACAATAACAACAAAATGCCAAGATGTGTGTACTTGTACACACATAAGTTGCATGGAACACTTAATTTGTATGCTCTCTTTAAAATGTTTGTAAATGTGCAAATAAATGCATTCGCATGTTTATGATGCAACATCGTCTTCAACAGCAGCATCATCATCGTCATTAAAAAACAGCAGCACCAATTAACATTTTGCACAGGTTTATAAATGTGTAGCTCATCTTATTAAGGCCCATACACTTACAACTTAATGAAGTCTAATGACAAAGTCGTTTCAACAAAGGAATAGCCAGGCTCCGTCCCCCACTTCCACCCAAGTGAGACCAGCAAGGCTGTAAGGTTGTAGTAAAAATAGAAACAAAATAAATAGAGGCGTAACAATTTGTTGCGCGGTGCCAAACTCCGACCAGAACTCCTACACGAGAGAGTGCTATATTGCTGTCATTTGTGAATATATATGTAAGTGGTATCAGCAAGTCTGAGCTAGATATTGATCCCTTTTTTGGAGGGTCCCCTGGCTTTGGAAAGCTCAGAAGGCTCTTAAAATAAAATTCATCACCGAATCCGCTAAGCTAAGTGCAGGGTAACACAATCCAATCTACATCCTATGGTGCTAATAAATCAATCTGCTGAGAAAATGTTAGAAATGTTAGAGATTGTCCAACAATTGGCGACACCTTATTTTGCGAGCTAATAACTCCGTTGCTTAGCAAACTCACCTCCCAACTGAGATGAGGGGCCCACTGTCTATACTCTTCCGTCCGTGTGCTTTCTCAAACTATATAATTTATCACAGACAGCTACAGATACCCAACCACTTGGGTCAGAAGGTGCTTCATTTTGCTTGGAAATATTTTCATTCAGTACCTGAGAACGCTTCTTATTTTGGAACATATTTGCGAATTTCTAACTGCATATTTAAGACCAGCCATAAACATAAGATGCTTGGAGGCTTTTCTGCAGAAACACTGCGAGTCCACTGGCGGCCTCAGTACCTACTCATCTACTAAGCACTTTCATTAGCCTCGGTTGCTTAAAAATTTGCTAATTTTTTTGATTTTGACCTGCTGTGCTTTGTATACATTTAAAAATTCTGTATTTAAATACATAATTTAATATTTTCATGTCCCTTAAAGTAGTTAACACTCCCTCAACTGCACGGGCATGCACCTGCATGCTAGTGCAAATGCTGATGTTATTCTATATATTTTTTATAATTAAAAATATTTAAATGCACATTTTTCTAATGAGTCAGAACCCTGAAATTAATATATTTTTTTTTTCAATTAAAAAGAGACTAAAATGAAATTTATGAAGAAAATCCTTGTGATTTGAAATCTGTAATTAAGAAAATGTGTGTACATATTTATCCTGCCATCAGACTGACTTGTAGCTTAATATGTACGATCCTTTTTGCGGTGTGTGTGTGTGTGTGTGTGTATGTGAGTGCGTGTTTTTTGTACCAGCAGGTAATTGAATCACAACCTTTGAATGGAATTTCGTATTACAGTTTTGTGGAAACACAATAAGCCTTTAATCAAGACTTCACAACAAACATCAGAACATGTTCAAGGCCTTGAAGGAAAACAAAATCCAAGTAAAAGGTACTGCTCTCATTTTATTTTTTTCAACTAAATTAAATTTGATGTTTGAGAAATTTCGCAATTATGAACGTAAAATGTTGTTGTGCAAAATCCTGAGGAAGAGTGTTGGTGTGTGTGTGTGTGTGTGTGTGGTCAGTAAATTAAATTTACAAGTCCAAAAGCAAACGTTATTATTGCCAAGAAAGAAAACCTTAACTTTGGAAAAAAGGAAACAAAAACTCTAGATTGCATGTTGCTGTCGAAGTAGAAGGAAAAAAGGTTGCAAACAAATACACGTTTTCTAGCAGGAGGGCGGGCATATGTACCTGTTTTTCTTTGCTACATAATTTTTGGCAACGTGTTTAATTATGCAAAAGGAACAACAAACATCATTTAGACATTTCTCTTCTTTTTTTTTCTTTTTTTGTTCAAAGTTTGTGCTGCTTGTTGTTGTTGCTGGTCTTGCTTTGTAATTGAGGGGGAGTTTGAGGTGTTTGCTTCCAAATTGAATTTCTGGTTGAGTGTGAGCGAATGTTTGTTTATTTTTCTTATTTTCGTTTGCCGTTTTACCCCGTAGGCGTTAACTTGTAGCATTAAGTTGCAAATTGAATTATTTAAGCATTAACTTTTATTTATTTTAAGGGTGCACAATGCTTAAGGATATTTTCCTATTTTTATTGTTATTGCTGTTGGTATTGGACGGGTGCAGAGCATCAGTCAGATACACTACTGTTTGAGAATATGTTTAATGTCCAATTAAATTTCAAGCATCGTCGATTCTGTTTAAAATCTTATTTTTATTGTGGGAACTGGATCAAGACATAATATCCATTTCGTTTGCAAATTCGTATTGTGAAAAAAGTCAGTATATGTATGTATGTATGTATTTATGTAGAAAAGTACCAAAAAGGCTTGAAAACGTACGTTTTAAAAAGCTATAAAAATGGAAAGTACGTGGCGAAAATTTAATTTTAAAAAGTGCGTTTTAAGAGCATTTTAAAAGAAATATGCTTAAAAAACAGTGGCATAGAAAAAGTACTTTTTACAAAATGTGGCACATAAAAAAGCACGTTTTAAGAACCACTCCTATGAAACCCCATTTTTTAATTATCTTTTTAAAAATTATCTATAAAAAATATGTTTTAAAAAATTGCCTTCAAAAGAGTTCCTTAAAAGAAAAGAACCTTTGGAAGACCATACCTTTAAAAACTGCCTCTCAGAAAGTTATATCTTAAAGAAAGTACTTTTTAAAAATGCATGTCTTCAAAAATTTATTTTCAAAAAGTACCTTTTAAAAGAAACGTTCAAAAGAGTTTCTTTCAAAAAAAAAAAAAAGAACCTTCGAAAAACCATGCCTTTGAGAAATATATCGTTTAAATAAAGGCACCTCTTAATAAAATATTTTTGAAAAAGTATCTTTTAAAAAGAGTACCTAAAAAAAGCTTTATAAGTTATCTTTTCAAAAAGGTACCTATTTAAGAGAGTGTCTTTTAAAGTAGTACCTTCAAGATTTTACATTTAATTGTGTTATAAAAAGTAAATTTTAAAAATATATTTCTTAAAAGAGAACATTTATAAAAATTATCTCTTGAAAAGTAATTTCAAAATAGTACCTTTTAAGAAAGTACTGTTTAAAAAATGAATTTGTAAAAAGGTACTTAAGAAAGTACCTTTTAAAAAAGTACTTTTCAAAAAAAGACTTTTTAAAAACGTGCTTTAAAAAAAATCCTGTTTAAAACAGCAATTTCATAAAGCGTGACTTTCAGAAGTGTACTTTTTAAAAATGTACCTTTTAAAGAAAGTATGTACCTTGCGCATTTAAAAAAAGTACTTGTAATAAAATTTTGTTTAGATCTTACATATTTTCGAAAAGTACTTTTCTAAAACAATTTCTTTAAAACAGTACCTTTTTAGAAAAGTACTTTGGAAACATCTTATTTTATGTTCTTTTTACATAAAACTCTCTGTAAAAAGAGCAGCGCACAGCATTGATCTCAAATGGAAAGGCCCTAAATCACTTTTTTGTTTTTAATTTTTTCTGACGGTTGCATTTGCGCAAGATTTACTGAATTTACAAAAACATACAATTAAAAAAATGCTGGCTAGGGCCTTTCACCTGATAAGTAGTCCTAATGTTGTTCCTCTTTAAGATCGGAGTTTTCACTTAAAAATATTTAACTGCTTGCATTCCCAAATGCTTTGTGAGTTTTTGCTTAGTAATAGTTTACGCAAACAAACCCCCTTGACAACTTCTCAATTTATGTTGTCTGTTATCTGCCAAATATTGTTTATTTTATGAGCAACAGCAACAAAAGCACCATTACTTGTAGCCAGAACTGACAAAAGTTTCGCTTTGTATATTCCTCAATCTTGAAACTATTAATTTATCCTCAGCTTTTTCAGATACTCATACTCTTGAATGTTTGCGAGAAAGTGTTTATTTTACCACCCCTTTTATTTAATGCACAATTTTACATATGATGCAAGTCTTTGATTTTCTTCACTTTTGCCACACAGGACAGGCGAGGACAGTAACATGACATTTTAAATTCAAATCGTTGTTGTTTTTGTTGTCATCGTTCGTCTCAGCCACGTTTCTCTGACACGTGACCAAAAAAAAAATTTATATATATATACATACATATACATATATATATATATAAAACTTATAGAAATCTAGACTATCATCCGCTACTTTAAATTTAAATCTAATCAAAATGATTTCCTTACTTCTTAAACAAAAAGGTGGGGGTCCTGTGAGGACTCACTTAATTTACTGTTGTCACCCGAAGAGAAATAAAACGCCCTTTCTTCCATTAAGATTTCATTGAAAGTTTACGTGTAGGAGGTAAAGTTTTTTATTTTTATTGGTTGTATTGTAGATGTTGCTTGTTGTTACCTGGAAATGAGTGTCATTGAGACAAGTGTTGCGGCGACGTTTGTGTGTATGTAGTGAGTTGATATTGACTGCTTGTTTAATATCTTCAAGTCCAATTAAATAAGAATGAAGTTAAGTTAATAAAATTTGTATTCTTAATAGCCGGTGGTAGCAAATGCTCATAACCAAATCGTCACCGTAATATGAAAAGTGGCTGAGCTGTTTTTTCAAGATCGGTCACTATTGAGGGCTATCTATTCTGAAAAAAGTGTCGAAGAAGTGAAATAACAATAAAATGTGAAGAATTGTTTGTGTTCTCA